>OX336424.1:33397955-34053056 GCA_946903255.1 Schistosoma spindalis | reverse complement strand
TCAAGGATGCTCACTGCTGCGGAGTGTCACACTACAAAAAAAGCCGTCTACTACTTCCAGGTTTTCCATGGTGATCTAGCTTTAATTGACTGATGAATTCAACTATAAAAGAGCTATAAATAGATTATTGTTTAACCAGAAAATTCATTAAATTAATTAAAATTCTTTTGGTTTTTTGGTTAGTTGAAATAAATTCATATGGATTTATAATAAATGTAGGTCAAATAAAAAGAATATCGTTAACAGATTCAGAAAAAAGAGAAAAAAAAGATCATTTATTTGTTTTAATTACATTTTAATTAACGAAAATAAAGATTAACTACTTACCACATATTCCATTCAGTAGTTCATAATTATTTGCAACCAATAAAAGAAACGCTGTTGAATATAACAGATTCATACTTTATTGTTTTAATGCAATTTTAATTAATGTTAACACTTGATTAGTTATAAACAAATGTTCTCATTTCTATCTTCGCTTGTTTTTAATCATGAAAACGATAAGTGACCTAATTCAAGGAATTCATTTAAAAAAAAGAAATATCTAGATAATCACTTCATTTATTAGTTGAAAATTTAATTAACCTAACTTTATAAATAACTATTAACATGAGGGAGTTTTGTGGAGAGTTTAACAAATTAATAGTTGTGTTTGTGTGTTGATTAAAGCTAGAACTGTTGTGAGATAGTAACTCAGTGATGATGGACGGTGGCGCAATTCCGTGGCTTGGTTGAAGTTAGACAATAACACCGTTGGATGCCGGCCGGCTCAGTGGTCTAGAGGTTAAGTGTTCGTATGTGAGACCGGTAGGTCCTGGGTTGAGAAGTCCCATAATAGTACGAAACGGCCGCTTCCAGGTTCTTCATGGTAGTCTAGCTTCAATTGACACATGAATTCAACTATTAAATAATTATTAGTTGAGGCAACTTGTTAACTAGTTCCTTATTATTAGATTCATACATTGTAATAATGGAAAGATCATCTCTTTATGTATTGACACCAACTAAATTTGTCAATATTAGTTTGAAATATATCAACAATAATCACACTTGTTGATGCATACGTGCTGTGAACTCAATAGCAACATCCTCATGCGATATTAGTTTATGCTAAGAAAACAACACTAATGCATTTTTATACAAAACGAGTGTATGCGCATCCTGTGCAGACTGCCTCGATATTGTCTTAAGTCGGTACTGGATTCGAGTCACAGAGTAAACCTCAATCCTGTGATGCATGTTCATCCAGCTAACGAGTCCCGAATACGACGAAGCTCATGTCCTGAATTCCACTGTTAGCCACTATCCATCTTTGCATATAAAGCTTATAACCTAAAGCAATATCGAGGCAATCCGCACAGGATGCACATATGTCAATAAGAGATTGATCAATTACAGTCCAAAATATCAATGGGGAGACGCAAGTGAATTCAAAACTTTAAACGAATGTACAAGCAGGTGGTTAGCAGGACTCAGTAGCTAAGTGGATAACGTTATGGCATTTGAAGCGAACGGTACTGGGTTCGAGTTCCAGAATGAACATCAAATCTGAAATGCCGATACATCCAGTTTACGAGTCCCATATAAGACAAAACGCGCATCCTGGATTCTACTGCTATCCACTATTCATCTTTGTTTATAATTTTTCTCTAGATTTTTAAAGTGGAACAAATCATCCAGGTTAAATAATTAATGTAATACACTAATAAATCAATTCAATTTAATTCATTAACTTGAAAGGATTTCCACTTGTCTCATTAAAAGAAATTCAATGAAATCTTACAATATATAACAGATAAATAAAGTATCCTTTACATTAAAAAAAATCATAGTTTTATTACTAAACAGCATATATTGATTAAGGTAAATTTTCATAAACAAATTTATATTGAATTTCTTTTTCTTTACTTTTCTTTTTTTTTAATTTATCAACTTCCGTTTTCATTGAGAGAGGGAGAGAGAAAGAGAAAAAAAAGAAAGAATTAAATTAATAAAATTAACAAGTAGTAATGACTTTAATTTGTTTACTTCTCTAATAAAATTTAATATTGATTAATGAATGAAATGTTTTGTTAACTCATTTATTATACTTTATGTATTTAATTCAATTAAACAAATAATGACAAGTATCAGAAGGGGTTTTGTGGTTTTATTAATTATATAGTTGAATTCATGAGTCAATTGAAGGTAGGCTACTATGGAAAACCTGGAAGCATTGGAAAGCTGTTTCGTCCTAGTGTGAGACTCTTCAACAGTGCGCATCCAGGATCCATAGCTCTCTCGCATGAACACTTAACATCTACGACACAGCAACGGCAATCCACAAAATTGAGCAACACATTCACCATTGTTTTCTGTGAGTTACTATTTCACAACAGACCCAGTTGAACTCCACTGGCCATGGTTCCTCACTAGAAGTGCAGGAAATACCTCTTGAATTCAGTCACTAGTGAGCATACGATGAATATAAGCATAGAAGTACGAAATGGTCTTCTAGTGCTTCCATGTTTACCATGGTGATTTAGCTTTAATTGACTCATGAATTCAACTATAAAATAATGACAAGATTTAAATTTTGTTAAGTTCATGAGTCAATTAAAATAAGACCACCATGGAAAATTTGGAAGCAATCGACCAAATCAAACTGATACAATTGTTGATTATCTACACTAATTACTAAGATATATTATTGAGTATTTAACATGTTATTGAATTTATTTAATATTTCTACATACAAATTGAAGTCAAATGAATAAATACTAAAAGCTTGAAAGATTCAAATACTTGTTCATACTATTTTGAAATTATTCTTCATTATTTACGCATAGATACATTTGATTCTTGTTTAGAAGCTATAACCTGTTGATTCAAAATGATTGCAATTTAACTGAAATTAAAATATAGGAAAAATAGAAGATAAAGCTTTTTTGAACTTAACCTGCAAAATGTCTTAAACAGTAATGGGAAGATACAGGTAAAACAACACCGAGTCAATTTTAAACTGCACACCATTACATAAGAAGGTGGCTATCAGGACTCCGTAGCTAAGTGGATAACGTGATGACGTTTGAAGAGAATGGTACTGAGTTTGAGTCCTCGAGTGAACATCAACTCTGAAAAGCAAGTACATCCAGTAGACGAATCCCGGACAGGACGAAAATCGCCTCCCAAATTTCACTGCTAACCATTATCCATCTTCGCATATAAAGCTTGTAACGTAAGGCAATATCGAGGCAATCCGCAGAGGATTCACATATGCCAACAAGCGATTGACCGATTTCAATCCTAAACAACAATGTTAAAATACAAGCAAACACTACCAAGTCAATGAAAATATTACTACTTAGGGTAAATATTAAATGTGTTTTAACTCCAAACAATTAGTAAGCTAATATAATTTATATCGTTTTGTGATTACATATAATAATTTCAAATCACTACTTTGAATAAGAAGCAATAAAAAATGAAGGCAACACCAGAAATCTAACCATTTGAAATACAATTGATTTTTTATCAGTACAATAAACCTTAACTCCGCCTGTAGCTCTTCCAGAGTTACTGCCGGTCCCAAGCCCGGGTAAAGGAGGAGGGTTGGGCATGGGGTTAGCGTCCCCATCCCATAGAAAACTAACTCGCTAAAAAAACGCTAACCAGAAAAAATAACTCAAACCATTTAAACCCTGCCCTGGGAGTTAGAGGTAATATGACGCTTCATGGTGAAAGCCGAGTTCCTTCGGAAGCCACGAGGCCGATGCCCCTTCTAACAACCAGAGCAACAATTTTTATAGGTACATTGAACGTCCGGACAATGTGGGAACCGGGAAGACCAGTCAAATAGCAACGGAAATGAGGAGATACAAATTGGCAGTACTGGGAATCAGTGAAACCCATTGGACCCAAGCTGGACAACAAAGGCTAAATACGGGAGAGATGCTGCTATACTCCGGTCACGAAGAGGAAAATGCTCCACACACTCAGGGAGTTGCTCTAATGCTGTCCAAAGTAGCACGAAATGCACTTGTAGGATGGGAATCTCACGGATCCAGAATCATCAAAGCATCATTCAAAACAAAGAAGGAGGGTATCACAATGAACATTATCCAATGTTATGCACCCACCAATGATAGCAACGACGACGTTAAGGATCAATTCTATGAGAGGCTGCAATCAATCATAGAGAAGTGCCCAAGAAAGGACCTCACCATTCTGATGGGAGATCTAAACGCCAAAGTCGGAATGGACAACACCGGATATGAAGACATCATGGGACTGCATGGACTGGGAGAGAGAACCGAAAACGGGGAAAGATTTGCAAATCTGTGTGCATTCAATAAATTGGTCATAGGCGGTACAACATTTCCACACAAACGTATACACAAAGCTACGTGGATCTCACCGGACCACACCACAAAGAACCAGATAGATCACATTTGCATCAATAAAAAGTTCCGAAGGACAATGGAAGATGTGAGAACCAGGAGAGGAGCGGACATAGCTTCAGATCATCACCTGGTTGTGGCCAAATTGAAACTGAAGCTAAAGAAGAACTGGACAACTGGACAAACAGCACCACAAAGATTCAATACAGCCTTCCTTCGAGATACTGACAAACTCAATGAATTCAAGGTAGCTCTCAACAACAGGTTCCAAGCCTTACAGGATCTACTGAAGGAAGAAGAAACTACTATGGAGGATAGCTGGAAAGGTATCAAAGAAACATTAACTTCAACGTGTGACGAGGTTCTGGGCCCCAAGAAGCATCATCACAAGGAATGGATCTCTACAGAAACACTGGACAGGATCAAAGAAAGAAAGAACAAGAAGACAGCAATTAACAACAGTCGAACAAGAGCAGAGAAAGTCCAAGCACAAGCAGAGTACATAGAAGCAAACAAGAAAGTGAAGAAGAGCATTAGAGCTGATAAGCAAAAATACGTGGAAGAACTAGCAACGACGGCGGAAAAAGCTGCAAGAGAAGGAAATATGAGACAGCTTTACGATACGACGAAGAAGCTTGCAGGGAAATACAGTAAACCAGAGAGACCAGTCAAAGACAAAGAAGGAAGACCAATCACTGAGATTCAACAACAGCGCAACAGATGGGCAGAGTACTTCGAGGAACTCCTGAACAGGCCGGCTCCAATGAATCCACCGGACATCGAAGCAGCACACACAGATCTTCCTATAAATGTCAATCCACCAACGACAGAAGAAATCAGAATGGCCGTCAGACAAATCAAGAGCGGGAAAGCAGCAGGACCTGACAATATACCAGCTGAAGCGTTGAAGTCAGACATCGAAGTAACTACAAGCATGCTTCATCTTCTATTCAAGAAGATTTGGGAGGAGGAACAAGTGCCGATGGATTGGAAAGAAGGACACCTCATCAAGATTCCAAAGAAAGGAGATCTGAGCAAGTGTGAAAACTACAGAGGCATCACACTTCTGTCAATACCGGGTAAAGTCTTCAACAGAGTGTTACTGAACAGGATGAAAGACGCAGTTGATGCTCAACTTCGAGATCAACAAGCTGGATTCCGTAAGGACCGGTCGTGCACAGACCAGATTGCGACACTACGGATCATCGTCGAACAATCAATTGAGTGGAACTCGTCACTCTACATCAACTTCATTGATTATGAGAAGGCATTTGACAGTGTAGATAGGAGGACGTTATGGAAACTTCTTCGACACTACGGAGTTCCTGAGAAGATTGTCAACATTATCCGGAACTCATACGACGGACTACAGTGCAAAGTAGTGCATGGAGGACAGCTGACAGACGCATTCCAAGTAAGGACCGGAGTAAGACAAGGCTGTCTACTCTCTCCCTTCCTGTTTCTTCTGGTGGTCGACTGGATTATGAAGACCTCGACATCTGAGAGAAACTACGGCATACGATGGACAGCTCAGAACCAATTAGACGACTTGGACTTCGCAGATGACCTAGCCCTCCTATCACATACACACGAACAAATGCAGATAAAGACAGCCAGCATAGCAGCAGTCTCTGCATCAGTAGGCCTCAACATACACAAAGGGAAAACCAAGGTCCTCAAACACAACACGGAGAACAGCAATCCAATCACTCTTGATGGCGAAACTCTGGAAGACGTGGAATCCTTCACATACCTGGGAAGCATCGTCGATAAACAAGGAGGCTCAGATGCGGACGTCAAGGCGAGGATTGGCAAAGCTAGAGCGGCATTCCTTCAACTGAAGAACATATGGAACTCAAAACAACTTTCAACCAATATCAAAGTCAGAATCTTCAATACGAACGTCAAGGCAGTTCTACTGTACGGAGCTGAAACTTGGAGAACTACAACAACCACCATCAAGAAGGTACAGGTATTTATTAATAGCTGTCTACGCATGATACTCAACATCCATTGGCCGGATACCATCAGCAACAGCCTTTTGTGGGAGAGAACCAACCAGCTTCCAGCTGAAGAGGAAATTAGGAAAAGACGATTGAAATGGATAGGACATACATTGAGGAAATCGTCAAACTGCATTACGAGACAAGCGCTAACTTGTAATCCTAAAGGGAAGCGGAAAAGAGGAAGGCCAAAGAACACATTACGTCGGGAAATAGAAGCAGATATGAAAAAGATGAATAAGAACTGAAAAGAGCTTGAAAGGATTGCCCAGGACAGGGTTGGATGGAGAATGCTGGTGAGCGGCCTATGCTCCTTCACGAGGAGTAACAGGCGTAAGTAAGTAAGTAAGTAAGTAACAATAAACCTTAAAATACTCTCCATTATAAAAGTGACAGTGTTACAAGTTCGCCAATAAAATAGATCTCGGATATTATCAGTTGTCTTACCCTATGAGTACTATATATATATATATATAGCGAGTAAGATTTAGTAAAGTCTTAATGACTTAAGAGTTGCAAGAAATTTAACAATGCAACGAATCAGAGCTTATATCACAACAACCGAAAAGAGTTAATCACTGTTTTCTTTTCGAACACATTAAACAAAGTACGAACACCTGTTTGTGTTAGCTACAGAGATGTTTAAAATACAATAGCTTGGTTGTTCCTCGATTACCTAGTACGAGAATATGGAAGCTTTCGCAACAATATAATTAATGAAATATTTATAGCAAATGTATTCCAATTAGTTTTTCTTAAAAATATTTTTGTCGAATTATTGTATATTGTTTCAGATTTTGGCATTGGTCTCGGAAAGTAAAGTTTATTAAAAGAAGGCAAACATTGAAACAGGGTAATAAATTCGTCACTGATGTCTGGGAACATCATAAAGATACGTTTCATTTTCTAACTATCAATACAAAACACTAAGAGTAAGTGTAGGTGGGATATCAATCATAATACAAGGAGTATAGATGAGATGAGATTTTTATAGTGTTAACAATTTTTTTCTATGATACATGTAGTAAACTAGTTGTGATGTAAAAAGATATAGAATAATCAGAAATTATTGTAATGGTAATTTTGTTTATATGTAATTAGTAGAAATGTTACAGTAGATAAAAGAAGTATGTTATATTTCATTGAGAAATGATTCACACCAGTGTGGGTATTTGTGGAGATTGTGGGATTGTTCACAGTTGAATTCACGAGTCGATCTAAGCTAGAACACCTCAGAAAATGGATGAAGGGATGCACAAGACCATAGATCGATTGAAGTTAAACATTGACACAGTTAGATGTCGGCTCAATGGTCCAGAATTTAAGAGTTTACACGAGACCTAAGGTCCTGAGTTCAAATCCTACATACAGGATCGTGGATGCGCACTACCGAAAAGTCCCATACTAGGACTTCCAATTGTTCAATGGTGGTCTAGCTTTAATCAACTCGTGAATTCAACTATGAAAGCGAATCAATATCAAAACTATATTTTATTACACAAAATATAAGTAAAAACACAAATTAAATACACAATTAGAAATGTGGACTATTGAAGTTTGATCTTATTTCTTCGTAGATAGTACTCACAACAGTAACTGAGACATTTCTGGTTTAACTTCTGAAAATGTTACAATTGTATACTACGGAGTAGTTTGGAACATAAGTAAAACAAATATTCAGTACTCCTTCATTTATTTATAGTTCATTGGTTGAATTTTTAATTTGTAATGAATAGGTGCTCCAAACTACCTACAGCTTCTTATACCATGATATGTACAACTTTACACTAATTTTCTACATCAAGAATTATATTGCAACAAAAATTGTTAGATAACCTAGTGTGATACAAAAAAAGACTTCGGAATTTTCACACTTTATAAACTATTTAAATGATATGTGTAACCGATTTAAGGAGGGCAACGTTTTCCTACATCCCTATAATCTCATATTAATGTGATTATTATCTTTTATTTGTTACTGGAGGGATAACTCATATACAACATTTTTAAAAAGTAGGTCGGAACAAGACGGTCTTGAACTACAGGTGTAGCGAAGGACACAAGTGGTGGACAATCGAATGTATTCCAACACAAAATTACAGAACATCTTACTAAAATCTGCGAAACATCCAGTATATACTTTATTTGCAAAATGTCAATGAATAGTCTCAAACGTGAATGTTCTTTTTGCAAATATCAATCAGTCGTCTCGAATTTCATTGTTCCTGTATTTTTATACCAATTATTTTATGTTCCCGTTCTTTCCTTCTTGACCTTCTACAGCCAGACATTCTAATACTGATTGTGATTATAAACTACTGATGTCGATATAAGTAGCACATATCACACAGGAAGTAAAATTTAAGATTCAACATTATTAAGTTAGGATTAATTATTTTCAGTTATTCTTATCTCAATTTCCATTTCCTTATAACATGGGAATAGTATGCTTAGGATCAATTAAAACCATCATAAATGTTCAATTATAATAGTTTGCATAACATGTATCTTGTAAAACAATCCATCTTTATTTTTTTTCTAAAAAAGTAGTTTTTCCTGCATTTTTATTAAGCTGATTATCCGTGCAAACTTTACGTGTATCCTGTAATCATTTTCAAAATCTACATATTATTATTTATCCGCGTAACAAAAATCATTATAATTTATCATAATAGAAAGACTAGAAATTTAATACATGAAGAATTTTCAACAGATGAGACTATACTTAATGGACGATCTTTAAGCGACGCCATAGTGATCTTCAGAGTGTCTACCTACTTACTAGGCCTAAATGAAGGTTATAAAGCAGTTTGAAGAATAAGGATTATAATTCACATTTGATGGTTAGGGTTAAGAATTAGATTTGGGGGGGTATCACAAATGATATCAGCTAAAATGCCAAGACGCTAACTGGCCAAATTGTTGGGTAAAATTTACAAGACCTGTTAACCTAAATCTGATTGGTTCGTCCATAAATTATAGTCTCCCCATGAGTGCTTCGACATAATAACTGGAAAAATCACCTTCAACATATAAGAGATTTAGTTATTTAGTGAAACATTATCATCTTTTGAATAAATTGATGTTATTTTAAATGAAGATTGAATGGTAACTATCAGTCAAATCTAAGTATTGTGTTTTATGACTAAATAATTTAAAGTATAATATTCTGAGGTTTACATTTAAAGATAATGAATTCCATTCCTATGGTGAACAGTTGCATTAAAATCCTGGTACATTCGATAGACACATTATAAGTAAGGCAATATGAGTGTGGAATGAATCCTTTTGTAAGCAGCCAATCTTAATTATAATTATCTGTTAAATAGTAACTATCATGGAAGTATTTATTTAAAGAATTTCTATATTGACATAAATACCAAAATCAAAGATGGATAGTGGTTAGCAGTGGAATTCAGGACCTGTGTTTCGTCCTATTTGAGATTCGTCAACTGGATGTACCTGCATCTCAGAGTTGATGTCTACTCTGGGACTCGAACCCAGTACCATTCGTTTCAAATATCATCACGTTATCCACTTAGCTACTGAGCCACCTGCTTATGTAATGAGGTGAAGTTTTATATTCACTTGCTATTATTTACTTGTATCTTTCCATTGTTATTTAAGACTGTAATTGATCAGTTTTTTATTGGAATATGTAAGAAAATACAAATAAACAACACCAAATGAATTTAATATCGAAATCAGTTATGAATATCAACAAACATAATACCTAATCAGCATGTATAAATATTTAAATTATGAACATAATTTATCGATTTATTTAAAGTAAAAAGAAAACTGTGAATGTTTAAATTAGTTTACTACAATACAGAAGTAACCGAGGAAAAAAGGATGGGAATGAACAGTTCATATTCAAATAAACCTCACTAGCCCCTCCCCCCCCAAAACCCAATAATCTTTTTTAAATCTTTTATTTCAACTAAAATATGAAATTCTAATCTAGTAGCCTTTTTATGAAATGAGATATGCTAAAAAATATAAGAAAACATAAGTAACATAAAATTTGTTTTTTAGCTTTTTACTAAGTAAAATCGTTTTGCTATGTTTTATTGTATAAGTTAAAAATGAGATTGTAATCATTGTGTGTTGTGTAACAATTCTTGTAATTATATTGAAGTCCTAAACCGATCAATGTTAAACAACTATTGAAAACATGGGACTACTGAATGACCGTTTCATCTTAGTATTGAATTCCTTAACATTGTGCATTTAGAGGGGATTCTCGGAGTTCTAGTGAAAAGTCGTGACCAGTGGAATTCAACCGTGTCAGATGTCTAATAGTTATCCACCAAAGACAAAGTAAAATAGTCGAGCAGTATCGTGAATTGGTCGAAGTTAGACATTATTACCGTTGGATGCCGATTCAGTGGTCCATAGGTTAAGTGCGCGAGACCGAAGATCGCGGGTTCGAATAGTACATGCGGTATCATGGATGCACAACTGTGACTAGTCCCATGCCAGGACAAAACAGGCTTTCAGTGCTTCCAGGTTTTTGATGGTGGTCTATCACTGATCGGTTCATGATTCAAGAATCTTCACAAACCCAAATTAAAAAATATTCGAAATATTCGAGTTGAATGGAGAAATCTTAAGTGTTTAATGTACAGTTTTTAAGTGATGTTAAACATTATCAAATCTATCCTTTAATTGAGTCATAAAGTTAAAAAATTAAATATCCTTTCATTGGTAAAATCTTTGGATTTAGCCTAACAAACTACTAAACAATTTTTTTATCTGATTATTACATAACATTAATCATCATACAAACCAGAGTAAACTATTGATATTTCATTTTAGAAAGTCTCCAAAGTTTTTCTTTGACAGTAAATATGGGATTGATACAAGAATAGCATTTCTAGGAAATTGTAAACAATTTCTTCTTGGATTACAACGTGCGTGAATTTATAGATATGTTCTTTGATAACAATAAAGTTAAAAATAGTTTGAAGGATTATACTTATGTATTGATTTTTGATTTTTGGAGCGTTTGTACTTCAGCTAGCAAGTTACTCATTCGATTGAAGCTCTATCAACCTAGATCTTATGGACGGTCAATATCGTAAGTCTCCATCAAAAATATGTAGTTTAGATTTGAGTACATAAACCTGAACTTAAATGTGATTTATTAATATAACTGAACCATATAGTATTTTTGCTTGTGAATCGTAATTTATATCAGCCTGTCTATTAGTACTTGCCAACATGGTTTATTCTAGCTTTTAGACAGATAAATTAATCGAATCATTGTGTACACATATGTTTACCCTGGTCAGACATTTGTTGGTAACCTTGATTAATTTTATATGAGTGCATGTTTTCGTATATTTATTTATCATTTACTCTATTCTTACCTATATTGAACATGCTTTTATCTGTCTGATCATAAATTTTGAATTACGTCTGGTAAAAATTGAGTTGGGTATTAGTGCCACTCCAGTCAACATGATTTTCTTTTTACCTCATATCTTTACCTTATATTCTTGAGCGTCCGAAAAATACATCACTCAAAAACCTTCAAATTCAACTCCTTATATCTACGTCATTAAAACGGGATTTATAAACAGGATATGTACCAAGTACAATCGAATACTAACTTCATTATCGTCCGACCGGTTTAGAGTCAACAACAGGCACTAAAAACTTATGTATTTAAAAGTAGTTCATTTACAGTGATGATAAATATGAAGTAGTATTACATGTAGTTGTACATATACAGTTTTTATGCAAATTAATCTCCTTAATAGCATAAAACTGATCTGAAGAACTTATCATTAACGGTGTTCCACTTATCTGTAAGATTAATTGGCTGAATTATAAGTTATTCATCCAATTCTTAAAGTTGGGTTTCCGAGTACTTCATGACATCAAGATATTTTTTCATACAAACAAAGGATGTTATACGTAATTAGATATATTGTAAGAAACAGTAGATACATAGCTTGCATTACAAACATATTTTTATGTTGAACTTAAGTGAATAATTTCATTCACTCCTTTCTAGACAGTCATTTACAGACTCAATTATCATCATGATAATGTCTTATGATGACATTTTAATTATATTAGCCATAAATCATTTCCAGTTTGGAATATTCTTCCAAAAGATGAGTGGATGGAATATCGTCGGCTCTTTCTAAGCTTCTTAGAGCTTTCTCGAGTTCACCTGTAGACCGTTCTCACAGTTTACCAGTTTGAACTTAAAAATTCCACCGAAGACAGTTGGACCAACAAATTCTACAGTCAAAGAATAAAACTAAAGCAAACACCTTGATTTTATATCTACGGCTACATTTAACAAATCAGTTTACGAATTTAATACACTTTTGCAAAAAATAGTAAAACATTTTGTAACTTAAATACTTTCCGTTTGTTATATACGACAATCATTATCTGAGAACAATAGTAACAGGAAAGTGAACCGAGTTAAAAAACAGATTGTTAGTCAACTAATCATTTATATCTAAACACTGTTTTAATTAGTCATTAATCCCGATTTTTTTATGTGAATAGTATAATAGAGAATTAGTTGGAAGGATTTCGGTGTAGAATTACTATATTTTTTCACCTAAAATGTTCAGGTAAACTTCACATACCGTTTTTATTACAAAAGAAAAACTGGACAGTTCATGTTTCATATTATGACCTAATTAATGACATAAATATTCCCATAGTTTATAAATAATGGTGAAAAAGCTGATAGCAATCATCAGTATATCATTAAACATGGAAGGACAAAAGATAAAATTGGAAAAACTGATAGGTTTAAGTATCTAAACCTACCCAAAAATGAAGGAATGATCAGCGGCTGATAAATTTAGAACATTATATACCACGAAAAATGATTAAACTACAACAATAAAGTTACAGATAAATTGTATTCGTAATATTCATTGACTTTTAGGTGAAAACCACATGGCTAACTATTTATATCCATGTTAACAAAAGTAAGGGAAATCAACATCTGATAGGTAAATAAGATTGAAGGAAACGACTAATCAAAGAATAATGGTGCTAACAATTGATTAACGAAATATCTACGGATAATATCAAAACAATTTGAGATGTTTGATGATGATGATGGCGCTTTCCATAACTATATAAAAACCTAATCAGAAAGTAAAACCACCAAATCCGCAGAAAGTTTGGCAATTAGATTAAACCTGGTGGAATACTATTCAAACGTCTGAATCTCTCTGGATTATTTTCGGCAGCCAATTTTCGACGATTATTTGGTCATAAGATTTCAATCTACGTAGATTAGTTGCGAGGACATACATTTTCATGATATTAACCTGTAAATACAATAGGCTTATTTGCCGTTTTTCCTATCAATTACTGAGGTCAATGTGAAAAACAAAAATGAGATTTTAAATAACTTAAAATACTTTCCGTGTTTTTTAGTTCATTGAGGTTTCATTGTTCTGTTGCGCAACATCAATAACTCTTATTTTGTACAAAAGTAAACTTCTCGCTCCACAATTTTCAAGTGAGTTTGTTTTGTTGTCTTTATTCGTGATTGACTGTTTCTGTAGGTTTGATCAACTTCATTTATTCTTGTATTTAAGATAACTGTTTTGTCGTGTTGACCTTTGACCAAAAACAGAATAAACTGATGTTAAACTTATAGAATAACCAAGAAGTTTATTTCTACATGGAGTAAGTGCTGATAAAATTGTTCAGATGGACAATCAAAGCTTCTCAATTCAGTAGTTTATCTCACAAAACGAAACAACACTAGAAATATTCATCTAAGTTATTAATTTTCTCCAATCTTTCAATAACTTATGATATATTCTATCACTCCATGCTTCGTTTAGACTATGGATGTTAATTCTACCTATTATAAAAAGAAATTGTTATGTAACTTTGAAAGATCATTAAGATCTATGTTGTCAATAGTTGAAATGTATCCAAATTTATTATTAGTGAAATTATTTAACGATTGAGGTAAGTAACAATTTTTATTTATTCAATAAAATATGCTGAATTCATCATTCATGCAAATGAAAAATATTTTCACCAAACAACAGACTAGTGACTGACTTCAAGAGATACTCCTGGAGTTCTAGTGAGAAGCCGTGACCAGTGGAGTTCAACCAGGTCTGTTGTGAGATATCAGCTCACTGAAGACAATGGTGACGGTGGCGCAACTTCGTGGATTAGTTGAAGTTAGACATTAACACCGTTGGACGCCGGCCGGCTCAGTGGTCTAGTTGGTTAAGCGCCTGGCGCGAGACTGATAGGTCCTGGGTTCGGATCCCGCGGGGTGCGGGATCGTGGATGCGCACTGCTGAGGAGTCCCATACTAGGACGAAACGGCCGTCCAGTGCTTCCAGGTTTTCCATGGTGGTCTAGCTTCAATTGATTCATGATTTCAACTATTGAAATGAATAACAATTAATAATTATTAAGAGAAAAGAGAAGGAATTGAATTATACACTGTTATGTTCTTAACGACCTTGTTTAATATCACGTGAAAAGATCACCAATAAGAATAATGACTTATATGACCAGACTAATGACGCATAAACCAGTACGAGTAACCTAATGTCAACTCCGAGTTCTTATTAGTCCTCTGAGATAGTAGCTTCTTGCTTAATTCAGTAGGTTCAGTCCAGAACACCAGTATCAGCCTCCACGATATGAATCATGTATTTCAGACATACACAGTTTATATACAAGCCAACTAGAGTACATCATGCCATAAAATAGAAAAATAACATTTGCACAAGATCAAGCCGAAAGTGGCTATGAGAGTGAGAGACTGTAACTAATAAACTGGGAATATCTTAAGAAAAGTGAATCATATGCTTGTAGTCAATAGGCTAAATGGAAGCTTACAATAAAAAGAATATGAATATTTTTATGGCCCGAAATCTGACTCCGATTCGATCTTTTGGTCATCGTTATTGAAATATACATATTGGAAATTCATTCTTATATTTGACTTATTTAATTCCATTATTCACCAACGTGAGTTAAGTCGATGGTTATACACGAGGATTGACTATATGTATATTTCAATAACAATCATTCATGCGACCTAAATGGAGTTAGATTTATGGTTACAAAAATATGCATATAATATAGTTATTTAATAGTTATACAATAAGGATATATATATATATATATATATATATATATATATATATTAAAAGCCCTTAATTAGATCCTAGCAGTTACCATCCACTTATTCTTCGTCCGGATATAACATACTCTAGTTGATTTTTATCATCAAAGTTTGTCAGAAAATAAGTATAATCTTCCAAACTTATACTGAAAATAAGTTATTTCTATTACTAATTAATTAATATTATTAAACGTTAATTTTATCGAATTAAAATAAACCTTTTCAGCCTGGCTAATTACCATGTGATTTATTCATCAATCAAAATGCGACTTATACAATCTTAGCACTATGCCAAATTAATGAAGTATCTATCGGTATGAGTAGCCTAGCGTCCTTATTGGTGTTTTTGACTCTTAGCCTTGGCTGTTTAGTCCAGAATACCAATAACATCATCCACTATACAAATCATTTGTTTCAAACATATTTGGTTTATATACTAGCTAAACAGACTACATTATAACATAAAATAGGAAATAGCATTTATACAAGATCAAGCCAAAATGTGGCTGTGAACATGGGAGACTGTACTCAATAAAGTGAACATAACTTAAGAATAGTAAATTGTATAATAATAATCTATAGATCAAAATGAAGCATACAATAAGGGGTATATAGATATACATAATCGAATTACTGAATAGTTATACCATAAGAATATATACATAATATTAGTTCATTATTAGGTCTCATAAGTTACCCATAACTTAATCTTCACTGGGATATATTTTGTTACATGAAAGATATTAATTTATCAAATAGGAAAAAAACAATTCTAATTCGATACTATTATTAATATTATTATTATTATTGTGTTATCCTTGTAATATTTGATTTATTGCTGGGCAATAATAATAAACTGATAAGTAATTCCATGTCTCATTTAATGTTTATTATTGTTATTATTTTGTTTAATTGTAATTAGACTAATTCGCATGATTGATTAGTCATTTGTTTTTTTCTTTTTTTTGTGTGTGTTCAGTTATGCGATTTTAATTGTGTGCGTGAGAGTGAGCATGAATGTGTGTGTGTGTCTGTGTGAGGATGTTATTAAAGTACAATTTAATGAAACATTTATTTTTCTCTCCTTATAAACAATTTTTAATTATTGAGTACAAATTCATTTGTATTGACGACAAATGATTAGTGATAAACAAAATGTTTCGTTTTTGTTATTGCTTTGTTTACGTTGTTGTTGTTGTTGTGTTTTTCTTTTTGAAAATAAAAAAAATTTACCTGAAACTTTTAGCTTAATGAAATGAAAGAATTAAATAGAAATAAAGCTCCGTAAATTGAAGTCCAATGTGTAGAATTCACTATAAAGTAGATATCTATTAGTAGAAATGTATAAATTTAATGTAATTGTATAGTTGGATAAATTTTGTACAGTGTGTTTCAAAGACAATTGGTGGTTATAATAAAAGTTATGGTTATGGACTACTATTTCTTTTAAACATAGAACTCCTCAGAAGTGCACATCCACGTTGCTGAATCCAGGAAATTGGAAAAAATAGGATAAATAACATACGTCAATGAATGATTTACAGATAGAAATATTCGTTAAGTTTTTTTAGATTTTTTGATTGAAATTATGAATCTATCAATGTCAGACCACCATTGAAAACCTGAAAACACTGGATAGCCGTTTCGTCTTATTGTGGGACCCCTCAGAGGTGCTCATCCATAGTCCCGCACGCGGGATTCGAACTCGAGATCTTCGACCTTACGCGTGAACGCTTAACCTATAGACCACTAAGTCAGCATGCAACTGTGTTAATGTCTAATTTCAATCATTCACGATATGCACGACAATTGTACTTCGTTTTCGGTGGATAACTGCCACACACCCGTCACAGTCGAACTCCATCGGCCATGACTTTCCACTAGAACTCCGAGAATTACCACACGAAGTTAACCACCAGTGAGCACATTGGTAATTATCAGTATGAGGTTGTAGAGAGACTATCTAGGTTTTCAATGGTGGTCTAAGGTTGAGCTGTTCATGATCTCATTCGAAAATTCAACAATCTCCACATCCTCATACTGATGGCTTTTTTATATGGTCCAAAAACATTGGAATGTAATTAAGAAGAACAATCTACTACTGAGTAACAGTTGCAAACTGTCTGGAGACTATGTTGAACATATTACTGTCTAGATTTCAACATGAAATATCGTCATTAGGACTTTTGAATAATAACCACTGACTTATATCGAAAAATAATCAATCTATTAAGTGAGATGGATCGAAAAGAGAATGGCCTACTTACTCAAGTTTTACTGATTAGGTGTCTTTTAGGTAAATTAATCTAAATAAGAAAACTGTTAGGTGTATAAATAACTGACTACTAGTCATATTTATCTAGTCCTTCAAGTACTTAGTGAGTTTCATCGATCATGTTGCAATGTGTCCATTAGTCGAAATAAATCTATATCATGTTCACTATGTTCAGATGTCAAGCAGTTGAGGATAATCGACTGAAAAAAAACTTGAATTGATGTTTCGTGATGGTTAGTACTCGTGATCAAAGAGTATTTGTAATTTCAGGGGGATTGATACTCTTTATGGGATTCCAACACGCGTCATCCAGATTAGGAGTCTGAGATGGTGCCGCTGAGCTATTCGAGTTATGAAGTCAATGCCAATTTAAATAAGATCTATTACATCACAAGTATGATAAATGCTTATAGTATTCGAGTATAAATATTTTATTCACATAGCATATTTGGTGAGCTAAAATGAACCCATTCGTTACATTAAAATCTCTTTGGTGTCATGATACTCATGTGATGTATAAAATAATAAGTAAATAATAGAAGTGATGCTCTAATTACCAATGTGAAATACATAAAAAATACTCATATTAGTCTAGGCAATAAATGCCCAAAGCCATCTTAATGTAGTGGCCCTTGTATCTGACTCCAATTAGGTTGTATGAATGATTGCTATCAAAATGTAATCATCGACTTAACTTACGCTAGGAAATAACGGAATTAAATAAGTCAAATACGAGAATGGATTTTGAATATATATTTTTGCTACAATCATTGATCCGGACAGACGATCAAAGAAACGAAACAAAGAAAGAGAGGAGGAGAGAGTGAAGCGAAATAAAATGACGCGCAGTGGAGAAGGCGAATGAGACAGCTCTATTTATTAAAGAGTGATTCAATATTTGTATTCAGAGTAAAAATAAATTATAGACACTCAATAAATGGGGCAAGCAATCAATATATATACGATAATATAAAAATAATCACAGTTAACAAGCTAATAAGTGACAAGGTCAAAATGTGGCCTGACAAGAATGAATAGATTGCTTTATCAAGAGGCTAAAATAATCTTGACATAGTACTAGCCATAACAATAATATGTACTTCTTTTCTAAGATCTGTAGGAACTAAGTTAAAAGTGACAAACTTGAATTTGAAACTTTTTTTTCTCCAAGAACAATAAATTCTTTTAACATTTTGATTTATGTTATTGTTTTTAACTTAAAATTAACAATATGTCACTTGAACATTGACCAATAATCATGCAGAAGAACTGTTGTTGTTGTTGTTTTCTTTTTAAATGGTAACCACTGTTAAATTTTATTTCATAAAAATCAATATTTTTGACCAAAATCATACATAATCAGAGTTTCAATGACTTTGTTTATAAACTTACATGAAAATCAATAAATCCAGCTTAATATTTCACTTTGGAAAGATTCTGTTTTATATAGATTTTACAGTTTTCTTTTTCTATTTTGGTTCAAAATGTTTATCTTTTTTTAAAAAAAATAATCTTTATACATTATGTAATGAACGAGTACACAAGTAGAGACAATGGAATGTAATCAGATACAAAATTACAGAATCCTTTAGTAAAATCTGAGAATCATACGGTAAATAATTCATTTGTAAAATATCAATCAATCATCTCAAACTTCATTGTTCTTTTGTTTCCACACTAATCATTCCTTATTCTTGTTCTCTTTTCTATGATCATCCTAACCTATTGCCGCTAGACATTTCACTTTCAATTGATGATACATACTACTTATATCTATCGACATTATAATAGTACACATCACAATTACAACTAGTTTCATACAAATGAAACATATTGGTAAATTTTCAACGATAATTACGTCATCAATTTTAAATTATTATTATTATTTATGTTCATTTTAGCTGATGCAAAACATTTTAAAGTTTTTGTCTGCATTTTTTTTACAAAAAAATAAATAGATAAAAATATCACATAACTATGTATTTCTGAATGTTTCAAAGAGTCAGCATCATTTTATCTCTATGATAGTTTATCATATCAATTTGTTACTAACATAATTATTGATTCAAGTAACCAAAGCTTAAATTTTATACAATTTATATATACATATTTATATATAAATTCAATCTGTCAATTTATTGACAGATTGTTTATTTAAAAGAACCTTTTATTACATAACAATCCCTACTTACTATATTTAGCTTCTTTTTTTCTTTGATTTACTCTGTATTTTAGGTGAATATCATTAGACTAAACAACATACTGTTTATTTCATATGTCAATTTATTCATTGAAGCATAATATTCTTTCAACGAATGAAAGTAGAATCAATATGAGATAAGCTCTTATGACAAAATTATATGAAATGCAAAAAAAGAATACAAATAGTAACCGAGTGAAGAAGTTTTGATATTGGACTGATTATGAATATTGTTTTTTTTCTATATAGACTGAGTTCCGTATGAAATAAAAGTGAAATCAATTAAAGGTAATTATTGTAAGATACCTAGTTCTGAATTGAACTTATCAATAACGATAATAAATTTAATTGAAAGTTGAAAAAAATAATTCATGTTTTGTTTATTATTATCATAGACCTTTTGTCAATACAGGATTGTGAAAATTGTTGAGTTTTAATTGAGATTATGAACCGATTATTGTTGGATCACTATTGAAAACTTGAAAGCACTGGATGAGAGTTTCGTCTTAGTAAAGGACTACTCAGCAGTTACCATCCATGATACTTCATAGGAGATTCGGATCTAGGACCTTGGGTTTCTCATGTGAACGCCTAAAATATAGACCACTGGGTCGGCATCCAACTGCGTCAATATCAAACTTCAATCTATCCATGATCCAGTGCAACCCTTCATCCATTTTCTGAAGTAAATAACCGTCTCTAATTGACACGGATTGGACTCTTCTGGTCACGATTTCTCACTAGAACTCCTGGATATCTATCTTGAAGCTAGTCATTTATGAGCATAGGATTATTATCAGAACGAGGACTTGTAAAGACTGCAGTAATTTTAACAGTTTAATCGATCAGTTGATGTGAGCTAGACCACCACAAAGATGAAACTGTCGTTCAGTGCTTCCGGTTTCTCAATAATGGTATAACTTAGATCGACTCATGAATTAATATTCAATTAGATTTTTCCTATTATTTCATTCATACAACTCACTTGAACTGTGATCCATTAACCAACTTCAACACAGCTGTATGATATAAAATAACATCAAATGATTATTACAATGAACAAAATATGAAAAACCCAATTATATTCACTCCATAATTTTTGATGAAACTTACCAAACTTTTTATTACAACACTAACATCCAAAATATATAATTTTCATTTGCTAACGCATTTTATTTTTAAAAAGCAATAAATTCCGGTAAGTAGTATAACAAGTAACCATTAAAAAATTTTTTATTCTTGTCAATTCGTTGAATCACTAATTTCTAGTTAAAAGTTAACTTTATTTATTAAAATCATTTATGATGTTTTTCTTTTATTTTCTCTTTTTTATTATTCATTCTTTATCCTGTTAATTCAATTGTTAAGTTGTAATTAGCTATTCAACAACAACAAAAACAACAACAACCACAACAATAACACATAGTGATAATAATAATAATCACTATGTTGATTAGAAAAACAATAGTAATGGGAATAATTATTTTTTTTTAAAAAAACAAAAAAAACATAAACGTGTAATTTTAAATTTTATAATTTGAACACTGTATAAATGTGGGTTTATATTGTTTTATGATAGAGGAAATAACTTTCCGCTTGTGTTTTTTTAAAAAAAAAGTAAGTAAACAAATATAGAAAAAGAAAAACGGATAACGGTACAATGAAAAAAAAGAAAGATGAATATTAAAATAAACTAACATTCATTTGTACTTTAATAAACTACATTTTTTTTAAAGGTATCATTATCAAGATTTGAGTTGATCAGTTTGAACAAATTGAACATTGGGTAGATTGGTATAAATAAATTACTATATATATTTGTTATTATCCCAATGAGTGGGAAAATTAGATTTTCTGACGTTTGGTGACTTAGTGTAAGCTACTTCTTCAGAGAATAAATAGCCAGATCAAAATTAATTCAAGTTTAAATAGTACAAAGAGACAACGCAAGAATATTATATGCGATCAATCAGAACTGATTTTTTTTTAATTGATCGCACATAATATTCTTGCGTTCTTCCATTGTAGTATTGAGCTGTTTAGGTTTCCACTAACATTTTGTTGGAACAAAATATTCAGACTGACAGAATACTGATAAATAAACAATCAGGTAGTTATCATTATCAAAGTTTGACTTGATAAGTTCGAATCAGTTGAGCATTGGATAGATTGTTATAAATAAATTAATATATAATTGTAATATCAGTAGGGTTTTTTTGGAGGTTTTATGAATTTAATATTTGAATTGATGAGTCATTTGAAGCTAGACCACCATGAAAATCGTTCAGTGCTTTCAGGTTTTCCATGGTGGTCTAGATTAAATTGACTTATGAATTCAACTAGAATATTTGTAATATCCTAATCAGTAAAATATTAGATTTTCTGACGTTTCATGACTTAGTGTAAGCCCATTCTTCAGAATATTAATATTCTTGTGTTGTTCCTTTTTACTATTCAAACTTGGATTAATTTTGATTTAGTTATTTATTTATTCTATAAAGAAGTCGCTTACACTAAGTCATGAATCGTCAAAAAATCTAATTTTTCTACTCATTGGGATATTACAAATGTATTTTACTTAAAACTGTACTGATTTCGCCTGCTTTGTTTACAATAGTATCCATAATAATGGTAATGACAATATTGGATATTTGATGACTCGGTGAGACCATAATTTAAGGACGACCTTCAAGCGACGCCAAAGTGACCCTGAGAATGTCCATATACATACTAAGGCCAAATCAGAGTTATAAACCACTGTAAGGAATTAATGTTAATATTTATAGTTGATAGTTAAGATTAGGAATTAGATTTAAGTTTTTCATCACGAAATTCCATCAGCCATAATGCAAAAATTTCTATTTAGCCAAATGAATTAATTAATTTTGCGCTAAAATCCAAGACCTGTTATCGTAAATTTGATTGGTTCGTCCATAAATTATAGTCTCGCTGGAGAGTTTTATAACTACAGAAAATCAGTGTGATAAAAGATGATGAACTTAAATTTGAATGACGGGACGAAAAAGAAAAAGAAAAAGAAGAAGACAAGAATTGTCGATAGATGAAAATTCTTATTAGCCCCTTCAAAAAACGCAAGGGAAAATTAATAATTAGATGTACCAATTTATATATAAATTTTGTTGAGATATGATGATTAGTCAATAAATATCATACATAGCAAGAATATAACTGAGGTTTACACTAACGTTATACAACAGAGTGATATATTCATACAAATTAATGCAAATGAACAGTTATTGTTATACTGAACGAATATTACTTTACATGAATCCAAATGATTGTTATACTGAACAAATATTATGGAGATATTACAGTAAATTAGAACAAATTTTATACTGGATAATTATAACTCTGAATAGAAATAATCACATTTTTTATCTCATCACAATTTAAAGCTTATAAATCTTACAGAATATAACCGTTCACTTTATTATCAGCTATGTTATTCGATAAAGTTATCCAGTCTTATTTACAATTTCTTGTAAGTTCGAAAAATTATATGAAATAGATGGAATATGACTAGCTGTGGAACCTAAGAAGTGCGTTTCTTCATATCTAGGACTCGTCAGTGGGATATACCAGTATCCCAAAGTTGATCTTCACTTTGGAGCTCGAACTTAGTACTTTTCAATCCAAACCCAGTTCATCTCTGATAAAATGCTTGTAACTCAATGGGAATGTTGTGGAGATAGTCAGAAAAAACTTATTTTGTAATTACTTTTTGATACTACTTGCATTTCTTTCATTAATTCTCATAATTTGTCCATTTACTATGAGTGACTGTAAGATAGTTGTTTAAAATCTCATGACCTTGAATCTTCCTTTTTCATTTGGATTCCCCCATAGTAACCGCGCATAAATACACTACTACACACATATGCTTCTCGGTCTCAATTATTTTCTGTTACGAGAACTGGTCTCTAATGTATTTATAGTCTACATTCACAGATAACAGCTATATTCCCACTATATACTTTATCGGGATATACAGATCGAATTATAACAGTAATTATTGGAATTATTAATTACTTATAATTGCGGATTATTATATCAAGTCCAACTTGAACACGCCAAGTCCTAACGTCCAGTAAATTTTTCTCGCGTTTATAGAATATATTTTATATGTTAATACATTAATTGTTGGACGTAATATTATTATTATTATTTTTGGTCCACCACAATATCAATGGAACCCGAATAAAATGTACATGTGCAAATAAAAGCTTGATTGATTACAGTTCTAAAAATCTATGAGAAGATCCGAATAACCATTATAGCTGCACCCGATTTAATGTTTGCACAGTGAAATGTTCTGATTCGGCTCTCGGAGTGAAGATCGACTTTGGAATGTAGATACATCCGGCTGATAAACCTCAAATAGGACGAAACGGGCGTCACGATTTCCATTGCAAACCACATTCCATTTGTTCTATATAACTTATGTTATGATGACTATATCGGTGCAATCCACATAATATATGTATATGACGACTAAGCTTGATCAAATAATGTTCAAAATATCAACCACGGAATGATTTAAACCACTATAAATTAAATAAGGATAGAAAAAGTTTTATAAGTTTTGTTAAAATATATCAAGTTAAATTGTGTTTTATATAATAATTTCTACACGAAATAGGCTGCCTAATGACGAAAGGCCAAACATCTGTGTTACTAGATATCATTAACAAGGTTTGACTTAGTAATTTCGAATAAATTAAACATTGGGCAGATTGTTATAAATAAATTAATATATTTGTAATATCCCAATGAGTGGGAAAATGAGATTTTCTGACATTTCATGACTCGGTGTAAGTCGCTTCTTTAGAGAATAAATAACCAAATCAAAATTAATCCAAGTTTTGATTTGGTTATTTATTTTGTGTTACTGTATTCTGCCTATAACACAAAGCACTAAGAAATAAAGGGGGTTTTGTTGAATTGATTACACACCATCTGAACTGTGATAGGATCATTATCAGTCACTTTGAATAAATTAGGTATCAAAATATTTTTAAAAGTGTGTTTGTTTATCAAAATCTCTTAGATAAACAAGCTTGTACGAATATTGTTACTGTGATAGTATTATTATTTACTCAGAATTTACAGGGACATAATCCAATCACTGATTATTATCAAACAATATAATTCCTTTATCGTCTGTTGTTATATAACAATTCTCTATTACTTTCCCGAATGTCTGCTTAATGAAATTACAGGGTGTACAGCTTTAGACGTTTACTTCTATGTCTGCTTAAATCAAGATGAGAAAAATTGATCTATTTCTTCATTATAAATTAACTGATCAATATCACACCTTATCTTAGTCTGAACGACGTTTTAGTGTTAATAGGGATCCAGTTTCATTTTAATGATAAGTTTATACACGTTTTACATTACGCAAATTATGATTATAATCCAGATATAAAGTATTCCAATAAAAAATATTTCATAGATAAATAACCTATTCGAATTCTAATCATTTTATGTATCTATGAAATAATTTAAAACATGTGGTCAATAGTGACTAGCATTAAGATAGATTTCCTCGAGTTCTAGTGAGGAATTGTGATCACACAAGTCAAACCCGTATCGGGTAGAGACAGTTATTTACTTCAGAAAATGTATGAAGGGTTGACAAAAAGGATGGATTGATTCAAGTTAAACATTAACGCAGTTGGATGCTAACTCAAGGGTCTGGAAGTTAAGTGTTTACGTGCGAAACCGAAGATCCTAGGTTCGAATCTCCCATGCGGATCGTATATAGACACTTCTGAGGAGTCCCATATTAAGACTAAACAGCATTTCAGTGCTTCCAGATTTTCAGCGGTGGTCTGGCTTGAAGTGACTCATAAATTCAACTATTAAAATGGATAAACAAAACGTTATTTTTTTCGAATCTCTCTCAATTACGGTAATTATTTCAAAATTTTAACGTAACGAAATCGTCTTTTGTTTTTTTTCCTTCTAGAAATTGATTTTCTTAACTTTTTCTATCTCATCAACTTTGAAAATGTAGATCTTGTCATTAATAGATAGATTCTAATTATAGACAAATCCATATTTATTTTATCCGCTCTTATTTTCCTTCATTTCTTTACTCTTCTCAATTCACAATAGTTCCTCTTTAGTTATTTAATTATCTTTTAATAGTTATTTATAAAGTATCATTAATCAATAAGGCTAATTAATTATTGTAATAAAGAAAAATTGAACATTTTCAGATCATTATAAAATAGTAAAACAAATAAACAAGAGGTTAATTGAATAAGAACTTTCGTCTAAATTTGAACGAATAATTTCACAATATTTGGGCGCCGAGTTAATGTGAGACATTAAAGAGAAAAAATGTATTTGTAAAATCTCAGCTAAAGAATTTACAGTAAATTCAACGTTTTTCTCCTGGCAATCTAGTCCAAGCTTTTTCAAGGAAAACATAATCAAACAACAAAATTATCGAATATAAATAGGTAGATGGTCCTCTGGTTTATTATATACTGAATAAGTCATCCAATCAACGTGAACAATGTTTAAAGTAGGTATTAACATTAGTGTGTAAGAGATATGTGGTGTGAAACGAAGTGTTAAGATAACAGATTGTGTGTATACGTAAATGGTGTGAGAAAAAAACACTTCATTCAACTATAGATTGTCTTCGGTCTGTGAATACTAGGAAAACATATCATTTTATATATGATATGAATCCAAAATGTCACAGCATGCATTTAACGAAGATAAATAAACAAGATAAAAGACTGGATTCATAGAGGAAGAAGGTATCTGTAATTGAAAGTTTATGTTATTTTAATATTCCCGTCAATTGTTTAACATATTCAGATAAGATAACTGATTTGAACCGTTGAATGTATTATCTATTGATTAGTTAATATGATATAGATAGAATGGAATAAGGAGTTCAGGTTTACTTATTAATTATTAGTGTTTTAAGCACAGTTTGTGTTCCTTCATCCTCACATTTAGTTACCTTGATGTTTCACTCACATACGTTGCATTACGGTCATGACATTTGATTTCATAAATTATTTGTACAACAATCAGTTTTATATTACTTTTTCTAACGATTATTCAAATTATAAATATATGATATGATGTTAAATATCCTTCCGAGAATAATGAATGGTAACTGTTAGGATCTATTTATGAACTGATACTATGCATATATTTTTATTGTATAATTGTTAAATAACTAAACTATGTACATTTATAATCCGCTTTATTTTAACCTATAGACTATTATTATATGATTTACTATTCTTAAGTTATGCCTAGTTTATTAATTACATTGTTTCACAATCATAGCCTGTTTTTGGCTAGATCTTGTACAAATGTTATTTTCTATTTTATGGTTTGATGTGGTTCGTTTTGATTTGTATATAAACCAAGTATGTTCGAAATAAATGATTCGTATCGTGGAATCTGGTATTGGTGTTCTGGATTCAGTAGACAGGGCTAAGCAGAAAGAAGGACCGATAAGGACTGGAGACTGCTCGTACGGGTTTATACGTTATTGGTTCGGTCGATAAGTCACTGTTCTGTAATTGGTGATATAATTACGTTATATGTTAATAGGGCACAAGGTCACAAGTTATAACAAAAAACAAGTCATTCGTTTAGTAGATAAAAATGTATAAATGATAATTTTAATAATCTGATTATTGAGTTGAGTAAAAAAAGTTACCTTTTAACAAAATTCAAGTATATTTAAATTAATTAATATGATAATAGAATAAGGTAGAAACTAAACTAACAGTTAATTATTTTTGAAATAAATTATGATCAAGTCTTTCACAACATATAACTGTTGTGACTTTAAGCCCGGATAGTTATCACGTGATTTAATCGCTAATCGAAATACGACTTATTCATTATTAGCACTATGATAAATCAATGACGTTCGACCGGTATAGGCAGCCTTATGTCCTTATTAGTCCGTTCATTTGAGTCCAGAACGCCAATAACATCACCCACTATTACAAACATTTGGTTTATATACCAGCTAAACAGACTACATTATAACATAAAATAGGAAATAGCATTTATACAAGATCAAGCCAAAATGTGGCTGTGAACATGGGAGACTGTACTCAATAAAGTGAACATAACTTAAGAATAGTAAATCGTATAATAATAATCTATAGATCAAAATGAAGCATACAATAAGGGGTATATAGATATACATAATCGAATTACTGAATAGTTATACCATAAGAATATATACATAATATTAGTTCATTGATAGCTCTCAGAAGTTACCCGTAATTTAATCTTTACTAGGATATAACAATAACATTAAATTAGATAACCTAAAAAATTAATCAGACCTTAAATGTTTAAGACATTAAGTTCAAAAGTTTTGGGATGATGTGTAATTTGCTTCTCTGAATTATTTATTCATTAGAAAAGTTAACTAACCTGTGGCCTATCTTTGTTTCTACTTAAAAACTACAGATACGATACATGATACAGGTAACTAACTTTCTCCTGTTTGTTTTGTTAAAAGATAAAGTATTCGTGAATGAAGAGATATTATGAGTCTATAAAACTCTATTATAACTACAAGGTAGCAATGAGATAGATTCATTTGAAACAGTGACAAACAGAAAAGCTACTTACCCTTGATCATTACTCATTCGTGTTTTTTTTCACAACTGATAAACTACATTCGCAACTTTCATGTATTTTTTTACGACTTTTCTAGTTTATTGAATAAAATAATTAGGCTTCGTATTTCTATTCTTCCTTCATTATAATATCAATTGAACAGTAGAATTTTAAGTCAATCTACTTTTCCATTCATATCATAGATGGTACCATTAAACAATCGTCGAAATGAAATATTTAGTGTAAAAGACTATCATAGATTACAAGTAATCATGACAATAATTATATATATATATATATATATATATATATATATATATTACGCCTGTTACCTCCAATCAAGCATAGGCCACCGACCAGCATTCTCCAATCCACTCTCTCCTGGGCCTTCCTTTCTAGTTCTATCCAATTTTTGTTCATTCTTCTCATGTTTGTTTCTATTTCATGGCTTAATGTGTTCTTTGGTCTTCCTCTCCTCCTTTGACCTTGAGGATTCCAAGTGAGGGCTTGACTCGCAACGAAGTTGTCCGATTTCCTCACTGTGTGTCCTATCCACTTCCAGCGCTTCTTCCTGATTTCTCCCTCCACTGGAATCTGGTTTGTTCTCTCCCAAAGTAGGTTGTTGCTGACAGTGTTTGGCCAACGGATCCGAAGTATTTTGCATAGACAACTGTTAATAAACACTTGTATCTTCTGGATGATGGCTTTCGTAGTTCTCCAAGTTTCCGTCCCATACAGTAGAACTGCCTTTTCATTTGTATTGAAAATCCTGACTTTGGTGTTGGTAGTTGGTAGTTGATAGTTGTGTTGAGTTCCAGATGTTCTTCAACTGTAGATGTGCTACTACGACTTCACATCAACATCAGATCCACTGTGCTCATCAATGATGCTGCCCAGATATTTAAAGGTTTTTACACATTCCTAAGCTTCTTCGTCAAGTGTGATTTGATTGGTGCATGTTGTGTTGTATCGGAGAATCTTGCTTTTCCCTTCGTGTATGTTGAAACCTACTGCTGCTACACTGGTTGTCTTCCACTACATTTGTTGTTGCATGTGTGATAAAAGAACCAGATCATCTGCAAAGTCCAGATCGTCCAGATGCATCCTAGATGTCCTTTAGTGACCCAAGATCTGACTCCAATTTGATCGTATGAATGATTGCTATCGCCTATCCTTGTATATAATCATTGACTTAGTTAATAACGGAATTAAACAAGTTAAATAACGAGAATGGAGTTTTGAATGCATATATTTTGTATAATTGTTGATTAGACAAACGAACGGAAGAACGATGCGAAGATGAGAAAGCGAAGCTAAATTGGCGCGCGGTGGAGATGGCTGGTAAGCCAACACCCTGTTAACCAAGCGTTAATCAATATTTATAAGCACACAAAAATAAATTACAGACATGTGATGAGTAACGGGATAAGAAGTGTGCATACGCCTACGCGCTCATACAAAGACAGTCAAGATATTGATAAGCGAATAATTAACAAGGTCAGAATGTGACTCGAATAGAATGGGCTGTCCGAAAGTTAGAATAATAAGGTATTTGGCCTTAACATGATGACAGACACTACAGTCCACTGTATCCTGTCCTTCCCTCCAAATATTGATATCTTAATCCAGTCGATCAACAGGAGAAAGAGAAAGGGTGAGAGTAAGCAACCTTGCCTGACACCGGTCTTTAATATGAACGAGTCTGTCAGCTGTCCTCCATGCACGATTATGAAGTTTAATCCATCATAGGAATTCCGTATGATGTTGACTATCTTCTCAGGCACGCCGTAGTGTCGAAGATACCTTCATAGTGTTGTCCTACTTACTTTATTAAATACTTTCTTGTAGTCAATGAAGCTGATGTTACAATTTGGTAGGTACACAATCAATCCTTACGGAATCTAACCTGTTGATCTCGAAGTTGAGCTTCTATGGAGTCCTTCATTCTGTTTAACCACACCCTGTTGAAGACTTTTCCTGGTATTGAGAGAAGATTGATGCCTCTGTAGTTCTCGTACTTGTTCAAAAGAATGTCGAGTATCATTGTTCACTTATGTAAATGACTATTAAAGATAATGAATAAGTTAATACTGATAAACACAAATATCGTTCTTAATGTATATAACAGTAAAAGCATGAGAAACTACTGTTTATTTTTAAGAAAAAAAAAACAACAACAATGATTTACCAAAGAAATTTACTAACATACCGTTTTCATTTTTACCAACAAATAATAACTAACTGAAACTTATAGATCTGTGTAAAATATTACCAATAGTTTACAAATCATCAAATAAAAATAATATTCATTGGAAAACTGCTAACAAGTTAATGAATATTCTGAAAGAAAGAATATTTACTCATCAGTATATTGTAATATCCTATGGCGAAGGTGAGATATCCGTCTATCAATTATAGGACGAGTATACTGCTCACCAGTTCGTTCTGTTTTACTTTACGGCTACGAAACGTGGCTACTAAGAGTAGAAGATATTCGTAAGCTAATAGTATTTGACCACAGATCTCTTAGAAATATTGCTCTCATCTGCTGGGATCACCGGGTAAGTAAAAGTGCGGCTAGATGTAGGGTATTAGGTAATGATGATAAATCAGTTAATGAGGTTGTGAATCTTCATCGACTAAGATGGTTGGGTCAAGTGTTGCGTATGCCTGAACACCGATTACCACGACGCGCAATGCTGACTAGTGTAGGGGATAGTTAGAAGAAAGTTAGGGGCGGCCAAATCAAAAGGTGGCATCAGTGCTTGAAGTTACTTCTAGTATTAGCCATGCCGATGGATGAAGACTACTTGGTTGGGGTCCGCGTAACTATCGTAACCAATGGTTGAAGACTCTGAGGGACATGTCTCAGAATCGATCACAATGGCGTCGGTGTATACACTCTTTGTCTTTATATCTTTCTTTCTACGAACTATTTCTTTCTTCCTGTACTATGTCCTTATATGCAATCTTTCTTTTATAAATTACCACCACTGAATTAACTACTTCTATGAATCCGGTGTTCATCTTGTTGTGCTAATACGGTATGGCAACTTGGATCGATGTACACATTTACCTGGTTCAATGTTATAGCTGACCGACACAATAAAATTCAATATAAATGTTTAGCTATTTGTAAATTAAACGGAATAAATCCCATGGTAAGACTTAAGAATTATATAATCAGTCAGTCAGTCAGCTACAACGTAGGACCAGGCACATATGCGCATCGGTTCAAGTTACCATACCTCATAATACAAAATAGTCACTCCAGAAAAGGATTTATTTGGGCATAGTTGTGATACGAATTGCCCAATAAACACTTCATATAAAATATGATGTATTTGAACTTGTCAGTAATCCTTTAGATCATGCTCACATAATACGGAATGGAACAAATTACGTTGGTTAGCTAAGAAAATTATAAATTCATAACCAAGACGTTTGAGACCTTTATATTAGCATATAAATGTATACAAACGGTTAGTACTTCATCGTATGAGTTAATGATTATGTTATTCACTTCTAGTCATTGTTTCGTGATGCGACTATATATCAATCTTTAAATGAAAAGTTTCAGCTTGGGAAAATGATCATTGAATATGTTAGTTATGGTGTAAATTGTCGATAAGAGCTATCCAAATCAAAAGTAGTTTATTATAAGAAATTTTTAGTTAACAATAAACTCATTTATCTGTTCTATTGTCATTGTCCCAAATTCACACCAACAGCTAATCTATTCTGTCAGAATGCATATAATAGTTTATTCTTTATAAAATTGTTCTTTTCGTTGCATCTTCTTTTTCAGTGTGTGCCTGCGGAGATTGTTAAGTTTTTGATTGAGATTATGAACCGATGAATGCTAGACCACCATTGAAAACCTGGAAGCACTGGATGGTCATTTCGTCCTAATATAAGAATCACAAGAATTGGGTGAGCACTGTTGAGTAGTCCCATATTAAGACGAAACGACCGTCCAGCGCTTCTGGGTTTCCAGTGGTGGTCTACTATATCTATTTCTGACAAAACGTAGACTAAACTGATTCATAGTTAGTATACAAAACGTATAGACAATCAAACATTTTAAGTTTGAACACAGACACTGGCCATATAATTATAGACTGTTATTATAGTCTGCGTAGACCGGCGAGACTATTATTCATGGATGACGAGTTTTAAGTGACCTTGAGAAACACCAACCAATCAGAAAGCGGCTAATATAAAGTAAAAATATATTATACAAAACCAAGGAATTAAAGTAGATACATTTCTTTTACATGGTTCAAAAACTTGTCAAGGTTAGAAAAAGGTTCGGAGGTTCTGGAATCTTAATACACACGGTAGAGGAACTCATCCATATGACTCCATAATAGTCAGCCTCTCGAGCCATGATAAGGTCGTATAAACTCCTTCAGCCTCGACCACATAGCTTCAATATTGTTAGTGTGCACTCCCAATGTAGGGTACACAAAATGGCGCTTATGGACAACGACATGAACCACATAACCAAGTATATGCAGATATCTGTACGCCCTCCAGTCTTTTGTATATAATGTGGTTCATGGCTGCACATAATCCCGTAAAATTTATATTATTGTCGTGGCCTGTCGGTTTCTGACCCTTTGGAAGTGTCCCTTCTGGGTTGACCTGTCTTAAATTCCAAGGACCTGTGAGGTATATTTATGGAAGTGCTACTTACACAGTCTTCTTTAATACCACTTCCTCTGTTAAAGTTTCGCTTCCTGACTACTGTTTTGCCTATTTCAACGATTCCCTCAACTCCTCCAAACGACTCGTGTAAACTTGTCATACTCATACCACTGAACAGCCGAAGCTTCAGTAACGTCTGCAAATGTTTCAGCCAGTGTTACTGGTGCTTTTCTTATCCGATTCGCAACACTTATCATGATTTGCCTTAGTCCCAATCGGGGTCAAGCAAAGAAAGTTCCCGTTCGAGCAGACTTCGTCCTTCAACATAAATAACATCGAAAGCCAATCACATCACGTTATTCTGCACACCTTACAGCAGTTACAAATTAAGGAACTTCTTAATAATCTCATTTGTTATAGCCGCCCAATTATCCCGTCTTCTCTAAAATCCGCTGTAAACCGATCCTATGTGAGCATCAGGTACTGAACTTGACGCCGTGACCTTGAAATCCCTCAAATGCTTCTGATTGGCTCGCCCATAAATTATACTATCACCGCGTAAACCATATCACATAATTGGTTCTCATAACAAAAACACGACTAATTTCAAATGATAATTAAGGAAATTCTAGATTAAATATTCATTAATTTTGCCGATATTTATTTGTTCTTAATTTCAAATCAAAGTAGACTAATCAAAACGTTTTCATGCTCTTAATGATATGTCACAAAACCTGAAAATGTTTTGTTGTTGAAATTCTAAATAAACCAATAAATACATTTTTGACTGAGATCATGAATCCATCAATACTAGACCGCCATTGAAAACCTAGAAGCACTGGATGGTCATTTCGTCCTAGTATGGAACTCCTTAGCACTGTGTATCTATAATCCTGTACGCGGGATTCGAACCCAGGACTTTCGATCTTGCACACGAACGCTAAACCTCCAGACCATTGAGCCAGCATCCAACTGTGTTAATACATAACTTCAACCAATCTACAATGTTGATCAATAATCTTTCGTTGTTTTCTTGATCATGTAGTAAGCCCATTCAACTATTGTATTATTTATCTGCTCACTGTAATTTAGACACTTAATCCACTATGTAAACCTTTGTGTGAGTATGATTGAGCACATGTCTGCACATCAATTTTCAATCTATTCTCCCATTGGTTGTAACACACAAATAATCAATCATTTATCCATACTTGATTAGCACTCACACACACACACTTGGTTTCCTCGTGTGTTTGCTTCCTATACGCTTGCGGATTTTGCCAATCTTTAACAATAAACTATCTTTATAACTGGTGTTCAGACTTTTGAATAATCTCTAGTAAGTCTATAATTCTACTAGGAGATTTAGCCTGCATTAAATACTCAGTTAACGGGATACTATTTATTGGAGTCAAATCTAGGGGGAATTAACCTCTACAATTTTAATCAAAAACTCAACCATCTCCACAACCACATATCCTTATAATAAATACATTGTTTACTGTATTCACAGCAGTTTTTTTGTATTTTCATTATTATTTAAACAATAATGAAAAATTCCATAACTATTTGTTTATTTTGTTTATTTTTTTATACCATTATCTGATCTCTAAACGAAAATGTCCGATAGCTGTTTACTTTTAAAAAAAAAAGATTAACAAAACATGACTTGTTTTTATTTTGTGTGTAAAATGTTTAATTATATAAAACATAAGAGAACAATAATATTTGTTTTTTTTAAAAAAAGAAAAATATTATTTTCTTGTTTTGTAAACAGTTTATGTTGTACAAGTCATTCTCATACACGATAAGCATTCAAACGAGAAATAAGGAAATGGAGAAGCTATAACATATAGTTGATCCAAGCACTATCATGATTACAGAAATACATAGATCTGTATAGATGTTTATCCTACGGTGAAGTGGTTAAAAGAATAAAAAAGAATAATAATAATAATAATCTTTTGGGAATTGTATAAGATAAACAAAAGTGTAGTTTGTTTGAGAATAAAGTATCTCTTTCTCTCTCTCTCTCTCTCTCTTAAATATTTTGTTATTTACTCAACTACTGGTCGATTGTCTCCATCTATGTGTCTAGATAAGCATCGTTTTTATCAAACATAATTTATACCATTCAATTTATAGAAATTCTGTTATTGTTGTTGTGTTTTTTTAATCGATTAGATAAAAGCTATACACTCGTAAGTATAATAATGAAATGCTTGTACATTTTAAAAGAAATGTTCCAATATAGAAGGATATTTTGTTTAACGAAACCAACTAGAAGTTAAATGATAAAATGCATTGAAATTTAAATTTACTTGTTACTGTTTGTTTGTATCTTCCCATTGTTGTTTAGAACTGCAATTGATCAGCCACTTGTTGGTATATATGCATCCTGTGTATATTGCCTCGATATTGTCATAGATCACAAGCTCTGTACTGGGTTCGAGTCCTGTAGTGAATATCAAATATGGGATGAGAGTACATCCAGCTAACTAGTCCCAAATAGAACGAAACGCACATCCTGGATTCCACTGCTAGCCACTATCCATCTTTGCTTATAGACCTATTCATTCTTTATAAAACCAATTTATATCTAGATTTTCTTTACTGATATTATTCTGTTTTAGATGAGTTAACAAACAAAATTTCAATCAATAAATGACCTTGTCAGTAAATATCTTGCTATTATATACTTCCAAATAAAATTTACACAACTCAATCTTATTAACAAAGATACATTAACTTGATTCGTATTCTCACTCTGGAGAATCATTAAGTGTTGTATGCGTCAAGTTATGTATATTTGTGAAAAAAGGAATCTGAACTTAAAAATGAGATATCTTATAAAGGTCAAGTTGTTGTGTAAAAATTGACCACTAACAGATAAGATCAATTAGGGATATATTCAAGTAACTTAGTATGCATTTATATTTATTTACTACTATATGTGAATATTTCTTAAGCATCAGATATATATATATCTTTTAATCAGATAAATATATAAGCCAAAAGGCTATTGTAAATAACTATTGTGAAATCTACAAGACATATTTCTGTTTCGATAGAACAATGAGAAGATGGAGTTGATGTATTTGCGCTATATATTTCGAACAATCTGATCACACATATACTTTTCAGGACATTTTATATGAAAATTAATAAAGGTCAATTAGGTGAAAGTCCAAGTAAAGGAGAGAGAAACAATTTTACATCGTATAGAAAGAATAAGAAATTGTCTCGTTATCCTAGGTCATAGAATGACTTATGAATTACCAGGGTAAATTTGTCGTAACCTTAATTTTACCCTGGTAATCCTCAAGTCATTCTATAGCCTAGGATAACGCGACAATACGATTAGATTAGAAGAAATATACATATTCTCGAATCCGATTATTAGCCTTAGCCTTGCCTCGCTGCGCTTTTATTCGATTTGGCAATAAATTCGCCTATGTATTCGCTCGCTCATACATATTAGCCTCTCTGCTCTACATTTGCTGGATGTTCTTGTAGATATGTTATCTGTGCTATCCAACAATTATCTGTAGTCGTCGTTTCTTATTGCCATCTGATTTCAAATACCGTAGGATTTATGTAATAATGGTTATCAAGGTGACTACATACAAATACAAATTTAGGTAAACTTTTGTAAATCTTAGATTTTAAAACCCAAAAATGTTATAAACAGTGCTTTAAAGTGATAAATAAACATGAATTGGTTACATATTTGAAAACAACGAACAGGATTATAAAATAAATTCTACTGCAAGTTATTGGTAAGAATGTTTATTAAACGAAACTCTTAAAGCACATTTTTCTTCGTAAAGTTCTTTAAGAATATGTCAATGAAAACTGGTCATCTAAATAAGTTAAATTAATGGATCAAAACCAGACATAGAGACAAAAATCATTCAATTAACTATTTATTTGACATTAACATTTTTATTATGTTAAATGAAAGAGAATTATTTTAATTCATTGAAATCATGAACATATCTAAGTTAGATCTCCATTGAAAACCTGAAATCACTGGGCACCCGTTTTGTCTTAGTATCGGACTCATTAGTAGTACTTATCTACAACCCGCACAAGGAACTCGAACCCAGGATATTCGGCCTCTCGCGTGAATACTTAACCTACAGATCACTGAGTTAGCATTCAACTGTGTTATTCTCTAGCTTCAACTAATCCATGATGTCACGCGATCATTTTCCATCGTCTTCGGTGGGTTATTGCCCCATATCCAACACAGTTGAAATCCAGTGGTCACTGCTTTTTACTAGAACTCCAAAAAATTCCACTAGAAGCTAGTCACTGGTGAGTAAATGGAATTTGTCAGTAAGGAGTTGTGGAGATTGTTGTAGTTCATATTCACTTGAACGAACATCATGTCATTCAGATAGATTTCCCGATGGAATCCAAATATTGCAGGTAAATATTTGCATTTGATTTTGTAGTAACATTAGCAACTGCATTTACAGAACTTTCAATAAACCTTATTTTAATATCTGATGTACCATTGTTAAGATGAATACTGAATTAACTGCTTTAAATCTTTTTCAGAATATTTAGACCATTATGTATCAAGGGGGATTTCACAAAGGCGAAATCTTGACCAAAGAGATTTATCATAATCGAATGTCTTCATAAGGTGATTGTAACTAAGAGTTGGAGTTGTGTTTTGCTTTTTCCGATAAAAGATATCATGCTTAGTCCAACGATATAGAAATGTTGCTAATGGTTAATTGAGGACTGAGAATGTCAATTTGTTTAATAAAATATATCATTGATTGCCAGTATAAGTCTTTGAACAACTTGGTATTAAATTTGGCTATTGAACTATAAGAACTCCTAAATACCAAATATATTGTTCTTTTGTGTAAAAAGACTTTTTTTCAATCAGACAAAAAACGAAGGTATGATTTACTTTCAAAAATTTCAAGCTAGGAGTATTCCTATCTAACACCTAGCTCTATAAAAGGCAAATCCTAATGACTTAATAAATATCTGTAGGGTACATAAATTTCTGATTGAATAGGTATTAAATGTAATTGATTTCACTTGTGACGTTAAAATGAGACGTCATTTACGTTTAAAATGATTTCAGTCTCATAATAAAACGTAAGGAGGGTAATAATAAAAAAGCACAACTATGCTCAGTTGACTATTTTTCTATTATAATTTCAAACAAAGATTTATTATTTTGTATAGAATTAGAACAAAACAAATTAAAATTCAACTCAAATGAAAACATTAAATTCCAGTTCAGCTGTCTACAGGTTAAAGTTTTAGATTAAATGTCTGAAGTTAAATGCTTAATACCAATGGACATAGATATATACTATTGACAAGTCCTATACACAAACGAAACATCTCATCAGTTCTTCTTGGTTTCCAGTAGTCTATGATATTAATCATAAAACTAAATTATTTAAACAAATTACTCTATTAAATAACTATTTCGGATTGGCTAATTCATTCTATAAACAAAAAAAGTGAATCGACCAATCACATTAAAGCTTCATTTTAAAATGGAAAACAAAAAGAAAAATAAACAAATAGGCAATTTTATATCATACTTTTTATTAAACTATTGGTTAAATAAACTCTATTCGATTATTACATTTATTCTATAGTTCTATGATTAACTTCAATAGAATGATTTAACCTTATTAGCATATAAATTAATTATGTTAAATGAAAATGAAATGTCTTAGATATTACTAACAATATCAAATTTTAATTAAATAATTATTTAATCTTTGTTATATTATATCATATACTACTATCATCATGACTTTGATTGTATTTATTATAGCATTATTTCCTGTATTCTCTAATTCAATAAATAATACAATATATAATGATGTTTCTATGGAATTACATTCTATTATACGACCTGATATTGAAATTTCTGTAATTATTATGGCATGTTTAGTATGTTGTATTGTAACAATTGGTATAATAGGTAATGTATTAGTTATATGTGTATTAACATGTAATCAAACACGTATGGTTTATGAAACATTTTGTGTTGGCTTAGCTGTAACAGATTTAATTTATTTAACAATGACAAGTCCTATAACTGTAATGCAATACTTTTTAAAAAGTTGGATATTTGGTATATTTTGGTGCAAAGTATTCAATTTTATTGTACAAGTAAGTTATAGAAAAAAAAATTTTTTTTCTTTCATTTGTAGTTTATTAATTTTTTATTTAAATTTAAATAAGAGGAGTAAAATTTATCGATTTATATAAGAAGGGGTTTTTGTGAATATTATAGTAATTTCAATAGTTGAGATCATGAGTCAATTGAAGCTAGACCACCATGGTAAATCTGGAAGCACTGGATCGTGAATGGGCACTGTTGATTAGTCCCACAATAGGACGAAACGGCCTTCCAATGCTTCCAGGTTTCCAACGGCGGTCAAGCTTTAATCCACTCATGATCTCAACTATTGAAATTTATCGATTTGTTTTGTTCTTCAAACAGGTTACCAGCTAATTTAGTCATATTTAGAAATCTTTTCGGTGAGACTATAATTTATGGATGATATTTTAGCGACGCTTAAGTGATCTTGGGAATGTCTACCTATTTATTAAGGCTGAATGATGGTGATAATACAGTATGAACAGTGAGGATTATGATTTATAATTGATGGTTAACGTTAGAAATTAGATTTATGGTTTTCATCAGTTAAAATGTCAAGACGCTATTTAGACAATTGAGTGAATGAAATTTGCACGAAAATCTGAGACCTGTCATCCTAAACGTGATTAGTTCGTTTATAAATTATAGTCTTTCCATCTATTCTTTCGGTTACTCATATATATATATATATATATATATATATATATATATTGATTATTCAATGTTTTGGTATATCACCGACTAGTACATTTTTAATTTCGACAAAAATCATTATCAAAAGAACTTACAATAGGAGGATTTAATAGTATCTTTTAATATATATGAGAGACAATCAATAATGTAATGAAGTAAAGGAGGACTATAACAAAATTTATTCTAAAGTACGCTGTAATAATTGTGAATTCATTAAGTGGAAGGAGACAGTTTGTTTATAATAATCAATTAATATCAACTTAATAAAAATATTTTTCTGAATTTCAATTAACAGGATAATCAAAGACGATTAAACATTTACCCAATGATTATTTATCAAAATATATGTATACTATCTAACAATATCATTGATAAAGAATCAGTACGATACGGAAGATAAGAAAAGATGCTAATGTTACCCTGTTTGTTTATTTGTAATCATAAACTTTACTAATGATGAAGGTTAAATAATAAACAATACTTTATTGGATTACATGATTGATATTATTCTATAGTTAAATGTTTATAAAAAGAGAATATTTTTAATGATGTTTTAAAATAAGACAATTCAAAGTTCATCAATTATGAATAACTTTCAAATGAGAAATGTTTCTAGATCCTCATAAAAATTCTGTTAAATAATTAGGAAAGAAAAAAACATACCCATTTCAGCTTCTCTTTTTTCTTTCTTTCAATAATCCACAGAATAAAATGATTTTTATTTGTCATTTTGTATGCATGAATAGAAGTTATTCTATTCTAGATAACTTCACAAAATTAATGAACTATAGAAAATGGTTTTAAAGAAAAAAACAGTATTCTTTTAATTACCCCTTATTAAAATATTTGAAACAACCAACCAGGTCTGTTGTGAGATATCAACTCACTAAATACAATGGTGTACGGTGGCTCGATTTCGAAGATTGGTTGAAGTTAGACATTAACGCCGTTGGATGCCAGCCATCTCAGTTGTCTAATGGTTCGAATCTCGTTAATCGGGATGGTGGGTGCGCACTGCTGGGTAGCCTCATACTAGGACGAAACAGCCGTCCAGTGCATCCAGGTTTTCCATGGTGGTCTAGTTTCAATTGACTCATGATTTCAACTATTGAAATTATTTATCAGTTAAATAAACATATGAACTTTTCATAGTGAACAAAAACAACTTGAGATAATCGAATGTATTTCAGCACAAAATTACAGAATCCCTTAGTAAAATCTGAGAATCATACAGTACATACTTCATTTACAAAAATATCAGTCAATCGTCACAGACTTGATTGTTCTTTCGTTTCCACACCAATCATTCTCTTTTCTTTAATCTTTTTAACCTTCTGTCGCCAGATTGGTTGATGATACATACTACTTATATCTATCGATATCAATAGCGTACACCAGAGTATTATTGATTATAATATTAAGTAACAAAACAAACTATTTAATAATTAAATTTAAAAAAATTTTTAATGGAAAGACTTTAATGTTAATTTGGTTGTTATGTGGTGAATGAAAACGTTAAATGAGGATAACCATTTTTTTGTTTAATACAAAATAATGGAGTGTCATAGAAAAAAATTTTTAAAAATATATTTATACATCTCCCATCAGTTGTCTGTTATAAAATTCATCGTTCCTTCATTCCTGTTGTTAATATAATTAATCTCTGTTTACATTTCTGTTCTCTTTATTCGATCTTCTTAACCTTCTACTGTCAAATAATACACTTCCGATTGGTGTTACATACTACTTATATCTACCAACATCAGCACTATACACTATAGTTACATTGAATTATTCAAGAATAAAATGTAATGGATTTAGCTTCATATTTGTTATTTGTAGATAAAGTTAGAACATTTTTATTGAAAAATATTAGACTTAAGAAGATAAGATTTTTTTCAAGTTATTGAACGCCATGCAAAACCTAAATCTGTCATGTACATAGGTATATATCACTGTAATATTACCAATAGTAATGTCACATATGAAAACAACTAGCTTTCATAACACCATTAATAAGATGACCTTATCACTTATTAATCACTTTTCCTAGAGTAATTTACTATATAAAACAATTATTCAAATGACACTAATATCAGTTATATTTAGCAGTTCCCCCCGCCTCGAATACTTGTATTAATAAAAATTAATAGACCAAGTTCATGACCTAAATAATTTTTATTGGTTAGATATTAAGTGCTTTTTCTTTTCGTCTTTAACAGACTCTCTATAACAATACATAGTGAAAAAAGAATATTTTTAAGAGGTTTTTTCTACATAAAGACTTAATTCTTGAACAAACTCGACATTTTTATCTGAATGATACATAATAATTTAATAGCTGAATTCATGAGTCCATTAAAGCTAGATCATCACGGAAAACCTAGAAGCACTGGATAGACATTTAACCCTAGTATAGGACTCCTCAGAAATGCACATCCACGATCCTACACGTGAGATTCAAACACAGAACCTTCGGTATCGCACACTTAACCTCAAGACTATAGAGCCAGTATGCAATACTATTAATGTCTAACTTCAAAAAAGCTCAGTAACTGATAGATAGAATTTATTTTAGTTCATTTCATGTCATGATGACAATCTGGATTAATTAATTTATTGTATAAATTGTATATTCATAAATAGGAGTTTAAAATTTTTTATTTGTTAATTAATACATATTCTCGGAAGGGGTTTTGTGGAGATTTTAGTAATTTCAATAGTTGAAATTATGAGTCAACTGGAGCTAGACCTGGGTTCGAATCTCGCGGGCGGTGGGATTGTGGATGCGCACTACTGAGGACGAAACGGCCGTTCAGTGCTTTCAGGCTTTCTATGGTGTTCCAGAATCATTTGGTTCGAGATCTCAACCATTGAAATATATATATATATATATATATATATATATATATATATATAATACTACACATTAAAGTAAAGCTTAGTGAGAATTTAACTGAAACCAGTCTTGTTAATCTCATTTCCCACAAAATACAATTTATCCATCTACATAATTCAGTGAAATATGAATAATAATCATGACTACTTATTAGATTGCATTTTACAAACTTAATATGTTGATTTTCTTGATAAAATCCATTGAACCAAACTAATATTACTTAGTACAATAATTTTATATTATAACCACCTATAACATTTCATTGATTAAATATCTTTTCATTTAATTATTGACCATCCAGTGCTCCTAGGTTTTTTGAAGGTGGTCTAGCTTAAACTGACACATGAATTCAATTAATAAATTACTACAATCTCCATGAAACCCTATCTTATTATAATCATCATATGCTCACTAGTGACTGTCTCCAAGACTTATTTCCTGGATTTCTAGTAAGAAGCAGTGACCAGTGGAGTTCAACCAGGTCTGTTGTGAGACAGTAACTCACTGAAGACAATGGTGGACAGTGGAGCAATTTTGTGAATTGGTTGAAGATAGACATTAATGCTGCTGAGTGTCGGCTCAGCGGTCTAGAGTTCAAGCGCTCGCCCCTGAGACTGATATGTCCTGGGTTCGAAACTCGGGTTCTTGGATGCGTACTTCTGAGGAGTACCATACTAGGATGAAACGGCTTTTCAGTGCTTCTAGGTTCTCCACAGTAGTCTAGCTTCGATTGACTTTTCAATTCAATTATTAAATTACTACAATCTCCATATAACCGATTTCTAACAATAATAAACATTTGTTGTCATTAAAAATTTAAATCTAATTAGCTTATTTATTCTACCAAATTAATGAAAATGTAATTTAATTAGTTTATATATATATATATATATATATATATATATATATATATAAACCGTTGAAAATAATATCATTGTTTATATGAATATTTGTCAAGATTATAATAAATAGTTTGATAAAACTTAGGCGCCAAGTATAGAGGAATCATTACATATAAAATAAATCTCAGTGGTTAAAATTTGAAATAATTGCCATGTTTCGTCCAGCAAACTTGTCTGGACTTTTTCAGAGTAATAATCAAAATCATTGTTTGTTAATGTTCAAATGACATTTATATCTCTGTTTAAAGACGTGCTCAATTGTTTGGGCTATCTATTTTCGAATTGGGTAAATAGTGTAATGAAGTTTTTTTGTACTTTAGATTTTATTGGAATTCAGTAATGATGAATATTAACTATCTATACTCATAGGCTATTATAAATGTATTTTAGATTTTTGTGATGCGAAATACAGGAAATCTCAAACGGAGACTCATCAATTGAATCTTTCGAATAAATCCTTTGATTATTATAATCTTATTTTGATTGAGATCATGAACCGATTGACGTTAGACCACCATAGAAAACCTAGAAGCATTGAACGGCCGTTTCGTCTTATTTTGGAACTACTCAGCAGTGCACATCAACGATACCGATCGCGGTATTCGGACCTAGGGCCTTCGGTCTCCCGCACGGACGCTTAACCTCTAGACCATTGAGCTGGCCGGTATCCAACGGTGCTAATGTCTAACCTCAACAAATCCACGAAACATCAATCGGTTCATAATCCCAATCAAGAAAATTTAATGATATCCACAACCCTATACTGATAATCTTTTTTCTTTCGACATTATTTCATAATTACCGAGGCATTATATAATTGTTATGTTGCGTAACTACTCGATGAGGATAATTTCACTGTTGTAAATTATATATATATATATATATATATATATATATATATATATATATATAGAGCTATAAAGGACAGCTGACAGATGCATTCCATGTAAGGACAGGAGTCAAACAAGGCTGTTTACTCTCCCCTTCCTCTTTCTTCTGGTGGTCGACTGGATTGGATTATGAAGACCTCGACATCTGAGGGAAAACACGGCATACAATGGACAGCTCAGAACCAATTAGACGATTTGGACTTCGCAGATGACCTAGCCCTCCTATCACATACACACGAACAAATGCAGATAAAGACAGCCAGAGTAGCAGCAGTCTTTGCATCAGTAGGCCTCAACATACACAAAGGGAAAACCAAGGTCCTCAAACACAACACGGAGAACAGCAATCCAATCACTCTTGATGGCGAAACTCTGGAAGACGTGGAATCCTTCACATACCTGGGAAGCATCGTCGATAAACAAGGAGGTTCAGATGCAGACGCGAAGGCGGGGATTGGCAAAGCATGAACTGCATTCCTTCAATTAAAGAACAGATGGAACTCAAAACAACTTTCAACCAATATCAAGGTCAGAATCTTCAATACGAACGTCAAGGCAGTTCTACTGTATGGAGCTGAAACTTGGAGAACTACAACAACCATCATCAAGAAAGTACAAGTTTTTATCAATAGCTGTCTACGCAAGATACTCAACATCCATTGGCCAGATACCATCAACCTTTTGTGGAAGGGAACCAACTAGCTTCCAGCTGAAGAGGAAATTAGGAAAGGACGATGGAAATAGATAGGACATACATTGAGGAAATCATCAAACTGCATCACGAGGCAAGCCCTAACTTGTTAGGTCATTTTACTAAATGTTAAGATGGAGATTTTCATCATAAGAAAAGATTGTAATGTTTAGCATTCCCTTCTTCCCATTTTTTCATTTAAAAAAATTAACTAGAAGTAAGTACAGCTTAATAATTGCATTTAATATATGCTGTATGTAATAGTAATTGTAACAGTTCAACTGGTAGGAAGACTTTGTAATTGAAAACGAATAACAGATATCGACCGTTAGAAACACGTATAAAACATATTATTGAATAATCAAAACTTAGATTCGTGTAAAGGGCATTATAATATTGTACAAACGTTAGCGAGAATTCTTTACGGTAATAAAATGTATGGTATTCAAGAAAGCTGTTATTCTTCTTATTTCTATTATTATTTAAAAGTTAGTATCATCAGAGAATGACATTTTATCAGAAACTATAAAAAGACACAGGATTATTCAACTATGTTATTCATCGTTACAGCTTCACAATAATGTATATAATAAGTATCTGATTTTATATGATTCTACATTTGATCAATTCACAATGAAAATTACCCATTAAAATAATAATAAAAAAGTGTAAATCAAACTAAATAAATAAACCTACCTATATAATTTCGTGATGACAGTTTCCTTGTTTTGTTTTATTTTGTTTTACTTCCCGAACAAATGTTTAATAATTTATTCAACTGTTATATTAATGTATATAATCAAATAGAAAACAATTCTTACCTTCATTTTAAGAGTTGAAATCATGAGTAAACTGAAGCTAGACCACCATGGAAAACCTGAAAGCACCGAACAGTCATTTCGTCCTATTGTGGAACTCCTCATCAGTGCGCATCCACGATCCCACCTCTCGAGATTTGAATTTATTAGTTTTATTCAATTATTAAAGCTATCCTTTGGCATTCATTATTCAAACATATTTTTTCTAAGAATAACAATTGAATTCATCTATTCTTCATAAATTTAATATGAATTTTTTAAAAAGGTGTTCGACCTTAAATAAGTTCCTTTAATTATTCAAACATGATATTATAATAAAACATTTTCATTATCTTTAAACAATAATTTTCACAGGCATCAAGTTCACTTTCATGTTGCTGATGTTGTTGCTGTTGCTGTTGTTGTTGCTGATGCTGTTGTTGTTGCTTATTTTCCCTCAAAAATAAAATTAATTTATCTTCAATCCTTCTTTTACGCAATTTATTATCAGGCAAATGTTTATAAACAAAATAATGAACATATTTCAACATTATATAGATTTATATAAAACCATTAATGAAATTCTAACAGTTTTTTTTCGAATATTATATTAAACATTGACAAACAATAACGATGCACGCAAAGAAGAAAGAAATATGAAAAAGAAAAGAGAATAAACATAAATACAACAAGTTTCGTCCAGTAAAGAAAAAAATCAGTATAAATGATTTTTTTTACTATATTCTTCACATTAAATAGTAACAGGTTTACATACACACATATATATGCACACACACACGTACATACACACGCACATGAAAAAAATAATTAAGACTAATAGACTTTTTCCTTTTATTTACAATTATTCTGATAAGATATGCGTGTTCAAAAATCTATATACATTTAAGACTAATAATAAATAAATAAAATAAATCCTCTCTTAGTAATGAAAAGAAAAGAAAAAGAAGAAAGAAAGAAAAAACTCACAGCATAACAAACTATTCAATAGTTTGATAAATTTATTTCTTTTTCCTTTTTTCCTATTAGTTTGTTAAAAGTTGACTAATACTTATTTAGAATTATCTTAAACTAATTGCTAAGCTTCAAATAGGATGATAATCATTTAATAACAGTTTGTAGTTTATAATAAATGATTTTATTTAACTTAACTAAATTGTATTTATTCTCTTGTTAATTTATAAGTCACATTGAAAATAAATACCTCACTGAACATAATTTATACCAACAACAACAACAACAACAACAAAAATAGCGGTGTCTATCAAAGGGGTGGGGGATTAGGGTTGTTGGGATTTCTTTTCTGAAAAAAATAATAATTGTCTAAAAAATAGGAAAAAAACGATGTGTAGTAAACTTAACTAATGGTAAAATCCTAACAAGGGAAAAAGAATAATAGGTATATATATATATATATTTCCTGTCTTTCATTACAGTGTCTTTTCCCATAAATGTTAACATAAATAGAATGAAGTAAAACGAGAGAAACTTAACGTGAATTAACCGACTAGACAGAAAAATTACATTGTAATTTGAGTGTGAGTTTAGACAATAGCTTTTCTATTCATTACAACGATGATTTAAAAAAAATAATTATTAAATATCTTTTTGTTTTCCTGTTAAATAATGAAAGATATTTTTTTTAAAAAAAATAAAAGAGAGATATAAAGCAATGGAGTCAGATACACTAGTAACCAATAGTTATATATATTGTCCACTTCCGGAGTATAATATTTCTGTATAAGAGATAGTATAGTGAATGAGAATAAAAGCGGGAACAATCGAATGTATTTTAATATATATATATATATATATATATATATATATATATATATATATATATATAACATTACATAATATCATAGTAAAATCTGAGAACTATATAATAAATAATTCATTTGCCAAATTTCAATCACTTGTCTCAGATTTGATTATTCCTTCATTCCATAACAATTATTCTTTGTTCTTGTTCGCTTTTCTTTGATCTTCTTAACATTCTTCCGTCAAACATTTCATTTTCGATTGATGAGACATACTACTTGTATCTATCGACATCAGTAGCACACAACATAGAAGTAACTTTGTTTGAGTATTGAAAAATATATTTTGTTAAATCACTTGAATAATATTTCCTTTGGGATGTTACCTTGGAGATTAAATACATAACAGTATTTCATTAAGATATTACTAAATGATTTTCATAGCTTCTTTCATACAGTTTCTAGTCAAGAATTTTCAGTTTACTTACATTTCAAATCTATATAACGGGACCTGGATTCTTGAATAAAAGTTCCTATTGTTAAATTAGTCGTACTATGATTTATTTTCTTCCAGTTCACTTATTTATCTGGATCTGTTTTATAATAGCATCTATGAAAACGTTGTCTGTGTGCTATTGCATACGGATTGATTTTCAAGCAAGTTTTTTATAACTAAATAATATTATTATCAGAAGGGGTTTTGTGGAGATTGTAGTAATTTCAATGATTAAGATTATGAGTCAGTTGAAGCTAGACCACCATGGAAAACCTGGAAGCACTGGACGGCCGTTTCGTCCTATTATGGGACTCCTCAGCAGTGCGCATCCACGACCTCGCCCCCTGCGAGATTCGAACCCAGGACCTACTAATTTCGCGCGCGAGCACTTAACCACTAGTCGTGGATGCGCACTGCTGAGGAGTCCCATAATAGGACGAAACGGCCGTCCAGTGCTTCCAAGTTTTCCATGGTGGTCTAGCTTCAACTGACTCATGATCTTAATCATATAAATAATATTAGTTGATTTCAACAATGGATCTTTTCTATTTCTGTGGAGTTCAACGACATCGATAGTAACAAAGTTATTCACCGAACACAATCTGAAATGGTTGCTCAATACCATGAATTTAGGTTATGTTAACGAGCCATTGAATAGCAGATTGTCTTTTTAAAGGTTAAGCGCTCACAATGAGATTTAAATGTGCTGAAACTGAACCTTGGTAAGATCGTGGATGTACATTGTTGAAAAGTTCCATAGAGAGACAAAATAGTGGATCAGTGAGTCCTGTTTTTCAGTGATTGTCTAACAAGGATCACTGAATGATGTAAACCATATAAATAATGAAGGATGGTATACATTAAGTAGGCTTTACCTTATGCTGAATTTTCTTTACAGCTAATAATGCGCAAATAAAAAGATGTTTACTATTTTACATACTACTGATCAACTTTTGTGTATTAATGTGTGAATCGGAATGACATTAATGTTTGCAAACAACAAATATTACTTTAATAACCACAGTTAAATCTGTGCACAACGAAAATTGTGTACTGACTTGTACTTACTTGTATTTAATATTTAAGGCTGTATATAATCAGTTTCTTTTGGTTAATGTACACCATAACATTTATCTATATTTGAGAGTTGAAAGATGAATATGTCTTTACTCTAATGCTAATATCCAAGATGTGGCTAGAATCTATTGTATATTCATTTGAAATCTTAACATGTTACCTACTATAAGTATACTGAAACTACAGGAATCAGGTTTAGAAAATGAATTAAATTGTTCTAACAAATGTGTTAACTCAATAAATGACATTTTATTATTCATTTGTATTTTTTGTAAATTCAGACTATTTATTCATACCTATCACTACTTTATAATGAATATATTACTTTGACTAGGTAAGTATTTAGATAGAAATTGATAAATGAATTATCATATTTTTTGCAGGTTTTCCATGGTGATCTAGCTTTAATTGACTCATGAATTCAAGTATAACATACCCCTTAGAATAATGTATAAAGCGATAACATGTTAACATGATATAATTATTCAGGAAAATTGGTTATAACTATATATTCAATATATTAAAATGTCTACAGACTTAATATAAGAATCGATAGTTTATTAGTTATTTGAGAATGACAATGCATATACCGATTTATATTCGATAGCTAATAGATGAATGTCGATAAATCAAGATCTTAGATTCGATTTCTGTTGTATAGTTAAATCTTCACATCATCATTTGTTAAATGTTTTACAAATAACACAGTTTTGAGATAGAATAATTACATTTGATCTTTCATTTAAATGGCCTTATGAATAGTTTCTTTATTTGAAAATTATCATTATTACTTGATTTCATTAAATTCATGATTTGGCTTCATATGGGTTTTCTCAATTACTATAATGACTCAAATGTTTATAATAAACAGACTCTAAACTAGTCTTAGCTGTATATTATTAACATTTCAATGTTAGAAATAAAAAAGAAATAACTTGTATTGATGATAATATAAAACAAATGCTAAGAATTCGGTAAACATAAAAACGAACCTAATTTATTGATTTAATTTTTGTGTTACTCATAAAGAGGATGATATATATATATATATTCGATTCCACTTTGGGTGTTAATGATTTGATTCAGAATGATATTGTAATTTTCATAATTAAATCATATAGCTCAGTGGATAGAAACACAATCAAAACCAACTACTCTTCAATGTTAACCCATTGTTTTTAAAACAAGGTTTGAGAGAATTCTAGATTACTTACTTACTTACTTACGCCTGTTACTCCTCGTGAAGGAGCATAGGCCGCTCACCAGCATTCTCCATCCAACCCTGTCCTGGGCAATCCTTTCAAGCTCTTTCCAGTTCTTATTCATCTTTTTCATATCTGCTTCTATTTCCCGACGTAATGTGTTCTTTGGCCTTCCTCTTTTCCGCTTCCCTTCAGGATTCCAAGTTAGCGCTTGTCTCGTAATGCAGTTTGATGATTTCCTCAATGTATGTCCTATCCATTTCAATCGTCTTTTCCTAATTTCCTCTTCAGCTGGAAGCTGGTTGGTTCTCTCCCACAAAAGGCTGTTGCTGATGGTATCCGGCCAATGGATGTTGAGTATCATGCGTAGACAGCTATTAATAAATACCTGTACCTTCTTGATGGTGGTTGTTGTAGTTCTCCAAGTTTCAGCTCCGTACAGTAGAACTGCCTTGACGTTCGTATTGAAGATTCTGACCTTGATATTGGTTGAAAGTTGTTTTGAGTTCCATATGTTCTTTAATTGAAGGAATGCCGCTCTAGCTTTGCCAATCCTCGCCTTGACGTCTGCATCTGAACCTCCTTGTTTATCGACGATGCTTCCCAGGTATGTGAAGGATTCCACGTCTTCCAGAGTTTCGCCATCAAGAGTGATTGGATTGCTGTTCTCCGTGTTGTGTTTGAGGACCTTGGTTTTCCCTTTGTGTATGTTGAGGCCTACTGATGCAAAGACTGCTGCTACTCTGGCTGTCTTTATCTGCATTTGTTCGTGTGTATGCGATAGGAGGGCTAGGTCATCTGCGAAGTCCAAATCGTCTAATTGGTTCTGAGCTGTCCATCGTATGCCGTAGTTTCTCTCAGATGTCGAGGTCTTCATAATCCAGTCGACCACCAGAAGAAACAGGAAGGGAGAGAGTAGACAGCCTTGTCTTACTCCGGTCCTTACTTGGAATGCCTCTGTCAGCTATCCTCCATGCACTACTTTGCACTGTAGTCCGTCGTATGAGTTCCGGATAATGTTGACAATCTTCTCAGGAACTCCGTAGTGTCGAAGAAGTTTCCATAACGTCCTCCTATCTACACTGTCAAATGCCTTCTCATAATCAATGAAGTTGATGTAGAGTGACGAGTTCCACTCAATTGATTGTTCGACGATGATCCGTAGTGTCGCAATCTGGTCTGTGCACGACCGGTCCTTACGGAATCCAGCTTGTTGATCTCGAAGTTGAGCATCAACTGCGTCTTTCATCCTGTTCAGTAACACTCTGTTGAAGACTTTACCCGGTATTGACAGAAGTGTGATGCCTCTGTAGTTTTCACACTTGCTCAGATCTCCTTTCTTTGGAATCTTGATGAGGTGTCCTTCTTTCCAATCCATCGGCACTTGTTCCTCCTCCCAAATCTTCTTGAATAGAAGATGAAGCATGCTTGTAGTTACTTCGATGTCTGACTTCAACGCTTCAGCTGGTATATTGTCAGGTCCTGCTGCTTTCCCGCTCTTGATTTGTCTGACGGCCATTCTGATTTCTTCTGTCGTTGTTGGGTTGACATTTATAGGAAGATCTGTGTGTGCTGCTTCGATGTCCGGTGGATTCATTGGAGCCGGCCTGTTCAGGAGTTCCTCGAAGTACTCTGCCCATCTGTTGCGCTGTTGTTGAATCTCAGTGATTGGTCTTCCTTCTTTGTCTTTGACTGGTCTCTCTGGTTTACTGTATTTCCCTGCAAGCTTCTTCGTCGTATCGTAAAGCTGTCTCATATTTCCTTCTCTTGCAGCTTTTTCCGCCGTCGTTGCTAGTTCTTCCACGTATTTTTGCTTATCAGCTCTAATGCTCTTCTTCACTTTCTTGTTTGCTTCTATGTACTCTGCTTGTGCTTGGACTTTCTCTGCTCTTGTTCGACTGTTGTTAATTGCTGTCTTCTTGTTCTTTCTTTCTTTGATCCTGTCCAGTGTTTCTGTAGAGATCCATTCCTTGTGATGATGCTTCTTGGGGCCCAGAACCTCGTCACACGTTGAAGTTAATGTTTCTTTGATACCTTTCCAGCTATCCTCCATAGTAGTTTCTTCTTCCTTCAGTAGATCCTGTAAGGCTTGGAACCTGTTGTTGAGAGCTAACTTGAATTCATTGAGTTTGTCAGTTTCTCGAAGGAAGGCTGTATTGAACCTTTGTGATGCTGTTTGTCCAGTTGTCCAGTTCTTCTTTAGCTTCAGTTTCAATTTGGCCACAACCAGGTGATGATCTGAAGCTATGTCCGCTCCTCTCCTGGTTCTCACATCTTCCATTGTCCTTCGGAACTTTTTATTGATGCAAATGTGATCTATCTGGTTCTCTGTGGTGTGGTCCGGTGAGATCCACGTAGCTTTGTGTATACGTTTGTGTGGAAATGTTGTACCGCCTATGACCAATTTATTGAATGCACACAGATTTGCAAATCCTTCCCCGTTTTCGTTTCTCTCTCCCAGTCCATGTAGTCCCATGATGTCTTCATATCCGGTGTTGTCCATTCCGACTTTGGCGTTTAGATCTCCCATCAGAATGGTGAGGTCCTTTCTTGGGCACTTCTCTATGATTGATTGCAGCCTCTCATAGAATTGATCCTTAACGTCGTCGTTGCTATCATTGGTGGGTGCATAACATTGGATAATGTTCATTGTGATCCCCTCCTTCTTTGTTTTGAATGATGCTTTGATGATTCTGGATCCGTGAGATTCCCATCCTACAAGTGCATTTCGTGCTACTTTGGATAGCATTAGAGCAACTCCCTGAGTGTGTGGAGCATTTTCCTCTTCGTGACCGGAGTATAGCAGCATCTCTCCCGTATTTAGCCTTTGTTGTCCAGCTTGGGTCCAATGGGTTTCACTGATTCCCAGTACTGCCAAGTTGTATCTCCTCATTTCCGTTGCTATTTGACTGGTCTTCCCGGTCTCCCACATTGTCCGGACGTTCCATGTACCTATAAAAATTGTTGCTCTGGTTGTTAGGAGGGGCATCGGCCTCGTGGCTTCCGAAGGAACTCGGCTTTCACCATGAAGCGTCATATTACCTCTAACTCCCAGGGCAGGGTTTAAATGGTTTGAGTTATTTTTTCTGGTTAGCGTTTTTTTAGCGAGTTAGTTTTCTATGGGATGGGGACGCTAACCCCATGCCCAACCCTCCTCCTTTACCCGGGCTTGGGACCGGCAGTAACTCTGGAAGAGCTACAGGCGGAGTTAATTCTAGATTAGTAATAATAATTAATTAGTTTGATATATTTCGCTTTGTAGCAAGTATTATACAATTATCACCAAACCTTCCTATATGTATACAAAGTAATCTCATTTACTTGTTCTATTCAATAAACGCTGAAAATAGAACTATATATTACCACTGCACCAAACAATCTATAAAATTTTGTGCACATCCAACAAAATACCACATTCTGTAAAAATCAATAATTCATTAAGTAACTTTACAATTGCTTAAACGTAGTTCACTTATGATCCACAAAAATGTTTATAATAACAATAACAACAGTAACAATTATTATCTTGAATTATAACGTAATTCAAAATTGTATAATGTGAACAGCATGAGAAAAATACTTTCAAACATCTTCCATAAATTTGTTTCTTTATACCTTAGTTCGTTTATCAATAAAGGGTTATGGAGATTGTTGAGTTTTTATTGAGATCATGAACCAACCAATGATAGATCACCATTGGAAAACTAGAAGTACTGGACGACCGTTTTATCATAGTATGAGTCTTTTCAGAAGTGCCCATCCACAATCATGCATACGGGACTCGGGCCCAGAACCTCAGGTCTTGCACGGACATTCAACCTGTGTTAATGTCTAACTTTGACTATTCCATGATATTGTGCTACCACCTTCTTATGTTAAAACGTCGTTGTAAGAGTGCTATAGTGAACGAGAATACAAGTATGGACAATCGAATTCATTTGATCACAAAATTACAGAACATCTTAGTAAAATCTCAGAACCATACAGAAATTTTTAATTTGCAAAATATCAGCCAATTGTCTCAGATTTCATTATTCCCTCTTTTCCATAGCAATTAATCTCTGTTCCTGTTCTCTTCAATATTCTTAACCTTCTGCTACCAGGTATTTCACTTTCGATTGATGATACATACTACTTATATTTGTCGATATTAGTAGCACACACCACAGTACAAATAACATCTCGATCTATTTCGATGTTCCACCTTTTTCAAAGTTATTATCATAATATAGCTTTCCTAAAGCAAAATCTTTGTTTTTCTATTATTCAGTAAAAGCAATTCAATCTGATAAAATATTGAAGCTCGATGGGTAGAATAAATAAATATCATAAATAAATTTTCAATTAATTGATTGAATTGAATATAAAGAAAAACAGTTTGTTTTCTTGTCAAAAACTATCTTATCAAATCTACTTATATTTATGGTAATAGTAATAAAATATAACTTTACTCATAAACTACTCATTTCACAATAAATTCATTTTAAAATATGTATTAGTGTACTCTAATCAATTGATCTATTGTTAATATTAATGTAACTAAATAATTAAACTTTACTAATGAGTATGATAGTTTTTATTGATGTAGGTGAATTATGTTAAGTATATTACTTCCATTTTAACAGTTAGTTTATGAATAATCATTTGAATAAGTGGATAGTATATATATATATATATATATATATATATATATATATATATAAACACGGCGGATCTGATGTAGATGTGAAAGCGTGGATCGGTAATGCAAGGGCAGAACACCTACATTTGAAGAACATCTGGAACTCAAAAAACTCTCAACTGACACCAAAGTCAGGATTTTCAATACAAATGAAAAGGCAGTTCTACTGTATGGGACGGAAACTTGGAGAACTACGAAAGCCATCATCCAGAAGATACAAGTGTTTATTAACAGTTGTCTATGCAAAATACTTCGGATCCGTTGGCCAAACACTGTCAGCAACAACCTTCTGTGGGAGAGAACAAACCAGATTTCAGTGGAGGGAGAAATCAGGAAGAAGCGCTGGAAGTGGATAGGACACACAGTGAGGAAATCGGACAACTTCGTTGCGAGTCAAGCCCTCACTTGGAATCCTCAAGGTCAAAGGAGGAGAGGAAGACTAAAGAACACATTAAACCAAGAAATAGAGACAGATACGAGAAGAATGAACAACAATTGGATGGATGGTTTATGGGCTAAGTGTTCACGTGCGAGACCGAAGATCTCGGGTTTGAGTCCATTGTGTGGGATTAAGAATGCGCACTGCTGAGAAGTCCCATACTTGAACGAAACAGTTGTTCAATACTCCCAGGTTTTCCATGGTGATCTATTTTTAATTGACTAATGAATTCAACTATTACATTACTATAATCTCTACAAAACCCCTTTCTGAATATAATTTTATTCCGAATGGTTTCACAAGAATTTTGTATTATCTAAAGGTTTACAGAGAATTATTTAAACCTTACAATTTATTTTTATTACTGTTCAAATACTAACTACATTGTTTTGACTTATAATTAGGACATATGCCCTTTTCAATAATAAATATTATATAAAGGTTGATTATTTAAAAACGTATTTAAAACTGATAGAATCCAATGTGTTATTTATTCAAATGTCGAATACACGGATAATATTCAATCATTTATACAAATAAGAATTTACCAATATAAAACTTCAGTCATTAATCAATTCAAGATACAAGATATTTACAAAAACCTATCATGCATATGATAATATCAAAATCGTGTTTCATTCCTATCTCCCCATATATATATATATACGTCTTGTATGATGGTAGGGTAATTTCTAACAAGTGAAATTTATACTTAAGAGAGATACCTTGTTAGGTTTTTTGATCATTCATTACATTTCAAGGTTGCTTATTACAAATTAATGAGTAGTTTAAACATATAGGCTTTCTTTAAATAAACTTTTTAAACAGTTAGCTTGACATATTTGAACTACACAATGATATGTAATTAATTAATGGAAGATTTTATTTTTTCATACACATAGTTCTTTTTATTATGTTAAAGAGAGTAAGAACGAAGAGTGATACATAATAATATATGAATTCATTTCATTGCATTAGGTTCTCTTCAGCTGCTTACAACCGATAACATTTAACAACAAGGTTATTACAGTCACGGATATACTTATACATGGGAAGGTGATTAGAGATGAATATGTGTATCATGATGGAGTGAACATTCTATTAGAGTTAATAAGGTGATAAAAAATTGTTTGTTTCAGACAAATAAATAAAGTTTGGAAGGTAAAGTTCCACAAAACATTGAACTAGTGATTAGAAGTCATGGAGTTAACAAACATTAAGTGATTATGTAATGAAGCTACTAAGAACAGATTGATGGTACATATATTTCTTTATTACTATTAATGTGTTTTCAGTTACTTCACTACATAATCATTTAAGATTTGTTAACTCTATGAGTTCTAAACGCTAGTTCAATGTTCTGAAATGTTCTCTCTCACATTATTTATTTGAAACAAAAATAGTTTTCATGACCTCATTAACTCTATTGAAATCTTCGCTACATCATGATACACATATTCATCTCTAATCACCTTCCTATGTATAAGTATGTCAGTATCTGTAGTCACAGTGATTTTAAATGTTATCGGTTGTAAGCAGCTGAAGAGAACCTAATGCAGTAAAATGAATTCATATATTATTCTGTATCGATCTTCGTTCTTACTGTCTTTAAGATTTTCTTTTTATTGTTTTAATGGACATACATATCAAAATTATAGTGATTGATTTCAATAGTTGAAATCCTGAGTCAATTAAAGCTAGACCACCATGGAAAACCTGGAAGCACTGGACGGCCGTTTCGTCCTCGTATGAGACTCCTGGGTTCGAATCTCACGGAGGGCGGAATTGTGGGTGTACACTACTGAGGAGCCTCACACTAGGACGAAACGTCCGTCCAGTGCTTCCAGATTTCCCATGGTGGTCTAGCTTCAATTGGCTCATGACTTCAACTATTAAACTTATCTAGTTGTTTCACATTTAGATTCATCAATTTTCCCTTCATAATATTCATTACGGACTAATAGATTTGTAATATATAATACCATATTCCTACATTGAGCTAAACTGAATTATATTACTATTGATTACTAAATATTACATAATAAAATTAACTATTCATCTATGTATCACTCTGTAACAATCATTAATGATCCAAAATCTTTACTGATACAATATATACATGATAATAAGTTCTATGAGAATATAGTTAATTAATCAATATTAACATTACTAGTGCAACTAAAAAAATATTAACACTTTGAATACATTTATTGGTATTGCCCATTTTATTATCATTACAATCCGTTAGTATGACACAAATATTAGATAAAGCATGAACAAAATAATAATAATATGCCAAGCAAACAATGTTAATCCTCTTGTGTACATATGAAAAAATAAATCACAAAGACTGTAGGAAACAAACAACCAATTATGCATATATATATATATATATATATATATATATATATATATATATATATATATATATATTAGATTGGATAAATATGTCATACTGTCTATATGTGTCTATTCAAAGAGAATAATTTCTGTACAAGTGCAAGCGTACCACAACACTGATTAAGTATTTCAATGTATTTTAAATATTACCAAGGTGGAATTCATTTATATTGGAGCCAATTATGTAATTATTAACTTAATCGTAGATAATAAATTCAAAAAAAGGCAAGAAGTATAATTTGTAGATGTTGCATAGTTGTGTTAGTTAATTTTTTTTAAAAACAACTAATATATCGATGGATATGCATGAGAATTTATTAAAGATATAGATATACTACTAATTTCCATATTCAACATACTATAAATATTGATCAGGGAAACAACAGTATAATATTAATGTTATCCAAACATTATCAGTAATATAAGAGTTTTCAGAATTTAAGTTACTTTATTTGACTACCATATAGAAATAGTGTATATAATAACGTTATGGTGAATACTGTCATTTTCAATGTATAGAAAAATCAATTGTAAACATCTACAAAACTTATACCCAAGCAATAATTATAGATGACGAAGAGGGGAGGGGTCAAAATATAATTTCTTTTTAATAACATTCGTTTTCAATGAATCCTTCTAGCAATTAATGAATTAATTTTTTTTCATTTTATTTTTTAAGTGTTTACATCTATTACTGTTTAAATGAGATCAGCTTCATTTCTAACGTATCATATTTTCCTGAAAAATTTTCTTAGAAACAATTTGACCGATTTGTTAATAATAAAACTGAATTTATATATATATGAAGTTATAGGTACATTTTCATCAATAATGATCCTTGTCTTTCATTTATGCACGATTTGATAATGAACCTAGCCAAATAATTAATTTTCATTAATTTTCTAATTATATACGGTTGACCATTATTGAATTATCTTATATTCATATGATTATATATATATATATATATATATATATATATATATATATATATATATATATATATATATATAATATGTATAAATATGTTATGGCTTACTCTTAACCTGTCTAATTGACCTTTTAATTTTCATATATAAATGTTCTTAACAAGTATATATGTGATGAAGATCTTTGAAAACTTTACTTGTAAAATTCAAGATGTATTTATATGATATAAGGCGTTATTTATTATTGTACGAATAAGAAATTTACCACTATCCAATGATATCAAAAGAGAATTTTAATAAACTAAACAATTACATAATTTCTGACTGCTATCTTAGCACGAGGACTATTCCAAAAACACGTAAACGTGACGTAGGAAATTCAAAGGAATCAGACAGAATGCACATAGAAGAATTTATGTCTTTCATCCACAAACCACTAAGTGTATAACTAAATATAGATGTAACTCAAACTATTGTAAAAGTATTATAACAGGCGATGCCTTCAAATTAAGGGTCCTTGATTTATTATCACGATCTGTGAAGAGTTACTTAGGAAATTTGATGAAATATCGACACAGAAAACTAGCATACTCTAAGAACAGGTTTCTCATATCAATTTTTATCGATTATTAAAGAAGGAGTTAATATTCTTTGAAAGTATATAGGTTTTCCACAAATGCAACCACTGACTTCATTAAAGCCATTGATAAAATAGCATATCCTAGGTTTTGTTTTTAACTCAGCTTCATCTGGGTCTGTGACCATTCGTTTATATAAATAAACTATTCGATAGTTGTACGTGAAAAAAGACCACAAGCTATCCTTAGGTTTCCTGACAGATAAGAAGTGCATAGGACTTATCTGAGATACAATATTATGGCCATTTGTAAGTCGTTTATCCTTAAATGTTTTTCTCTACTTTTAATTCCGTGTGAATTTTCTTATGTCTCAGTGATACACATATATACAAAGAAGTGCAGAAACGAAGGTTGATTATTAAATAGCTTTAGACGGGTTCAATTGAATTAACAAAATGGTCTACCATTTGATAAATTTCCCTAATCCCTCTAAGACTATCGTGATTCATATTGTCGATAAAGGTATGAATAATGAAGGCTAGATAATATCGCATTGATTTTTAGCCGTCTTTACGTTACTCCAGTGAACTTGAACTCTGACAGGGAAAACCATTTCGTCATTTAATGCAAATTACACAATTATTTAATACAATATGAACATCATTTACACTTCTTCTTTGCGTTGTCCTTTACCTACTTCGTTATTCCTCTAATTCTTTTGTTATTTTAATTGCTCTCCGATTTCATTTCTGTTCTCTTTATTTCAATCTTCTACTATATATATTAAGGGGAAAGTGTGATTAAAGGATTAGATATGAAACAATAAAGTTATTGTGTTGATTCTTATTTCTCATTTATAATTCCCCAAAATGATGTAGTGAAAATACAAAAACTGTTATTGAAATGACCTTAATTGACTGAATAATTTCCTTTGTTAGAAAACAGAGATTAAGGGTTGTAAATTTTGTTTTTGAGAAAAACATCAGGTTAGGCATAAATAAATGGTAATTCATATGTATTCATTATGTTCCATGGTAATGATATACTGTAGTTGTGATTATAAAAATAATTGAATTTCTATGTGCGTGTACATACACTTTCCGTTATTGAAAATAATTAACCACTTATCATTAATTCCTTACGCTTTTTACAACACGTGAAGGAAAATAGGCGGTTCATCAACACACTCTATCAAACCCTATCATGCAGTATGGTTTCCATTTATTTCCAGTTCCTATTCATTCTTTTCATGTCTACTTACAATACCTGACTCAATGTGTTCTTCGATCTTCCACTTCTCATTTTCACGTCAGTATTCCAAGTCAACACTTACTTCGCGATGCAATTTTATGATCTCCACAGTGTGTGTCCTATCCACTTCCAACATATTTTCCTAATTTCCTCTTCAGATGGAAACTGGCTTGTTCTCTGCCACAGTGAGCTGTTTCTGATGGTATCCGATAAGTGGACGTTGATTATCTTACGTAGACAATTGTTTATAAATACTTGTACATTTTTGAAAATGGTTGTAGTAGTTCTCGAAGTTTCAGATCCATACAGTAGAACTGCCTTGACGTTCGCATTCAAGATTCTGACTTTGATATTGGTTGATTGTTGTTTTGAGTTACATATGTTCTTCAACTGTAGGAATGTGGCCCTTGCTTTTCCAATCCTTTCCTATACATCTACATCGGATCCTCCTTATTCATCGATAATGTTACCCAGTTGTGAAGTGTAATGAACAAATATATAGTCAATTGATGAATTTCTTTGTTACTAAAAAGTTACTTAATTAACTGAAGTAAAGAATATTAATCTCAATCTCAACCTTTTTTAAAAAATATAAATTAGTTTTTTTTAATTAATTATCCCGGTTTCTTTTTACCGTTTTTTTTTGTAATAATAAATAAATAAACTGATGTTTTGCTACGATGAACATAGAAGTATTAAGAAGTGACCAGTGAGACATGAATTAAATAAACGCATTAAGTAGAGGTTTAAATAACACTAGTACCAAATAAATAAATATTTCACGATTGAAGATTGTATAAGTCCGAAATTTCGATGTCTGTCTCCAAATGTCAAATAATTCAGACTGAGAATATCTATCTATCTAAAAGAATGGTTGTATTGAATAAACTTAAATTAATGAAACGATACAGCTCAGTTTTTATTACTGCCAGATTTTGTTTCAATAATTACTTACTTACTTACGCCTGTTACTCCCAATGGAGCATAGGCCACCGACCAGCATTCTCCAACCCACTCTGTCCTGGGCCTTCTTTTCTAGTTCCATCCAATTCTTGTTCATTTTTCTCATATCTATCTCCATTTCCCGGCGTAATGTATTCTTTGGTCTTCCTCTCCTCCTTCGACCTTGAGGATTCCATATGAGGGCTTGCCTTGTGACGCAGTTGGGTGTTTTCCTCAATGTGTGTCCTATCCACTTCCAGCGTTTCTTCCTGATTTCTTCCTCCACTGGGATCTGATTTGTTCTCTCCCACAGTGGGTTGTTGCTTATAGTGTCCGGCCAGCGGATCTGAAGTATTTTGCGTAAACAACTGTTAATAAACACCTGTATCTTTTGGACGATGGATTTCGTAGTTTTCCAGGTTTCAATAATTAACCTGTATATTATTAAACGTATAACCGAATTCTAGTTGGATGTCAATGTGGATGCTGGTAATATTCGTGCTATCAGGACATATCTATGTACAGTACTAAAAATAAGTTATTAAATTTGGAGTTACAAAGAATTATTTCTGATAACTAATGTTTATGGCGATCGTATTGTACTAAGTATACTAACTTAGGAATTAATTGTAATATTCAACTAATTGAAGAAAGATAATCAGGGAATCACGGTTGGTGTCCTTTGTCCCTACAATGGGTAACAGGAGTAATTGAATAAATAATGTAAGAATGACTAGTTTGTTAGACAGTGATGAAACATTTTTAAAATTTATTCCAGCATTCTTAATTGTTGGATAATTTTTGCTAGGTAGTAGCCTATGCATCAGTAGGCCTCAACATATACGAAAAAAACAAGATCCTCGAATATAGTATGGAGAACACAAACCAAATCACACTTGATGGAGAAGCTCTGGAAGATGTGGAATCTTTTACGTACCTAAGTAACACTATCGATGAATAAGGAGGATCCGATGTAGATGTATAGGAAAGGATTGGAAAAGCAAGGGCCACATTCCTACAGTTGAAGAACATATGTAACTCAAAACAACAATCAACCAATATCAAAGTCAGAATCTTGAATGCGAACGTCAAGGCAGTTCTACTGTATGGATCTGAAACTTGGAGAACTACTACAACCATTTTCAAAAATGTACAAGTATTTATAAACAATTGTCTACGTAAGATAATCAACGTCCACTTATCGGATACCATCAGAAACAGCTCACTGTGGCAGAGAACAAGCCAGTTTCCATCTGAAGAGGAAATTAGGAAAATATGTTGGAAGTGGATAGGACACACACTGTGGAGATCATAAAATTGCATCGCGAAGTAAGTGTTGACTTGGAATACTGACGTGAAAATGAGAAGTGGAAGATCGAAGAACACATTGAGTCAGGTATTGTAAGTAGACATGAAAAGAATGAATAGGAACTGGAAATAAATGGAAACCATACTGCATGATAGGGTTTGATAGAGTGTGTTGATGAGCGGCCTTTGTTCTTACACGAGCGGTAACAGGCATAAGCACACTTCGGAAACTAGAATAAATGAAGTTGTTAATTTTTTGTATTATTGTTCTTCAATTAGCATCGTGGTAGTAATTGTAAAAACATTCAAACTATTTTTATTGGCTTTGTTCATTATTATATTCCTGGTGCAATATTAAATTTTTAGCACAATGTGTTTCTGAGAGTTTCCGTTCCTTAATACTTTATCGATATTGGCGTGATCGTCGGTTAGATATCAGCATATCAGAATTCGAAATCTGAATAATATTCATTCGTTTCAATGGATATTGCCATCCAACACGATGTATTGGGTTGTACTTTTTTGTAACTTGTAAAGCGAAAAGTAGACATTTCACAATCACACCTGAATAAGTTATGCAATTAGTTGACATAATGATCTTTTCAAACAAACAAGGAAAGAGATAACTTGTTAAAATATCTAGAAGGCAGGAACAAATAGCCTATATATGATTCAAATAACTTTTAGTAATGAAGTTATAAAAATTGACTGGATCAGTTTTACTGTTAAGTCTGTGTTGACGGATAGGAGTGTGACAAATTTCTTCTGGACACATAAATTAAAGTTATAGGTTAAAGCAAAGTAAAAAAGATTGGATTTGGAATTAGAGTTTTTCAATAACATTCTGATTGAGATCGGATATACAAGAATCTTTCGAAAAAATTACACGTATGTGAAGAAAAACAAGCTGGAAATTTTCACCACACAAAAGAAACCTCTATTCTTAGGACTATAATTCTACACGGATAAGGCTAGCGATGTTCTACATGACAGATTAACAATAGCAACTGATAGGATATTCTATGCAAGCAATGTTGGATTGGCATATTCTGGCAGACCACTGATATCTACTCAAACAAAGGATAAGTTACTTGAATTGACTTCCTTAGTGTATATCTACAAATTCAGCTGCTGCAGTGGAGATAAATATATTTAGCGTACTACCGAGCATCTTAACCAACAAATGTGTGAATAATCCCCAGCTTGGTTTTGGAAAGGGCCAGACAAAGACAACGTGTCGTTCTGTCTTGGCACACCTGGTTGACAGGGGGCAAATAGTAGATAAAACTGAATCATTTCGAGTGGTCCATTGTATACCTTTGTTATTTCCCAACATACAGCGGAAGCTAAAGGGAATCAAACCTATGACCCCAATTTGCGTGTCCAGAAGAAATTCGTGACACTCCTAACCCCACTTTGACCGGACATTACTTAATAAACCATATTATTAAAATTTTTCATATCCAGTATTTGTTTGTCAGTTTCCGCATCTTTCCATTTATATTCTTAATATCTAATTATTTACACACCTCTTATTACGTAATCTTAGTAATATTTTTTTACTATTATTTTTAAGTCTATCTGTTCAAGTTCGACCCAAATTCTATGTTAAAGTAATGACTAGGACATACATAAAAAAAATAAGTAATGCAAGGCATATGTTACTTTATAATATTGGTTTATTTGCTCGTACAGTCAAGTTAATAATTAAAGCTTTTTTACAATTCGCCGAAATCGAATTCTTACACAACGATCTAAGGTATCTACAAGCACTTCAACAAAATTTCACAAAAAAAGTATTCACTACAAAACGGATTCTTTACAGAGTGTACAGCAAAAAATTTGAAATTTGAAATAAACTAATTTTAAGATTATATGCAATGGAATAAATTGGTCACTTTTTAAAAGTTGAATATTTTCGGAAAGGTTTAAAATACTTTCAATAATTTGCCTTAATAAGCAAAGGTGGATGATGGCTACCAGTGGAATCCAGGACCCTCATTTCGTACTATTTGGGATTCATCGGCTGGATGTACTTGCATCCCAGAGTTGATGTTTGATCCGGGACTCCAATCCAGTACTGTTTGCAGCAGACGTCATAGTGTTATCCACTTAGCTAGTGAGTCTTGATAGCCACTAGCTTGTGTAATTAGGTGAAGCTTTTATTCATTTTTGTATTGTTTGTTTGAATCTTCTTATTGATGTTTAGGATTGTAATTTGCCTTAATACTTATTAACCAACATTTATTTAACATGTAAGATTCAATCGCTTTCAAATATCCTGCTCTTTAAATTGGATTTTGTTTACTACAAGAACCGTTTTCATCTTTAAACTGCACAAAGATACACTTAATAAATTAATAATTTGCATTTCGTCAGATGGTTGTTATTATAAATAACATAGCCTACCTACTAAAGATCACCTACCAACATTGTTATACCCTTAACTTTCCTGTTGTTTTCAAGTGTTATTCATGATTTTAATGTCCGCTTCTTTTACTCTCAACTGGATGACTCAAAGTCAGAGCTTAGTCTGTGTTAGAAGTTGTTGATTTCTACAAACTATATTCTATTCACCTACAACATCTTTTCCCGATTCCTTCCTTATCTGCCACCTAGTTTAATCTTTGATAGATTAGATAATTACTGGTGATCTCTGGTTAACAGATCTGTAGTATCTTAAGTAGATAGCTAATTATAAATTAATTATTTGATTAAATAAAATAATGGAGTGCATTCTTATAAATATTCAAGTTACCTTTGCTTTTTAGTTAAAATAACAGAAACCAAGGAAGATATGACTGAGTTATTTATGTGAAGTACTTCGTTTTATAAATGGTCTTACATTGAAAAACGTTTTAGTCAACGTCTCATTTAACGTTTTATCAACAACTTATTTCCTAATTTCCTTATTATATGAAAGTTCGCTCACATTTTACTTAAGTGTTGTAAACTGATAACTTGATGAAAGAAAATTCTTATTTAACAAATGATAGGTCTATTCAAAGAGTAATGATTCGAAGGTAATAAACTAGTGGATGTCTTTTTAAATTGATAAGATTTCATAAACTTTAAACTAGTTTTCCTTCTGCATAAAAAAATCATAATTTATTTGAAGAACCTTGTCAAGATTGCTCTGATGATAATGCACTACATTAGATGTCAATCAAATAATCCAAAAGTTAAATAAACACAAAGAGACTTAAGTTGAATTTCTACCGAATTCGTGGTTGTGCACCATTAAAGTATTTCCTACCAACATGAAACATTCACCCAGTGATTTATACTTTTTTAAATATACCCGAAGCTTTAAAAATACCACTTACATATCTGACATATTAAATGCTCTATAGAGTTATTAAAAAACAAATTGAGAAAACAATCAGTGTTCACGGCACGAACTCATCCTTAAACTTCCTATTTTGCTGTGTACACCATAAAATACTTGTGATAAACATTGGAAACTAAGTAATTTTACAGTAAATAAAAACTTGGGTTGTTTAGATAAAAATGAGTACAGGTTAGTATTTTTTTGTATAGATCATTTTGCTTCGTTGAAAAATTTCCCTTTCCTAATTAAGTAGCTAATTAATAATCAAATAAGCAAAAAATGTCAAGTATTTTATCAATGTAATGTGAATCTATAAAATAGATTAAATGATTTTCAATTAGGTATAGCTGATTATGCAGAGAGTCTTCTTTTAAGAACTATGTTCATAGTTCTGATAATCTTAGTCTTCCTATTACATTATCGAAATAGCTGATTGTATCGTATAGGTAAATGTTTCAGATTTAATTAAATTCACTTATAATCAAGCAGAATATTAAACTATATCTATTGTTCCTAATGTTTTCATATGAAGTTCTTTTTAATTAATCTACTTATCTTATTATATTAAGTAGTAGTGAACTCTTTCAAATCTTCTATACTCAAAAATTCAGCCATCATTATTTATCAATAGTTACATAATATAAATCAAGAAGTTATGTGACTAAAAATCACAGTGTATACAAACAATGATTTCTTTCTTTTTTTGATGGAGTTTTGTTCTCTGAGCTGGATGGTTTTGTCAAGGAGCTTTCATCGTTCTAATGAACGACATCATCAGCACAAAGTTCAGGTAGAAATATTCATCATCTCATAATAATTTCTTGCTTTTTTGTACAATAAAGTTGAAAAAAATTGGCAAGACTATAATTTATGGATGAACCAATTAGGTATAAAATAACAGATCTCGGATTTTGGCGCGAAATTCATTCATGCATTTGGATAAATAGAGTTTTGGCATTATAGCTTATATCAGTTCGTAATGAAAACCCTAACCTTAACCATAAACGGTAAATCATAATTCCAATTCCTTACACTGGTTTATAACCCTCATTTAGTCCTAGTTATTAGGTGGACACTCTAGCGTCCTTTGAAGGTCTTCCATAAATTACAGTCTCACCAAAACATTCTATCGTTTTCGAATTAACGAGTTGCTATTTGATTCAGTTTAGTCTTTCCTGAACTCGATGTACTAATAAAAGTTTGCCATAGAATGATGATCTTCCATATTGATATTTCATTGTGCAATTTAATTTGTAAATAACAAACTAGTAGACTTACTTTAAATGAGATAACGATAATGTTACTAAAAATCTTTCAATGAATGTAACAGTAGATTTTTAACTATATTAAATTATTCATTATTATTCACTTGGTGTTGTTTTGCTTGCATCTTCCCATTGTTATTTACCCCTGCAATTGATCAGTCTCGTGTTCGTATATGTGCATTCTGTGCAGATTGCCTCGATATTGCCTCAAGTCACAAGCTTTTTAAGCAAGGATGGATAATGACTAGCAGGGGAATCCAGAACGCATGTTTCGTTCTATTTGAGAATCGTCAGCTGGATGTACCTGTATGCCAGAGTTGATGTTCGATCCGGGACTCCAATCCAGTACTTTTAGCTCCAGACACCATCGCGCTATCCACTTAGCCACTGAGTCCTGATAGCCACCTGCTTGTGCAATGAGGGGAAGTTTAAATTTGCTTGATGTTGTTTTACTTGTATCTTCCCACTGTTAATAGCGCGATGGCATTTGAAGCGAACGATACTGGATTCGAGTCCTGGAATGAACATCAACTCTGAAATGCAGGTATATCCAGCTGACGAATCCTAAATAGGACGAAACGTGCTTTAAACTAGATTCCATTGCTAATCATTACCCATCTTTCCTTAAATATTCAATATTATTTTATGTAAAGATAACGGGATTATCATTGGTAAGTATTATTTTCAGCTTTTTGATAGACATGAAGCGAAAAGAAAGAAATTTCTGATTAAAATATAAATATTCTGCACTTTTTTTTAACTAATATAATAAACAGGTTTATTAAGAGAATATTGGCAAGGATTTTCATTTTTATAATTTCTTTCTTAAATTTTGATTTATTAAATATAAGGATAACAGTGTTCATGTACCATTAAGTGAATATTCATAATATATGTCAATCAACTTGTAATGTTGCGTGATATGAAATGAAAGATATCATTAAGATATCATCAAGACGAAAAACAACGACCACCAGTATTTCGTACTTATGAATTATAGTAAGTGTCACTTATTCATTGGGGAACATAGTCATTTGGTCAAATCAATGGATTTCTACTAAACCATATTTATACATGTTTACATATTTTGACAGAAGTCTCCACAAATAATACAAATATTTAGTTAATACACCTACGGAGATTCGTTTAGGTTGAAGATAGTTTCTGTCATGTATTGATCATAAACGAAAAAGGATTAAAAATGAAGAACTGAATTACTGTATCAGCTTAGTTTATAATAGCTAAAAGGTGTAAACATACGATGACTCCAGAGTGTTGTATGATATGCTTTAGATCAAGCATGAAGTGTGCTGTTCTTAGATCATTTAACTAGTATCTAGTGATCTACATATCTTTAACAAATTACAATAATAATGTAATATTATCCAATACCATTAACGACTTGATGTCATTCTACCATGGTTGAACTCCAAAGCTCATAACGTATAACTGGAACCTAAATAATTCAATTTACAGACACTCACTAATGGAAAGATAATTAATGTTTACATGAGTATTATTTTTATGAAAACCATTTAAATTTTTTAAAGTGGTTTTCGTTGTAGATTGATATCAAATAAATAAGGAATGGGAACCAGATTCAATGGTGAGCGATGATGGGTAGTTTTAAACTTAGACAAAATAGGAATATGAGTTTTTTCACTAAATTTATCATTTAGGTCTTTTAACATACAACAAATATTATTTTGAAGTTCCGAATTCCATATCATTACTGGATGGTCAGTAAAAAAAGAACAGAATGCTTTCAGTAGATAGAAAATGATTCTGATTTTATTCAATGTTATTTCCATTTCTTTTCCATTATTTCTGACAAACAGAATAATCTAAGTAGCAATTCATTATCAAGAATACAATAGACCAAAATTTTATGAAACATTTATGTACTGTTGAAGTACTTAGTTATCCAACAGAATTCAATTAACAATGATATAACTAAGAAATATAACCAATTAGATTGTTTGACGGAAATTCGGATTAAGTTAATTAAAATGAATAAAAATATACATGTATATATACACAACATTCACTCATTTACTTATTATGTGTTCTACATATTTCTATCTTTCTATGATTCTTTTTTTCTCTCTCCTTGTGTAACGATACTAAATTATCATTCAAATGAATCATTATTTAAAAGTTGAATTCATGAGTCAATTGAAGCCAGACCACCATGGAAAACCTGGAAGCACTAGACGGCTGTTTCGTCCTATCGTGGGACGCTTCAGCAGTGCGCACCCACAATCACGCCCACAGTACTCGAACCCAAGGCCTGACGGTCTCGTGCGTGAACGCCTAACCTCTACACCACTGAAGCGTTATCCAACGGTGTTAATGTCTACCTTCAAACAGTCCACGAAATTGCACCGCAGTCCATTATTTCTCCAGTGAGTTACTATCTCACAACAGATCCGATTGGACTCTACTGGTCATACCTTCTCACTAAAACTCCACGAAATACCTCTTCGAGATAGTCATTAGTGAGCATATGATGATTATAATCAGAGAGGGGGTTTTGTGGACATTTTGATGACTCATGAATTCAACCCCTGTCTGATTAGAATCATTATTTATCATTTGCTTGCTTGTTTACTCTTCTTATAACTTCTATTCATTTCATTTCCCTTAATTTCCCTTCAATTAGCTTATTAATTATCTAGATGAATTTTATTCTTTTTTCACAAAATGAAGTCTATAGACAATTATAATGATCAATAGAATGAATGGTTTGATTGAGATAATGAAAAGTTTGGATTAAAGTTATTCAGTTGAGAGAATACAATTAAATAGGAAATATTCATTTGAACTACTGTAAGATACGGCAATAAGTAGAAGGAAGGTATATTAATGACAGAAGTTACAAAGTATCCACTTGATACATATACATAGCTTTCAATCGTCTATCTGCATCTGTCTGTGTGTTCTGTAATTTGAACTGTCTTCTGTACTGGTCACCAAATATTCAAAGATGTGCTTTCAATGCATTGGAACTCTTCACTCTGTCAGATAACTGTTGAAACTTCGATACCACTTTTCGCTACACATTACTGACAAAAATCCTTGAGAGTAGTCTGTTACACTTTAAGAAAAAATAATATATATATGAATAGAAAATTCGTCTTATACATTTTACATGTTACACTAAATATATCAACTACACTAACAAATGTGACTTATATTCTTATACCAAAATTTAGAAATAATAATAAAAACAAGTAGAGTTGACTGAAGACTGTAAAATTGTGATATATACATTTCATCAAAAGTTACCTATTGTAGAATGATATATGCTAACAGATATTGCATATTAGCACAGAGTTGTGGAGCTTGTCGACTCCTATGTTGATATCATATAGGCACTCGTGACTGAATTCGTGAGGAAATTCCCGAAGTTCTAAGTGATTTAGAGGTCAAGTGTTTGTGCACGAGACCTGAAATTCTGTGTTTAATTCCCCTAAACGGGACGGTAGATTACCTCTTCTAGAGAGTAACATAGAAGGTCAAAATAACCTTCGAATGTTTCCTGGTTTTTATTGATTGTCTGACTGAGATCAGTTTGTGACACCAGTAGAAACAACATAATCAGGTTTGATGGAGCCCCTCTGCGACAACTGCCAGTCCCAAGCTCGGATAAAGTAGAAGGGTTGAGTATGGGGTTACCGATCCCGTCCTTTAAAAAAGTAACTCACTAAAAAAAACTCTAACCAAAACGCTAGGTTTGATGGAAATTTACTTCATCGAACAAAATAAACACCCAAACATGGATTATTACTAATGAAAACATTCTGTTTTTCTCTTCACGTAGCTTCAACAGACTATTGGTACTGAGAAATCATTAATTAATTTTCGAATTTCTTATTAAGTATTATTCTGTCCATAAATATCAGACCATGTACTACTACTGGAATCTGTATTATTCAAATACGAATACACAAACAACTATTTGATCAGTGAATTTCTCGAAAGACTTCAATGGACAATACTTAGGTCTTTAGACATTATGAATGAATAATAACTATAATAAATTCTACTCATAATATAAAACTCACTTTGAAATTCTTTTCAAATTGATTTTATATAAGGCAAACATACATTTGATCATCTTATAACCCAATTATAAAACTATATCAGTAATATTTATGTACTTCTATGCATTAAATAGAAAGCTTAATGATTTTAGACAATTAAACATTTTTGATTGGTCAGAATATAGATATACACATTTGCATTAATGACATTTATCCACTAATAACATTTAATGCTACATCATACTTATTATTTTTTCTAATATAATAACGAAATAGATTCAACTGATCATTTTTTTTCCACTTAGTGATAGAAATTCAGTGAATGTAACACGAACAAAGTTTTTATTCTTTTATATTTTCCATAATAATTTACAAAATGTATTTTTGTTGTTTTTGTTTTTGTTTTACATTTGAATAATCCAAAATAGAGAAAATATTAATATACTACTTACAAGACATGATACATCATTTGTAAGTGTTTAAAGAAAAGATAATTTAAATAAAAATCTTATTTAATAAAAGTAGATAATGAAAGATAGAAATTGTTTAGTTTTCTATATCTTATACAATTCATTTTATATAATAATAATAATAATGACTAATGGAAATGAAAATGGTTGTTTGTTTGTTTTTAATATCGCTTATCTTCTATTCATCTGCAGATATATATACAATTTAAACAAAAAAAAATCTATATTGAAAAGTTTGTATTGTTCATGGAAATAGGTCCTGAAACTAAATCAATCGGAACTTTGGAACAATACCTTGAACAGGTCTTGTCTAAATAATACGTTACATGCCTATATCTAATAGCTGACCAATATATATCCATATAGTTTTGTGCTACAACATTTATGTTAAACACTTGTAATGGAATATGAAAATTCCATGCTACAAGCCATTCCTTCTCTTATTCTTCAACAACATTTTATTCAATAATTTTTTTAAATGAAATGGATTAATTTTGGATACAAGTTGGTTTCTATGCACTCCTTTATAAAATCAACATGTCATCTCCTCACTGAGCCTTGCGCTATACTTCAGATACTCGTTGAGAACCTTTAACGCAAATGTTTGCTCAGAACGTTTCAAAATGGGAATTTCCACTATATTAAAACGTTCTGAGCAAACAGTTGCTTTGAAGGTTCTCAATGAGTATCTGAAGTATAGCGCAAGGCTCAGTGAGCAGATGACATGTTGATTTTATAAAGAAATGGATTGACATGGGGAATGTTTATCAGTTTATCAACTTAAATTTATGTACAATAACAAACCAACAATTAATTCAAGAATTACACTTTGACTATTGAAGGGAAAATTCTCAGCACAAAGTATTCCAACAAGTTTTCCCCTCTTATTTCTTGATCGATCCTGGACGTAAATATTTAGTGATCGCCAATTGAACGCAAGCAGTTCATGTATCGACATCTGAATAATGTTCATTGTTTTCAATAGATATTGCTAGCAACCACGACGTCTCTGATTGTACTTTTTTGTAACTTGTAGAGTGAAAGGTCGTAAACATTTCATAAACGAGCCTGAATAGGTTATACGATTAATAGACATAATGATGTATTGAAACAAACAAGAAAACAGATAACTTGTTGAAATATCTAGATGATATCAACCGGTAGCTCAGACATTCAAACAGGCTTCTCTGTTATTCAGCTGTTAGTTTGATCATTTCAGTAACATCTATCAAATAATAAACGATAGTATCTTTTCATAAAATCAGAAATTTTCCATGATTTTCATAGAAATGTTTACAAGATTGGTTTTAAGAAGTTTTCGATTGAAAGTAAATAATTATTTATTTTCAATGATTATTGACCGTTTTTATAACTTATCCATGTTTACAGCCAGCATTAGCCTTAAATATTTTCCTTAGAAATATACTAAATCCCATGGTATTTCATCTAATTAAATCACCAGAAATGAAACGATGGTGAATATCTTCCGTATATTTGTATGATATTTGAATTTTACTATCTTTATTTATTAGGCATTGAGAGGAATTCATTAGAATTGGATAACAACATTTCTCTCACTTTAAGGTATCTCTAAAAAAGATGAAGAAAATCAATAAAGTCAAGATATTGCCGTGTAAATGAAAAATAAGCAGATCTTCTTGTTTAATTATTTTGAGTCAGATCATGAATCGACTGATGTTAGACCACCGTTGGAAACCTGGAAGCACTGGACGGCCGTTTCGTCCTAGTATGGGACTCCTCAGCAGTGCGCATCCACGATCCCGCTCGCGGGATTCGAACCCAGGGCCTTCAGTCTCGCGCGCGAACGCTTAACCTACTCGACCACTGAGCGTTCGCGCGCGAGACTGAAGGCCCTGGGTTCGAATCCCGCGAGCGGGATCGTGGATGCGCACTGCTGAGGAGTCCCATACTAGGACGAAACGGCCGTCCAGTGCTTCCAGGTTTCCAACGGTGGTCTAACATCAGTCGATTCATGATCTCAATCAAAAGCTTAATAATCTCCACAACCCCAATACTGATTATTTTGAGTCAATTAGACTGAACCGTAGGATAGGACAGAAATTGCATTGATCTATTCAAGTCTTAACTAACTTCCCTAGACTGTATATCTGGTACCAATAACCTTCGGCTAATTAATGACATGTTAAATGTGAAATAACAGCCGAGAGTTACACTAAATGACTATTGGTCCAGCATGTGATTTCCTACACTTGCTCATCCGACAGCTAGAATAGAAAACAACTCAGCAATCAAACAGATTCTAATTATATAGTTCGAACTTATGAATTCCTCATATAAAAATAGAGAGCGAAATCCTGACTATAAATCAATAATTTTGAGAAGTTATAATATGGGCATAACTATGGAAGTAAATTGAATGACAGGCCAACAATAATTTCGGAAACGTTAATTACACAACATCTATTTCTATGTCAGAGGCTCACAGGTAGAGGAATAGAAGAATTTAAAACAGTTTAAGGATTTAATTACGAAAAAGTTTAAACTCGTTTGTCTAATACTTATCTTGACACAGCAGACAGGTATATGACTATCTTATTAAAATAATCGTTTTAAAGTACGTATTAAAGATCTAATAAAATCACCAGTTAAAGTTAGGAGCGGAAAATAATGTCGATAAATTGATACGACAAGCAAACTAAAATTGTAACTGTTTTTAAGGGTTTGTGTTTCCCCGTTTTCTATATTAAAGACTTTAATTGATCACTTACTGAAGTTATATATGAATTCTGAGAAGATTGTCTCAATATCGTCATTTATTCATACATATTGGTAAAGTTGGATCCCTACTCGAAGTGGATTCTATAGCTAGATGTACCTACTTTATTATCAACGAGAGAACAGAAACCCTTAAAGAATGATTCATAGCCTATGTAAGTGTCATTTGACATCTGAAATCCATTATTCAGAGTGCAGCATATTGGGGTTCAAAGGGAAAGATATTGAATTTCCGTTTCAATGTTAATATCAACATCAAGAGGTAAATATCTCCAGCTGACCAATTCTAAATAGGACAAAATTCAGCTTCACTAATATAATAACACAATTTCTGCATTACATATGCACAAATTTGTCTTTATTCATAAAGCATTATAATAAAAAGGCTGAATATAATAAATGAAGTGAAAAACACCTAAATACAGAATATGAGCAAGAAAACGTTTTAGTTAAATTAGGAGAAAATCGTAGTTGAGAAATTACTGAAAGGTTAATATTCTATATTCAATAGGTGGTATACATTTTCTTTCAGCTTCAAACTTACAAACTATCAGTTATATGTTTGTTAGTTTATCTCTGAAATTCGGACAAAGTGAAGAGACTAGAATAAATAAATTCACAACTTAAGTGTATAAAACATTACATGTCAGAAGTGCATTTGAATAATCTTAACGACTAAAATTTAAATAAACCTGACTTTTCGTCTGGTAAACTGGTCAGAGATTATTCAGGAAGAATATAATCTAAATGATCATGTAGTGAACGAGAACACAAGTAGGGACAATCGAACGTATTTGATCACAAAATTACAGAACATCTTAGTAAAATCTGAGAACCATACAGTAAATAAGTCATTTGCAAAATGTCAATCAATTGTCTCAGACTTCACTGTTCCTTCATCTTCACATTAATTCTTCGATCTTCTTAATCTTCTGCTACCAGGTATTTCACTTTCGACTGATGATACATACTGCTTATACTTATCGATATCAGTAGCACACACCACAATGATAGTGTTAGTTAAGAGTTTCTTAATAATATATTATACTTACAATCGTTTGACATTACACAGTTGTCAAGGAAAAAATATTAAATAATTATTTTATTCATCTTAACAGTAAGTAAATTTAATTTATTAAAAATATCCATCTGTTTTCAAAAATGATATTACATAATAACTCAGTATAATCAGTTTTTAAAGTTCCAAAGTCAGAATAGTTAATCGAAAAGGTTATTTTTACCATAATGTTGTATTTGTTATTCTCGGAGTCAACAAATTCTAATCAATTATGAATATTATTAAAGTACATAACTCACTGAAAAAGAATGTATCTGTAATCCTATATAACTTTTGTAAAACCAAACTCTAGACCCAATATCCAATTCTTCAGCTATTGAAACGCTTTGTTATTGTAGTGAACAGAACACCAGTGAGGACTAACGAATATACTTGGGCATAAAATTACAGAGCATCTCAATAAAATCTAACAACCATATAGTGAATCGTTAATTTGCAAATTAACAATCCATCATATCAAACTTGACTGTTCCTATTGCAAACATCAATCGATTGTCTGACATTTCATTGTTAATGAGTTTCCATACAAATTCCATTGTGTTTCCACTATTCTTTTTTTGATCTTTCCCCATCTTTTACATTTCAAACTCGCGCAATATACTACTTATTACATCAATATAAGTAGCGCGCACCACATTATGACTACCGTAATGTAATAACCAGATATTATCTCTAATTAAGATTTTATGTCCTAATGTTGCAATTATATGACTAATCTAACTTAGTTGGTAAATAAATTGCTCATTATTTTACAATAATATTAAAAATAGTCACATTGTTATTTCTGAAGTTACCTCTGTTACGTCTGGCATTTCGTCTCTGTTGTTTATGTATCGACCTTCGGGGATCCATATTCGTACTGCTTATACATGACTTGTTTATGCCAGAACCACTAAAAAGGTAAGTCCGAAAAGCTCGTGTTCGTTAGACCAAAATATAACCATTTATACACTAATTTTTACATAATTATGTCAAATATAATTGAAAATATTTAGAGTTACTGGAGAAACGTACACTGAATACAGTTCACCTAAATTGATGCAGAGAATATAAATGTTGCAAAAATCTCACAATTGTCACTTTGACCGGGATTCATAATGAATTGACACAAAAAAATATTGACCTAAATAATGTCATTTTTTATCCCGTCATACCATACATGTAACCAAAGTGGTAACTGGGGAGGGTATATTATTCCATTTTGTAGTGAAAAAATTACAAACAATTTTGTATACGACAAATAATTTCTCTCATTTTCATATGTTCTAACCCATTGATAGATGTAAATAGATGTAAATCCCGCGAAGAGATCGTGGATGTGTACTCCTGAGGAATCCCATACTAGAATAAGTACAAGTCATTTAAAGCTGATCTATCAATTGGACTATTATCTGACCCATAAATTATTTTCTTCCTTACCTCATGATTAGTACGTTAACCTCATTTGTTATTTATTCTCGAATACATTTTTGTAATACAATCCTTTCTATCCTCCAATAGACATACATTTTCCATATAACTATATATACGAATGTACAGATTAAGTAAATGATTTCATCGAAAAGAAAATTTTCTTCGCTGAATTCTTTTTTTCTCCTTCTGATAAGAACTCTTAAATCATAATGAATCCATATCATTGTGTAAATTCTATTGTTCTTGCTTTATTTTTTTTGTACATTTTTATTAATTTCTTTGATCGACCGTATAATTTTTCTGAAGAAACATAAAATATCGATTGAAGTTAAGAAACATTCAGAAATCTATTCATTACGTAAACACTTATTCATAACTTTAAGATACCTCTGTTTTCATTGAAGTTGAGATGAGAAATATTAGAAATAGTCAATTTGTTCTTATGGTTAAATTCATCACATGAAATAATTTAAATGACACTTAACATACACAAACATACAAATAAACAAACAAATAAACATGGATTGAAATCAACTTTGCTTTGATAAATAGTTGTAATCTACTTTAATGTATTCAAGTATATAGAATAATCTAAGCGGTTTATTCACTTAGTAACAACGATTCTTGCACGAATGTATATCTTTTATTTTACTAAATATTTATTATATGATGAATAGTTTGTTAAAACAATTAGATAACTGTAATAATTCATTAATAATTAACTTGGAAACAGCTGTTTAATATTTTAGATTATAATTTGTGAAGAGTATTTTTTGATAACATTGATATAGACATGTAATTAATGCAATGAAACTAGGTTGTTTTTAGTTGAAATTGGTATTCACTTAACAACTAAAAAAATATTAATGTTAATCTTCCTAGATGTTATAAACCCTGATAGTTAACTATGCAATAATATACACATTTTCATATTTGGTTAATTCATTATGTTATATGAGATGGTGTAGAAAATTTGTAGCTTAGGTGAATAATTGATGGAGTTTTGTTCTCTGTACTGGATGATTTGGTTGTGGAGCTTTCATCGTTTTTCTGAATGACATTATCAGCACAAACTTCAGGTACCTGAGCTCAGAAAACAAAACTCCATCAAAATTATGTTATATTTCACTAAAAAGCTATATTGTTAAATGATCATTGGAAATATAAGAGTTAAGACACCTCTTGTAGTTGTTAAGTATTACATTTCATTAACTTAAAATTCAACTTCATAATTAATATCACAAAATGAGAGTTAAACGACCACTGGACAACTATTCCGTCAAATTATTTAACAACTCAACAGTAGTCATATATGACCACATCAGGAACTAGAGACGGGATTTTCAGGTTTTGGTGCGAGTAAATAATCTATAGACCATTAAGCCGGTATTCAGTGATTTACATGTCCATTTAATAAATAACTCCTTCAGTTAGAATTTGTTATTGCTTCGGTTACATAATCATCCGAACACGGCAATATCTAAATGGAATCGTCAAAAACGATTAATGATATTTTCGCAAATGTTAAACATTCTATGCAAAAAGATCGTTTTAAAGTTTATTTCTTAAATGTATCTACTAAATTTTCTCATTCGTATAAAGTAAGGAAACCGTAAATACTCAAGTAAAATACGGAGTCAAGAATAAATATTGTTAAGAACAATTAGGCTTTAAAGTCCTCGGTTCCCTTACGATATTTATGAATTAAGGCACTATTAGACTATTTTAATATGAAACGTTCTATTGTGGACGGCAGCTTGTAAACAATAACAATAATCGTCCGCTAACGCAGAAAGAAGATCAAGTGTAAGAAAAAAACTTCAAAGGTAAACTAGCACTCTAGTTGTAATTTCTTCGTGTTTGGCTTTGCTCAATGAAAGAAAGACCTGATTACATTGAGATCTATGTGATAAAGGTAGTGTTATATAGATATAACCGACTGAAAGCGTTTGTAGAAGAATTGAAATACAAGATAATCACTGTTGAGAATGAATTTTAGCTAGACTTTTTTGGCATAAAAATAATTCAATTAAATATTGACAGTTAAATACTAAATTATTAAGATTTTTCTTGTGTTAAGAATGGTTTATTCCATTTAAACAATATGGTAATGAACAAAGCGATTATCATTAGTAAGTTATAAAATGTGGTGTCGAATGATCATCAAGACAGTGGTAACTAGCCTATTTATAAAATAATTCCATATTTATCAGTATAGGGTTGTGGAGATTAACAAGTTTTTGATTGAGATCATGAACCGAATGATATCAAACCACCATTACAAACCTGTAAGCGCTGGACGGCCGTTTCGTCCTAGTATAGGACTCCTCAAAAGTGCCTATCCACGATCCCACCTTTGGGATTTTAACCTAGGGTCTTTGGTCTCGTGCGCGAATTCTTGGAGATCTAGTGGGAATCCGTGACCAGTGGAGCTAATCCGTGTCGGGTAGAGACAGGTATTTACCTCAGTACAATGGAAGGTGGTCGCGCGATTTCGTGGATTGGTTGAGGCTAATCATTAATACCATCGGATACCGGCCCAACGGTCTGGAGATTAAGCGTCCACGCTCGAGACTGAAGGCCCTTGGTTCAAATCACGCGGGTGGGATCGTGGATGCGCACTGTTGAGGAGTCTCATACTAGGATGAAACGGTCATATAGTGCTTCCAGGTTTTCCACGCTAGTCTAACATCAATCAGTTCATGATCTCAATCAAAAAATCACACATTTGTTTAATTGTGATAAGTTCAGTTGTATGAATGTTAACGCAACAAAATGAAACAAATTCGCTGAAAGCAGTTTAATAGTAGGTAATAAAAACAAAATAATAATGTTTTGAAATGACTCGAAAGTATAACTAGTAAAAGGAAAGGGTGTAGGTTAGAGAAAAAGCTCTATAAAAAGAAATTGTGACGTCAATTATTAGAGCTAGGATCAATGGAAGAAAAGGTAAAATTCTATAACAAGTAAAACCAATGTAAGGAACAAAGAATTATATATAACTTCAGTAACAAAAAGTAAATCATGTAATCACAATAACATGAGGAAAACATGAGCTATAACAATTGAAGCGATTAAATAATCGATTACTATCTGAAGAGATTAGTACATACAGCTTATATTCCTCTAAAACAAAGGAAATATTCGTGTACGAAATTCAGTAGACTGTACGCAACAGTATAAATGAAATAGAGTAGTGTGAAAATGAGTTAGTAATGAAAATTGGACGAGAAAATTCCAATTTATGAAAAAATAACAGTCGAATAAGTAATTATCAGAGAGGGGTTTTATGGAGATTTTAGTGATTTATTAGTTCAATGCATGAATCAATTAAAGATAGACTACCATGAAAAACCTGAAAACACTGAGCAGCCGTTTCGTCCTAGTATGGTACTTCCTAGCAGTGCGCATCTACGATCCTGCGAGCGGGATTCGAACCCAGAGCTTAACGGTCTATCGAGTAAACGCTTAACCTCTAGACCACTGAGCTGGCATCTAACTGATTTTAAACTGATGATGTATTAATTGTTTTGCACACGATACGACTGTATAATTTTTTACATATCATCAATTCACTGGTAATATACGATATTCTAAGTATTCATTTGAATAAAAACAATGTGTGTACCATGAACCGAAAGAATGAAATGGCGTTAGACTTATGCAAATATCCTTTTTAAAAAAAAATAGAACGGTATTTAAATAAACTAATCTAACATTCTAAAGGACAACTAATTTTTTTCCGTTTTCTATTGAAAATTGCTTTAATTATATATTCAATGGAAGTAATGATCTTGATAGTTTCCGTGTATATAATAATCTCTGTTTGTACTAACGACTTCATTCGTTCAACTATTTTGCAATGAATTGTAAATAAAACATACAAATGAAAAAAGAAAAGAAAAACAATTGAAGAAACTCTCGCATTCATACATTGTTGTCAATCTAATTAAAATAAACCAGTGGTAACTTTCTCTACGGACCACCATGATAATTTTTTTTAGTGACACTTAAATATTTCAAGAAGTGTACTTGGAGATTAAACTGACCTTTTTTTCTGATTTTTAGTATATTTAGATTTATATGGTAGTTTTAGATAATAGTTAACCACAAATATGATTTCAAATCTATGAATGGATTATTTATTCCATTTTTCTGAATATTTTATTATTATTATTTTTTATTAGGTGACGGTGTTTTCATCAGCTTTCATGTTACTTGGCTTAACAACAAGTCGATTTTTAGCTGTTGTATTACCGTGGCAAAATTTAAAAATGACAGAGGTTCAAGCTAAATTAGTGTGTCTTGGAGCATGGCTAGGTAAGTAATGACATTATATTTTCTAATTATATTTAATGCACATATTTATAATGTACATACAGACTATTTTGAATCATATCACTTTTATCTCTTTCTAATTACTAATGCAAATTTAAACTGTTTAAGTCACCAAAGTAATTAAGATCCATAAAATCTACGGCAACGAATAGATGATTTTTCTCAGAATTCATATTATTCATAATTATGTGTATTTACAATGTTTATACATCGGTGATCATGATCGATTTGTAGACTCACCTTCTTTTAAACTCGCCTGCCAAACATTTTATGCTTAGTAAACTTTCAGTGTAAACATAAGAAATGCATTTATGAATATTATAAGCTATCATAAGTTTATTGAAATGCATAAATTTCCCTGAAATGACTTGATTTAAAATGAGAATGTAAAAGTGTTTAAAAACAATAAACGTATTCTTATTAAGTTGATAGCTAGATTTCCTGCTATTTGGTAAAATTAGTGATAAATTATATGACCATTACCACAGACATCATGGATACAGTTATTCAAATTGTATAACTAACAATCTTTACATAGTTTTATCAAATATATGAATCTAAGATCAATTAGATGTTAATGAGCTGATGATATAAAACATTCAGATTTAGTTGATCTAATACTCACTAATACTATGGTTTAATTAAAACGTAATAACTACTGTGATTTACATATATAGACTTTCTTTAAGCTGTTTAATGTTTTTCTGCATTAACTATCAATCTTATTCAGATTACAAGTTATAGTCACGGAAATCACCTTACAGATTTATAAACAAATAAAAAGAAACTCTGCCCACTATGAAAACACTCAATATCATTCACTTCTAGTTTCTTTTTTGTAAAATTCACTTTTATTTCCTGACTATTTCAGTGTAGTTTTGATCATTTCGAGATAATTTCACTTACACAGGTTCAATAAATTTTCAATCATCATAGTAACAAAAACTGATGAACTTTATAACGGAAACAGTAAGAAAATAAGGTGTGTTTTATAAAGCTTTTGTGTTTTATTGTAAAAAAAGCAGAATTGAGGACGGGGGGACATTTAAAAACTTCCAGTTTTTTAAGAGAATATAAAAGTGCCTAAGTTGACTTTTTTTAAAAATGATCAGTTAAACAAATTATTAAGGTTATGTAGTTGGAAACCAATTGATACAAAGTTTATTTTTAAATCGAAGTATTTCATTCTATCGAAATGATTATGTCAAATCTTATAAATTTGCATAATTTTTGATATCCTATCTTCAAATTGAGTAACAACCTAAATGTAATGTCGGTATAGGGGTTGTGAAGGTTATTAAGTTTTTAATTGAGATCATGAACCGATTGATGTTTCGTGGATTGGTTGAGGTTAGACATTAACACTATTGGTCTAGTAGGTTAAGTGTTCGTTCCCGAGACTGAAGGACCTGGGTTTGAATCTTGCGAGCGAGATCGTGGATGTGCATAGTTGAGGAGTCCCACAATAGGGTGAAACGACCGTCCAGTACTTCCAAGTTCTCAATGATGGTCTAACATCAATCGGTTCATGATCTCAATTAAATGTAATGTATCCTAAAAATTAATCCAGAATACATGTACTTTTTATTTGTAGATAATGATCAATTTGATATAAATTGCTAGATACTAATCAGAGCAATAAAAATTGAATTTTATACTCTCTGAAAGAGTATGATTTCGGAGTAACTACAAATTCAGCATCTCAGAGAAATGTAACAAAAGTGTAAAATAACCAATATAACACAGGGGTAAAAGTATAAATTAAATGATTTAACAATTAGGCATTGGTAATTGTTCAAACTCTACAGCCAAGAAAATAAATTCAACAATTATGAAGTTATCATCAGTATAAAAATTATATTATATACAGAAATACTAAGTAGGTGAAGTAAATAAATCATCGACTGTGATTCAGTATGTTTGATAAATATTCTGACTGAACGCCATGAATTGGCTTTATAAACTCTTCGAATAATTTCAGGCTAAATCTACACGACAACGTGAACACAAGAGAGAAGGCGTGAAATATGGAAAGAAAGCTTTACTTCAACTTTAGTATATGTACCGAAAATCTATTGTATTTATAGCATTTCGGACGGCCTTGGGCATCTGCAAGTTTCAGGAATCATTCAATTAGAAATGTGACACGTGACTCTTCACTTTCTAGGTATTTATGAAATACTTCTATTTCATGCTAAATAGATAAAATGTTTCCCAGAGTTTTCAAGACCCCTCTGGATGTTTTTTGAGAAATATTCTAGGTCTTCCCAACAATATAAAGTATCAAATATTTTCCATATAAAGTACGTAAAAATGTCTAAGCATGAAAATTATGAGTTTATCTATCCACGTTATTTCTCACAACTATTTAGAATAAAGGTGGGTTGAAAGTTAGTGTGATATATCATACTAGATTTTCAAATGTAGGAAGAACTTAATATATGCATTGTTTTATTTAAAAACAATAAACTTGAGACACTGAATATAAAAGTACACCTAATACTAGTTAGTAAGTATTTATGTCTATATTCAACTTTATAGAGACTGCCTGTAACAAACTATTTTGAGTATCAGCTTATTAGTTTAGACATATATGAACATTTGATTAGTTCAACTATTCTGTAAAGACTTCATTTTATTGAAATAGTTTATTTAAAATTAATTACCTCTTGAGGTCGTGTTGAACTGAATACTAATATCATTATTCTGTTGTTATTACTTAAGTAAACATTCTAAATTCTTGAAACAAAAAAAAACCTCGATTATTTTTCGATCAGAAACTATTTTCTTTAAACAAATCGAAATTATTAAACTGTTCCCTACATTAATTTTCTTGTCATTACTAAATAATCTTTATTGTTCCATAAAAAAATTTCCAATTAATTTTTCAGAAAAAAAAAACAATATAAGAATAATAATAATAACGTTAATAATAATATTAACCTTTCTGCCAGTTTTAATTTCATTTGTTGAAACAGATGAGTTTTAGTGACCTTATTCTTCATTTTAAAAGAATTAAAAACAATCTATTAATAATATGGAAAAACCACACACACACAAAAAAAAAGAAATTGAAACTTATAGTGGATAGATTGTAATTAATTTTAAATAAAATAGGTCAAACAGTAGCATATGTGTGTTTTTTCGGGGGGGGGGAGGGGAGGGGAGGTGGGAAATATAATTTTGAATCATTCCATGGAATTCACTAATAAATCAACTCGTGTTTTTAAATAATAAGAGAGAATTCATGAAAAGAAAATTAACCTTTAGAAAAGATAGAATATTTTTAAAACAATAAGAATAGTAACTGATTTTTAATAGTTAAACATTCTCATTTCATTTTTTTCTCTTTACAAAGTTCAATTATGATTAATCAATCATTTCATTATAGTGATAATGATTATTGACTTCATATTAATAAAGAAAGAACTCAGTTCATACATGTTTTTGTATTATATCATTGAAGTTTTAGTAGTGAACTTGGCAATATGGATGATTTGACAAATAGTTACTTTGAATAATTCAGATATCTTATTTGTAGAATATGAAGATGAAGACCAAAGACTTTAGATTAACATCAGTGGGGTGTTATACACTGGAATAACTGAAGTGAGCTATAAAATAACGAGATTTTTGTATAGTTCTCTTTAGTTTCCATCAATTGTTAGTCAGTCTATGACGATGGATTAGAGGTTCAACTATTTTACTGTGTATAAATTCAATTCACAAAACAAGAGCAGATTTACAACCAGGTTAAGTAATACATGTGCTAAGTCGAGCAGAATTATATGAGAATGTTGAATTAATGATTATAACACTCATTAGAGCATATAAATGGAAGCTTCAGTCAAGAGTCACTTCAAGGTTCTAAAATTATGCGTATGAAAAAGGTTCAAACATCTATAGATTTATAATCACAAAACTGTAATTCCAAATATAATAGATGTATACCCATGTTCCAGATATATATCCCAAAAGATGACCAACACAGTATTAAGGACTGTTTCTGATCGGTCTCGATTAGCAAACGCATATTTCCATCATACCTATGAAAAATGTGCCCAGTATCAACTTGAACTATCAAATAATACTATTTATCATCGCAAAAAATGAATATAACTATGACCATTAGTATTATATCATTTCATTGAAAGATATGTTACATTTTCATAATCAGTAGTCGAAGCATTCAATTATTGTTTATTAAAGGTATTTTGAATATATATATTTGTGGAAATGAAATACTATTTCTTAAGTATAAGAAGAATTATCTAACAATTAGGAGACGATCAGGCAAGACCATAATTTATGGATGAATCAATCAGATTAGAAATAATAAATTTTGCATTTTGGCGCGAAACCCATTCATTCATTTGGTTAAAGAGCGTTTTGACATTTCTGCTGATGTTAGTTCGTGAAGGAAACCTTAAATTTTGTTCCTAACTCTTACCATCAACTGTAAATTAGGTAGACATTCTCAAGGTTGCTCTAGCATCGCTCACAAATCATCCATAAATTAAAATCTCACCGACGATCATAATACTATAGAGACTGTACTCTTGATGCTTATAAAATAAACATAAATGAGTTGAACTAGATGATAATTAGATCACTAACTTTAATTTTATATTTTGGAAGGAAGAAAGAAGCGCTTTAGCATTATTTGTAATGTTACTGGAATTATTTGACCGTACACAATACTCCAACTCTACCTCATAATCACTAGTTATGTGCAGTTTAAGATTTATAAATTGTAATACTCCAAGTTCCTGTATGTTACTTATGTACTGACATGGGTTATGAATTCGAACAACAGAAAAAGTATTTATTCCTGTCTATCGGATTTTCTTGTCTTCTGATAAGAGATTTTTAAAAGTAGCAACTCATTTTCCCTAACGATCATGTGATTAATATGGAAACGGAGTCAATAGACAAATTATTAACAGTGCAGACAAAAAAAATACAATAGAATAATGATGAATATTCTAGAAAATAAATAATCAAAATACATCTTTTTAATAATGTGTTATAGTTACTAGAGTACTTAAAAGTTCTAATTTATTTATTCCATTTACCAAGCACTATTGAAGTACTCCAAGTAGAACTTGTTAAAAGTATTTAAATAAATAAACCAAGGTGGATGTTTTATAGTATAACCAATACTGTTCATGACTAAATAAACATAAACTGTGTTGAACAATTTTACCAAACATTTTTTGTTGTTGCTCTGCTCCACCTAATTGTCTGGATTCCTTTAAATGAATTAACATATGGCAAACAAAGTGTATAAAACGAGTTTAATTTTAATTCCACATGAATTAAATAGATGACTCTAGGTAGATAAAACCAAACCTAATCATATAAATACAGAATAACTGGTTTGTATCTCACCGATGTAATTAATGTACAAAGTGTAAAGGTTTTTGACTAATTACTTTCAAATTTAATTAATCACTATGGTTTATTGTTAATCGTCAGTTTGTCCGATAACTTTCTATAAATTCAAATAAGCTATAAATATAACTATAAAATTATATACAAGTATCATTTTAGATAAATCTGATTGAATAGATCAAAACCAAAAAATTTCAGTTACTCTTGTCCAGTCATCATTGGCTTGGTTTTAGTGTTTCTAACTTTCATTTTAAGTTATTTCTATCTCAATTAGTAAAACAAAACGTTGTGATTAAAAATGATTGACGGTAGATAACACATGTACCAGACACCTAAGTTGACCACATCAATAATAATATGAATATACCTTCAATGGAATGTTGTAAACCATGAAAATCGTAATTTTAATAAACTCGTAAATTTGAAATATTTTGCATATCCTAATTGGGTGAAATCTATAATCATGGAAAACAAGGCTATCTGAAGGCATGTACAAATTACAGAAAAAAACGTTTATCATTCTCATGGATTGATATGAACTAAACTTAAAATAAATCAGGTCCTGAAACTTTTTACGAAGCATAATTGAGTAACCCATAAAAGACTTATAAACAATTTATAATATCAACAGAATTATGAAGTGTTTATTTTATAACAGTAGTACAGATAGTCGATCATTTGAGAAATATCTTCCCATCTACCTTCCGAGTTATTTTTTTAAGTCATTCAACATTTGTAATCACTTAAAGTCAAAAAAAGGTTTGAAAATTTCTTTGTTTAACCTTTTTAAACAATGTTTATGTAAATGGCAATCACTTCTGACCATCTATATAAATTCTTTTATTTGCAAACTAAAGAAAACTATTAGATAAACTAAAGAGTGAACCAATTTCCTAAGAACTTTTAACGTTATTCTGTTACCTAAAGCAAAATATATTGTGTTATAATTAAACTCATTTGTGAAGAGAGTTGAGTTTTACATTTTACATCACTAACTGATCTAAGAGAAAAAATCAGTGATAATCAGGAAGCACCAGAAGACTAATCCTTCGTAGTATGATATTCTTCAATTGTGTGTATACACGACCTTATCTGACACTGAACATTGGACACGCAGATCTCTCTGGGAACACTCAACCTCTAGACTATCGATATGCTATGCAATTATTTATTTATTTGAACACATAAATACTGGTACAAAGTGGCACCAAACAGATATGCACCAAAAATCATCAGTTGATTTGTGTGTGAAAGCTGGGATACTACCCGGGTGCCTAGACCGAAGCAGGTGATATTTTAGGGGGCCATATCCAGAGTCTTCGACCTAAAGGTCTATTCCCCAAGGTAGTGGAACAACGTCAGGAGATACAGTCCCATGGTAGCCGGTGACCAACATTAGGTTCACACGCCATTAGTTTTTTGGGGTCCTGGAGCCCGTATGCACCATTTGTCTGGAATCGGGGTTTTCTAACTACCCTAGGTGAATCCTCTATATCCACCAACCGGGTTAAAGAGTCGGACATTCGTTTTTCGTCCTCTCGATTTCGAAAGCAACAATAATGCTGCTAGAAGGCGGTGAGTAGGATTTTCCTGTAGGTGATTGTAAGCACGTGGCCATGTGAGAGCGTTTGGAGATGAAGAGCTGACTCTTGCCACCCTCGGCCGTACCAGGGCATTTGGGTGCGATGCTACACAAGGCCTTACATGATGAACTTTAGTGAGTTCGTGATAATGCCCAATCGTCCTCCAGAGTAAATAATTGGTAACTGCCTCACACTCCGTGTGTTCATGGCTTCTCATTAAAATGCAGAAAATTAATTCTCGAAATTACTTACTAATAAGTACATAACTATTAGTAGTATGAAAGATTTTCAAAGAGTATTGACCATATTTTGAAAATTCTATTACATAGACTTATAGGTCATATCCTTACAAGTAAATGATGACGGAATATAGTTTAAAGTTTAACAAAATGATTTCATAATTCTTGAATTATATCTCATATTATCACAAAGTTAACATTATCATTCATTTTAATTATTCAAGAAAACATGGTTACCTTTGAGTAACATTGATTACAAACAACAAACTATTGTTGAAAGATTATTTTTTAATGTACTTCAGTAACATATCAAAAGTATTTTTGTATTGGTTGTTTGGATCTTCCCATGGATGTTTAGGATTGCAACTGATCAGTTTATCATCAATATATATACATTCTGTGCCTCAACATTGCCTTTAGTCACGAGCATTATAAGCTTGAATGGTGGCTAGCAGTGTAATCCAGGACGCGCGTTTTGTTTTGAGCTCTGGATTGAACATCAACTCTGGAATGCAAATACATCCAGCTGATGAGTCTCAAATAAAGCAAAACGCACGTCTGGGATTCTACTGCTAGCCACGATCATCTCAGCTTATGTCAAAAGTATGCTTGATATTAATACGTTTGAGAAGATCTGAGGAAAGTGTGAAAAGTTGAGTAGTGTTTAATGCATACAAAAAAAATTTGCAGCATAGAAAATGAAAAACATATCCAAATATAAAAATTTCTGTTTAAAAAATTAAATACATTCTTTTTGTGACATTTTTTAATCATAGTTACCATGGTTACCTAATTTCCTCAACTAATGAAATAGTATATTCGTCTCAATGATTTTATTACCGTGGTAACAATCAGCAAGAAATTTTGTTACTACGACACTTCTATCACACTTAAAGTTATTAAATGTAACAATTGTGAGATATTTACTACACATGTATAAGTCCGTAAACATTGTACAACAGATTTTCTTCACCCCATTGATTGAAATGAAAACGTTATCATGTAAAACAAGTTTCGAACATAATAATTAAAATTATTATATTCCATCACATTAGATCCTCAATAATTAAATTATGTCTTCACAGAAATTCATTTTCTAATCATTAGATCCCTGAATCCTAACGTTTTTTTCAGTTTCCCATTCTATATAGGTATTCTATGAATCGATCTTTACATTAATCTATCGTTTTTTTAAAGTATGTAGAACACCATGAAATGGTATTATTCTGTTACAAACCTATATGATGGATATCAATTACAAAATGACCTAAAAATTACTAAGATATTTAGATATCATCAATGTAACTCATATAAAGTTAGATGATCAGTCATTCGTTTTCTACTGTTTGCAAGTATCAATTCGAAAAACGTTTCATAATGAAAGTCTTTTAATATTTGACCACAACGACCATGATGGATAAATTATTACTAGTGAGGAATTTAAAGTCCAGATATTAGTCTACTTGCTTCTGTGATGCCAGGTACTTAGATCATTTATCTAGCCCATCTATTCATTACAAGTGTGATTATCTTTTATCGTGATTTAGTTCACAACTATATTTCCTTACATTTACTTGGCTTAAAGATTTCAACATCATTTACGGTTTTATTACAACAAAAAGTAACAGAGGAACTGCTATTGGATTAAAGAACTTCCGGTTATGATAATGAACGAAATCAACTTTCTATAAATGCACCATTCATCATTTTTCTTAACATTGAATCAACCAACACATATCGTGAGAATTTTCTAATTACGGTTCTCAATAAATTTTTTTAATGAAATCATCCCAAGTAACTTACTAATGTATAAATAAAATAACAGGATCCACGTAATCGCATATCCTTCATATTTTCGGTGGCTAATAAATGAATCCTAGTGACAAGTTAGTTACTATGCTTTACATCTACTCTTGAAGATTAGTTAACCACTATTATTTCTAAGATAAATAACTGCACATTGTTAGTTCTTAGATAATCGCTTAAAGACTGAACAGTTTAATTCTATCCACAAACATATTAATGAGTAAGAAGTATTTTTCCTTTAAAGAAAACTCATCATTAGTTCTAATACTCTTTGAAATATGCAGACGATGACTATTATTATATGATTCTTAATCCTTTCTAAAGATTATTCATTTCAATGGTTGAGACCATGAGTCAGTTGAAGCTATTAAATGGTTCTACTTTCAATGAATTAAAAATGTATCATCATTGGGAGTGATTAAATATTTTTGAATTCTACAGTTTAAAAATACCTTAAAACTAATTAGAAAAGTTGATCAACATTTAATTACTATGTGCTTATCCTCAAATCCACTTTATCATGCTCATTGAAAACCCAACAATTCAGTTTTTCTTTGACGGTCTTATGTTCTACGGTTTTTATGAGTTTAAATCAAAACACATCCACCGAGGCTTTTAAAGTAAAAGAAGTTTGGGTTTAATAGGTCTTTTCGATATTCGAAACGGTTCCACCAGTATGACAACAGGCGTAATGCTGATACAAGTTGACAAGTCGGCGGCCTGCTTGAATATCTGAGCTAGCTGTTCCTATCATCTTGATATTTCAAAAATTTATCTGTTTTCTTGTTTGTTTTGACACATCATTATGTCTATCGGGAGCGTTTATGAAATGTTTACGACATTTCGCTGTACAGGTTACAAAAGGGTACAGTCAGAGACATCATAGTGCCTGGTAATATGCATTGAAAAGAACGAACATTATTCAGATGTCGATTTCTGGACTGCTAACATTTAACTGGCGATCACTCAATATTTATCGTCAGGATCGATCAAGAAATAAGAAAAGGAGACTTGGTGAAATACTTTGTACTGAGGATTCTATATTGTACCAAAAATATAATATTGAATAAAGTTAATAATAATAATAAATACCTATGGGATTTAAAACCATATAAAAAGCAGTATCTTATTATTACAAGCCGATTGTTTTTACGACTTTGATCACGAAAGATCCCTTCTATAACATCTGAAATGAATTTTTATTTATCCACTAAAATATTCATTTCATCAATCTATTTTTTTAAAATCTTTTCTTCTAGTTGGAATTATATTTGCCTTACCAATAATTATATTTCAAGTATTAATACCAGCACCAAGGGATGATATATTACCGGATAATATCACATTACTTAGCACTACTTCTATAGATATATCAAATAATACTTATTATCTAACAGAGATACCACAAACATATACTTCAACAACTAAACAAACTCATGATTTAATTCAAACGTATCTTAATATTAACAATAATAATAATTATAATCAAGAAGTATTTTGTCGAGAACAATTTCCAACTCAATCAAGTCGTATGGGTTATCAACTTTTTGTTCTACTCTCAACTTATGTACTTCCATTTGCATGTATTCTAATATTAAATTCTTGTATTGTGCTAAAATTAAAACAAAAAGTAAGTTCATTTTAACATTCAATAATTTCTTTATTTGAATTCATTAAAAACACAAATGAATATATTTCAATATACATACGTAGATCTATTTATTTATCTACGTAAATTTTTTTAAAAAAAGAATTCTTGATACTAAATTAGTTAAAAAGTTATCCAGTAATCTGTAAATACACTTGTCATTTCGCTAGTTGAGATCGTGAGTCAATTGAAGCTAGAGCACCATGGAAAACCTAGAACCACTAGACGATTCTTCACAACTTCCCCATCCGCACTCCTCATACCTGTCGTCTAGTAATATTAACCGATTGTTATTGTTTAAAAGTTAATTTGTTCAGTCATTGTCTTTTTTAATAATAACGAGACCTAGTAATTTCTCCATCACTAGTTTAAGTTCGAATATGGCTAGAACCAGAGATAACCTGTTTTTCAGCATGCTATATCTTTATACATTTGAAAACAGGATATGTTTATACCTAGGCATATTAAACTGATGTTTTTATAGCCTTTAAATCAATTACTATTTTTCTAATATTTTTGATCTTACTCGAAAATTTATCGTTAGGGTTAAAGAAGTGGGAACCACAATTGTTTTAAAGTCAGCTATAACTTGGTTTCATTGTTTTCTGCTTAAAGAAAATTATGTAACTCCGAATTAAAACGTAACCAAACAGTTGTCATGTATTAAGATTTCTACTTTTATATCACTCCAGCGGCGACTAGAACTAAGGAACTACTGAATAAATGGTTCCCTACTGCTGAAAATCATATAACCGTACTAATTTTAAAACGAACATCACATATACTGGGCTACTTTAAAAATGTCACGTCTTAATTTATAAGACTGATTTTGACGGCCTAAATGATTAAAAATATATACAACTTGTGATAAGACTTCATTTCTAATGTAGTATGGATAGTGTCACAGATACCAACACTCATTGATCATCATTTAGTACGCCTGTTAGATTACACAACGATGTAATATATCTTATGTCATAGAACATGTGTTGCTTATTACAACTTGGATAAGATCATAAATGTTTATTACTGACGTTTATCATATTGACTGAAAAATTCAGTAGCTGTCACTGCAATGTAAAAGTTTAGAACTCAACTATTTGAAAACTGTAGATTAATCAGACTGAAAAAGTCAATCACACAAAATGTCAACTGTCCTATCAACCTGAGCTTTACACGTTCAGTTCACAAGTAGCACCAGACTATGATGAAGATCGTCCTAAAAGTAAATTTTTTTTTCCTAAATGATTAAAGGTAATCGCCAGATAGTCTTGGACATAAATCTTATAATAATTGATATTTATCAGTAGTGAAGACCAGACATTTCATTAGTGACTAATAAATGATTAGTTAGTGTCAATATTTTAGTTCAATAGGAAGTCAATCACTTCCCTTCGATCATTGATGAATTCTCGAATTGTGATATTGAGAATGGAATGTGTATCTGAGTCTCAAAGGAAATAACAATTTGATCAAGGTTGAAGATAGATACTCTGGTAAGCGTTGACTAGCATAAAATATAAGTTTAAGATGTCTTGTTGATTTCGTATACATATCTAACACCAAACAACATGTACTGGGACATTAATTCACTTGAACTAGTGACCATATTGCAATTCGATTGAGAGAATTTGATCAATACTTAGGATTAAACAAACATAATCATGACTACTACTCGATTATTGGTTAATATGAATTCGTCTACACAGAAATAGAAAGATAGATAAGCAAAATGAAGATAAATTTTAAAGATAGTATTGTAAATAACTTCAATAATCAATTATATATGTATATCCCACTTTCTACTCCACTGAAAGAAGTTTCAATTAATGTTAGATTGATCAATTCTTTTTCATAGAATTGTATGCAGAAAATTGTGTACACATTACTGTATTTCAATAAATGAAGTAATCCGACATGAAGCGGTTTTTCCCTTCTCAGAATATATGAATTAGGAAAGTGAAATAAATGCGGTAAAACAAAAGGGTTTAGTTAAGCGTTCAGATGGTATTAGATAGTTTCCTAGTCAAAAGTTAAACGGTGCTTTCACAGGAATTGTTTGTACTCACTAACAAAATATTGTTAAAATCATGAGTCAATTGAAGCTAGACCACCATGGAAAACCTGGAAGCATTGGACGGCCGTTTCCTCCTAGTATGGAACTCCTCAGCAGGACGAAACGGCCGTTCAGTGCTTCTAAGATTTCCATAGTGGTCTAGCTTCAATCGACTCATGATTTCAACTATTGGAATTACTAAAAGCTCCACAAAACCCTTGTGAAAATAATATTGATCAAAAATTATAAATTAAGTTAATGAAAATGTAGTGGACACTGGTTTTAAGTCATCAATTATATTGTTATACATTAAAGTGCTTAATGTACTCATTAGATCTAATGTAAACAGTGATTTCTGTAAAATGAAGCATAAAATCAATGTACTTCGTCGATATTTAAATTAACTACCAGTTGATAAATTGATTATTTTTCTTTCGTACTCATCATATATAATAATCATATTTAAGTAACAGTGGACATGTTCAATTGTAGTGTTTAGTACAATGTCAAGCCCACATAGATTATTTTACCTTCGGATAGACCAATTCATTCTGTCCGAGTCACATTTTAACCTTGTAAATTACTCACTTATTAACCTTGACTCATTTTATATGAGCGTATATGTGCTAATTGCTTACCCTATTTATTACATGTTTGTAACTTTTGTCTTACTATAAATATTAAGTTACTCTTTATCAAATCAACTTGGCTCATTTGTCTTCTCAGCCTCACTTTGTTTCCAATTTTTCCTACCACAATCTCCGCTTCTTATGGCTTTTCCATATATATATATATATATATATATATATATATATATATATATATATATATATATATTTGAATCTTGTCCATTGACTCGACTCATGGTGTAAGTCTTAATTCGCCTCTGTATTCGCTCACTCGCACGCATTAACTTTTCTAGTTGAATTCACTTGATGCTTGTGACTTACTGCTATTTGATAATAAACTGTAGTCGACACTTTGTGTTGCCTTTTGAATTCATACACTATTAGGATTCATTTGATAATAATTATCAAGGCGATTGTTATACGAAGATTTAAGAATTATTACGAAGTTAATCCACTATAAAATGACATTTGATGTTCAATTATAAAAGTCTAGTGAAATCCTTTACATAATTTTATATGATCTAATGAAGAACATTTTGTTATACATAACATATTTAGTTTCTTCTTTCTTTGTTTCAAACAGTCCACAATTTCCTTTTTTCAAATCAGGAACTATTCTATATTCCATATTCACGCAATTTTCAAATATTTCAAATTTTATATATGATTAGTATGGTAACCTTATCTATAAACTAATTTAGGTTATCTTAGTATTTCTTTATATATCTTCATTATATTACTTATTTACAAATTTCTAATTTTTTTTTAAAAAATGACAGTTTTAACCAATAAATAGTAAAAACCTTTTATTCTATTTATTTCCTTTTACTAAAACAAAAAATTCTGGCCGATGACCTAATCGAAAACATGTCACTTTATAAGTGATATGTGGACGATATCTTAGTTGTTTGTGAAGGAAATGAGGATGTATACTGTTTATTGAATACATTTAACACTCTCCAAAACGATATCAATCTCTTATGTGAATATAAGAAGAACGATCAGCTTCCCTTACTAGATATACTTTCAAGAAGATGAGAAGATGGCTTAATCAAACGATCCACTTTTAGAAAACAAACATGGACAGGCCAATACCTCAGTTATTATAGTCATTGCCTTGTACAATACAAATGGGGTTTGATAAGGTGCCTATTTAACAAGATTGATCGTATTTGTACAAATGACGCCATTGATGATAATGCAAAGTTGTTAAATAAAACATTATTGGAAAATGGCTATCCTCTGAAATTCATAAATAGATGGAAAGTTCATGGTACAGTGGGACATACTGTAGTCTTGGTAGAAAAAAAGCCTGTCTACATCATCTTACCATTCAGAGGTGATTCAAATAGTATTTTTATTGAAACAAAGGCCTAAATCAGTCATCAACAAAACGTATTGCGTAGCAAAGGTCATTATCAAAGAAAGAACAAGGTGCATGCTTCATCCAAAATCTAAAAGAAATGAAAACGATTGTGTCACATCCCACTGTGTTTACCAATTTAAATGTGTGTGTGCGGTCACACATACATAGGGAGGAGCAATTGTGATCTCGAAATTAGGATGTGTCAACATGCACCAAAATGGTCGCAGAAACAAATAGAATCAAAAAACCCAATAAGAGTAGAGGATAAACATCCATCATGTTCTATAAGCAAGGATGGATAGTGACTAACAGTGGAATCCAGGACGCGCGTTTCGTCCTATTTGGGACTCGTCAGCTGGATGTACCTGCATCACAGAGTTGATGTTTACTCGGGGTCTCGAACCCAGCACCATTCGCTTCAAATGTCATCGCGTTATCTACTCAGCTACTGAGTCCTGATATTCACTTGCTTGTGCAATAGGGTGAATTGAAATTCACTTGGTATTGTTTTGCTTGTATCTTCTCATCTTGTATTGCTAAACATATAATCGAAACAGGCCATAAGCTTGACCTTAACTTGGCTTTTGAAGTGTTGTACGAAGGTGCAGAAAGGTGTATACCTAGGTTTATTGAAGCCTTAGTCATACGAAAATTCAAACCCACTTCGCATATTTAAAAACAGTTTTTTCTCTCACCTTAAACCTACCCTGGTAATATTGACTTATTATCCAGAATGAGTACGTTTCAAATTATGTTCAAATTATTATTATTACTCTTATTATTATCCTTGTTTCTTCTTGCCCCCCATTTCCAGTCTAGTTGACCTTTTATTCCTATATATAAATGTTCTTAACAAGTATATGTGTGATCAGACTGTTCGAAATGTATTGCGCTACTATACCATCACATAGTTTTGATAAACTTCGTTTTCTTATCGAAAAAAATCAGTTGTGTTAACTGATAGTTTCTGAGTAAATAAATTTTCAAGGAGAAAATTTTATAACAATAATAAGTAACAATAGTCAATACGGAAACTGTCAATATTGGTTACATTCGACTTAATTATTTGAAATAAACACAGGAAATTAATAAACATTTGGAATTATTTACTTTTATTCTTTAAAAAAAAAGTTATAAATTTGTCATTTAAATGATGATTATTGCTTGTCAAAAAAAGAGCGAAAAAATAAAAGAAAACAAAAATGTGAAATTATCATTATTTAATCTTTAACATTCAGGAAGTAGAACTTATTGATTTTCTTGGGATTTATAGAAATTTCAAATAAATAGAAGCTGACAGAACTAATGATTAACATTTCACTAATGATAAAACACTAGAGAAAGGGGGAAAAAGTATAAATATATGACATGTGATTTATAAAATAACTATATTGTTATTGTTGTTGAATATATATGAAATGCGGGTAACAAAAACAAGTATCAAAATAGTCTATCCTACAGTGTAGTTATTCAAATGAAATTTGTATTACGTCATTAAGTTTGTTCTTTTTTAGTATGAGAAGATTTAAGGAGATAGTTGAATTTTCACAGCTTAAATCACATATTGATCTTAATGAGAGCATTACTTAAAATATGAAAGCATTGGACGGCTATCTAATTCTAATATAGGTCTTCTCAATAGTTTGCATCCACCATCCTGCGTCTGGGATAAAAACCTGGGACCTATTGCCCCGCGTGAGAATATTTAACCTCTAGACCATTGTGCTAACATTTAACGGTGTACATGTTTAAATTCAATTAGTTTAATATATTTCTCAACCGTCATCCATTACTTGTGGAGTACAACTATCTCAGACCTGACTTGGTTGAACCCCACTGGTCATAGCTTCTCACTAGAATTCTAATTTATGTATTCGATCATTAGCTTATAATTACCGATACCAAAACTGTAAAATTCATTTTATCACTGTTGAGAAAATGCTTAGTGCAATGAGGAACCAAAAATCCACCAAACTAAATGAAATGATATTTCTGTACAGAAACAAAAAAACATGCAACAATACAGTATATAACTAAATTAAAAAAACCAGAATAATTTGCATTAAATTGCACCAGGTGAATAAGAACTGAGTCAAAATTAACTTCGCCCAACTAGAATAGAAAATTTACAAAAATCTATATTCTGAGTTACATCCGATCAAGTTCAGATTACTAAATTAAAAGATCATTAGAAACCGCCTCCAGAAATTAGTAATAAAACAACGGTCAATAACCCAACATATCTAATCTTCTTTCTATGCGGTCATGCCATTCAATAATATTTTCTACACTTTTTCAACTGGAATCTGTTGTTGTATAATGATGCAAAATATGAAAGTCACTGAGACTGCATGTACGAAACACGCCTAGAATAATAAAACTAGTGTTTCAAGGTGTTAACACTTCTTCGACAAATATTTTTTCTATTAAAGAAAAACCTTGCTAATTTTGTTTGTGATTGATATTTGCATATTGATCTTCTCTGTTGCTTGAATGGTTATCCCGACTATTAATTTGCCAATATTTTGTGTATTCCAAGATCATTGGGAGATGGTACAAATAAAACGTTATTTCATTATTATTTGACTTCTATACTGTTCAAATATTGAATTTCTTATGAACTCCAAACTTCTTTATGTCACCCATTACAGTGAGGTTTATTGCTAAAGTGTTTTATGTCAGTCACCCAGTCTATCAAGTTCACATTAGAAAAATATCGCAATCGTTCGAATTTAGGAGTTGATTTAAAATGATCTAAGTATTTGACCTTCTTAAATTACAAATCTAATTATTGTTTTTATATATAAAAATACTTAACAATTTTCTTATAATACCATTTCACATTAAATATTACCCTGTACTACAAATTTCAGTAATCTGATAAAAAATTTTAACAGTTGAGATCATGAGTAAATGGAAGCTAAACCACCATGGAAAACTTAGAAGCATTAGACGGCTGTTTCATCCTAATTTGGAACTCCTCAGCAGTGCGCATCCACGATCCTGCCCCGCGAGATCCGAACGCGGGACCTATCATTCTCGCACACGAGTGCTTAACCACTAGACCACTGAGCCGGCCGGCATCCAACTGTGTTATTATTATTATTTGTACAGTTGTAATTTGATTATTAGTTAGAGAAGGACACCTTCAAAATTGTAATACTTTACTTGTAAACACTATGAATCTAATTCATATATATGTAGTCTTAACTTAGTCATAAACTTTTCAAGTGAACTTTATTTCTTCATACCTTATAATTTCTCAGTTGTATGTTTTAAATGAAAGAGCTAAGAACCAGGAGTAACGAATGTCTTTGTTGTCACCCAGTATTTTTCAAAAGAATGTTTGTAATGAACGAGAACACAAGTGGAGACGATTGGATGTATTTCTACACAAAATTACAGAACATCTTAGTAAAATCTGAGATCCATACAGTAAATACTTCATTTACACAAAGTCAATTAATTGTCTCAAACTTGACTGTTCCTTTTGTCAATCAATTGTCTAAAACTTTATTGTTCCTCAATTTTCATACCAATCCTTCTTTGTTCTAGTTCTCTTTTCTTTAGTTTTCTTATCATTCTACTGTCAGACATTCCTTTATTGATTGATGATACATACTACTTATATCTGTCGACATCAGTAGCACATACAACATGTTTACCCTTTACGGTTAATTGAATTTTTATCAAATAGTAATAGTGTAAAATAACATTGTAGTATACATAAAATCACATTTCGTAATAGCTAAGTTTTAAACATTATTCAAATTAATCTTATCAAATTCGAAAATTAGTTTTTAGTATAAGAAGGGGTTTTGTGGAGATTGTAGTAATTTCAATAGTTGAGATCATGGGTTAATTGAAACTAGACCACCATGGAAAACATGGAAACACTAAAAAAATGCGGTTAAACTAATGATCATGAGGTATATTGAATAATTTTCAGGAAGAAAGATTTCATAGTTGAAAATGATAACTATTAATGAAATGTTGTCATAATATTAATTTAAAATTTAAGAAGACAAATAGCTTAATTCATTATTCTGATTAAAGTAATTGACATCACTCGAAACTTAATGATTGTTTTAGTTAATTTGCAGATAACTTGTGAAGTTTTAATTACTACAGAAACTAATTATTTAGAATAATACTTCTTAAAGTTTTCATCTTTTAAAACTAGCTGAATAATGATTCTGATATCAATGCAATGAATTTACATATTGATATCTTATTTGGAATACTTATATTACTATAGAATGTTTTACATGAATGTCTAACGGGCACAAATAAAGACAAGAGAAAAAAGCAACCTATTTTTCAGGAAACAGTCTATACGTAAAAGTATATTTAGTAATGTACCATGAAATATAAGTAAAAACTTTCAACTTTTAGAAGTGAATTCATTTTTATCTACTAAATAGCGAACAGCTAGTGTTCTTAATAGCGTCTCGTGGATTGGGTGAAGTTGGACACTAACAGAGTTGCATGCCAGCTCAGTGGTCTACAGGTTAAACGTCCGCGTGCGAGAATGATAAGTTCTGGGTTTAAATCTCGCGGGGCAGGATCGTGGATGTGCACTGCTGAAGAGCTCCACAATAGGAAGGAACGGCCGTCTAGTGCTGCTAAGTTTTCCATGGTGGTATAGCTTCAATTGACTCATGATCTCAACTATTGAAATTACTATAATATCCATAAAAAACCTCTTCTCATAAAAAGACCATTGAAATTACTAAAAAAAAAGTGAATGTCGATGAAAACAAGTAAACCTTTACTCAAACATATACCAATAATAACTAATTAAGAGAATTTTCTGTGTCAGTGATTAATTCTGATTGAAACAGTAATCTGAAAGATTCGTGGAAAGTTATCCTCTTTCAGAGTTATCCTATTACTAATTAAGGATTGTAGATCAGTGAAATATACTTTTTACTATGACATCCATAAGTTTCATACTGTTTCAAAATCTATCAGATAAATAATAGACTAAAAGTATTTGATGATAATTTATTTAGTGTTTTTTTCAATTGTCTAATGGGAAAAATATTTTTTTAAACATGGATTTAACCAAACGTTTTATATGTTATCATAACACATTATTTAAAACTATACTGGTTCAATGATTATTAAAAGATAACACAATAAGCATAGCATGTAACTATATGTAATAAAGAATATAGTTTAGTATCAAACGCAGCAAAACTAAGGCATCTATTTACATTGAGTATATTAGTTGTTTAAGCTTTCGTTATATGTGCATCTTGAGCGGATCGCCTCGATATTGCCATTAAGTCACAGGCATTTTTAAGAAAAGATGTATAGAGACTAGTAGTGGAAACCAGGACGCGCGTTTCGTCCATTGAGCATAAAAAGTGCTTGTGATTTACTGGCAATATCGAGGCAATCCGCACAGGATCTACATATGCTAAATTAAATCGAATAATCTCAATCCTAGACATCAATGATAAAGTTCAAACAACCAATATATATAAATTAAAACTCAATCTAGTACAAAAGCCAGTAGCTATCTGAACTCAGTAGTTAAGTGGATAATGTGATAGTTTGAAACAAACACTACCAGGTTCGGGTATAGGAGCGAATATCAACTCTAGAATGCAGGTACATCTAGATGACGAATCCTGAATAAGAGGAAATAAGAGTCCTAAATTCAATTTGTAGTCACTGTCCATCTAGCTATTTATAAAAATCTAAGCTTATTTCACTGTTCTTCTATATATGAAAAGTAGTCTAATGCTAATCTACATTAGTAAATGATCAAAAAACGTTTGTTTGTCACTTAACTAGTAATAATCTAGTCAACCAACACTTTAAGACTGTTCATCATAAAAAAGAGAGTTAATATTTACATTTAAAAAAATATTAAATTATCATTAGACAAATTTATTTGTTTTTTAATCACATCTTGGTTGTTATCTTATATCTGGTACAAATATCAAATTTATGTTAATTGATTCTCGATTTTCTTTTAACTATCCAATTCCATGAAAGAACCTACAAGAGTAGCAATTCATTGCCCTTGAAAAGTTTGTTCCGTTTATCCATAATATTACTGACTGTATAATCTTGATTTGCATTATATATCTTTAGTACAATTCATTGTTAGTTCATTCGTTATATATATATATATATATATATATATATATATATATATATATATATATATATATATATATATATATATGCATGCGAAACTTTCAATGTGATTATGCTATAGTTTATTCCGATAACAAAAATTGTAACATCGTCAATTATCCATGGTCGTATAATTTTTTTCACTAACTAGACATATTTATTTGTAAGGAAAAGTAAATAAAACTTATATTGCTACAAAACACATGACAGAAAAGTGTATTGAATCAGCACTTTTCACAGGGAGGTTATTCAGTAAAATATTTGATGAATAAACATTATTAGAAGGGGTTTTTGTGGAGATTTTAGTCACTTCAATAATTAAAATCATGAGTCAATTAAATCGCCCCCAAGACATACGTCCTGGGTTCGAATCTCACGGGGGGGTATAATAGATGCGCACTGTTGAGGAGTCTCATACTAGGACGAAACGGCCATCCAGTACTTCCAGGTTTTCCATAGTGGTCTAGCTTCAATTGACTCATGATTTCAACTATTGGAATAAACATTAATCATAAAAAAATAACATAATGATAGAAAAAAAGTAACTTAAACTATATTAAACTTGAATACTGGTTAGTTCTTCATGGAATAAATCAGTCAGATATACTTACATTTCAGCATTGATGTTTACCATACAAATTCAGATTATTATGATTCGCTTTAAATGCCGACGTATTATCCCCTGAGCTATTAAGTTCATATAGCTACTGAATTATGGAATAGATATGTATTTTATTTGTAGCATCAACGAATGGAAAGTATATAGCCTTAAAATGTAGAACTAGATATTAGACATATATTGTACAAATAAAAAATAAAATAATATAATTAGTAAACTAAGTGCAAAACTTGACTGACAAGTTGTTAAAACGATATGCTGTTAGAGACATTCTATAATTTCTGAGCTTATGACTGTTAAAGGTATAATGACATGGATATTCATTTAAGTATCTTAACATACAGATTAACACTTGGTAAAGTATCTAAGCACATGACTTGAACAAATGAAAAATTATCAGTGTGTGGTTAAGGAGATTGTTAGGCTTTTTATTGAGATCATGAATCAATCAAACATAGACCATCATTGAAAACGTGGAAGCACTGAAAAAGCGTTTCGTTCTAGTATGAGACTCCTCAATAGTGCGCATCCACGACCCCACATGTGGAACTCGAATCTAGAACCATTGGTATCGCGTGCAAACACTTAACCTCTAAACCACTGATCCAACGGTGTTAATATCCAACTTCGACCAATCCACGACATTGTGCAACCATCTCCCATTATTATAGTGAGAAGTCGTGACTAGTGGAGCTAATCCGTGTCAGGTAGGCACAGGTATTCACCTCAGATAATGGATGAATGGTTTCGCAAGATCGCGAATCGATTTCAATTATACATTAACACCATTGGATGCCGACTCATTGGTTTAGAGGTTAATTGTTCGCGCGTGAGACCGAATGACCCGAGTTCGAGTTCCGTGTGCGAGAACGTAGATGCACATTATTGAGGAGTCCCATACAAGGATGAAATGGCTTCTAAGTGCTTTCATATTTTCAATGGTAGCATCACACTGAACGATTCATGATCTCAATAAAAAAAATGGAAAATTGGATAAACAGCGTAGTGTTTTAACAAATATCAGACAATCGTATACTTACAGGAGGTACTCATTGGTCAACTGAAAGTAAATTTTTGTTTTAAATAACCCTTTTGAATAAGTGAGTAAAATTTTCATAAGTTTTCTTTTCAGTAATACTTTAATTTATCACTTGAATTGTTTTCTTATGGTTTTCAAGTGGAATATAGTGATCCCTCAATTTCCGAATTCTTATGATAAACCAACACAGAATATGAATTTATCAGACAGATTAATCAAAATTTTATTTTTTTCCGTTATTATAAACATTTTTATTACATTTCGATTTTATTTTATCAAGAAAATTTTATTTTGAAACTGAACTTCATTTGCCGATAACAGTAATATTTCTACCAAATCTATGTCGTGTTTGTTATAGACTACTTTATAAGCCTTTAATATATTATCTGTTCAACTGTCTCCTAAACTGCACGATCACTATAATAATCAATGAACAATTACTATTAAGATTATGAACCAAACTAAGTAAGATAATTGCCGAAAACGAAAAAGTATTGAATAGTTGTTTCGTTCTAGTACAGAACTCATCCTCAACCCCACCGAGGATTGAACTGGATACTTTCAGCTCTTGCGATTAACACTTTATCTTTAAATTACTTAGCCTATATCCATCAACGTACACGTTTAACTTCAGCTAGTTCATGGTATTACTTAACCATCTCCTATTATCTTCGTTTGCAACTCTCTCCACTCATCACAAGTTCTCGATAGAACTCAAGGAATTACTTCTCGAAATTTGTCATTTATAAGTATATGGTCCTCTAATTCGCAAATTTTCTATGCAACAAAAAAATGATGATAGTGCCTTAATGTTTATGACTAAAATACAGAGATTTAAATGTTTCATTTCTAGAAATCAACCTTCATTATTTAGACAATTTAAGCTTAAGATCTCCACGTAATATATCCAAATTGATTTTATGATCAGATATTGTTGAATAGTTCAAAATATGCTTCATCAACTTCCGACGAAATCTCAGCCGTAATAAACAATTTTATTTATTATTTATTTATTTATTTATTTGAACACATAAATATTGGTACAGAGGGGCACCAAATATATATGCGCCACACAAAACAATGATAATTTGAAGAGAAGGAGAAAAGAGAAAAAAAAAAGTAATGAACGTGGGGAATTATAAAAAAAAGGGAGAGAGAGAACAATGGTGGGGGAAACGGAAAGGTACAATCAGAAGAGATCTTTCAGTTAAGGAAGATATAAACACTTTTTATGGAGAAAGTAAGAGGTTACAGCACGATCGCCACTGGCTTCTATTCTTAGCCATATCTGATAACGTCTCTAGCCACTGCGTTACACCGTCTCTCGCACCCCAACCAGGGAGTCGTGAAGGACCAACAGAAACCAGCCCTTTGCAGCTTTCTTTCATACCACGACACAATGTCATATACTGACCACCTCTCCGCTTTTTCCAACCAGTCCCAGAGTCGGCGAATAATGCACGATGAGGAATTCTCTGGGACGACATTCGTAGAACATGTCCAAGCCACCGAAGTCGGTGTTTCAAGATGGTGACACCAATTTCATTATCGTCTCTGTGACCGAACACTCGATGTCGAACCTCTGCATTACTGACATGGTGTTGCCACTGGATGCCAGCAATCCTTCGGAGACAACGATGATCGAACACAGAGAGTCGTCTAACATCCTCAACTCGGAGAGGCAAGGTTTCACAAGCATAGAGCAAAACTGCTCTCACCGTCGCGTTGTAGATCCGACCTTTTACAGCCAGACTAACATCACGAAGGCGCCAAAGGTGGCCCAGATTGGCATAAGCCGCTCTGGCTTTCACTATACGAGCATTGATCTCATCACTCACTCACACCACCACCAGCACTTATGCAGCTACCTAGATACACGAACTTCTCGACTTCTTCTATCTGCTCACCATCCAGAGTGAGTACAGGATTAGAATCCTGCCAGTCTTGTAGAAGTACTTTGCACTTCTAGGGTGCAAAGCACATACCATACCTACGGACACTGATTGCCAACTGATTAAGTGCGGATTGCATAGCTTGGGCATTCTCGCACAGTAAGACAATATCATCCGCATACTCATGGTCGAGAAGTCTTTCTCCAGGCAACAGATCCACACCACCATTACTTACATCCGTCAGAGCTGTTTCCAGAATGTCATCGATGGCAAAGTTGAAGAGGAATGGTGAGATTGGGCAACCCTGCCTAACCCCACTGCCTGAATGGAATAATGGAGAAAGGTGGTTGTATGCCCTCACTCTGCCTGAGGTGTTTGTGTATAGGGCTTTTAGGATGTTAATAAACTTCTCAGGCACACCCTTCTTCAATAGACAATCCCAGAGAACAGTTCTGTCCAACGAATCGAAGGCAACACTGATATCAAGAAACACTACGATTGTTGGCCTTTGATAAGTATGGCGATGTTCTAACACTTGGCGGAGGGTGAAGATATGATCAATACATCCTCGACCAGAACGAAACCCAACCTGCTCCTCGCGAGTCAATCCTTCTCGGGTCCTGAACAACCTACGAAGTATGACGGAAGCCAATAGCTTGGACGCAATCGGAAGTAGACTTATCCCCCGATAGTTGTTACAGGAACAACGTGAACCCTTTTTAAAGATAGGGACAACTATCAACTCATTCCATGACGTTGGTACACTCTCTAGTTCCCAGATCTTTGTAAACAACGTCGTCAGTCCCTTAGTCAGAAAGTCACCACCATCTTTAAAAAGAGCCGGGGGATAAGTCGTCTGGGCCCGGTGATTTGTAACGTTTCAAGAGTTGGAGTTCCTTGCGGACTTCCGCCTCATTTGGTGGATCAGTCGTCACCGGCCATGGAGGGCAGGACAGTCTGACCGATGTTGCCGGAGCAGCAGGCCAGTTGAACTGCCCTTCGAAGAATTCTGCCCATCGTCCAAGACGTCGATGGATGTTAGTGATTGTCGTTCCGTCATCCTCGCAGATTGTTTCGCTCACACCAGACTTCTTGCTGCCAGTGGCTCGGATGAGTTGGAAGAGCTTCCGGTAATTACCAGATGCAGCTGCTGCTTCCAACTCACTGGCACGCTCCGACCACCAGGCTTCTCGGTCCTTACACAAGCTTTGCCCGATTTCATTACGTAACATCCTTCGTCTGTGGTCAAACTCACGGTCACCCGGAGTAGACCGACGGGCTTCAATCAGTTGTAAGGAACCAGAAGAAACCCAGTGCTTGTAAGCGGGACGTTTCGCAAACCCACAACAGACTGTACACGCCATTTTCATGGCGTCATGCAATTGCAACCTATGCTCATCTATACTTTTCGGTGGAATGGTAGCTAGCCTAGAAGCTAGCTCGGTTCGGTACTTACTAGCAACAGAAGTTGCAGCCAGCTTGCTAACATCAATCCTGTGGTGGCGGTCACTTCGTTGTCCACTGAAAAGTAAGGTAAGATTGGCGCAGACCAGAGCATGATCAGATTCCAGATAGGTACTCCAAAAGGAGCGGCAGTCTTGTACACAACCGCGCCAGCGGTAGCTGATCGCGATGTGATCAATCTGAGTCCAGGCTGAGATGCAGAAGGGGGATACCAGGTGGCACATCGGCGATGACTGTGCCGAAAGTTAGTGCTAGCCAGAAACAGGTTGTGGTCTGTGCATAGTTGCAGTAGACGTTCCCCGTTATCCGTCCTGTGACCAACGAGTCCCCATCGGCCACCTAAACGACTCTCTGATGTGCCTAGACGCCCGATCTGAGCACTCAAGTCTCCAGCTAGTACTACAATATCCGTCGAACGCACTTTCTGGAGAACAACAGTTAGCTGGTGGTAGAACTCGTCCTTGATTGCATCCGGGCTGCAATCTGTCGGGGCATAAGTGGAGATGACGAAAAGATATCGTTTCTCACGCTGATTTCTTCTCACTTTGATGGAACTTTCCAATCTAACAGCACATAACCGACTGTTAATGGGGATCCAGTCGAGTAGTGCTGCCTCAGCTCTTGCGCTTAGTGCGACACCAACGCCAGCAAGACTAGACGAAGATGCCACAGGGTCCCCGGATAAACGCACATAAAACAAGCTTTTTGAAGTGACAGATGGAGAGCGAATTTGTAGTACTTCACCAGAGTCTTGAATACGGGTCTCGGATAGACAACACACATCAATATTAAGACTTTCCAAAGACATAGCCAGTCCTATCTGTTGTCCGACCTGCATAAGTGTGCGAACGTTGAAGGTAGCCAGTTTGAATGGTGCACGCGGTTTCAGAAAAACTGCTTCAGTACTCATGTTCGGTAGTAACATACAATTTTCAACCAGGCAGTGACTCGAGTACGTTTAGATAAAGCTGAATTTTCACCATAGGTGAGCTGCTGTCTAGGTCGAAACGCATATATAAAGTAGGAATAAGAGAGGGTGAATAAATGACGTGGTAGAGTAATAATAATAATAATAATAATAATAATAATAATAATAATAATAATAATAGTACGAGTTATTTCAATGTTAATCAGATAGAAACGAATATTTTCTATAAGCAGATAGTTCATCATAGTTTTAGTGAGTGGGCTGAGATACTGCCCGGGTGCCCAGACCGAAGCAGGTGGTTTTCTTAGGGGGCCACACCCCGAGCCTTTGACCTAAAGGTCTAGTCCACAAGGCAGTGGAGCATCGTGAGGAGATGCAGTCCCATGGAAGCCGGTGACCAAAAGTTGGTTCATACGCCATTTGTTCCTTCAGGATACTGGAGCCCATGTGCACCATAGAATTGGGATCCGGTTATAGCGCCGGACGTTCGCTTTTCGTCCTCTCATTTTCGTAAACAACACCCCCGCCACGAGAAGGCAATTTACAAAGTATATAATTGTAAAGTTAAAAATGTTAGATGAAATGCGGATAAAATGATAGAATCACTAACTTGATTTAATCTACGTAGTTACTGAAATCCATTGTAAACAAACTGATATAAATAATAATAATAATGAGAAGAAAATATCTCTTAGATACCGAAGACATATAAAAAACAATGATCAATAACTTCTTTATTTAACAGCAACCTTATATAGTTTTTTACGAAATTTACATACAAAAGGGGACATCATAACGAATTGATTTATTTACTTTACAATAATATTGTATTCTACATAATTCTCTTTGAATACAATGTAACAATTTTAAACAAAAAAAAGAACAGTAATACATACTTTAATAAATAAAAATTTAAAAAAATGATAATAATAAAAGCACAAGTTATTCAGTCTTGGTGAAAAAATTTTTTTATTTCTACAATGTAACACTCACATCAGAAGTTAAACTTGAAATATGAGTATTCTCAATAGATAACACGTTATGGTATATGGTGTTTAATAAAAAGAAAATACTACTATTCAGTGTATTTGTATGTTGTTGTTTTTAGTTAACTAACCGTTAAACGTTTTTTTGTTGTTGTCATTGTTGTTGGTATAATCAAAAATCCCTATCACACACAAGTGAGATATCATTTTTATTTTTCATTAAGTGAATAGAAGTTGGATGAAAAAAAAATTATTGAAGTATCCTTAAGAAACAAATGGTTTGAAAATTTTTTCTTGAAAAAACAAACAAACGAAATTTATTCTGTTTCATATTCTACTGATATAAAGTAATTTGGTAAATATTCACTAGAGTATTGCTTGAAATAATTGTAAGTCTACAATAGAATAGTTAACCTAATAAGTTTGTTCATAGGCAACGAAATAAAACAACACATGTACACTACTTTACAATTGATGATGTTTGTCAAAAATCAAAATAATAATATTATATTATAGATTTTAATTTGTTCGACTTGATATGGTCATTTTTCTATTCCTTGTTTGAATTAAATTGACTTATATAATGAATAGATCAATGTCAAATCACTATTGGAAACCTGAATGCATTGGACGGCCGTTTCGTCCTAGTATGGGACTCCTCAGCAGTCCGCGAGACCGAAGATTCCAGGTTTGAGTCCCGCGTGTGGGATCGTGGAAGCGCACTTCTAGGGAGTCATATATAAGGATGAAACGGCTTTTCAGTGCTTCCACGTTTTCGATGGTGTTCTAGCATTGATCCATTCTTGATATCAATCTAAACCAAACAATCTCCACAACCATATACTGATAATTATATAACATTGTTTTGTCACTTATAACTTTATTTAATCAACAAATATTGCCTGTTGTTAATTTCAGTAGAAAATGATTCAGATAAATTTATAAAACACATAATCTTGCTGACGAATTTCAATGTTCAGTTTTATGAATATTTATATAAGTAAATAAGGTAAATATATAACGTAAGGTAAAAATGCTGAGATTGTAAGTCACGTAATATTTTATTGACTTCCCATTATCATTATCAACAAATCGATTAGTATTAAAGCATAGTATCAAACTGAGCTGACTGTCCGCATATTATTCCTTTTACATTCAATACTTAAATAAATTTGACAATATTTGATTAGTTTATAACACCTTTATTTTACTACAGACCACTACACATAAGGAAAATAAGATTATACAACTTCAAAAATGATACAGTCAAAAGAAAAATTTTCTTCGTTGAAATGTCTTTATTCTTCTGGATAGAATTACTTAACTTCCTTTATTTTGTTTTTTTCCTAATAACACAAAATAATATAGAAAAGAAATTAGTATTCCAACTAAATGTTACAATCGAGACAAATCAACACTGACTTCTTAAGAAGAAACTCTACAGTATGGATATGCCAATCAGTTCGGATTGGTGGTTATTTCTACTTCATTGCAATTACGATTGAGGTTACTAAACTGACCCTATCTATCTGATTACAAATGAAACATTTGTAGTATCAAAATGACAAACTTCAATTGAATATTTCATCATTTAATTTCAGTATCCAAACAAATTAATCACTGTAGCTATTTTGTTTCACAATAATAACTTGGTTTATGGTACATAATAAATTTACAAAAGATGAAACTTAAAATTACATTCCTCAGAATGAAAAAAATATAAAATGAAGCATTACTAACCATCGACAAAATACTAAATTACAGTAAAGTCCTGACTATTGTTTCAGTTGTTAAGGTAACTAATCCTCAGTTGGAATAAGTATAAATACTTGTAGGCTAGGAATGTAAATTGTCCATTTTTCACTTATTTAGCTCTCAGTGAAAGCTTAAATTTCCTTAAATGTTATAGATATATTGTACTAAGCATGAATTCGTGACCGGCGAAACGGTGTTATATGATTGTTCAAATAAAAACAAAAGAGAATCATTGCATCATTACGAAAAATTCAAGACTTTTAGTTTCGATTATACCCCTCACTAAAGGTATACAATCGTATTTATAGTTATTCACATATTAATCTGTGTATATTATATCATTATGATGTGATCGACTAAGTCCAATCATTAATCCAAAGTTTCGTAATAAATGAGAGAGAAATGAAAGCTTTGAGGATGAAAACAGTTTTGATGAATCACATGGAAACATGATTCTTTTCTAGTACTACCTGACTAACGTTCAAATGTGATTATGTCTCAAAAATAAATAGTCAATTCTTGAGGAAAATTTTAAGCAACACATTTAAACTCAACCGTATATACTGCTGAGCAATGCAAACAAAGATATATAAATTCTCACCAAACATCTCCTATGGCAAGTTCTTCATTTAAATATAGTGAGTTCAATAAGTTTGAAACAAAATGCTTCATTTTTGTTTTCTTACATATTACATCATATTTTCTACTGCAATACGCGAAAAATGGTACTCTCCAATATACCAGAACTATCAACCACAATTACTCATTACTCAACCACCTTTTAAATCATCAATTATTAACCTTCAGTTTAGGGGTTGTGGATATTGTCAAGTTTTTGATTGAGATCATGAACCGATTGATGTTAGACCACCATTCAAAACCCGGAAGCACTGGACGGCCATTTCGTCCTATTGTGGGACTCCTCAGCAGTGCGCATTCATGATCCCGCCCGCGGGATTCGAACCCAGGACATTCAACCTCGCGCGCGAACGCTTAACCTACTGGACCACTGAGCCGGCATCCAATGGTGTTAATGTCTAACCTCAACTAACCCACGAAGTTGCGCGACCATCTTCCATTGTACTGAGGTAGACAACTGTTTCTACCCGACACGGATTAGCTCCACTGGTCACGACTTCTCACCAGAACTCCGAGAATTTTCTCACGAAGCTAGTCACTAGTGAGCACATTGTAAATATCGGTTCATGATCTCAATCAAAAAATTATTAATTTCATTATAAACAAATTGTTCATCGATGATAGACAATTAATTCTTTCAGAATTCAAAGTATAGTAAAATTTCAAATTAACTGAACTCATTAACTATTATAGAGTTGAAAAGAGATCAATGAAATACAATGAAGTCATTATACTCTATAAGCATTATTATTAATGCTTTATGTTAGATTAATACATGTTAAAGACTTTCGAAAATATTTTCTTTCCTTAAAATTTTAATGAAACTCTCATTAAAATTTCTATTTAATTCCTGACCTCAACACTTAACAATATTTATCCACTACAAAATATATTCAGGTTATTCATATAACAACAAAACAGTACACGTGATCATAAACAAAGATTTTCATTTTCCTATTTTGCTACTAAATGAATACTACAAATAAAAGTAGTAAAAATCAATTCATATTGTTACATACTGTCCAAAATCTTATTTCTTAAATCATTGTTTGTAGGTACTTCTGTATTTATAACAAAATATTTATTGATATAAGTAGTTATTATCTTTGAAAGAGAAGAACAACTGAAAATTCTTAATTAAGGGTTTTTTATTCAGTTCTGAAGCTTACCTTTCTAAGCATTATAATTCAGTCATCTTTAATAAAAAAAGGGTGAAGATTTTAAGATAGAAAGAATTCATTAGATTTTTTTGGCGAGACTATACATTATGAACGAACCAATCAGATTTAGTATAATAGGACCATCCATTTGGCTAAATAACGTTTTCGTATTTAAGCTTATGTCAGCTCGTGATAAAAACCCTAAATCATAATCTTAATTCTTCACACCAGCTTAAAACCCTCATTTAGCTCTGGTAAGTAGATGAACATTCTCAAGGTCGCTTCAGTGTCGCACAAAGGTCGTCCATAAATTCTAGTTTCATCGATTATTTTGTTCAGTCATAGACAAATTAAGATAATTAAAAAGATGTATTGAACAAATCAATAGTAAATAACATTTAAAAGACAATATGAACGAACCAAATGAAATTGAGGAATGTAAACATGATAAGTTACTACCGAAAGTAATTGAAAACAGTTTATAGCAAACTTGAAATGTAGCGATAAATAATAAAATTGAGAGATTTGATAGAACCCTAGTAGAAACTCGTGATCTATGGAAACAATCATGTATGAAGTAATACAACGGTTTATCAATATATTTGCATAATGATTGTGTCATACACCAAATAGACTGAAGTGATATCATCCGGATTGTTTCAATGTTTAAATATAACAGATTTTCTGCGGAACTTGAACTAGGGTTTTATAAAGTATTGTATGTACGTGCTGTTAAGTAATAAAATAATAAGAGGAAATGATAATTAATAAATTTGAAGTTTTATATAGCTTCCTAACGAAAATTATTCCGTGATGACATTACAGATATTAGGAAACTCAGAAAAAACGAAATACGTGAACAAATGGAACTGCATTCTTTGTATTATTCGCTTACATTATTAATTGTTGGTGTCGGTAGTATATAATTAGTTGTAAACCTATGTTTTACAGTTCACTAATTTTAACCTAATCTCATTCGAAAGTTACTCATCCAGTAAGCACATATGTATATTATTCAAAAACTGAGACGCGTTTGACAGGATCTTAATTATTTTGAAAAACAAATACTGTCACAACAAATTTTTCAAGTTGTTTTTTTGTTTTAAATATTGAATATTCACTGTTTTCGATGACATTTGTGACAGTATTCCCATCATTAAATGACATGTGTCAAATTAAACCAAATGTTGATATTATATGTGAATGACTAGTATTTTCACTGAGTAAGAAATATAAGACGTATCAACACACGGTGCATCTGTTCATAAAATATACGTTTAAACAGTTAAAGTCAAGAGTCGATCTGAGCTAGAACACTATCGAGGACCTGGAAGTGTGGTGTGAGTTACTTATATCCACACAAGTAGTATATGACGGTTGTCAGGTATAGAATGAATCTCAGTAGGTCAATGAAGAAAGAACGGGAACGAAACGCAATTGGTATGAACAATGAAATCTGAGACAATGGATTGATGTTTGCAACAGGAACAGCCAAGTTTGATATGATGGACTGATACTTTGCAAATTAACGATTTATTATATGGTTCTCAGATTTTATTGAGATGCTCTGTAATTATGTGTCATACATCCGTTTGTCCCCACTCATGTTCTTGTTCACTACACCATTGAATTAAATGAACATTAATTAGTCAATTCATTAAAAACACGAAGTTCAACGAATGAATGAGGGTCCTAATTAGTGGGCGTCCACGATCCCACGCTCGGAACTCGAGCCCAAGAATTCCAGTCTCCTGTCTGCAGTGAATGGCTGTCTCACACCATATATGGTTGAAATTTACTGATCATGGCTTTTCGTTAGAATCCAAGGAGTTACATCTTAGAGCTAAAGACTAATGAGCGCATGACTGATATTAGTGCAGGGGATTTGTGGAGATTTTAGTTGGGTGCCGGCTCAGTGCTCTAAATGTTAGGATCTCACGCGCAAGACCTGAAATACTAGATTCAAACACAACGTGCGAGATCGTGGTTTCGCACTGCTGAGGAGTCCGATACGAGGAAGAAACAACCCCTCAGATTCCCAATGTTGGTCCAGCTAAGACTATTTAGTGATCGAGAATCTATAAAAGTTGGGTGTAGTTTATTCTAATTATTGGAAACAATAATTTAACCATTTCGTTTCTCAAATATAAACTACGATATTTTCAATATGATTCCTCTGATATGAAACTGTATTTTTAGGAACTTAAACGACCGAAATAAAATTTTCGCAAACTTGTTTAAACTTTTTCAGAGGAATAATCGAAAACAAGTAACGCTGAAAATAATTCACTTTTATTTAACTGTTTTTTCGTGTTCAGATGTAAAATTTAGTTTATTGTGTGAATATGAACCAAAGTTATCTATATCATTCTGATAAAAATCTAATGATTACAGATGGTCTTGCATAATGATCAGTAAGAATTTAGTCATCATCTAAAAATGACTGGACGATAGTTGGCGAGATCATATGGACGACCTTTGAAAGAATCTTAAGTGACCTTGAGAAACATCAACCAATCACAAAACAGCTAGTATTAATTAAAAATATATTATACAAAACCAAGGAATTAAAGTAGATACATTTCTTTTACATGGTTCAAAAACTTGTCACGGTTAGAAAAAGGTTCGGAGGTTCTGAAATCTTAATACACACGGTAGAGGAACTCATCCATATGACTCCATAATAGTCGGCCTCTCGAGCCATGATAAGGTCGTATAAACTCCTTCAGCCTCGATCACATAGCTTCAATATTGTTAGTGTGCACTCCCAATGTAGGGTACACAAAATGGCGCTTATGGACAACGACATGAACCACATAACCAAGTATATGCAGATATCTGTACGCTCTCCAGTCTTTTGGATATAATGTGGTTCATGGCTGCACATAATCCCGTAAAATTTATATTATTGTCGTGGCCTGTCGGTTTCTGACCCTTTGGAAATGTCCCTTCTGGGTTGACCTGTCTTAAATTCCAAGGACCTGTGAGGTATATTTATGGAAGTGCCACTTACCCAGTCTTCTTTAATACTACGTCCCCTGTTAAATGTTTGCTTTATGACCACTGTTTTGTCTATTTGATTACCAGTCACAAATAAAGGAACTTCTTAGTAATCCCAATTGTTGTAGCCGCTCAATTATCACGTCTTCTCTAAAATCCGCTGTAAACCGATCCTACGTGAGCATCAGGTACTGAAATTGGTGTCGTGACCTTGAAGTCCCACTAACGCTTCGGATCGGCTTGTCAATAAATTATAGTCTCACCCCATATGCGTTGAATCGAAACTATTTTGAAACTGTCCGTTCAAAATTATCATCTTATCTAAGAAGCAAACTTCAGAAATCACTTAACATTATTGATACCATGAATTTAATTATCTAGAAGTTTTAATTAAATCAATATTTTATTTTGTATACCACTAAAAACTGTATTAAAGCATCCATTTCTTCCTTCTCATCTACAGAATGTGGCAGAACGAGAAACAGGTCAATTGAAACGTACTTCTTTGCATGAAAATTCGATTTATACAAGAAACAACAATAACAGTGTTACAAATAATAACAGTAACACTAATGAATCATTTAATTCAAGTCAAAAATCAACAAAGAAACGAAGATTATTTAGTATACAACAACAATGTGGATCACATAGGTCTGATGATACACATGAAAATATATGCCACAATTATGACAATCATCCTCATTGCCAACAACAACGCCTTGAGCAACAATTATCTGATGATACTACGACATCAGATTATAATACTAGTACAACTAGTAATATTGGAACTGGGCATCGTTCAAGTACAAAAAATTGTATACAAAAGTGGGATTTCCATGAAAATATACAACAAAATCCAAATGAATTGATACGTGCTACACGAGAATTAAAGAAAAAGCGCTTACGTTCTAAAGCAACTAAACTGGTTGTATTAGTCACTACATTATGGGGTGTATGTTGGCTACCAACACATATAATTAATTCATGGTTCTTTTTTGATGAAGCTAGTTTTCCATTTGTACCAGCAATGAAAATAGCAAAACTATTATCACAAACATTATCATTTGCTGCATCATGTGTAAATCCTGTTGTGTATAGTATATTGACTGGATCATTTAAAACAGCTTTGTCAAATCGTTTACTACGCTTTAAAAAGCGTACTAAACGAAATGATCATACAAAAGCTGAAATACTATACATTACTGAATAAATAAGTTATATAATATTATTAAACATAGACTATTATTACTGTTATGCATTATTGATGGTATTTAATATTTTTTATTACGGTTATTTAAGAGTAAAGATGTACACTTTCTGTATCACTAAAAAATTGAACATACAACTGATCAAATAAATATACATATATACAAATAAAAAAACAAATTAGAAACAAAATTTCAAGTTATCTAAAAAACAAACATCCAGTATAACTCTATATTCAAAACACAATATTTCCAAATGTTCATCTAAAATAACCTCATATAAACTCTCTATTCCATTGTGTGTACATTTCTCTTTTTAAAGCTTAGATAAAAAAAAACATTTTATTCATAAATGTTACTTACAATCTGTAATGAAAATAACTTTGTAAAATTCACTTGGTATTGTTTACTTGAATCTTCCCATTGATGTTTAGGACTGAAATTGATCAGTCTGTTATAGGTATATGTGCATACTGTGCGTATTGCCTTAATTCACAAGCATTATAATTAAAGATGGATAGTGGCTAGCAGTGGAATTTAGGACGAGTTTCATCCTATTAGGAACTCGTCAGCTGCATGTGTACCTGCATCTTAGAGTTGATGTTCACTCTGTGACTCAAACCCAGTACGGTACGCTTCAAACACCCTCGCGTTATCCACTTAGCTAGTGAGTAAAATGAAAGCATGTAATAAAACGTACAAGAGTAAACTATGAACACTTATAAAACTTTAAACTCAGTTGTATGGCTTTTAATCAATCTTCTGCATACAAATTATTAAGGTTAGTTCTGATGGGAAATAAAAGAGAATAAATTATATTCTATAAAGTAAGATTATTTGAAATTTTTTTCGTACTATAAATCATTCTTTAGTTTAAAAAAAGATGTTTCTTATCAATTTAAGTGAGTAGTTTATACAAGGTGAAGCACATCTTTTTTGACGAGTGTATTTAACAATACATAGATTGTAACTGTGTACCTGAAAACTAGTTTCAGCGTTAATATAACTAATAATCAATAAAATAAGAGGCGTGCGAATAACTGTTATTAACTATTGCACTGATACTAAAGTTCACAGTTATATAATATACCCTTATGGGCTAGAGTAACTTTATATTGGTTTTTAGGAGAACCGGACATCACCCAGACTTTCACGTGATAACCGAAACAGTACAGCTTAATCCCGCTTCTCAGGAGAGTTAGAAACCGTCCAGGCTTAACCCGAACAGTACAGCTCAGTCCCACTTCACAGGAGATCCAAACACCACATAGGCTTTAATGCTACAATCTCAATAGCACAGCTCAATCCTGTGGAGCAACCACACATGTACCCAGAACCCTGGTGGACCATTCGCATCGTTCATATACACCATATGTACTATTACGATCATTGATCGCGTAAATCAATTACGCACAGCATGAACAGGCTAAAGTTGACCTTACAAAACAATCAAGCTCATTTATGTTAGGAATGATGATGTCCCTTACAATGTCCCTTGAGAACACTGAAAATTAACCAACAGTATGAATTAAGTCGGCCAATCAGCAATTTTTCGTATGAACAGTCAGCAAAACTTGCCAAAGTAATGCCGAATCATACACAATATCATTAGCGAACCTCCAGTTTCATATGAGACCTTCAGCTCTAGATAGCAATAATATCTCAAAAGTGACTAATCATGAAGTGATCAGTAATGATCTGCTGTCATTTTTATTTTAAAAACGGTAAGAACTAATTATCCTGGAGACTACATTTAATAAATATCCACATGATTGCTCCAAGTTTTCTAATTTGTCCTATTAATAGTCAATAAGTTATTTTTGAGGATATCTGATGTCTAGACAGTTTCTTTTTTCACATAATAACATACAAATCAAAATGTTTCATATGGTTAATAAGCTTTTAAAAACTCAAGAATTAAGTTTAATGTGAAACTGACACCTAAGATAGTTATTATTGTGGTGTGTGCTATTCATGATTGTCGACATAAGTAGTATGTAATACCAATCAGAAATGGAATGCTTGGCAACAGAAAGTCGTGAGAATTGAAATGAAAAGGAAACTGGAAGCAATCAAGATAACAACACGAATGAAGGAACAATAAAGATTGTAAGATAAAATTTAAAGATGTTCAAATAATGTATTCGATGTACGGTTTTTACATTTCGCTAAACGACTATGTGATTGTGCATCAAACAGTAAACTGGTCTCCTCACCTGAGACTACGTTCACTACATGATGAGTAATTGAAAATAATCATTCTAACAAGAGGTTAGTAGTATATTGTGTAGCTTAGCCATCAATGTTTATAGCCAATAAACTAGATTAATGAGATAATCGAACATAATCGTTAAGATGGATCCACAAACAGCTATTACAGTAGTTTTTTATCACTTTATAGAGAACACCTGAAAGTATCAATCACTTAAATATCACAAATATATGTAAATTCTGCCGAGTTCAAATGTTATCGCTCCATTCATCTATATTGATTTTTACAGTTCTCTGAAGTCAATGTTAACGGTATTACCAAAGAGATCCCTTAACCCTTCAAATAACTGCTAAAATTAGAAAACGGAGTTTTTTAAGATACTCAACGCAAATTTGCCTGAGTGAAATTAAGCTACGTGTTTATAAAATAAAATCGAATCTCGAGGACAGATAGTAAATGAACGCAACCTAGAACACCAACTAGTAATAGTTAATAAAAATTATCCCGATAAAGATGAGACATACACTCATAGACGATTCAACTATGCAACATATGATGCACATATATTCGCACACATATTTTAGAAAACAAGTTAAAGAAATTCAATAGCTAAGTTAGATGAGAACTTGTAAAATAGTTTATTTACGAAATAACTTGATATGATGTATACACCGACTTGCTCGCTGAAGTATTTAAAAGAAAATTTATTAACTTTTACGTGAATAAAAAAGAATTAAATGGATACCTAAAATTATATTTTATGGTATGCAGAATATATTTATGTATATATACACTAAGTCCAGTAAAAGTCATAAAAATCAGATTATTCATACTGGATTAGATGCTCGACCAAGTCTAGAATGAACTGGAACATTAGACTTTCCTTGTCTGTTGCCTAAAACATAAAGAAAATTTAAGTAAAATATTGATGGGAAAAATTTTTGTTGTATAACTTTAAAAAAATAGACTATGTACTGATCAAACTGTATATATACATATACTAAAAATAATAAAACAGTTGTGTGATATTCTTTTTACCAAAACGACTGACATTTGAATGATTTGATAAGTTAATTTTATGGTATCTGGACCTTCATGTAAAACAGAGAATGGAAACAACCATTCCTAGATTAACATACCCAAATATCAAAATAATGCGCATATTTGTAGAGCATAGAAATATTTCTACTGCCAAACAAAGCATTATGTATTTTACATATCGACTTTCATAAGGGAATTTCCCAAAAGCTATAAGAAAATGGCATACAGCTTTGTACATTTCAAGTCGAAGTAATGGAAACTAAACCTGACTACTTATAAGTAGTCACATTGACAATCCTATAAAATATAAAGGAGGGTATTTTTATGGAGTTTTGTTTTCTGAGATGAATGGTTTGGTCGTGGAGCTTTCATCGTTATTTTGAACGACATCATCGGCACAAACTTCAGGTAGAAGTTAAAATCATCCACCTAAGCTACAAATCTTCACCACCATTTCATAAAGGAAGGCAGTTTATTGATATGAGGACTTTAACAATGAATTTGATAAACAATTAATTTTCCTTTCTTTAAGTTTTGGAAGAAACCCTTTTTTGCAATAATGTAATTTTTTTCTTATTTACTTCTACGATGATAAAACCTGTTTTGTAACGAATGTGGAAACAATTATTTAGAAGTGTAATCGAAACCTCAGTGAAACAAATAACCCATGAGCGAGAAACCAACTGCCAAATTGATGCACCACCGATGTGCACTAAGCATTCGAACATCAATATCACTATGAACCCCTAATAATTGCCGTTAACATCCAACGACTCGCTAAAAAGATAGGGATTCACAAGATAAAACCAATAAAGTAATCAGCTCTTTATGACTCAAATTCTAAAAACATATCTCAATAAAATCTTTAAAGCAAATCTTTTAAACCTAGATTGAATTAAGTCCAAATTATATTCACCCAGAATACCAATGTACTACATACAACATACTTTATGGTCAAAGGAATTTAGTTACATGTAATGCTTATATAGTCGAAAGATAACAATCAACTTGTTTAAAACCTAACAAGCGATATAATCTTTAATCATTCAATAATATTCATGTAGTGAATTATGAAAACAGTCTATCAAAATGATCAGCGGCAATAATATGAAAGTCCAAAATATTTCCTGGAGGGAGCAGTACATCATAAATACAAAACCCAAATTGATCCGAATTCCCAATATATGTAGAAAGAACCATACACTTCATTGGAGTCTGTTTCAACTCAACCACCTTCGTTGTTTTCGTTAACTTTGTAGAGTCTGATATAAATCGTCGTACCCATAATTGTAGAACGTTTGTCTCTAAAAGGAGAATGTTTGTCCACTAGCTCGTACCGAACTGCGAAACGACAAATGAGGAGTACTGCAAAGATTTATGAGGAATCGGTATTTAAGAAGCATAGTATGAACTGTAATGGCAGTAAGTAGGTCAGTGGGAACTTGTGCTATTGAAAGATAGAGTGTGGAATCAAAAGTGACTGTAAATAGGTTTATGCATAAATTTTAAAGCAGTTCGTCATAATATATTAACAATGTAGTAGTTTAACTTGGACTACAAATGACGGACTTCTGTACGATTTAAATTAAATGAAGTGGATTTAGGTTTACAAGGATGGGACCGAGCAATTCACGTTAATTCTGAGATTGAGAGATAAAACCGTAGCACAGACGTCTATGGATCTTATTTTTCATCAATAGGGTACAAAATCTATTGACTTCGATCTGAGCAATCAAATAAATTCAACAGATCTAGTAGGTGGACCAATGCAATATCATAGAACTACACCAAAAATTTAGGTGAAGTTATTAAACGTTTCATTGCCATAAAATAAAAAACTGCTCCACCTATCATGAAAAAAAAACAGATTATAGTAATAGACGATCGATAGAACAGGGGAAAATGTCAATTTGTATTTAATAAACTCATATTTTGTACACATTAAAGTAGGGCATAAGAATTAAGCGAAACAAATTTCTTAAATGAATAAATCAATTACCTAAGCGGTTTTTTACAGAAACTTTTTGCATACGACTCTGGCTAAGTACACCTTCGGTGTATGGAGAAAGAAAGCTATTTAGAGAACATGGAGACATCGATTCATCGTTAAATTTAGGAAGTTGCGTTCGTGACTTCTTCAAAATTCCTTGGTAAGAAAGTTGATCATTTGGTTGTATAGTAGTTGATGGGGTACTTAAACGACTAAATACCGTATCAGAAGCCTGTGTACACAATGATAATTAAATAAATAACAAAAAAAATGAGATGTAAACAAACGAAGTTTAAGTTAAAAATAAAATGCAATGACTAGAGTATGATTTCTAACTGCCTTTATATGCCTTCGAATGAGCTAATATTGCCTCGGATGAAGAGATTGAAGTATTCCTAACAGAAATCTTTCATGACTGTGAGTTGACAACTGCATCTAAAAATATATTATCTAATACCTTCAAGTAATTTGCAATGGTTTTCTGACATAATGTTACACAAGCCTAGTACAAACTGGTGATGAATATAAGCTTCTCTCGAAATACTCTCACACGGCCACGCGTATACAGCCTCTGCCAGGGAAGTCCTACTCACTGCCTTCTCGTGGCGGGGGTGTTGTTTACGAAAATGAGAGGACGAAAAGCGAACGTCCGGCGCTATAACCGGATCCCAATTCTATGGTGCACATGGGCTCCAGTATCCTGAAGGAACAAATGGCGTATGAACCAACTTTTGGTCACCGGCTTCCATGGGACTGCATCTCCTCACGATGCTCCACTGCCTTGTGGACTAGACCTTTGGGTCAAAGGCTCGGGGTGTGGCCCCCTAAGAAAACCACCTGCTTCGGTTTGGACACCCGGGCAGTATCTCAGCCCACTCACTAAAACTATGATGAACTATCTGCTTATAGAAAATATTCGTTTCTCTCCGACTAACATTGAAATGACTGGTATTATTATTATTTACTACGTCATTTATTCACCCTCTCTTATTCCTACTTTTTGTATCCGCTTCGACTCAGACAGCAGCTCACCTATGGTGAAAATTCAGCTTTATCTAAACGTTCTCGAGTCACTGCCTGGTTGAAAATTGTATGTTACTACCGAATATGAGTACTGAAGCAGTTTTTCTGAAACCGCGTGCACCATTCAAACTGGCTACCTTCAACGTTCGCACACTTATGCAGGTCGGACAACAGATAGGGCTGGCTATGTCTTTGAAAAGTCTTAATATCGACGTTTGTTGTCTATCCGAGACCCGTATTCAAGACTCTGGTGAAGTACTACAAGTTCGCTCTCCATCTGTCGCTTCAAAAAGCTTGTTTTATGTGCGTTTATCCGGGGACCCTGTGGCATCTTCGTCTAGTCTTGCTGGCGTTGGTGTCGCACTAAGCGCAAGAGCTGAGGCAGCACTAGTCGACTGGATCCCCATTAACAGTCGGTTATGTGCTGTTAGATTAGAAAGTTCCATCAAAGTGAGAAACGATATCTTTTCGTCATTTCCACCTATGCCCCGACAGATTGCAGCCCGGATGCAATCAAGGATGAATTTTACCACCAGTTATCTGTTCTTCTCCAGAAAGTGCGTTCGACGGATATTGTAGTACTAGCTGGAGACTTGAGTGCTCAGATCGGGCGTCTAGGCACATCAGAGAGTCGTTTAGGTGGCCGATGGGGACTCGTTGGTCACAGGACGGATAACGGGGAACGTCTACTGCAACTATGCACAGACCACAACCTGTTTCTGGCTAGCACTAACTTTCGGCACAGTCATCGCCGATGTGCCACCTGGCGTCCTCCTTCTGCATCTCAGCCTGGACTCAGATTGATCACATCGCGATCAGCTACCGCTGGCGCGGTTGTGTACAAGACTGCCGCTCCTTTTGGAGTACCTATCTGGAATCTGATCATGCTCTGGTCTGCGCCAATCTTACCTTACTTTTCAGTGGACAACGAAGTGACCGCCACCACAGGATTGATGTTAGCAAGCTGGCTGCAACTTCTGTTGCTAGTAAGTACCGAACCGAGCTAGCTTCTAGGCTAGCTACCATTCCACCGAAAAGTATAGATGAGCATAGGTTGCAATTGCATGACGCCATGAAAATGGCGTGTACAGTCTGTTGTGGGTTTGCGAAACGTCCCGCTTACAAGCACTGGGTTTCTTCTGGTTCCTTACAACTGATTGAAGCCCGTCGGTCTACTCCGGGTGACCGTGAGTTTGACCACAGACGAAGGATGTTACGTAATGAAATCGGGCAAAGCTTGTGTAAGGACCGAGAAGCCTGGTGGTCGGAGCGTGCCAGTGAGTTGGAAGCAGCAGCTGCATCTGGTAATTACCGGAAGCTCTTCCAACTCATCCGAGCCACTGGCAGCAAGAAGTCTGGTGTGAGCGAAACAATCTGCGAGGATGACGGAACGTCAATCACTAACATCCATCGACGTCTTGGACGATGGGCAGAATTCTTCGAAGGGCAGTTCAACTGGCCTGCTGCTCCGGCAACATCGGTCAGACTGTCCTGCCCTCCATGGCCGGTGACGACTGATCCACCAAATGAGGCGGAAGTCCGCAAGGAACTCCAACTCTTGAAACGTTACAAATCACCGGGCCCAGACGACTTACCTCCGGCTCTTTTTAAAGATGGTGGTGACTTTCTGACTAAGGGACTGACGACGTTGTTTACAAAGGTCTGGGAACTAGAGAGTGTACCAACGTCATGGAATGAGTTGATAGTTGTCCCTATCTTTAAAAAGGGTTCACGTTGTTCCTGTAACAACTATCGGGGGATAAGTCTACTTCCGATTGCGTCCAAGCTATTGGCTTCCGTCATACTTCGTAGGTTGTTCAGGACCCGAGAAGGATTGACTCGCGAGGAGCAGGCTGGGTTTCGTTCTGGTCGAGGATGTATTGATCATATCTTCACCCTCCGCCAAGTGTTAGAACATCGCCATACTTATCAAAGGCCAACAATCGTAGTGTTTCTTGATATCAGTGTTGCCTTCGATTCGTTGGACAGAACTGTTCTCTGGGATTGTCTATTGAAGAAGGGTGTGCCTGAGAAGTTTATTAACATCCTAAAAGCCCTATACACAAACACCTCAGGCAGAGTGAGGGCATACAACCACCTTTCTCCATTATTCCATTCAGGCAGTGGGGTTAGGCAGGGTTGCCCAATCTCACCATTCCTCTTCAACTTTGCCATCGATGACATTCTGGAAACAGCTCTGACGGATGTAAGTAATGGTGGTGTGGATCTGTTGCCTGGAGAAAGACTTCTCGATCTTGAGTATGCGGATGATATTGTCTTACTGTGCGAGAATGCCCAAGCTATGCAATCCGCACTTAATCAGTTGGCAATCAGTGTCCGTAGGTATGGTATGTGCTTTGCACCCTAGAAGTGCAAAGTACTTCTACAAGACTGGCAGGATTCTAATCCTGTACTCACTCTGGATGGTGAGCAGATAGAAGAAGTCGAGAAGTTCGTGTATCTAGGTAGCTGCATAAGTGCTGGTGGTGGTGTGAGTGAGTGATGAGATCAATGCTCGTATAGTGAAAGCCAGAGCGGCTTATGCCAATCTGGGCCACCTTTGGCACCTTCGTGATGTTAGTCTGGCTGTAAAAGGTCGGATCTACAACGCGACGGTGAGAGCAGTTTTGCTCTATGCTTGTGAAACCTGGCCTCTCCGAGTTGAGGATGTTAGACGACTCTCTGTGTTCGATCATCGTTGTCTCCGAAGGATTGCTGGCATCCAGTGGCAACACCATGTCAGTAATGCAGAGGTTCGACATCGTGTGTTCGGTCACAGAGACGATAATGAAATTGGTGTCACCATCTTGAAACACCGACTTCGGTGGCTTGGACATGTTCTACGAATGTCGTCCCAGAGAATTCCTCACCGTGCATTATTCGCCGACTCTGGGACTGGTTGGAAAAAGCGGAGAGGTGGTCAGTATATGACATGGTGTCGTGGTATGAAAGAAAGCTGCAAAGGGCTGGTTTCTGTTGGTCCTTCACGACTCCCTGGTTGGGGTCCGAAAGACGGTGTAACGCAGTGGCTAGAGACGTTATCAGATATGGCTAAGAATAGAAGCCAGTGGCGATCGTGCTGTAACCTCTTACTTTCTCCATAAAAAGTGGTTGTATCTTCTTTAACTGAAAGATCTCTTCTGATTGTACCTTTCCGTTTCCCCCACCATTGTTCTCTCTCTCCCTTTTTTTTATAATTCCCCACGTTCATTACTTTTTTTTTCTCTTTTCTCCTTCTCTTCAAATTATCATTGTTTTGTGTGGCGCATATATATTTGGTGCCCCCCTGTACCAATATTTATGTGTTCAAATAAATAAATATAATAATAATTTAGTAGTTGATTAGCATGTCATTCAGACACAAAGCCGAACACTGAAACTCCACCTTATTAATTCTAGTTTGACAAACAGGTATTATCATTACCCTTCACTTGAAGCATGTCAAAAACTCAAGAGGTTAAAATAGAGGTTTTTTGACTAAATGTACTGACTTGAGACCAGTAGTTAATTGATGATTAAAACAAAATTACTTATTACAGTGACAGAACCATCAATCAACAATTACCGTCTTCTGTTACTGAGAGAGAGCTATGAATTTTTACACACTGGTGAGAGACACAGAAAATGAATACTTACATGTCGTTTAAGGGGTGTTCTTAATTTAACAGACTGATCAAGGCTTTTTGTAAGACCGCTAACTTGTTTAACAACTTTAAAATTCAAAGAATCCTCTGACGAGCTCATAATAGTTTCTGCAACAGATGGTGAAGGACGAAAAGGTGATCCAAGACTGTTGTCATTTAAATTCCAACGAATAAAGCGTTGCATTGCAGCAGATGAATCTGTCGTTTTTTTTATAAGCACACTTGTAGGTGAATCCTCTCTATTTACAGTATTACCTAAACGACTGAATACTGAATCACTAGATGTGGAACCATGTGTATTTGATCTAATATTTAAAGTGAAATTAAACGAAAAACAATTGATTAAGAACAATGTTACAGATATAAATAACAGAAAAACAAAATTGACAATTGAAAAGCTAAGATAAATCATGAACCCCACGTACGAAATACTGAATGGAACAGAAAATCAATACTCCAATTGAAATGGTTTTATGTATCGTTTAGCGCATTTGACAAAGTAGGATTGATCTACTTACTAAGACAAAGTTGCATCAACCTTGGTGAATTAATGGGTGAACTGCTTAAACATTGCAACTCATTAGTTAAGTAGAAGTCCTTATAATTTGCTTGAGTGATACTTGTTGCATGAAGATAATAAGTATAAGGCACTCAAATACCCTAGTACAGGAGGTGGAAAGAGGAATGTCATGAGAGTGACATGGAATCACAAAGGTACGTTAAAAATATTAGGTAAAGTGGTATTCTTCATCGAAACAATCAATTTCAACTCTTCTTTAAATTTGATTACATAATTGTCGTTTTTCTTCAATTCATAGCTGACTGATTTCAATCCAGATATTTCTTTATTACCATTAATCTGTTTCAGTTGCCTCGTTACATAATCATCTAATGTTTGTTAACTCCATGACTTCTAATCAGTAACTCAATGTTCTGGAACCATCCCTCCCAAACTTTATTTATTCGAAACAAAAATTTTATGACCTCATTAACTCTAACGGAATCTTTGCTACATCATGATACATATATTCATCCTTCATCACCCTCTTATGTATAATTATGTCAATATCTGTAATAACGTTGAATTTCAAATATTTTAGGTTGTAAGCAGCTGATGAGAACCTAACGAAAATAAACTGAGTTCATATTATTCTGCACCAATCTTCTTTCTTGCTCTCTTTAAGATAATAAAGGAGACTATGTGTATGAAATTTCTAAAAATAACACACTATACAACGTAACGCACACTAACAGCGTTGGTGCCCCAATAAAATCCTGATAATGATAACATATTTTTGTTTAGAGTTTTTTTTAAATCCCGATTACAACTTTACAGTTAAATGATTTTCAACGTAAAATATATAAGCGACAGAAAAGTGAATTAGAGTTAATTACTTAGAGATGATAACACGATAATTATCACAATCATCAACATCGCTGTCTTCGAAGGTAGACGATACGGGAGGTTCATTAGTTTTGGAGGCTTTGGCAACTTCAGGTTGACTAGACTTTGCACTGTCTAAAATAATGTAAGAAATTCAAATAAAAACAATAGAATACTACATAATATATACAGATATTACTCGATATAAAGTCGTTACCATAAATATCCATTTAAGAACGTACAAGTCGAACTATACAATACTAGCCATACAAGTAAAATAATCTATCTATACGCAGAACTGACGAATTCTCAAGTACAGGTTTATGCATCCCGATGTACAAACCAAAGTAAACGAAGTGGCATACGAACCATCAAACCAGTGACTCGGTGAGGTTCCTTAACTATTAATTCATTTCCCTAATACAAAAATGTTAAAGAAATCCATCTGTAATAAGAATACAAAACTCTTCTGTGTCTAATAGAAATTTCCGCCCCCAAATGCCCTGGTATGGCCGAGAGCGGGGAGGGTTCGCCCTCCCTCTCGAAATACTCTCACACGGCCACGCGTATACAGCCTCTGCCAGGGAAGTCCTACTCACTGCCTTCTCGTGGCGGGGGTGTTGTTTACGAAAATGAGAGGACGAAAAGCGAACGTCCGGCGCTATAACCGGATCCCAATTCTATGGTGCACATGGGCTCCAGTATCCTGAAGGAACAAATGGCGTATGAACCAACTTTTGGTCACCGGCTTCCATGGGACTGCATCTCCTCACGATGCTCCACTGCCTTGTGGACTAGACCTTTAGGTCAAAGGCTCGGGGTGTGGCCCCCTAAGAAAACCACCTGCTTCGGTTTGGGCACCCGGGCAGTATCTCAGCCCACTCACTAAAACTATGATGAACTATCTGCTTATAGAAAATATTCGTTTCTCTCCGACTAACATTGAAATGACTGGTATTATTATTATTTACTACGTCATTTATTCACCCTCTCTTATTCCTACTTTTTGTATCCGCTTCGACTCAGACAGCAGCTCACATATGGTGAAAATTCAGCTTTATCTAAACGTTCTCGAGTCACTGCCTGGTTGAAAATTGTATGTTACTACCGAATATGAGTACTGAAGCAGTTTTTCTGAAACCACGTGCACCATTTGTGGTATGAAAGAAAGCTGCAAAGGGCTGGTTTCTGTTGGTCCTTCACGACTCCCTGGTTGGGGTCCGAAAGACGGTGTAACGCAGTGGCTAGAGACGTTATCAGATATGGCTCAGAATAGAAGCCAGTGGCGATCCTGCTGTAACCTTCTTTTACTTTCTTCATAAAAAGTGGTTGTATCTTCCTTAACTGAAAGATCTCTTCTGATTGTACCTTTCCGTTTTCCCCATCATTGTTCTCTCTCTCTCTTTTTTTTTATTTATCTATAATTCCCCACGTTCATTACTTTTTTTTTCTCTTTTCTCCTTCTCTTCAAATTATCATTGTTTTGTGTGGCGCATATATATTTGGTGCCCCCCTGTACCAATATTTATGTGTTCAAATAAATAAATAAATAAATAATAGAAATTTCCTGATAATTTCAACAAACTGATAAGTACCGTGAACTACAAAAACTATGTTCAATGAATATCTACACTTCTAACATGGTAACTTAAATAGTATGAGTACACTTTCAGTCAGTCAGCTGCAACGCAGGACCAGGCACATATATGCATCGGTCCAAGTTGCCATACCGCATTAGCACAACAAGATGAACACAGGATTCATAGAAGTAGTTAATTTAGTGGTGGTAATATATAGAAGAAAGATTACATATAAGGAGATAGCACAAGAAGAAAGAATTAGTTCGTAGAAAGAAAAAATATGAAGTGATTTTAATCTCTTAGTTTAAAGGAAGATAGAGTGTATACACCTAAGCCATTGTGATCGATTCCGAGCCATGTCACACAGAGTCTCTAACCATTGGTTTCGATAGTCACGCGGATCCCAATCTGGTAGTCTGCATCTACCAACATGGCTCAGACCAGAAGTTAGTGACTTCAAACACTGATGCCACGTTTTGGTTTGGCCGCCCCTAGCTTTCTTCCAATTATCCGTAACACCGGTTAGCATCGCGCGTCGTGGTAATCGGTGTTCAGGCATACACAACACGTGACCCAGCCATCTCAGTCGATGGAGAATCACAACAACATCAACTGATTTACCATCATTCCCTAATACCCCGCGTCTAACCTCACTATTATTTACCCGGTGATCCCAGCAATATTTCTAAGACATCTGTGGTCAAATATTAGTAGCTTACGAGTATCTTCTACTCTTAATGGCCACGTTTCGCAGCCGTAAGGTAAAACAGAACGAACTGCTGCGCAGTATACTCGTCTCTTAATTGATAAACGAATATCTCGCCTTCGCCATAGGTGACGTAAGTTGGCAAAGGTCAAACCAGCTTTTCGAATCCGTGCTGAGATTTCGTCAGACACCAACCCATTAGGGCTGATCAGACTTCCAAGATAAGTGAAGTTGTCAATGCGTTCGACTACTTCACTCCCTATCCTTGGTTCAGGTGTTGATGCAGGCCAATCCAGAAGCATCAACTTACATTTGGAGGGGAGAAGCGCATCCCGAACATCCTGGCATTGTTGCTCAGTGCTACCAGAAGACTCTGCATTTTATCGGCGTCTTCATCAAACAGGACTATGTCATCTGCGTATTCTAAGTCCATAAGTGGACCTCCTGATAGGAGATCAATACCCGAGAATTCAGTCGACGAGAGCGTTATTTCCATCAGTAGATCTATGATGAAGTTGAACAAAAATGGAGAAAGTGGACAGTCTTGACGGACACCACTTGAGGTTGCAAAAGCAGATGACAGTTCGCCATGAGCTCTCACTCGACTAGTAGTGTTTGAGTAAAGAGCCATCACAAGGTTTATGTACTTCTGAGGTACGCCTTTCAATGACAGACACTGTCACAGAACCTCTTGGTCAACAGAGTCACATGCTGGTTTTAAGTCAAGGAAGACCACTATTGTCGGACGCCGATAAGTATGCCTGTGTTCCAGAACCTGACGAATGGTGAATATGTGGTCTATGCATCCACGACCAGGTCTGAAGCCAGCTTGGTTCCCTCGTGTTTGTAGTTCACGAGTATTAGTTAGGCGTCCGAAAATTATCGAGGCTAGTATTTTAGATACTATATTAGTCAAACTAATTCCTCTGTGGTTGTCACAGGATGATTTTGACCCTTTCTTATATATTGGGACGATAAGTGATTGTGACCAGTTAGATGGGATAATGTCTAACTCCCAGATTTTAGCTAAAATATTAGTCAACCTAATCGCTAAAACTAGACCACCATACTTAAAGACCTCTGGAGCCAATCCATCCGGACCAGCTGCCCTTCCTCGTTTCAGAGTAACTATAGCCTTTTGAACTTCAGCTAGAGTTGGGGGACCTACTTCAATGTTCCATTCACACTGTCTAGGAATGGAGGGTAGTTGTAGAGTAGCTGAAGGCCAGCTGAACTGTTTTCTAAAATGTTCCGCCCATCGTTCTAAACGTCTGGACTGGGAGCAGATGAGAGTGCCGTTTTTTTCCGGAATAGTCTGACTTACACTTGACTTATTAATTCCAGTTTCTTTTGAGTCTGAAGAGCTGTCTGGTGTTACCTATAACCGTCGCCTTTTCCATCTCTTTTGCTTTCGATGCTCACTGCTCACGGTCGTTCCTTAGACTTTTGCTTAACCTAGATCTGATTTCTTTACGCTCTTCATTGTGTTCAGAACCTGATGGGATGAATTTGCGAGAATCCATCAGTGCAATAGACCTTGAAGAAATCCATTGGTTCTTTGTAAAACTGTGGTTTAAATTACTAATATGTCACTGCTGTTTCCACAGCTGCCTGTATATCTTTCCAAACATCTGGGTCAGCCTCGTTTTCAAAACTACCTAAGTGTGACCTCAGTTGTTCCTGGAACCTACGTTTGGTTTTCTCGTTACTCAGTTTAGTTCTAATGAGTCTTTTTGTGTGGTTTTTTTGCGTCCAGTGAGGCGCAAGCAGATGCGTACTCGTATAAGAGCATGATCGGAGTCCAAACAGGTATTCCAGAACGAGTGGAATCTTCTATCGACCCTCTTCAACGATGACTGATGGCAACATGGTCTATTCGAGTCCATCGTTGATTTGGTGCAGGGGTCGCCATATTAGACGATGTCCCTTCTTATGCTTAAAATTTGTGTTTGCTAAAAATAAACGGTTGTCTGAGCACAGTTGAAGCAGACGATCACTATTATCTGTTCGCTGTGCCGGCACACTAAACTACCCATCTAAATGTTTTTCTGTTTCGTTTAAGCTACATACCTGCGCATAAAAGTCACCTGCTACGAGTACTATGTCTGAACGTTTGGCATTCCGGAGAGGTTCAGAGGGTTTTCTGTGAAATTCATCATTCACTTCATCCGAGCTGCAGTCAGTGGGAGCGTAGGCAAAGGTAACGACGTGTGTCCCTATCCTTCTGAGTTCTTACGGAGCCGTTTAGCCGAACAGCGCATAGACGACTGTTTACGGGGATCCACTCTGATAACGCTTGTTCCGCCCTCATGCAAGCCCGATCACCACGTCAAGGTAGCAACAACTTTCACTACTTACTTACACTTGTAATGTCTCATGGAGGAGCATAGGCCGCTCACCAGCACTCTCCATTCAAACCTATCCTGGTCAATCCTTTCCAGTTGTTATTCGTCCTTCTCATGTCTACTTCCAATTCTCGACACAGTGTGTTCTTCGACCTTCATCCTTTCCAGTTGCCTGCATGATTCCAGTTAGGCGCTTGCCTCGTGATGCAGTTTGATGATTTCCGGAATGTGTGTCCTATCCACATCCAGCATCTTTTCTTGATTTCCTTTTCATCTGGGAGTTTGTTTGTTCTCTCCCACAGTAGGATGTTGCTGATGGTATCTGGTCAACGGACATTCAGTGCCTTACGCAGACAATTATTTACGAATACCTGTACTTTTCTAAGTGTGGTCGTAGTTTTACAAGTTTCATTTCCGTACAGTAGAACTGTCTTGAAGTTCGTATTGAAGATTCTGACTTCGATATTGGTTGACAGTCCTCCAATTGTACGAATGTGGCCCTTGCTATGTCTATCATCGCCTTTACGTCTGCACCGGATCCTCCTTGCTTATCAATGATGCTGGCCAGGTACGTAAAAACGTCCACCTGTTCCAGAGCTTCTACATCAAGTGTGATTTTGTTGATGTTCTCTGTGTTGTATTTGAGGATCTTGCTTTTTCCTTTGTGTATGTTAAAACTCACTGAAGGGAGGCTGCTGCTATACTGGCCGTCCTCATCCGCTTTTGTCGCTGAGTATGGGACAGAAGAGCCAGGACATCTGCGAGGTCCAAATCGTCTAGTTGCATGCAAGCTGTCCATTGTATTCCATGCTTTTCTTGATATGTAGTGGTCTTCACAATCCAGTCAACCACCAGAAGAAAGAAAAAGGGTGAGGGTAGACAGTCGTGTCTGACACCGATCTTCACTTCGAAAGCATCTGTCAGCTGGTGTGCATGAACGACTTTGCAGTGTAGTCCGTCGTATGAATTCCGGATGATATTGAAGATGTTCTCAAGTACACCATAGTATCGACGAAGATTGTATAAAGTCCTCCTGTTCATACTGTCGAACGCTTTCTCATCGTCAAGTAAGTTGATATAAAGTGACGAGTTCCATTCAATTGGTTGTTCAACGATGATTCGTAGAGTCGCGATTTGGTTTATGCATGACCGATTCTTACGAAATCCAGCCTATTGATCTCGAAGCTGGAGGTCTATTGAATCTTTCATCTCGTTCAGCAACAAAGTTGAAAACTTTTCCTGGTAGTGTGATTCATCTACAGTTCTCACATTTGCAAAAATCTCCTTTCTTGGGTATCGTAATAAGGTGACACTTTCATTAGGATATAACTTAATTTTATTCTGTCATCTTGTAAATTGATTTGACTTAGAAAACAAGTAAGATACCAGTAGAGTGTTAAACCATCCCACTATATATATATATATATATATATATATATATATATATATATATATATATTTAAATAGATAAACATACTTTTTTGCTTCATGGATGCAAGAATCTTCTGGGTCTTCAAAGTCGTGCCCTTGGGCATTTTAACAATATATTTTCCTTCAACCTCAGGATTCATTCGACGACGCACTGGGACTAAAAGGCCGACATCTAAATCTAAAACTAAGTTAACATATAATTAAATACTTTTGGACGCAGCTTTTTTATTTTCAGATGAGCAGTCTTTCGACGTAGTTGAAGTGACAACAGGAGTTGGTGCAACTGATAACTTAAACAAAATAACTTCGAGGAAAATAAACAACTTGCCTCGTGTCTTATTTTTTTGCATTGCTTCAGTATGGAAATAATATCTCCAATAACTGTGATCCCCATATCTTTTAAGTGATCCTTATCTAAATCAGCAAGGACTGAATTGTTAATTCGATGTTCAACAAAAATTCCAGCATATGTTTCCCTTAGTTTGGCTGGAACACCAGCAGCCTCAAAAAATTCAACCCATTCGCATAAGTCTAAAGAATTGATAAATAACGTAAAAATAATTTAGTGTAAATATTTTATTTTATTTATTTGAACACATAAATATTGGTACAGGGGGGCACCAAATATATATGCGCCACACAAAACAATGATAATTTGAAGAGAAGGAGAAAAGAGAAAAAAAAAGTAATGAACGTGGGGAATTATAGATAAATAAAAAAAAAGAGAGAGAACAATGATGGGGAAAACGGAAAGGTACAATCAGAAGAGATCTTTCAGTTAAGGAAGATACAACCACTTTTTATGAAGAAAGTAAAAGAAGGTTACAGCAGGATCGCCACTGGCTTCTATTCTGAGCCATATCTGATAACGTCTCTAGCCACTGCGTTACACCGTCTTTCGGACCCCAACCAGGGAGTCGTGAAGGACCAACAGAAACCAGCCCTTTGCAGCTTTCTTTCATACCACAAATGGTGCACGTGGTTTCAGAAAAACTGCTTCAGTACTCATATTCGGTAGTAACATACAATTTTCAACCAGGCAGTGACTCGAGAACGTTTAGATAAAGCTGAATTTTCACCATATGTGAGCTGCTGTCTGAGTCGAAGCGGATACAAAAAGTAGGAATAAGAGAGGGTGAATAAATGACGTAGTAAATAATAATAATACCAGTCATTTCAATGTTAGTCGGAGAGAAACGAATATTTTCTATAAGCAGATAGTTCATCATAGTTTTAGTGAGTGGGCTGAGATACTGCCCGGGTGCCCAAACCGAAGCAGGTGGTTTTCTTAGGGGGCCACACCCCGAGCCTTTGACCTAAAGGTCTAGTCCACAAGGCAGTGGAGCATCGTGAGGAGATGCAGTCCCATGGAAGCCGGTGACCAAAAGTTGGTTCATACGCCATTTGTTCCTTCAGGATACTGGAGCCCATGTGCACCATAGAATTGGGATCCGGTTATAGCGCCGGACGTTCGCTTTTCGTCCTCTCATTTTCGTAAACAACACCCCCGCCACGAGAAGGCAGTGAGTAGGACTTCCCTGGCAGAGGCTGTATACGCGTGGCCGTGTGAGAGTATTTCGAGAGGGAGGGCGAACCCTCCCCGCTCTCGGCCATACCAGGGCACTTTTAGCCAGATCATACTGGTTTATGTATGGTTGATGTGAATAGTGACTAGATAATTTGTTAAGCTAGACGAAAACAATTTACAATAAATTTCGTCTAAACTAAACAATTAGTACAATCAAGTGTTTCATTAGTGAGCTCCATAAAAATCATTTTATGCATGAAATTACTATCAAAATCATTGAGAGAATAAAACAACTAAAAGGAACGTAATTTTTTCAATGTTAGGAGCTTAGAAATATTTATCAAGATGTCTTAAACCTAGGCTTTACGTGGCTTGACACCCACTAACAAGTTCATGCAGCTTTGCAATGAACTGACACAATAAGTCGAGCCCTGGCCATGCGGTCCTGCAGATACCTTTACTAGAATCAGCCAGCTACAATGTGGGACCTGTTCGCATGCATATCGATTCAAATTGCCATACCCTATTAAAACAAAGAGATGAAGGTGCCAGGCCAAATCTCAGAATAGTAGGGGTAGTAACAGTATTGGTGGTAACAGGGAGGATTAAAAATAGAAGTTATGACTTAAGAACATATAATGAAATGAAATGAAGAGAACGTTATGAGTGATTTAGAAGCTTAGAATTCCGGAAAAGACAGAGAATGGGTGCAACTGAACTATTGCAAACAACTTTGAGCCATGTCATTCTGACTCAGACTGTTTCTAAAATTAATAAGATAACTTTCGTATCGCATGATACGTCAATGAATGACTCACACACTAGCCTTTCAAAAGTGGGAAGGCTTTGGAGATACGTCAACAGTCTACCAACAGTTATTATCTACAGCTTGCCGATAGCTTAGAGTGATATAGTACATATTAATGAATTAGTTACGTACACCAGAAAAAAAAGTTCAAAACGCTGAAGCATCTAGGAATTAGCAGGAGCTTAATGACTTGGAAGCTTCAAGTAAAATACGAGACATACTCCAAATATTCTTCAACTCCGAACACGCGATAAACTGAATTAGAATGTGTTTAGCTTAAATCATAGTACATTGAGATCCAGAAGACAAAAGGATTTGGTGTTACAGAGGCACTCCATAATTTCAAATTATTTTGATAGGGACGCTTACCTGAAGTTCAGAAGGGAGTAGTAATGCAATCATTATTTAAACTTATATACCGAGAGAGAAATCAAAATAGAGTATACCTCGTCGATCGGCGAACGACAATGAGAAGAGACACATACAGCATCATATGTGGTGATGCCAACATCCTTTTCGATATTGGATTGTGGTACTAAGACCACTCAAATTACGAAATCGATGTATCCCTATTATACATTAGTATTTAATACTAGTGTTAAAAAAGGGACGAGATCTTTTGGCCCCTAAGTTTACGCAATATTCGTGAGGTTAGTCGCTTGTAGATTTCCCCAAACCAGAGGGTCATCAACATATTAAGAGCGATAATATTTATCATGTATATGTCATAAAATTTGACTTTTAACTACAGCAAATTCAGAGTACCAACAGTGATTAACAGAAATACAACCCAATAGTATTCTCCAAAAAAATATCACTAGACAATACTTAATTCAATAACCAAAGAGCTTCCCCCGTTATCCTTCGGCAGCCAACAAAGCATACTTTACCGGCACTTCTTCCAACAACTATCGATTAAGTGACTCAAATCGTTTAGAACAGTACATAAGTCTTCTGTGTACACTTAAGTACTCATAACTAAGAAAAAATTCATCACACTACGTCAACCTACGTTAGGAATTTCCTCGATTTATTGTAACAAAACTTTAGAGCAGCAATAAATTGTTAAGCAAAAAGATTAAACCGGTGGGAAAGTTGTAACTGCTTTGAACTTCTCCAAAACGAAAGTCTGTATCATCACATTGAAGACCATGATGGACGTTAAACGATACAGTGTAATGAGCTTCTGCACTCAAAAACAATGACAATTGACCCAAATAAACACATTAAAAAACCATCATACTATGTAGCGCCTACCTTTCATTTTTGGCGGTTAACTAAAACAAAACTTACAGAGTAATTTAAGAGAAAAAGTAGAGTCACTTGATAATTCGAATTATTAAGCATTTTGAGAGAAAAGAGGTCTAAGTTTTCCATAAACAGGCGGGAAATTTAGATCTCCGTATTTGGAGTGCCTGTGAGTTACTGCGTGGTCGTTGTGATTTATGTCATTTAGTGATTTCTCAATTTATGTGTTTGTGTAGTCTCGTTTTTTTAAATATATTATGTAGTCTTTCTTCAGTCTTTTTTGAACAACAAGTTATGATGGCCACGAAACAATCCGCTCGTATGTTAAACTACAATATCGATCAGTTAAGAACTATTAGTGAAGAAGCTCCTACGAATTTCAACTAGTTCCAGTAAGATCTTTAAAATCAAGCCAATTTCGACTCTTTATAGTAAAGGCTTAGTGAAGTTAACATATGTTTTGCTCAGGTCCATCGCTAATTGAGTAACCATACTTTTAGCGGCCGGAAATCCTCTTAAAAATAAGTGAATCTAAGCAAATTCTATTCTGGATTCGCACATTATTTGGCTCGCCTTGACTATGGAGAGTTACACTGCAGCCTCAAAGACTAACCTATTTATGTGTCTAATCTTTTCCAACCGGCAACGGACAATATTCCACTTATTTTCAGTTCTTGATCACCTCGCTACTGTATCTGAGCCACTGTTCGTTCACATTTTCTCATTACTCATGTCACCCTATTTCGATTGATTCTCAGTAGTCATTTTGTGGTAACCTAAACTACTATCCTTATATTTGTTGTTCTTTACTGTCTGTCTGCAAATATACCGGCCTAACTCTCCACAACAGCTAAAACTTCATTGGTCAGTTCCACATACCTTCAGGGATATTTTACATCTAAAGTTCATAAACATTTGAATATTTGAACAAGTTATGTCGTTAGTTATTTAAGACAGTATAAATGGTAATACTAGTTGCTCCTTTTAGTACCAGTACAATGAGCAGAAATCCAAAGCAAGATCACGAGAATACTAACTCCAACTGTGGTAAAAAGACATCAAAGTCTTCGAGTACAATCACTTAGTGTTCGAGATTGTGTCATTACATTGAAAGCTTGAATTAAACCACACATATCCCAAATCGTAAATTGATTTTGACTGACTGCTAAACAGTACAATGATTTATGTAGACGTACTTCATGTCCCAACTTGACCAGCTAGTAAACGCGTATGATTTGATGAACTAACTCGTTACTATTCTCATAAGATATCGTTGAGGTTACTGTCTGTATTTAATGCTTATCTTTCTAAATGGTCGTTTGGCCAAACTTAATTTAGGCAGTAAATTTCTCCTATGTTTGTACTCGTCCTCATGCAGTTTTGGTATCTTTCTTGTCAGTTAACAATATTTAGACTAGTCCTTCACCCTCATCAAGTCCACACTTACAGAATTACTATACAAGGTGCTCTTTGCTTCAACGCATAGCTCTCGAAGCATTCGTTTTTAAAGCGTTTTATCTTAACATAATCTTTCCGTTTATTTACTTGGTCTTGTCAGAGTGCTTTTATGCAGGCAAATTCTACAAAACCAGTATATTCGACGAATTCGAATAAATAGATAAACGATGAATAGACTTGGTAAAGTTTACTCAAAATGAAACATCTTTAGTGTTGTCACCTAAAAATTCAGATAATTTGACCGATTGAATAGAATACTTTCCAGAGATTAAATGTAATATTCGTTGTACGATTGCCATTATGTATGCATACTTTAGAACCCAAAACAGTAACGATCTAGTTTATGCTCCTTTCCTGTCTGCAATAAATAAAATACTAGACTACAACTAGTGATTTTTTGAGAGATGGGCCAACGATGTTAGCAATTGGCAGTTGTCTGTTTCATCTCGTTTTAAGACGCCGTTCCCCCTACTTATGTTCGAACATCCTTATGGTATCGCTTTTCTTTACAATAAGTTTGTGCCATGGACAGTAACTTGGCTACCAGGATTTGTAAACTGTCGTTACAAAATATTTCCAATTTCCCCCAACTATTGTAATCAATCTAATATTCTGTACAGTCATATTGTACATTTTTCGAAGAGCTTTTAGTGTACCATTACCATACCAACTTCTGTATTTGTTTTATTACTTTTCTATGCCCCACAGGATGTATTTACTAGTTACCCAATTTTCTGTGAAGGATTAATTATCAAATTTCGACTATAAATTCATGGAAGGTGGTCAGCCGGTCGCTGAAGTTCGTTCATATTCACCTAATAAATGTGGCGAAGTGGTTAACGGCAGTATGCACTCAAGTTCAACGTCGGACTCAGACTACGAATATCGCAAGAGGAATAGCTATTGTCTTAGTTGTCAAAGACGACCTAAAGCATCATTGAAATTTATATTGACCATATGGTACTCTCCAGAAACTAGCTCGGCTATAGCCGGTAAGTCCTTTTCGTGGTGAAGTGTTTTGGTTTATTTATAACATGAATTTTAGTACAATAAAGCACTCAAAAGTGTGCCTCACAAAATCCAATATTCACATCAAGAAAAGAATAAAAATACGGTTGACTATACAACCTTTAAATACGTAGTCACATCCCACCCAAAAAAGTTTACCTCACTTTCATAAAGAATACAACAGTGAATTACTGTAGGATATAATCCATACCTAGTAACGTCTAAAGCCGCACATTCTCACTCCAACCACGGGATTATGATGATCTAACAGTTGCTATTTATTCATACCGCAACCCTATTTTATAAAATTATCAGCTCATTTTCATCATGCCTAGATATATTTCCGAACCCCAGCACTACTTGAACGGTGTTGCTGCTTGTTAATGGGGGGTAATAAATAGTAAGACAAAATTTCCGATTGTGATGGCTGCTCACAAACCTATTATTGATGCAAACCCTCGGATAACTAAAAATCAATGAACACTGGCCAGATGAATAGACATTTTTATGCGATAACAACCTTTTTGTGTACAGAATTTGGACATAAATGTCATGAAATGTTATGGGTAATTGAAGAAAATTAGCTTGTAAGTCACTCATTATCCATTCAGTTATGGCATAATTCTTCGGCACCATATCCCTACTAGAAGTTTGCAATCTTTCAGTCAAACACACTCGTATTATTATTTATTTTAACACATAGATATTGGTACAGGGAGGTACCAAATACATATGCGCCACACAAATCTCATTTAATTTGTGTGAGGGCTGTGATACTGCCAGAGTGCCCAAACCGAAGCAGGTGGTTTCCTTAGAGGGCCACACCCCGAGCCTTCGACCTGAACGTCTGACCCACAAGGCAGTGTAGCATCGTAAGGAGATGCAGTTCCATGGTGGCCGGTGACCAACGATTGGTTCATACGCCATCTGTTCCTTCAGGATACTGGAGCCTATGTGCACCATTGGTTTGGGATCCGGTTAAAGCGCCGGACATTCACTTTTCGTCCTCTCATTTTCGTAAACAACACCTGTGTCACAAGAAGGCAGTGAGTAGGATTTCCCTGGCAGAGGTTATATACGCGTGGCCATGTGAGAGCATTCGGAGAGGGAGAGCGGACTCTCCCCACTCTCAGCCGTATCAGGGCATTTGGGGGCTCAAACACACTCGTAAGTACGGCTTGGAAAGAATACGTCTCATCGGTCCATTGTTTACCCATATTTTACCAAAGATAGTCTATGTTATCATAAGTTTGCTCTAATTTTCACTACAAATAGTCTAATTACATCATTCCCACTGCTACCAGCAATTACACAACTATCCAGATATACAAACTTCCTGACTGCTTCCAGTGACTATTGTAGCAACCTCTGACAATGGAAGTACACTACATCTCAGTGCACATATTATTACTCTAGCTACCGACTTTTCATGACTTCTAAATTCTGGTATTTCCCAACGTTATTGACATAATCATTCTGAGGGTGGAAAATTTTTGACTAGCTTTTGTTAGCATCGTACTTATTTTTCCTAGCAATAAACCCGTCATTTTATGAGGCTTTGCTAACAGTAGTAAACATAACCTACAATGGAAGCTTCCAATATTCTAAATACTTTTTCCATTGAGACGCACGTTCCTTCTCGAGATGTGACGTTAACGGTCACGAACTATATGTAACTCTTTGCTTACTTCATATAGTTTCCTTCAAAGCCTACCTTCACTCAATCAAAAAACGCATTAAAACAACCAACCGTTCTTTCAACCAGATTATTATTTTACATTTTTGTCAGGTTTCGTTGTTCCTTAATTTAAGATAAAGGAATTGAAAAATTTAAATGTAGTTAACAATAATCATTTACGGTTTCTCGTAAATTACCAATAGGGATTTACGATTGATTGCTCACTCCGTAGTGATCAATGTCATGTATGTTAGGTCCTTCTTAGTGCAGATTGAAATCTATCAACCAAGTTGCAATGTGGCCACCAATCTAGGAAACTCGACATTGCGTGCACTATGTTGAGATAAGATGGTGGTTGGAGGTAGTCAACAGGAAACTCTGGGCCTAGGTCTTGTGCTAGTTGGCACTCGTCAGCAAGGTGTACCTGTATTATTTTTGAGGGAACTAGTGCTCCCTGACGGATTCAATCTGCACTAAAAAGGACCTGACATACATGACATTGATCATCACGCGGTGATCAATCAATTGTAAATACATTTCAGTCCTAAAGGTCCGTTACGGCCCGGATAGCTCATTGGTAACGTCTCTGACTGTGGAGCTGGGTGACACTGGATCGAATCCATCAGAGAGTATCAGTTCCCTCAAGAATAATACAGGTACACCTTGCTGATGAGTGCCCAGTAGCACGAAACCCGGGTCCAGGGTTTCATGTTGACTACCTCCAACCACCATCTTATCAATTGGGATTCCTAAACGCTTTTATTCGAGGATATATTTTAATGCTACAAACAAGAATTTCACTTTGTTCAGTGAAGATGTCAATCGGTTCAATAAATAAATTTATTCATGTACTCCAGTAGTCATAATATCTATGCTGTCAGATACTGACTTCAATAATTATAACGCATATTTATCTATTTCCTTAATTCTATAAAATGTGCAGTTCATCAAAGTAAATCTTTCAGACTTATTCTATTCAGTACAAACTGTAATAGTCTAGTTAGGACAAGATAATCTACATAATATTTACACTGTCAATGTTAGTTAATCGTTTAGTGACATTGGAGAATTTATTTATTATTCTCTGGTTTTCGTCTTAAACTAATTGTTATGATATACAGTTGATCTTTGGCAACCCAAAGTATTTTCTTATTATAGCTCATTGTAGCTTTCATTTATGATTGATATACAACCCACTTATTTTAATCCCTTACCTAATTTCATCTATCTACGTTGCCAATTTTTCGGTAAATATAAGATTTTCACTACTTTAGCTCTTTCGAATACATACTATGAAAGAACTAGTTAGTTAACACTTGATATACTTTGTTTTAATTATATTCACTTGATTTCAAACGGGTTTTTCAATTTTCAGAAGCAATGTCATCTACCTATACGGAGGTACAATTACAAGAAATAGTCTCCAGTTCAACCAAAGATATTTTACAGTTAGCTGAGAAACATTTTGCTGATCTTAGAATATAATAATATCCCGGGTCAGTTATTTTATTCCTCTTCTTACTTCTTCACATTTCCTCTCTTCTTTTCGCTTTCTTCATTCTCTTCTTTCATACGAGATTTTTTAATCACTTCCAATCAGTTCATTATAAAACTGTATATTTTGTTAATTATACACTTTGTGTGCTTCTGTGAAGATAAATTTATATAGAAGTGGTGTTTGTTTAATGTGTACATAGCCTCTTTCCATCAATATTATTAATTGAGATAATAATGATTCGAACTGCTTCTCCTATTCTTATATTGTCAACACACGTACAATTTCTATCTCTTGTTCAATATGTGTAGCAATAAAAGAAATAAACAGTGTTATGTATTGTTATCTACCCAATAGTTGGGATTATAATGACAATAATAAATATACATCTTTGGGTAATTATGCATTGATCAAACATGTTGTATTTCATTCTCAATTTTTTTCATATAATTGGATATGACATTCTATTAAATTTAGGATAAATACGAAATTCCAAATATAATCAAACCAATTAGTCTTGTTCATCATCTTATATGAAGACATAGTAAACTAACACTGTTAGGTATTCAGTCTAATCAGTTAAAAATATGCATCTTTTCAGACAGAAACCCATTAGTGAATTTAATCCCAGAAAATTCTTATCACTAACGAAAAATTGATTACATTCGCAAATAACTTCATTTAGACGTCCAACTGTAACCCTTAATATTTAAATTTTGTTATAATATATGTAATAATGCCGTGTAATTCTCTATTTTCCCAGCAAATTTAAAATAATCTACGAAAGTAATATGTGCTATCAAGTGACTAGTTGTGAAAATATATTGTTCATATATGCAATTTATTGTAACCTTAGAATTATAATAATGGTATTAGCATTTTAGGTCCCACTAATTTTATTCAATAGACAGTCCAAAGTATTTCATTAGACAGAGAAACCTCAGTTTTTTTTAAAACTCACCAGCTACATGCTTCGTTTGTAGAGTTGTCTGGAAGATTTGTAGTAGTAACAACAGAATAGATAGTCTAAGTTGATAATTTCGGTAAGATGATATAACTACTTATTTTAAAATTTGTAACCAATTCACGTACTATTAGTGAGTACATTTTAGTCGGCAGTTTACTGGTAAATTAATTCTAACAGCCATAAAGCTGACTGCCATATTTTATGAATCGATATAGAAGATAGTTATGTATGCAATATGCAGTCCCATCAGAGCTGACTTACATGTAACTGTACACTATGGACAAATACATCGTTTACACGTTACAAAATATTCAATATGTCATTCCCAATAAAGGTGTATATGTAACTGATAATAATGATGTATTGCCATAAGTATTTATTTGATATGACATTTGATTCTTTACTAAATAAATTTTCTGTTGATTTCTTTAATATGTCTTATTTATGTGCACACAACATATACATACGTCAATGTATATAAGCACTCACAAATATACAGACGCTTGTGTGTAAGGAAACAAATGTAGTGAAAACTATTTTTTAGATCAATACAATCAAACTCCTCCATAAATACCATCATCAGCGCTCTGTATTATATATATATATATATATATATATATATACCATACAGCTAATTCTTCGGTTACTGTTTAATGACTGATTAACTCTTGTATTTCAGTTTTGCAAAAAATCAATTGTAACACAAACAGTTCGATAGAAATATTCCTGACTTTAGTGGAGCATTGGTTTATTCAGAAATGCTTTTTCAATAAGTATTATTCAGCAGGGAACATAATTTCTGAGCTTCTAATCGGTTGCCTTCAATTAATATCGTATAAAGAAAGTAATTAAATAATTAAAATAAACATGATAACGATACAGATTTATTAATACGACAAATCATGTACCCACGTTTTGGTGTGTTCTATCATCAGTAGTTAAATTTTCAATTATAAAACGTACACCACAACGTAAGTCCATTTTATAACTAGACATCAGATTAGCATCGCAATGGTTCTTATAAAAATTAAATGATTAACTCCAGTGTGGAAGAAAATTAAAAAGAAGCAATGACCTGAAATAATAAATTACTGTCAAGAATTCTTGATAATTTTTTTACATGTGACCCCAATAATAGCGTGTTACAGAGTTCTTAAGTGAACGAAGAAAATTATAGCTTTCATGAGGATTACAAGGCAATTTTTGTTATTCACTCAGGATTTTTAGGAAATTCAATCTTATTGCCATGATATATTTGCATTTGATTCATCGAAAGAAATGAAGCAAGTTTATGTGCCATATTAATGGATCCTGTTAGTCCGTTTATTTTGAGCGTAAGATAAATTTCTTGTTATACGTTAACCACCTGCTATATTTTGTAATAAAGTAAGTCAAATGAAAGAATCTGGATTGTTAACGTTGATATAACACCTGATTATTGATTTAATTACTCTATTTTCGATCAGTCAAGAGAGTGTAAATTGAATCTATTTTAGATAACAAGTTTACTACTTTATCTGAACGTCATAAGTGTGACCTACTCATTTTGATTATGATAAATGAACAACTTGTGCTCTCTGACGACTATCGATTGATTAGTGATGAAAGTAATTAAATTTTGGTAAAATACATTTACTCCGTGCATTCTTATCGTTTCCGTAGAAAACTGGTTATAGTTTTTGGAAGAAGAAAACACAGTAAAATCGTTTGATGATATTGGAATTACTACGTACAAATTCTCGACATCTCGAAGATTTCAGATCTCTTTGTAAGGTAATATGCTAACTGTTGAAAAACCTCTCCACTTAAGAAATAATGGAAGTGTCAGCGAATGCAGTCTGTTTAATTAATACATGAAGTGAACTGCAATGGCTGTTAACTATGGACATAAATACCTCTTTATTGATTTATATCTTAGGAACATTAGATCTCTAGGGAAATATTCAGGAAATCCATGAAATGTTGAGGTATGTTTATGGTAACAAAGTGTTGAGAACACGTCTTTCACAGTGAGTCATCAGGTGTTTTAGTGAAGACTGGAAGGATTACTTGGTGCTAGTCGTTTATATTATATTTAAGATCAAGAAATTAGTTGTACTACAAGATTTTCATTTAGCTTAACTGGACAGCGCAAGGTTTTGAATTAATGAGATGGAGTACATAGTATACTTCAGTTAATAGTCGTCAATTTAAATTTTAGTAGATAGATTAACTCATGTACTCTCTTAAATCTGATAGCTTCTAGTGTTTGCTTATAACGTTTTATGCTCAAACTGAACTAAAGATTATGCAGAGTAAATTTATTATTTTTTCGTTGCTTTAAGATGATGATTGAGTTATAATTTAAAATGCTTTTATCACCATTGAAAATACAATTCAGTCTATATTTGAGAAAATTTGTCACTTTGACTGCATAAAGGACCCAAATATATACTGATCTCCTCTCCTGTGGATTAATTTTACTAACAAAAAGAGTTTGTTTTCAAACAGGAAATATCGATTATAAGCTTTGTGAACTCTAAAATTAACATATTTACTTAATTATCATTGTCGATTTTGGAGATCTGTACGTTGATTCGCTAATAACGGTCTTATGGATTTCAAGGTCATTTTGTATCGCTCAAAAGCTGTCTTATTGTATATTTCGACGAACTGAAGGCAATTATTATCATGCCGTGTAAATGTGTCAGGCAAATATTTAGTAGCTATTTTCATCTTGTTAAACATTTCTTTTAAATGCACATGTTAGGTTAGTTCAACAACTAATTCAGAAATTCCGACTTTTGTAGTGGGTAAACAACTAAATAAATCACTGAAAAGTTATTCAGTTGTTAGTATCTTCCTTGAAATTCTTCGGATGTAGGTAGTCATCAAAAAGTGCACCTTACTTAAACTTCATGTTAAATAGAACTGGGATCCAAAGTATGTCTGCAGTCTTGGGAGGACACTGATAACCCCTACGAGATTCTAGCTCGTTTCATCTAGTGTGACTATCAAGGGCATTATTGTTGAGCTATTTCGGTAGGACTATAATTTATGGACGAGCCAATCAGAGGCGTCTGAGGAAGTTCAAGGTCATGGCGCTAAGTTTGATTCGAGATGCTCACATTCGATCGTTTTACAGCAGATTTCAGAGAAGAGGTGATTGTTGAGCGACTACAACAGATGGGACTATTAAGAAGTTCCTGTGTCTGTGACTGCGGCAATCAAATGACTGCAGCACGATGTGCAGACTACCGTGATGATATTTTATTTCGTTGTACTATATGTTAGAGAAAAAAATCTGCTCGAACTGGCACTTTCTTTGCGCGATCACGGCTCAGGCTTAGACAAATCATGATAATTGTGGCAAATTGGATCATAAAGTCTCCAGTAACATTAGCTGCGGCTTTTGCAGATGTCACGGAAACTTCCGCCATTCAGTCGTATGAATATTGCCGTGATATATGCGCAATGAAAATTGCACAAGTACATGAATCGTTTGGGGGAGTTGGAAAGATAGTGGAAATAGATGAGACAGTAATTAGAAAGCGAAAATACAACAAAGGACGTTTTATCAAGGAAGATTGGGTAAGTAGCACTTCCATGAATATACTTGACAGGTACTTGGATTTTATGATCGTTCAACTCAAAAGGGACATTTCCAAAAAGTGAGAAACCGTAAGGTTACGACAATAATACCAATCATTAAGGAGTACGTTCAGCCTGGCACCACAATCTATACCGATGATTGGAAAGCGTATAGATGCCTCTCGAGACTTGGCTTTGTGCATCATGTTGTAGTGCACAAACGTCATTTTGTCGATACAATGACGGGAGTTCATACAAACAATATTGAAGGCATGTGGTCTAGGCTGAAGTATTTTTTAAGACCCTACCACGGTTCCAGAGGACGATTATTATGGAGCCATATGGACGAGTTCTTAAATCATGTGAAAGAAGAATATCCATTGTAATTCATCAGTTTTTTATAATATATTTTTACTTTATACCAACTCTCTTCTGATTGGCTAATGTTCTCAAGGTCACTTAAACGTACGTACAAAGGCCGTCCATAAAATAGAGTTTCACCGCTATTTCACCAATGACCCACCTCGTTTATAACTGATAGGCCTTCATACTAACTGATCACCTAGTAATGACCTTAACGACAATCGATCTGGTCTTACTTTTTCCGGTTGCTTTTCAATGATGGTAAGTTGTGATCAATAAGAGGAAGTCTCACTTAATTCAGATATCTTTAAGAGTGGAAACTGATCAACAAAGTCTAACTGATATTTTTAAATATCTAGATCATTCTCGAAGAGCCCAGTATTAACGTCTTTGGTTCTGGAAACATGTATTAGATTAATAATTAGCAAGAAAACCTAGGTTACACAGGAATCTTTCAATTACCCAATCTTAAAGTTGTGATAATCTAAATTCGCTCAATTCAAAATGTGATCAAATGAACATTTAACGTTCTCAAATACATCCATTCCCATTACCAACAGTTAAAACACTCAACGTCCCTCTTCTTAGTTTATTTGAACTAGAATCTCGTTTAATACTAGTTAGATTCTTCATGATAACGATAATAATACGGTTAATAAGAATAGTGACTACACTAATCAAAGTAGAGTAACTAGGGTATCTTATTTTAAGCTATTTGAACGATTAGTGTTCGAGGAATGGTATAAATAAATGATATTATCCAAAAACAAAAAAAGCTCTTTTTTATAAAAATAAAAATATCATGAGTTAGCAATGAAATCTGGACATCTTGTTAATGGTTAGTTGACCTTGACCAAATCAAAGCATAATTACGTTCATGTGATAGTGTAAACTTAAAAAGATAAAAGCAAGTTAAAGTAACTTAACAAATTATTTAGTACAAATGTTTAATAAAACAAACATGTAACAATGTTTTATATCAGGTAGTATGCTAACTTAATTAAAAATGATAACAGATGTTCTATTTTTAATGAGAATGGTTAAATTCGAAAAATAACATAAAAAAAATCAACGTGTATATACTACTTATAAGTAAACAGTTACACATTTGCTTTTTAAATTGAACTACATAGAATGTTACTGTAATCCATGATTTGAGGATTAATAACCCAATAGAATATATAAGTGGACATTATATCAAAATTCTAAAAACAAATCATTTCATACTAACCTATTGATTAGTTTATTCCAGTACCGTGAATACTCCCTTGTTATTATACATACAATGTTTATACACAACATTGTGAAAAATGTAGATATCTAGATTTGTTGATCTATGGAGTACAAATTAATATTATATGGGGTTCAACCTCCTATAACTGTTTAGTCTCAAATATTACCATTACTCGTCACAGATCGGGTTCTTTAATAGTGGATATAAATTATTTGGTATAAATCATTTTATTATTCATCATTCTCCTCCTGGTAACTAGATCACTTAAATAATTGGATGGAATTCATTTTCCCTATTATATAAATTTTAATTGATAGTCACCATTTTTATGCTTAACTTATAAAACATCGAACCCGATAAAATATATATTATTTGTGAAACAATTACTTAATAGTTACAACTCTTGGTTCTCAACCACCAAGTTTTCAGTATGAACCTTGTTTTAGTTAGTAGGATAGTAAGTATTAAAAGTTATCACAATCGAAGTATAATAAAACTGAAACATACTATCGAATAAATGATGGACGTACAATCCTTTTTAAGGTTGAGGGGCTGTTATAAATTTTGACCTGTGTGCCCTGTTAATGTATACTGTAACGATACCGCCAATTAGTTAGCAGTGAATTATTGATCGGTCCAATGACGTCTAAAACCCGTACGGGTAGTTTAGAGCACTTGCTCCGTGCCTAGCCCAGCCAGTTAAGTCCAGAACACAAATATCAGAATCTGCAATATGAATCATTTATTTCAAACATACTAGGTTTATATACCAACCAGACAGAACACATCGTACCATAAAATGGAAAATAACATTTATACAATATTTAGCCAAAAGTGGCTGTTAATGTGGGAAGTAGTAATTAATAGACAGGGCACAATTCAAGAATGGTAAATCTTAGAATAATAGTTCATAAATCAAAATAAAGCTCATGATAAGAGGGACATGAATATGTATAGTTTAGTTATTTAACAATTATACGATAAAAATATACGCATAGTATTTGTTCACAAATTGATCCCAAAAGTTACTATTTATTATGCTTATCGAGATATAACAGGGGTGTTTGTCAAAATTAGTGTTGGAAACCAGTTTTTTCATTATGATTTCATAATCAACTAACTACAGCTACAGTGAAATAATCCTAAAATCAATATCCCGTTACTAATTCCTAGCTAAATATGTTATTTATTTATCTTTACTATTATTTAATCGTCTAGAACGAGTTAAAACCTTAAATACATTTGTTCATTTAGTTCTACTTTACTTCGAATTATTATTCAAACACGAGTATAGAACCTCAATTTAATAAATCAACTATGTCAACTTTGAATTCATATTCATTAACTATGTATTGATTACAATAACTACTTATAAACTATATAGAATAACTAATTCATTTTTAACTAAACAGTTATTTCAATTCATTAATTACAATAGATGAAATATTGCACCATTTTGATAATGAGCTTTAGATTACCATTTTTAATTATTACATTTTTTGTCTATGTGTGTTATTTATATTAAATTCTAAGCATACAATACATGTGTATAAAATTATTGATTAAATTGAAATTAAATAATATGTGTAGTAACAACGTTCGAATTAGTTCTCAGTTTCAAATTCATATTGTAATTGAATAGTTTAACTTCAAAGGTTTAAGAAATAAAAAAAAAACAGTATACTTTTATAATGAGTTAAAACTCATGTATTTCAAATGAATTACTCCATTTTTTTATTAATTACAAACTAATGTAAATCTTTTTTGTATTTTTTTTTTTGGATTTTCAAGTTGTCAAGTTTAAAAGTTGAATTCATGAGTCAATTATAACTAAACCACCATGAGAAACTTGAAAACACTGGATGGCCATTTCATTCTAATGTAGAACTCATGAGCAGTGCACATCCACTATTTTGCTAGCGTGATTCAAATTCAGGACTTAATAGTCTCAAATTTAATTGTTTTGTGTTATTAGAAAAAAATGGTATAAAATAGGATTCTAAAATTTCGTTATTTGGGTATAAATACATTATTCGATGAAATGTGGTCTTAATCAAGAAACATAAATCGATAAGGGTTATAATGAAAAGTCATGAACTTTGACATTATTGATTAAATTAATAAGTAAACAAGTAAATGTCTAACATTATAAAGGTTACGATAAACAATATTGTAACTATCTAACCCGTATTACTTTAAATAAAATTTACAGTATGAATTATTGTCGATCTACATCGAAAGATAAATAAAGGGGAACAGGAAATAGTTTCGTTATGACCTTTATTTCTTTTTAACCAATCAACTAATTAACTAGGGTTTTAAAGTATGTAATCACCAAATAACATTTGATATCTTTTATTTAACACATCAGTAATACCCTGTACTAAAGTTCATTATCTGGGCTTATTGTTTTTATAACTACTACTTACTAATATGAAGCTATATAGGTTAATTATATTTGTATAGTTAATCGCTAAAATTTCAAGAATGCTTCCCAGAATGACTGATGATATATATATTTCACAGGTAGATAGATGAGCACTGGTGAACAGTTTCGTCAGCTGACATCAGTCTATGACTAACTGGAGTTTAAATTAAATATTAATGACAAGTTGAAATATATATCATACATTAAACCAACATATACAATCGAATACTAATAAGTCAATACTTTGTAGTTATAAAGTATTTGTCTGATGATCATAACATTGGTTACGTAATTATTGAAAAGTTGGTAAAGAAATCTTTGATTGTTTAGAAATCCTGCTACTGACCGACATTTTAATAGAAAATGAGTATTCATTTACTAGCTGTCAAATGTGAGACAAAAAATGAACGGTAAGTGATTGATTTGTACCATTATTGTGGAATTTTTTTCCATAACATCTTGTCTCAGTAAAATCGTACAGAATGAATGAAACCTGATTTACTTTGAGGGTCTTTGTGAGGGATTCATTTGCTTTGCAATTAGTATTCATGACGAATCTATAGTAGTATAATCCTTAGTGGCTTATTTCGAAAGATGTTTCTGAAGTTTTGGAAGGATTTTATGCCTAAACAAGTTCAAACTTATTACGAGCGTAATTATTATTACTGATGGACCGGATAATCATTGGATAATATTACAAACTACTAAAGTAAACAATGTGTACCTTTAGATGCCTACCCAGTGGTTAAATGACTAAGCGCTCGCTGCGAAACCTATAGGTCTGGGCTTCAAGATCTTGTGAGGTCTTGGGCAGACAATCCAGAGTCCTATATTCAAACAAAGATTAGTCAGTAAATAATACCACAAAGAAAACAAATAGATTTAATTTTCATGACGAAAAAACGTCAGTCAGATAGTTATTGAAAAACTAGGAACAGTGGACGTCTGCTTTATAGATGTTTGATATTTCTTAACAGTTCACACTGATGACCACACACAAAATTTAAATATCCTGCTTTTGATCGCTAGTAGGGTCGTGTATGTCTGCTTATGAGGAGATCGAAATTGAATGAAGTATTTTTTACAGTGCTTCCTAGTTTTCAATAGTTAAGTTATGAGGAAAATTTACTTAAAACCAAACAGTTATCGAAAATCCTTCATCTCAGTTACTAAACATATTTGTTAGTTTAATTTTTCCTTTTACACGTGGAGTCAACAGGCATATTTGCCATTCTAATTTGCAAAAATATGTTAACAAAACAATCAACAGAATATGTTACTAATATTCATTTTGATAATCTGTAAACTTTTTAAAAATCAGTTCATATCATTAATTGGCAACAACTAATGTAATGTTTTTAACAATTGATGACGTTGATATCACACAAGCCGAAATCGGGATTCAAAACAGTGTCATCTGCTAATGTAAACGTCCTTGATAGTGAAACTAAAAATACTCTGTTTTGGGGAAAGGTGCAAGATTGCTAATGCATGCCAAATAAGGTCATTTATTATGCAATATATGTGACTCTATCCTGAGGTACATCTATTTATTTATTTACTTGAACTCGTAAACATTGGTACAACGCAGCAATAAAATATATATGCGTCACACAGTATTAATGATGTTGCGAAGAGATAGGAATGAAAGTGAGTATAATAACAAAGAAGAACAACAAATCAGTGTATGAGGGTTAAATAATAATAATGGAAGAAGTGACCTAGTCAAGTAAAATACAACTAGAAGGAATTTTTTCAGTTAAAGTTACGTCCACTTTTACGAAAAAAGTGGAAGAAAGTTACAACAGGATCACCACTGGATTCTATTCTGAGCCATATCTGATAACGTCTCAAGCCACTGTGTTGCTTTATCTCTTGGGTTCTTAACAGAGAGTCGTGAGGTACCAACATAAGTTATTCCTGGACATCTTTCTTTCATAGCACGACACCATGTCAAGCACTGACCATCTCTCCGATTTTTCCAAGCAGTCTCAACGTCGGCAAATAATGCACGATGTGGAATTGGGTGAGATGACATTTGTAGTGCATGCCCAAGCCACCGAAGTCAATGTTTCAAAATGGTGACACTGATCAAATTATATCCTCTGTGCCCATGTGCACCACTGGCATGGAATCAGGGTTTTCCAATTCTCCTGAGTGGATCCTCTGTTTCCATTAAACTGGTTATTGTGCCAAACAATCGCTTTGGTCTTCTCAATTTCATAAACAAAACTCTCGCCTCGAGAAGGCAGTAAGAAGAACTTCCCTGGTAGTGGCTGTATATGGTACACCTACCTGCAAGCCAACAAATACCTTACAGTTTAATGAGAGTTTCTCATTTATAATTCTATGAAACTCCACCTCCCTAAATTGATGATAATTATTAAGTAATTACATTTGATTGTTATTTTGTTTATATCACAAATAACTCCGTATTTATATCTATACTTTTAATGTTAAGTAAAGGTAGCAGATGTTCCGAAACACCGAAGCTTGTAGTTCGATAAACGAAATCGTTCGATTACGCCATTTCCGAATAAATCTGAAATGGTCTCCTACGTTACTCACTGATGCACAACATTTGACTAGTAAGTGGGGAATTTGGCCCAGTATATCATGGGAAAATTGTAGAATTAAATATGATTATGATGCACAATGATCTCTTAGCTGTTAACAACTATCCGAGAAACCAAATGGTGGGTGTGGTGTTAATGTTGACTTATTTTTGTCTCATAAATGTCAAGCTACTTTGGTCTGAACAACCAAATAGTATCACGAATATTCACACTTAAAAACGGGTAGCTCAAAATTGAGTACACAAGATTTAACTGAGTAAATGTATTATAAAAGGCATGTAGTTCTTTGCTTATCATAAATATCAAGACAAACTGGAACTGAGGTAGACTACATTGACTGTATCTTCTTACCAACTATTCTAGTTTTTCTGGATTCTTTCTGAATTATTACTTCATGGTATTATGTAATTTGACTAGCATATCCTATCTTAATATTATAATGAGTGATTGAAAAATTCTCAAAGCTTATAAGCAGTAAAATAACTAAAGACTGGTATCCGTTTTTACCATTAAGTTAAGTAAGTACACGGTGATCTGAATTATATCCTAGGTCCAAACTTTTAGAAGTGACCACTATGATATCGCAAATTTACGTTTCATAACTTTGTGGATTCATCAGCTTCATTCATCAGTAAATTCTAGGTGATTCTTTACTAATATTGGATTCTAATCCGGGTTCATTTTTAAATTTGTGTTTTGAGACATAGTCAATACGTAATGACTAATTTACGTAAGAGTTCTTCAAGCTGATGAATTATTCGCCAAAGCTTACTGATCACTCCAGTCTATTAAAAACTGCCAAAAAATTCACTTGGTATTGTTTTACTTGAATCTTCCCATTGATGATTAGGACTGAAATTGATCAGTCTCTTATTGGCATATGTGCATACTGTGAGTATTGACTTAATTCACAAGCATTATAATTAAAGATGGATAGTGGATAGCAGTGGAATCCAGGGACGCCTTGTTCGTTCTATTTGGGACTCGCCAGTTGGATCTACCTGCATCTTAGAGTTGATGTTCACTCTGGGACTCGAACCCAGTAAAATTCGCTTCATACGCCATCGCGTTATCCACTTAGCTACTATGTCCTGATTGAATAAACACTTCCATTTAAGGGATTTTCTGTTATTTAACTATTAAAAGCCGTAATTCAAATTTAATTGGTTGAAGATAATAATAGCAACAGAATCGTGTGTGGTAGGTTTGTGTTTTATCTTTCTCATTAAAGGTACAAAAAGCCTTAACTTTTTCGTAAATGAATCCTCACTTTAGCAGTTTGAATAAAGTTTATTTTCCATTGAATTATATAAAGTGTGAGTGTACCTAGCATGTGATAAAGATATTTGTACATTTTAACTTGCAGTACTCCACAAATTCATACAAATTAGTATACGCTAATATATATTTATCAAGGGTAATTTCAACTGTGTATTGTACGTTTTAATACCTTATTGCAAGTGAAATAGACATACAGTCATATGGTCTGCTAAATATTTTAAACTAACGAAACTAGTTTCCATCTTGGATAATTTCATTTAAACTGAACTGAATCACATGTATTCGATATGACCCTATGTATGGAAAATTAAAGATTATTTTTCATAGTGAAAAACTGTATGAAATAAAATGTTGGGCAAACTGTAAAAGTACATTATTTGACTAATATAAACATAACCTTGGACACACCTATAAACAAAAAATGAAAATCTGTCAACTACTTATGTTATAAAATCAGAAAGTACTTTTATTTAAATAGTATTTCTGCTTTTCTTTTCACATCTAGGCAGTTAACATTATTATTATCAAGAATTATTTCATTTCGAAAAGTGTTGTTCATTGAGATCTAAGTGTCTAGATCTTATTATGTTTTCAATGAAACAGTGTAGTGTTTAATAAGAAAAAATATAATCACATGGAAGTGCGTCTTTTCTGAAAAAAAATACTAACAGACTTCAAATTACCTTCAATATGATTCATTTTGGTAGAAAAACTATTTATCAGACCTGCCGGAACAGTCAACTTGTATATAATACTAATATTTTAAATATGTTCAGCGAGATCCAAACAACTGATTCAAAATATGAATATCTGAATTGCTATATATATTGTACTATTAGAGAAAAGCTAATACGATATTATATCCCAGCGAAGATTAAATTATGGGTAACTCCTGATAACTATTTATGGATTAATATTATACATATATTCTTATTATATAACTCTTAAGAAACTAAATTATATCTATTTATATTCCTCTTATTAAAAGCCTTTTTGACCTATTGGTTACTGTTATGTGATTTGCTATTCTCAAGTTATTCTCAATCTATTAGTCACAGTTTCACATAATTACAGACACTTTTGGGCTTGAACTTGTAATAATGTTATTTTCTGTTTTATGGTACGATGTGGTCTAATTTTGCTTGTATATAAACCAAGTATGTTTGAAATATGTTATTCGATATAACGGAGGCTGACATTTGCATTCTGGACTGAATCGGCTGAGTTAGACCAGAAGCTGCTGCCTCAAGGACCAATAAGAACTCTAGGCTGCTCGTACTGGTTTATGCGCCATCGGTCCGGTTAATAAGTCGGTGATTCTAATCGGCGATCGTATTGCGCGATATATTAACAGAGCATCAAAATCACAAGTTGTAACGCAATTAGGAGTAGTAATTTATGACGTTTAATTTCAGTACTTCGTATCAATTAACTTCGCCAGACCCAAGGAATTTGAAAGTATCCGGGTTTCAATAACGAGTGATGAACAGTCAAAGCATCCAAACATTGGTGGGAAAAGTAACTAGAACGAGATCTTCGTACAATCAAAGAGCCAAATAACCATGAATAAATCTAATAACCATCCATGTTACTCATAGAAATAGGAAAGAAACGAATCATTCTGTAGATTAAACATAACAGAAAGTAAATTTCTAAAAAAAATATCAGTGTTTCAACGAGAAAAACCGGAGAGAAAAAATGTGATAGGTAGATAGCTTTGTAAAATATAATACATCTACACAGATTTAGTCAAATGGATGGGACAGGACCAGACCATATTCAAAAACTACACTCTATCATGTTTGAAGTCAGTTTTACACCATTTTACCAATTATTATGAATGTTATTTTTGTACGTTTATCTGCACTGTGCTAAATTTGAATATTTAGAATTAGTTCACAAAATGAACCGATATCAGTTCATGAATTGTTAAAATTCACACGGAAAGAGAGTTTCAAGAATTATTTCATCCTAACTCAATAGAACTTTTGATAAGTATCTATGACCAAAACTCAATTAAGAAGTGAATCCAGGATCTACAGTTATTGCAAGGAGTATAATAGATTTAAATCACTCAACCAAAATATTTCAAGTTTCTTCCTTTCGAATATTCTTTTTTTCTATTTCCTAATAAATACATGAAGAAAATTGTAGAATCGTTTATTTTACGCTCGCGAGACCGAAAGTCCTGGGTTCGAGTCCCGTGTGCAGGTCCATGAATGAGCACTACTGAGGAGGCCTATACTAGGGCGAAACGGATGTCCAGGTTTTCAATAGTGGTCTAACATTGATCTATTCATGATATTAATCTAAACTCAAAAATCTTCACACTCCTATACTGATATTTATTTATTATTTCAAATTTCTTGTTTTAAAACAAAGAAATTCTCATCCATTTTAATCAATTATAAGAGAATTTTCAATTTTAACATTTACTCTGGCCAATCAATTCTTATAGTACAAATTACATTATTTATTTATTTATTTTTCTGTTTATTGATTTTTCATGAGTTTGTTTTATGTGAATTAGATCTGTACTAATGATAAGTATTTCGAGTTTCTGTTTGTTTGTTTGTTTTTTTTATAAAAAAAAATAAAAGATACTACTTTAAGAAATACACTTACTAACTTACTTATTGCAAAACACTGTTCAATCAGTTCTTTTTTTTTAATAATCAATTAACAAAAAAATTATTGATTGTAACTTGATGATTTAGATTAATTTTAAGGATAAATTAAAATGAATGTTAGAAATATGATGAATAAAATTGAAATAAAACCTTAATTGAAATTGGTTTTCATATAGTGATTAGTCTATTCATTTGCTCTAAAATCTTAAGGATGTTTCATTGTATTAAATACTAAAGTATATTTATTATTAGCTTAGTAATAATAAGTTGAATAACTGTATTACTATGTTAGTTGCATAATTGACACCCTAAACAAATGTTTATATTTCTAAACATCCTATCGGAAGACCAAAAGTCTAGGCTACAACTTATTATAATTTATAAATTACTCTTGGTTTAACTACATGTTTCTTAGCTTTTGAGCTCTATTGATATGAGAGAGTCTAAAATCTAGTTTAAGCGGACTCTAGTTTTATTTTGATGCTTTGGAGAAATATGGGGTCCATGTGACATGGCTCAGAATCGGTCACAATGACGTAAGTGTATACACTCTCTGTTTTCCCTTAAACGGTGAGATTAAAGTTGCTTTATACTCTTCTTTCTACGAACTAATGCCTTCTCCCTGTATCATATTCTTCTATGCAGTTTTTTATATGTTACCAGCATTGTAGTAACTGCTTCTACCAATTTGGTGTTCATATTATTGTGTTAATGACGCATGATAACTTGGACCGATGTATATATGTTCCTGGTCCAATGTTATAGCTGACTAACTGATATACCATAAAGTGTAAAATAACATTTGTACAGGATTAAGTCAAAAGTGGCTATGGGTGTGAAAGACTGTAACTAATAAATTGGGAATCAATCATATAATAATAGTCAATAAGTCAAATGGAACCTCATAATGAAAGAAATACAAATATACAAATAATAAGGTTACTTAATAGTTACTCAATAGGGATATGTGTATTAATGGTCCATAAATAATTCTTAGCAGTTACCATTCCTTTATTCTTCGTTAGGATATAACAGGATACACCATAACTACTAAATTCACTACGACCATTTGTAATTCTATTTTCTACTATTAGTCTGAACATTTTTCACTGAGCATGACATTTTAGAGAGCGACATGTTGGTTCTATATAAAAAGACTATATTACACCAAATCTGACCATATTAAAAAATGTATACTACTTATCTGTTCTTTCGCAGATGACAATAATGCATTCTATAATGCACAAAAAAATTTTGAATTTTAAATTAAGATGGTTAGCTAATATTTCAATAAAAGTTAATGCATAAGATAGTGCTTGGAGGTAGTCGACCGGAAACACGGGACATAGCTTTTGGGCTATTTGGCATTCGTCAGCAATTTTAACCTGCACTTTGATGCTCCATAAAGGATCCGATCCTGCGTCAACAAGCTTCCTGAAATGACAACTTTTGTGCCATCATTTCAATCAATTTTAATTGTGAAGCTGGACATTTTTTCTGCTTACTTACATACTTATTCTTGTTACCCCCAATCGATCATAGGCCGCCGACTCAATTTTTCCTGGGCCTTTCTTTCTAGTTCTATCCAATTGTTGCTCATTCTTCTTTGCTACTACCGGTCCCAAGCCTGGATAAAGGACGAGGGTAGGGCATGGGGTTAGCGACCTAATCCCGTAGAAAACTAAATTGCTAAAATAATCCAAACCATTTAAACTCTGCCCTGGGAGTGTGAAGGTCTTCATTTAGAACATTTATGACGTTTCGTGATAAAATCCGAGTTCCTTCGGAAGTCACGAGGCTGATGCCTCTTCTGATAAACAGAACAACCATTAGTTTAGGTATATGGAATGTTCGTACAATATGGGAGATTGGAAGAGTCATCCAAGTTGCTGTAGAAATGAAATTCCTTCTGCTCTGCTACAAAATAAATCTAAGCTGATCTGCTGAAATCGACATTTTGAAATTTTGTTTGGATTTGACAAGAATCCGTCACCAAAAATTGTTGTGATGTGTGGTGTCCGACATCTGATTCTGATACACGGTGTGTTACGCGTTGACTCCCCAATCGACTACTTGAGTGCGAACACAAAAGTGAGAAAGTGTATCGGACTACCTAGTGAAATGTACAAATACTCATTTATATATATACCACTCTATCCTTAGGAAATTGACCCATTAACCCTAATGAAATGTACTTGACCTTTATGTCACTTCTGATTGCCATCGATTGACCTTTTCATTAGGCTACTTCTGATTAGCACGCCATATCACCTGAATCATTTCGTTTATCAATGTTCTGATCTAGCTCATACAAACTGACATTCTTTTAACGACTTTAATTGTTTCTCGCATAAAAGTTTGTCTAAGATAGAGCATAAATTCGGAATATCCTCAAAACTCTTGTCATTTCTAGAAATATAGAATTACATTGATTTGGGATTGACAAACTTGCTATCTGTTAACAGAAAGGTATGTAAATCAGTGGTCTTTAGCATGATTAATCAACAAATTTTTGAAACATTTTCAACTTTCTAATCCATGTGTTAAAACTACGATTATTATTTCATGGATAGGAACTAGAAAATATTGTCCTGTGAAAGAGTTATGAATACGAGCTAATTATGTAACCAATTATTGCAACATAAAACATTGTTAAAAGCTGGCGTATTTTAAAAATTAATCGGTTGTTTACTGACTAATAAAACCATATAACATGATACAAACGTATAGTACTAATTTATCGATTGAAAACAAAAGATGATGGAAATGTCAACTAAATAATTACAGTTTTTTGTCCCATTAGTACTTATACATTTAGCCAGGTTCAGTTAAGAAAATAATGAATGCTTTGAAAGCCAGGAATCATACGTAACAATCAAAGTCATTTATTGTTGTTTCCCTATGGTTTACTGTATATCTTAATTCTTCACTATTATATTATCAAAGCTGACAAAAGTTATGCAAAAATGATCATGAACAAAAGCAACTATGAAGAAAAAGCCCATAAAAATCTATCTACAAGAACACATTTAAAGATCTATTCAAAAAATCTTCAAGCGGTTAGAAACAAAGTTAAATCGGAGACAAGTGAAATGCTGAAAGAACTAAAGCCATTTATTGACGTTTCCCTATGGTTTACTTTATACCCTAAATTCAACACCACATCACGTTTCTATGGGCCTGACATTCCTTTAAGACCCATAGAGGACTTCACAAATGCTCCTACATCTGCTTTATCCAAATATCTAAGCAGTATACTGAAGCTACTTCAATACAATATAACTAATTTTGTGAAGGATTAATACGAATTCAAACCAAAAATCTCTGAATTATCGATCAATAAAAATGAAACTATGGTAAGCTGTGATGTTGTATCCTTATATACTACAACTACAACTGATAAATGTCTAGACTTCGTTAATGGTTTATTAGTGAATAGTCATACACTATCTAGCGGATGTCCAAGGAGCATTAGTTCAATCACGAAATCCCTCAAACTATGATTGAATTCAACACTATTCACTTTAAAAGGGATTTTGTAGAAGCATAAGAATAGGGCGCCAATGGACATGTCATACAAAGAAAAGTAACAATACTTTATAGGAATTTCTGTGATGTTGTCTTCTCTATGCTAAATAGTTCATCTGTTATGATCGCATTGTCACTCTAGAGAATATTGTTACGGCCTACTTTGAACAAAGGTAGAAATATGAGGGAGACTTTCATCCGGCGAATGAAATAATAATTTCATGGTATACTGTGAAAAAATCCATGTTCACAAACCTGACCTTTGCATTCAAAAGAAATTTGTTCAACCACTTTCGCTGCCTTGGCCATCTGTATAACATTCCCTTCAACAGAACTATTTTCCATACTTCTCACATTTTGGTTTTTTTTTAATTTTAATTTTTGATTTTGTTTTTACATGATAAATGTAATACTGTCAGACTGAACATTGGTTTTAGTGTAACCTCACATTTATAAAAAAGGGACAATGTATATCGTAGATTATTCCAAAATGTACTTACCGGACAGTTAGAACAGAACCATTTGGATAATCAAAAGTAATAGTTAGTTTCGTTACAATACAAAGAAACTTTTATCAAAATCTTAAGAAATATTATGTACAACAACATAGTTATTTGGATAATGTGTTGAAGTTAAGCGTTTGGAGATAGTTGACAGGAAACCCTCAATCTAGATTTTGTGTCAGTTGATAAATGTCATCAAAACATGGTTTTAATCTTGAGGGAAATGATATTTTTTGTGAAATCCGAACCTACGTTATCTAGTTTCATAGTCTGAGACGTGACCAATTAGCTATTCATGCCCTGTGTAGTGTCCGAATTTCCAAAGAATTACATGAAGAATATGTGTGTTTTTATTTTGCCTTATCATTATGTTTGAGTGAATAGTAATAATAATAATAATAATAATAATAATAATAATAATAATAATAATAAACTGAAACAAAACAAAATGAAACCATTAACTGAATTGTTAACTGTGTAGTACATGAAAATTTGCAATTACAATTTTTTTTTCTGACTATCTAAAATCTTAATGTTTCTTCAAAATTTTTAACGCAAATAGTACGTGTACCTTGATAATAACTACAAAATAGACTGAGAAATAGAACTTATGGGTCAATACAATAGGGGATAAGAAATAATCAGTTAACTTTGAAAACTGTGATTGATCATTTAACGGACATCTATTTCATGAGATAGATGATATCTGCAATTAATTGATTACTAAGTAGTAATCATTCATTCAACAAGTCTTTTGTACTAGCTTCTGGGATCCCGTTACTTTAAATGTATCGAAACTACGAAAGTTATTACTACAGTGTTTAGAACTAAATTTATCTTGTATAACACTAAGGTATGTCTTCCCGATGAGTCGCAACTAGCAAAATACCTTAACCCAGAATTCTTTGCCAATTACTAACAATCACCTAACACAGATGATGTCATTTAATGTGTTTCTTGCTGCAGACTCGTATCATACATCTCCTTTCATATCCGGAAGAAAGATAACCAGACATACAGGATTGTTCCAGATTTGTAATCGAGGAGTTAATCATTTAGTAGTTTATTTTTAAATGTCGAATAATGATTGGAATTTATCAACCATAGAAATGTAAAGCTTTATTCAAGTCACTTAATGCCATGTTATGTAATGGTTGTTTAGAACTGTAGTCTGGAAAAACTTGTTAACAACCGCTTTAGTTGTGAATTTCCAATGAAGACTAAAAATTTCATTTGAATTACGAATAGTGCTCAATGCACACATATACTAAATCCTCGACATAGTGAGCTTCCTGTTAATAACCACTTAAATTAACCACATTGTCGTTATGGATAGATCATTGAATTTCGAATACAGTCAGATAGATTAATATTTTATACGGTAGACTCATTACTAAAAACTTTGTTACTTCAGACATCACTAACACCATTCTTTCTCTAAATGGTAACCATCAGTAACAAATACGTTTCCCTGGAAAATCTGTCCCCATATTCTGTGATTAATAATTTATAAACTAAATATCTGTAGAGACAAATTAAAACTAGAATAAACTTAAATAGGAATACTCCATGCTTCTTGTATTTTAGCAGTGTACGTTTTAACTCTGAAAGTCAGAATAGCAGAGAGACGGCACTTTGGCTAGTAATAGACAATAATGTCATTGACATTTTTATGTCAACTATGAAACTGACAGCCCGGTGGGATACATTAATGCCGAAGTCTAAATGAAAAACCCCCGGTATGAAGATATCTTGGGACAGCATGGACTGGGAGAAAGGAACAAAAATAGCGAGAGATTTGCAAATTTATGTATCTTCAAAGAATGATTATAGGTAGCACTATATTTTTCCACACACCCATGCAAAAAGCTATATGGGTCTCACTGGATCACACAAGAGAGAACCAGATTGATCATATTTGCATCACCAAAAGAATCAGAAAATCCATGGAAGACACGAGAACAAAGAGAGGAGCTGATATAGCCTCAGATTATCACCTGCTGGTTGCTAAGACGAAATTGAAGCTAAAGAAACACTGGACAAGTGGAGAAACGGAAATACAAAGGTTCAATACAGACTTCCTTCGATAGACTGACAAATTCAACGAATTAAAGATAACTGTGAACATCAGGTTCAAAGCCTTACAAGATCTACACAGAAAACAGGAAAGTACTATAGATGACAGTTAGAAAGGGATCAAAAAGGCACTATCGAAACCAAGAGAAGTTTTCAACAGTGTTGCTGAACTGGATGAAAGATTCAGTGGACATCTACAAGAAAGTACCGCATTCCTACAAATGAAAAACATATGGAACGCAAAACAACTGTCAATCAATATCAAAGTCACGAATGTAAATACAGTTCTACTGTACTTACTTACTTACTTACGCCTGTTACTCCCAATGGAGCATAGGCCGCCGACCAGCATTCTCCAACCCACTCTGTCCTGGGCCTTCTTTTCAAGTTCCATCCAATTCTTGTTCATTTTTCTCATATCTATCTCCATTTCTCGGCGTAATGTATTCTTTGGTCTTCCTCTCTTCCTTCGACCTTGAGGATTCCATATGAGGGCTTGTCTTGTGACGCAGTTCGGTGCTTTCCTCAATGTGTGTCCTATCCACTTCCAGCGCTTCTTCCTGATTTCTTCCTCCACTGGGATCTGACTTGTTCTCTCCCACAGTAGGTTGTTGCTAATAGTGTCCGGCCAACGGATCCGAAGTATTTTGCGTAGACAACTGTTAATAAACACCTGTATCCTTTGGACGATGGATTTCGTAGTTTTCCAGGTTTCCGCCCCATACAGTAGAACTGTCTTGACATTTGTATTGAAAATTCTGACTTTGGTGTTGGTTGCTAATTGTTTTGAGTCCCAGATATTCTTCAGTTGTAGATATGCTGCTCTTGCTTTGCCAATCCGTGCCTTCACATCTGCATCAGATCCACCGTGTTCATCGATGATACTGCCCAAATATGTAAAGGTTTTTACATCTTCCAAAGCTTCTCCGTCAATTGTGATTGGATTGGTACATGTTGTGTTGTATCGAAGAATCTTGCTTTTCCCTTTGTGTATATTGAGACCTATTGCTGCTGAGGCTGCAGCTACACTGGTTGTTTTCTCCTGCATTTGTTGTTGTGTGTGCGATAGAAGAGCCAGATCATCTGCGAAGTCTAGATCATCCAACTGCATCCTAGCTATCCACTGTATCCCGTGCTTCCCTTCAGATGTTGATGTCTTCATGATCCAGTCGATCACCAGGAGAAAGAGAAAGGGTGAGAGTAAGCAACCTTGCCTGACACCGGTCTTTACTTCGAACGACTTTGTCAACTGTCCTCCATGCACGATTTTGCAGTTTAATCCATCATAGGAATTCTGTATGATATTGACTATCTTCTGAGGCACGCCGTAGTGTCGAAGAAGCTTCCATAGGGTTGTTCTGTCCACGCTATCAAATGCTTTTTCGTAGTCGATGAAGTTGATGAAGAGTGATGAATTCCATTCAATTGATTGTTCCACAATGATCCGTAGAGTTGCGATTTGGTCTGTGCACGATCTATCCTTACGGAATCCTGCCTGTTGGTCTCGAAGTTGGGCGTCTACGGAGTCCTTCATCCTGTTTAACAATACCCTGTTGAAGACTTTTCCTGGTATTGAAAGAAGAGTGATTCCCCTGTAGTTGTCACAGTTGCTGAGATCGCCTTTCTTTGGTATTTTGACTAGAAGTCCTTCTTTCCAGTCTTTTGGTACCTGTTCCTCATCCCAGATCTTTTTGAAGAGAGTTTGGAGTATCCTTGCAGTTGCCGCTACGTCTGCTTTCAGTGCCTCTGCTGGAATGCTGTCTAGTCCTGCTGCTTTGCCACTCTTGATTTGTCTGATAGCCATGCTGATTTCTTCAATTGTCGGTGCGCCAACATCAATTGGGAGGTCCGTGGGTGCTGCTTCGATGTTGGGTGGGTTCAGTGGGGCTGGTCGATTCAAGAGTTCTTTGAAGTGTTCTACCCACCTGTTTCGTTGTTCTTCAATGTTGGTGATTATCTTGCCTTCCTTGCTTTTCACTGGTCGTTCTGGTTTACGGTGATTTCCAGAGAGTTTCTTTGTTGTTTCATACAGTTGTCTCATGTTTCCTTCTCTGGCAGCCTTTTCCGCCGTCATTGCCAAATCTTCCACATATTTACGTTTGTCGGTTCTGATGCTCCTTTTCACTTGCTTGTTTACTTCTGTGTATTCAGCCTGTGCCTTGACTTTTTCTGCTCTTGTTCGACTGGTATTGATTGCTACTTTCTTGTTCCTCCTTTCTTGAATCTTATCCAGTGTATCGACCGTGATCCAATCCTTGTGATGGTGCTTCTTTTGGCCCAGAACCTCATGACATGTTGAAGTGATTGCCTCTTTTATCTCTTTCCAGTTGCTCTCCATAGTAGTTCCTTCTCCATTGAGTAGATCATGAAAGGCTTGGAACTTATTGCTGAGGGTTATCTTGAATTTATTGAGTTTGTCATTATCCCGAAGAAGAGCCGTATTAAATTTTTGTGATATTGTCCTCCCCGTTGTCCAGTGCCTCTTGAGTTTCAATTTCATCTTGGCGACCAGCAAGTGATGATCTGATGCTATATCAGCTCCTCTCTTTGTTCTCACACAGTTCTACTGTACGGAAATGAATTTGGACAACCACTACAACCACCATCAAAAAAAAAAAGTACAAATATTGATAAACTATTGCCTGCGTAAGGTACTTAATGTCCGTTGACCAGATACCATCAGCAACATCCTACTGTGGGAGAGAACAAACAAACTCCTAGATGAAAAGGAAATCAAGAAAATATGCTGGATGTGGATAGGACACACATTCCGGAAATCATCAAACTGCATCACGAGGCAAGCGCCTACCTGGAATCATGAAGGCAACTGGAAAGAATGAAGGTCGAAGAACACACTGTGTCGAGAATTGGAAGTAGACATGAGAAGGACGAATAACAACTGGAAAGGATTGACCAGGATAGGTTTGAATGGAGAGTGCTGGTGAGCGGCCTATTCTCCTCAAAGAGCGGTAACAGGGGTAAGTAAACAAGTAAGTAAGTAAATAAGCAGTCTATCGTAGATAAATGCCCTGGAGAAATCCATGTACTCGTTACATATTTGCTGTTTATAATACCTATTGGCTCAAATGCTTTAGCGCCTCGTTTCAAATGTCCAATACACGTAAAATGTGACATGATTTAGGAGTTATAGTTGAAGAAATCTTTTTCTCATTACTAGTTATAATTCATATTTGAGACATTTTGAAGAAGGATTTAAGCATCATAAATCAGTGTGTATGTGTAATGTAAAAAGACTAAAGTCTGTTGAATACTTAGTTTTTTTCATACACATAGTTCCCTTTATTATTTTTTAGGAGAGCAAAAACAAATGTCAATATTATAGGTTGTATGCAGCTGATATAATCCTAACGAAATAAAATGAATTCATATATTATTCTGCATCAATCTTTGTTTTTGCTATCATCAAGATAATAAAGGAAACTATGTGTATAAAATTTCTGAAAATGCTTCTCCCTCCACGATGATTCAAGTCACTGAACTGTCTAGTAACATTAGGCTGCAGTACATCGACAGATGTGAATCGACTTAAGTTTTTTGATGAGTTTCACAAGTCATGCTACTTTCCACGTTAATAGTCTGATACAAACAATTGTTTTACAACCTTATTAACTTTATTGGAATCTTCATTCCATCATAATACACATATATTCATCTATAGTCACCTTCGTAATTATGAATATATCAATATCTGTATTAACTTTGATTTTAAAATATTCTAGGTTGTAAACAGCTGATGAGAAACTAATGAAATAAAATGAATTCATGTATTATTCTGCATGAACCTTTATTTTTGGTCACTTACACTTCTATTATATTAAATCGATTATATAGCTACATAAATTGTACTTTACTCAGGCTCTATATAAATTATTGATGTCTATGACTCATTTAACTAATCGAAGTATGGTATGATTTATTTCGATGTTAGTTTTTTTCTCTACTAGATTCACTAAAATTTGAATTGTTTTTCTTGTTTACTTACTGAAATTGATTCACGGATGACTCAATAGTTAGTGTCATTATAAACGAAAGCTTTAATATAACCAAAAATATCAAGGTAATATGTACTAAAATCTGTTTCTGTAAATATCACTGATACTTATTTTATTTATTTATTTATTTTAACACATAGGTATTGGTACAAGGAGGCACCAAATACATATGCGCCACACAAATCTCACTTGATATGTGTGAGGGCTGTGATACTGCCCGACTGCCCAAACCGAAGCAGGTGGTTTTCTTAGGGGACCACGCCCGGAGCCTTCGACCTGAATGTCTGATCCACAAGGCAGTGGAGCATCGTAAGGAGATGCAGTCCCATGGTAGCCGGTGACCAACGATTGGTTCATACGCCATTTGTTCCTTCAGGATACTGGAGCCCATGTGCACCGTTGATTTGGGATCCGGTTAAAGCGCCAGACATTCGCTTTTTCGTCCTCTCATTTTCGTAAACAACACCTGTGTCACGAGAAGGCAGTGAGTAGGACTTCCCTGGAAGGGGCTATGTACGCGTGGCCATGTGAGAGCATTTGGAGAGGGAGAGCGGACTCTCCCCACTCTTGGCCGTACCAGGGCATTTGGGGGCAATCACTGATACTATTCACTTACAATCGTAAGCTTAGATAAATTAGGTAAGATTTGAATTAAACAACTATATAACTGAAACTTGATAAATTAATGGTTTAGTGTTTAAATGATTCAACTTTCTTCAATCACTAATATACAGGTTGAAACTTCACTTTGTGTACTTCGGTTAAGTTAACCATTTACGATCCTTAGTTCGTATATTTCAAGTATGGCCAAAATTTGGTTACACAATCCTATATATGATTACCAAGTCATTTGAAAGCATTAAATAAATTCTTAAAATTATTTCACATAAAGAAAAAACTAAAGTGCAACAAAATTTTATAAATATAACTTATCAGTATGGAAGTTTGTGGAAATTATAGTAATTTCAATAGTTAAAGTGATGAATCAATTTAAGCTAGACCAACACTGAAAACCTGGAAACAATGGACAGCGGTTTCGTCGTAGTATGAGACTCCTCAGCAGTGCGTTCCACGATCTCACATGCGAGACTCGAACCTAGAACGAGACCGAAGGTTCTGGGTTCGAATCCCATAAGTGGAACCGTCGATATGCACTGATGAGGAGTCCCATACTATGAAAATAAGACCGTTCAGTGCTTCGAGGTTTTCAGTGATGTTCTAGCTTACATCGACTTATGAATTAAACTACTAAGTATAACTTAATAAATGAATTAATCACAGATTAAGGATTATTTGTTTAGTTCAGTGGAAATAAAAAAAGGTATTTTACATCGTCTATACTTTAACTAATCTTTTCATAAACTGTTAACATATTCATTTTGACTAAATTTTATTATTAGTGTAATTATGTTACTGATTCAATAGCTTTAACAAAATTCCAAATAAATTTTATGATATTGATTAATGAAGATAATTTTTATTGATTTTACGGTAGAAATTAAATTAAACTATCAATTTATAATTAGTTGTTTTATCTTTGAAGAAAAATACAAATATATGCAAAATGTTACATTGATAATGAAGCAAGGAGAGGGGGGAAGGGAGGATGTAGAGACTAAATTTTACAATGGAAACAAAAAAAAAAAATAAAAACAGTTGAAAATTTCAAAATGATTGACATTTAGCTATGTGGTAATAAAAATTATAATTAGATTTACACATATATTTTAAATAGAATAGTATAAAGTTAATGTCAACGTTTCAAGTTTATCATTAACACAATATGAATTCATTTTATTTCATTAGGTTCTCATCAGCTGCTTACAACCTAAAATATTTGAAATTCAACGTTGTTACAGATATTGACATAATTATACATAAGAGGGTGATGAAGGATGAATATATGTATCATGATGTAGCAAAGATTCCGTTAGAGTTAATGAGGTCATAAAATTTTTGTTTCGAATAAATAAAGTTTGGGAGGGAAGGTTCCAGAACATTGAAATAGTGATTAGAACTCATGGAATTAAAACACATTAGATTACTATGTAATGAAGTAACTGAAAATAGATTAATCGTAATAAAGAGGGATATGAATTGAAATTGGTCAGTTATGAATGATATAATTATAAAATTCAGAAAGAGTTGGAATTCACTAAGCAACTGATGAGAACCTAACGAAATAAAATGAATTCATATTATTCTGCACCAATCTTTGTTCTTGCTCTCTTTAAAATAATAAAGGGAACTATGTGTATGAAATTAACATAATATTCAAACTTCTATTTAAATAAAATTTTCATTAGTTTTATTAACTGATATTTGTAAGAATTTATAAAATATGAACTATTTATATACTTTTATTGATATAGATGTTCTACGAAGATCTATTCAAGTTGAAGAGCGTTTATTAACAAAGATTGAAAATAGTTATAGTAGCAATTGAAACTACTTAGCGTTTCTTTAGCGAGTTAGGTTTCTACGGGATGGGGACGCTAACCCCATGCCCAACCCTCCTCCTTTACCCGGGCTTGGGACCGGCAGTAGCCCCCCGAAAGGGACTCCAGGCGGAGTTAGGTGCACTCTTGGGAGACCACCAAGTTAGGGGTAGTCTCAGAGTGTTACTGAACAGGATGAAAGACGCAGTAGACGCTCAACTTCGAGATCAACAAGCTGGATTCCGTAAGGACCGGTCGTGCACAGACCAGATTGAGACACCACGGATCATCGTCGAACAATCAATTGAGTGGAACTCGTCACTCTACATCAACTTCATTGATTATGAGAAGGCATTTGACAATGTAGATAGGAGGACGTTATGGAAACTTCTTCGACACTACGGAGTTCCTGAGAAGATTGTCAACATTATCCGGAACTCATACGATGGACTACAGTGCAAAGTAGTGCATGGAGGACAGCTGACTGACGCATTCCAAGTAAGGACCGGAGTAAGACAAGGCTGTCTACTCTCTCCCTTCCTGTTTCTTCTGGTGGTCGACTGGATTATGAAGACCTCGACATCTGAGAGAAACTACGGCATACGATGGACAGCTCAGAACCAATTAGACGACTTGGACTTCGCAGATGACCTAGCCCTCCTATCACATACACACGAACAAATGCAGATAAAGACAGCCAGCATAGCAGCAGTCTCTGCATCAGTAGGCCTCAACATACACAAAGGGAAAACCAAGGTCCTCAAACACAACATGGAGAACAGCAATCCAATCACTCTTGATGGCGAAACTCTGGAAGACGTGGAATCCTTCACATACCTGTGAAGCATCGTCGATAAGCAAGGAGGCTCAGATGCAGACGTCAAGGCGAGGGTTGGCAAAGCTAGAGTGGCATTCCTTCAACTGAAGAACATATGGAACTCAAAACAACTTTCAACCAATATCAAAGTCAGAATCTTCAATACGAACGTCAAGGCAGTTCTACTGTACGGAGCTGAAACTTGGAGAACTACAACAACCACCATCAAGAAGGTACAGGTATTTATCAATAGCTGTCTACGCATGATACTCAACATCCATTGGCCGGATACCATCAGCAACAGCCTTTTGTGGGAGAGAACCAACCAGCTTCCAGCTGAAGAGGAAATTAGGAAAAGACGATGGAAATGGATAGGTCATACATTGAGGAAATCATCAAACTGCATTACGAGACAAGCGCTAACTTGGAATCCTGAAGGGAAGCGGAAAAGAGGAAGGCCAAAGAACACATTACGTCGGGAAATAGAAGCAGATATGAAAAAGATGAATAAGAACTGGAAAGAGCTTGAAAGGATTGCCCAGGACAGGGTTGGATGGAGAATGCTGGTGAGCGGCCTATGCTCCTTCACGAGGAGTAACAGGCGTAAGTAAGTAAGTAAGTAAGTAAGCAATTGAAACTAGGAATTATTAAACATCAGTTTCGAACTACCCTTTAACTCGCAGTTATATGTATATGGTTTTATGATCTTTAAAGATTAATTTAAGAACTTCGGTAGTTATATCCTTTGCAAAATTGAAGCTATCTCTAAATCAATCAAACTTCATTCAAGATAATGATTTAAATATATAGTTACTTGAGTACAAAATAATATTTCTATCTTGTAATCCAATAGTAGAGTATTAGCAGTTAGGTATATAGGATTTGAATTCTACTATATTAGACAGTTTTCTAAGTTTTTTTTACTATATTTCATTTCATGATAGATAGTAGAATAAGTAAAAGTAAATATATGATGAAAACTAATGTTTGGTTTATACATTGTAAAGCATTCGGTTGTTATTCATTCCTGATAATTTTATTTGAAACTGAATCTTTGAGTATTTCACACTATAGTCAAGACACGCATTATCATGAACTTTGATCAGTATAATAGAATTCTAGTTATGTAAAATCAATTTCTTTATCAAATGAAATGTACTTACAAGCACAAAATATACTTTAAAAATTACATTTTAGATAAATTAATGGGAGATAATTATATTTTAGTTTTTATGGTTACCTGGTATATTTGTATTAAACGTTTTCGATTAGTTTATCTACACATGATTATTTCACATACAAGGTCAAGGTTAATGGAAATAGTAACTAAAGTTGAAATTTGTTCTTCTAGTTTGCTTCATATATTTCTAGGATCTATCATTGATATGTATTATACAGTTCTGTTTATTCATTAGAATATATCGATCATAAAATATTTTAAGAAGACTAAAATGAATTATTTTACACAAGAGATTTCCCACTGACTGACCTCAAAGCTTAAATAGTTAATACAATGGACTTTGTTATATAATACTTCAGTTTACTGTTGGTTTCGTTGACACCGATAAAACGAAAAAGATTTATAGATTGATTAAGTTCTAATGGAATAAAATTTCCTAAAGATAATGTACCTGACGTATAAAAATAACGTAGAATGTTTAAATTCCGGTGAGAATATGATTTTCTTTGAGACTGAGGATTTCTAACAACTTTCTGTGACTATAAAGCATTGTATCTTTTAAATTTACATCAAAATTTTTTAATCGAAAATAACTAATCGAAATAGGAACAAATGTGAGCAAACATTTAGTTTATAGAAAGTGGAATGAAATCCTGGACAAGACTGATTATGAATACAGTAACTGGTGTTTCAGATTTTGGATCTGTATTGGGTTCCATTGAAATCTGATGTCTAAGAGTTAGCCTACATAAAAACACAACTGCATCGTAAGTGACTAGTAAGATTATTTATATCAGAATTTGATTTCGCAATTTCTTCTTTTACTGCAAGTCAAAACTTCATTTTCCGTAATTTTATATATATATATATATATATATATATATATATATATATGTACGTTTTCCTAGGTTGAAAATAGTTCAGCAAACTTACTGACCATCGAGTAGGCTTTACTGATACTTACATTAGAGCTTTACAAACTCATACATTGAGAATTTCTTAACAATTGAGAGACATTTCTTTGGTAACAAAATTTCAGTTTATTAGGTAATATTATTAACTAATTAATGTTAATTTCATTGATTTCAAGAAACGATCTACCTTAGACATCCATTGGAAAGATGTAGGCGCTAAAAGGCCGTTTTGTCTTAGTATATGACCTCTCAGACGTGCGCATTCACGACTCCGTGTGCAGAAATCGAACCCAGAACCTCCAGTCTTGCGCGCGAAAGTCTAACCCCTAGAACAGAGAGCCAGATCTAATCGTTTACAAGCCAAACCTTGTGTCGAGTATATATCAGCTACTCACCGAAGACAAGAAAAATGGTTGCGCAGTCTCCTGGATTGGCTAAATATGGACATTACCACAGTTGGATGCTGGCTCAGTGTTCTAGAGCTTAAGCTTTAGCAAGAGCAACCGAAGGCTTTGAATCCTTTTCCTGAATGCGTGGTGGTGGATGAGCATCAATGAGGAGTCCCATACTAGGACAAAAAGGGCTCCTGGTGCTTCCACAATTTAAATGGTTGTCTGACTTTGACCGGTTCATAATTTTAATAAAATCCAACAATCTAAACAATCCTACATTGAAAATGTTTATTTGTTTTTGAAAATCTAATAAAAATGAACCTTCAACGTTAGGATTCCGAAAATAGAAATCACTGGTTCCAATCGAAACAGAGTAAAACTAAACACTTAACTATTGATTAATGATATTTTTTGACATATGAACCAACATTGAATTTAATAATAGTCGTATTCAACATACTTTCTCGAACTTAAGCAGAAATCTATGTTTTATATCAATCAGGATATATACTGCTAATTTCTTCAATAGAAATATTAAGGCATTTATTGTGGATACTTACGACGATCAGATTGATTGATGTAAATACAGTTTATCGAAATCCACTAAGTTTAGTCTACATAAAGTATCGGTTTATTTTACAATGAACATGTCTATATATATATATATATATAAAAGCGTATGATAAAATTCCTTTAATCTATAAAACTTTTAGTAAATAAAACAGATATAAAGAATTTGAAACAGATGAATAAATTGAAATCCCATTTACGATTACAATTTTGTTTCCTTATTCATATGACCTTCAAAGTGCATATCATTTTATATAATTAACAAATAATAGATAAAAGGTACATGTATAGAAATCAATACATACGTTAATAATGTGACATGTACTTCTGTCAAAATTGATATATATATATATATATATATATATATATATATATATATATATATATATATATATATATATATATATATACGCGAACTGTTTAATGTTGTTTGTAAATATAGGATACTTAGGTAACATGAATAATATCTATCTGGAATAACATCTATTTCCGTGGTAAAAAAATAACAAAAGTTGTCAAATTTAATTTCACTAGTTAAATTTATGAGTTGATATATGTTAGACCACCATTGAAAACACTGGATAGCCGTTTTGTCAAGATGATCTCCTGGAGTTCTAGTGAGATATCTGTAACCGGTGGATTCTAATCTGAGTCGGGTAGAGACAGGTATCTACTTCAAACAATGAATGAACGGTTCCGCAAGAGCATTAATCGATTGATGATAGACATTAACATCGTTGGATGCTAGCTCAGTGGTCTATAGGTTAAGCGTTCGTACACGAAACCAAAGGTCCTGGGTTCGAGTCCCGTATGCGGGTTCGTGGATGCGCACTACTTACGAGTCCCATGCTAAGATGAAACGGCCGTCCACCTTTTCATTGACGGTCTAACTTACATCGGCTCATAAATTCAACTATTAAAATTACTACAATCTCCATAAATCCTCATTCTGATCACAAATTTGATTTCAACAAATAGTTGTGTAAAATTAAGAATATGATCATTGGTAGGACTAATAATATCAATACTTCTCACTAGTACCAATACCACATCAGCGATCTTTTTCGGCAGTTTACTTCATTTGATTGATTTGAAGATTACTTTCTTGGTAGTGAGCAAATTAGAACTGTAGCTCAATGGCTAAGGTGTTTGACCTTCAGCTATCAAGTTGAATAGTTCGAACTGCACCCCACCTACTTCGGTTTGAACAACTAGACATCTTCACAAGGGAAGTGATGAGTAGTGTAATCTTTATTTGATTGGAAGAAGGACATCTCGCCTACGGCATAGGTTCGTATGTCAATTATAATCATTCATTTCTTTTTATGAATTCCGAGTATAACGTCATTACATACTTCTGCCCCCTCAGTTCTATTCGTTCTTTCAGCAACATATTTTCCACACTTTCTCTACCACTATTATTTGTATACCTACTTCTACTAACTTTTTTATATCTTGTTAATTTCTTCTCACTGCATTAAAATGAAATGTGCCATCGCTTCTAACCAGTGGATGTTCGTTCCAGGTTCTCAGTTTCTTGTGATTTACTGATGTCACAAAATTTTCTCAACATGAAAACGAAGATCCAGTACTTTATCACCACCAGCTTAACGCTTATACCAACGTACGGTAATAGTTAATATCACATATGCATTTAACTCACCACCTATTGCTTACACAGATAAACAAATTATTACTTATTATGGAAATCCTTTTTTCTTCGAGTTGGTAGATATCATCTGTCTAAACAATGCAGTTTAACAGTTAAGCACGATAAAACTTACTCTGATTTTTAATCAGTCAGAAATCATTAAGATGGACAATACATTAAGGGCTGTTCAAAAGGTATAATCAGAGAATAAAATCACAATTTTGTTATATTATACAAGTATGACCATGAGGATCTTATACGATAAGAAAAATACAATATCGCTGACAAAACACGAATCGACAAAAACCATGATTACTTCGCCTAGAACTTCATATCACACTGAATTGCGGAATATCATAAGACAAAACTTGTTACAACTGAGAAGGATCTCTATTTTAAAAAAATGCCACTATTTAAATAAATTTTTAAAAAATTTAAGGTTACAATCAAAAATCGACTATGTGGTTTTTGGTGAATTCTCTAACTATAAAATGGATTTTTTTAATAAGGATATTCCAACTACATAACAGAGTGAATCGAAATCCCCAGTATAAAAGTTGCAACTTCATTGATTAGTGACATGAAAATCTGATTTTGAACTCAATCGATTCACACCACACATTTTCTCTAATTTTCGTACTCGCAGACCCTTGGTATTCACTACTAAAAAATGTTTCAAAGCTTGAAAAATCTAAGTGCTCTTCTAGATCAATAAAAGTCTCGTAAATGCTATTTTCAACATGATACAGTCGATCTGAGTTCATGAAATTTTTCCGGCTTTATTCACTGGTGCCTAAGTACACAGAAACTCAATTATAAACAGGGTTTTTAAATTTCATCTTTTTCAAACAGTAGTCCTTCAAGTCACTGCATACTTACTTACTTACTTACGCCTGTTACTCCTCGTGAAGGAGCATAGGCCGCTCACCAGCATTCTCCATCCAACCCTGTCCTGGGCAATCCTTTCAAGCTCTTTCCAGTTCTTATTCATCTTTTTCATATCTGCTTCTATTTCCCGACGTAATGTGTTCTTTGACCTTCCTCTTTTCCGCTTCCCTTCAGGATTCCAAGTTAGCGCTTGTCTCGTAATGCAGTTTGATGATTTCCTCAATGTATGTCCTATCCATTTCCATCGTCTTTTCCTAATTTCCTCTTCAGCTGGAAGCTGGTTGGTTCTCTCCCACAAAAGGCTGTTGCTGATGGTATCCGGCCAATGGATGTTGAGTATCATGCGTAGACAGCTATTGATAAATACCTGTACCTTCTTGATGGTGGTTGTTGTAGTTCTCCAAGTTTCAGCTCCGTACAGTAGAACTGCCTTGACGTTCGTATTGAAGATTCTGACTTTGATATTGGTTGAAAGTTGTTTTGAGTTCCATATAAGTCACTGCATAAGTGAATGATAAATAGATGTTTACTTATGTAATGAATCTCCAATAAAATTAAAATCCCAGTCACTACGCTTTAAAGGAACTTCGATCGAATTCACTTTATGTATTAGATGCTTTGTACATACATACATCATTTTGCTACAGAAAACGGCTAACCAGCGATTGTTCTTTAATATCTTTTTACTCAGTGTTTTGTATCTATAGATCGAGTTTCATGAGTAATTATCACTTAGCCACATTGTTCATATCAATTTAGGAGATCGATCACGCATATTACGTGCATATAGTTGATACAATCACTTAATAAACTAAATCAACTATTAGATTTCACCTCTCTATGATTAATACGCAGACAACGAAGTATTTTCATGTAAAACATCTTATATGCTAATGAGTTACTAATGGATCAGCTACTGTTAATTCAAATTGACTAAATAAATAGTTTAATGAAATATTATGATATTCTTTCTATACTCAACACAGTTAACTAAATGTTATACTAAACTGTTTAATGGTCGATTGTGAGATTTGAAGTTAAACAAACTTTGTTGTATTTCAGTTGTAATTGCAAACACTATAGTTTACATTCTCTTTTATATAATACGGTCTATTAAAGTTACCCTTGATAATGTATACTTTAGACGTGAATAAAGCGTGTTCAATATTTTGTCACACTATTCATCTGATGAATAACATTTGTTCAACCAATATTTATCATAAATGGACACATGATAATTAATTTATCGGTTCTTAATTGAACATTAAATTTATCAATAAACAAAACACATGGTATTCACATGTCTGAACATAACAAGGAATGTTTATTCTAGATACTATCAGAAACTTCCGTCAAGAAATACTCTTGATTAGTTGATTACCTTTTTTTAAATCAGTTAATTACATTAAAACATTTTTTACAGATTACACATAAAACGATGCTAGTACTCACTAAATTACCATATTTCTTCTATAATGGTGTTAAGAGTTAAGCAGAAAAAAAGTGGATTAACGATTCATAGTTATTTGTGCTCACATATACAATATCTTCCGACCCAAATGGTATTTGTAAACGGATCATATACCTGTCACAATGAAGAAATTTAACATTTCGGAAACACTAATTCGTATAATTTTATGCAAAAATAGAGGCTAAGAATGGAGTCTAATACACGCATATTACTTTATTTGGGACATATCAGCAGTATATACCTGTACTCCGATGTTAGTTTTTACAATGAGACTCAAACCCAGCCCCTTATGCATCAAATACCCAACAAATTATCCTTTGATTTACTCAGCTCAAGCAAGAACGCGAATGAACTAAATTTAATTTGTAAGGGTTTGAATCTTCCCGTCATCAATTTCATGGACTACACTTGATCAATCATTTCTGAAATATTTTCATCCTAAATGGACTGCCTAGATATTGCTATTAAGTCAAAAATATCTTTAAAGAAAATTTAACAGCACAATTCATCTTCATTGTACAAACCAGTGGCTGTTTGAACTGAGTAGCTCACTGAATAACCCGTAGGGTATTTGATGCATAAGGGACTGGGTTCGAGTCCTAGTTTGAACATCAACACTGTGGTACAGGTACATCTAGCTAGTGAGTCCCACATAGGGATAGACGAGTGTTGGACTTTGTTGTTAACTGCTACAAAACGTTACCTAAAAATCTTTGACTTAATAGTAATGTCCAGGCAATCCATTCAAGATGCATATATACCAAAGGACAACGACCTATCCAGAGATTGTAAAATACTATACAAAGCATTTCTCTAGAGAAAAACGTTTGCTATACATTCCTAGGTTTCTACTAACTCTCAAAATTACTCTATTAATTTTTTAAATTTAAATCTCCAGTTTTGTTTTATCATCTGTAATTTATACACACATATTTATTTGTAAAAATACTATTCTTCATAAAACATTGTTAACAAAACTTCGATTAGAGACTAGTTGCTTAAAGTATATTCAGGCTATTGATAGTCCGAACGACCAAGCACTGGACAATTTTACAGTGAAATACAATAAAATTCCAGTAGACAAAATTAGTATAGTTCATTTAATTACCACATTCTGACTAGTTAATCATTCATACAATAAACGTATGTACAAAAGTTCAAAGTTAATCATATGAATAAATGTAGAAAGTAACACATGAAACTAGAGTGGCGTATTAATTTTTCATATCTTATACAGTAAAAACATGTTAAGACTCACACGTTGTCAAGTCCTCATAACATAATGAATAGATAAAAACTTTATACCTAAGAGATTAAATTACTACGCTAAAATGGTTGTCTATAATTCAGTTAAAAAATTCTTATTTTAACCGTATTTGACATAGTCCTTTCAATAATGACATCTAGATGTGATTCTGGACATCAACAGTACAACTATAAGATTGAAATTGTAAGATACGCCGAGACCAGGGTGATCACGAATGCCCTGGCCGCAGGTGGAGGCTTGCCACTGCACTACGGCGTGTTGAAGCCTGCGACGGTCTCTAATCAAGCTTGCTCGGACGGGCAGTTTTTGTCAATGGGGAGGTTTTCAAATCATTCATCTAAAAAGCAATGTAGACCCCTAGATGCTCTCGTACGGCTGAGAGTGGGGAGGGCCCGCCCTTCCTCTCGATATGCTCTCGCCAGAGAAGTCCTACTCACTGCCTTCTCATGGCGGGTATGTTGTTTACGGAATTGAGAGGACGAAAAGCGAATGTCCGGCGCTTTAACCGGGCCGGTGAGTCCACCCAGGGGAGTTGGGGAACCCTTATTCCAAACCAATGGTGCACATAGGCTTCAGTATCCTGAAGGAACAAATGGCGTATGAACCAATTTTTGGTCACCGGCTATCATGAAACTGCAACTCCTCACGATGCCCCACTATTTTGTGGGTCAGACATTTAGGTCAAAGGCTCGGAGTGTGGCCTCCTAAGAAAACCATCTGCACCCGGGCAGTATCAAAGCCCTCACACAATTAAAATGAAATAGAAATGATTATTGGATATACAGCTCTCACTCCTATTACGATTTAAACAACCCATACCCATTTGACAACATCCACATTTATTTTTATTTTTTTGTACTACGTCACTTATCTACGCTCTTCAATTCTCACTTTGCACGTCCTTACTTTTCAAATTATACAGCAGCTCGCTTATGGTGGAAACGCGGTTCTATCTAAACGTTCTCGTGTCACTGCTTAGTTGAAAATTGTATGCTACCACCGAATACGAATACTGAAGCAGTTTATAGCAACTCACATTCAATTGAGTTTGCTCTCACCTAATTCAGTTAAGCCCTTTTATTAACTTATTAAACGGACAAAGTCACCTGCACTATAATAACTTATTGTATCCTTATTGCTGTTGCGAATGTATGTACCTTTATTATTGTTATCCTTGTATGAATATGTATGCTCGGCAAGCCTTACTGCCTACGCATTTATTCACGCTACTAGCTTTACTATTAACCGCTTAATTGACTCGATGATTCATTCATTTCACTATGTATATATATGTCCATGTTATTCATATTCATTACTCGCTCGCTCGTTCATTCACTCGCTCTTGCCCTTGCTCTCTCTCGCTCGCTCGCTTGCCTGTTTGCCTTTCGGCACAACTATTTCATGCTTGCTTAACGCATCTGTAATATTGGATATCTGTGTGTGGTCCCTTAATAAACGTAATTAACGCTTCGTATTCGCCTTCTGATTAATATACCGTTGGCGCATTATTTGGTGACGGTTACCGAGACGAACTGTATACGGAGTTTAAGGAATATATCGAACACCGATCACCACAAGTTTTTCTGAAACCACGTACACCATTCAAACTGGCTGCCTTCAACGTTCGCACACTTATGCAGGTCGGACAACAGATAGGGCTGGCTATGTCTTTGAAAAGTCTTAATATCGACGTTTGTTGTCTATCCGAGACCCGTATTCAAGACTCTGGTGAAGTACTACAAGTTCGCTCTCCATCTGTCACTTCAAAAAGCTTGTTTTATGTGCGTTCACCCGGAGACCCTGTGGCATCTTCGTCTGGTCTTGCTGGCATTGGTGTCGCACTAAGCGCAAGAGCTGAGGCAGCACTAATCGATTGGATCCCCATTAACAGTCGGTTATGTGCTGTTAGATTAGAAAGTTCCATCAAAGTGAGAAACGATATCTTTTCGTCATCTCCACCTATGCCCCGACAGTTTGTAGCCCGGATGCAATCAAGGATGAATTTTACCACCAGTTATCTGTTCTTCTCCAGAAAGTGCGTTCGACGGATATAGTACTAGCCGGAGACTTGAATGCTCAGGTCGGGCGTCTAGGCACAGAAGAGAGTCGTTTAGGTGGCCGATGGGGACTCGTTGGTCACAGGACGGATAACGGGGAACGTCTACTGCAACTATGCACAGACCACAACCTGTTTCTGGCTAGCACTAACTTTCGGCACAGTCATCGCCAATCTCACCTTACTTTTCAGTAGCCAACGAAGTGACCGCCACCAAAGAATTTGTCAGCAAGTTGTTTGCAACTTCTGTTGCTAGTAATTATCTAACCGAGCTAGCTTCTAGGCTAGCTACCATTCCACCAAAAAGTATAGATGAGCATTGGTTGCAATTGCATGACGCCATCAAAATGGCGGGTCAAGTCAGTTGTGGGTTCGCAAAACGTCCCGCTTTCAAGCACTGGGTTTCTTCTGGTTCCTTACAACTGATTGAAGCCCGTCGGTCTACTCCGGGTGACCGTGAGTTTGACCACAGACGAAGGATGTTAAGTAACGAAATCGGGCAAAGCTTGTGTAAGGACCGAGAAGCCTGGTGGTCGGAGCGTGCTAATGAGTTGGAAACAGCAGCTGCATCTGGTAATTACCGGAAGCTCTTCCAACTCATCCGAGCCACTGGCAGCAAGAAGTTTGGTGTGAGAGAAACAATCTGCGAGGATGACGGAACGCCAATCACTAACATCCATCGACGTCTTGGATGATGGGCAGAATTCTTCGAAGGGCAGTCCAACTTGTCTGCTGCTCCGGCAACATCAATCAGACTGTCCTGCCCTCCATGGCCGGTGACGACTGATCCACCAAATGAGGCAGAGGTCCGCAAGGAACTCCAACTCTTGAAACGTTACAAATCACCAGGCCCAGACGACTTACCTCCGGCTCTTTTTAAAGATGGTAGCGACTTTCTGGTTAAGGAACTGACGACGTTGTTTACAAAGGTCTGGGAACTAGAGAGTGTCCCAACGTCGTGGAATGAGTCGATATTTGTCCCTATCTTTAAAAAGGGTTCACGTCGTTCCTGCATCCAAACTATTGAATTCTGTTTTAGTGTCGGTTATTATGTTAAGCCCATATACCTTATTCTAGCTATCGGACAGCTCAATCTATTCATTCTACTTGAGTCATATTTTGACATCGTTAATTATTCGCTCATCAAACTTGACTGTTTTTATATGAGCGCGTGGGCGTGTGAACACTTCTTATCCCATTACTCATCACATGTCTGTAAGTTATTTTTGTGACTATAAATATTGATTAATGCTTGGTTGAAGGGGTGTTGGCTACACGCCATCTCCACTGCACGTCGTTTCGCTTTTTTTATTCCATTTGCTTCATATACAAAATATATGTATTCAAAAGTCTGTTCTCGTTATTTGACTTATTTAATTCCGTTACTGAATGAAGCGATTTAAGTCGATGGTTATATACGAAAATAGGCGATAAGAAACATTCATACGATCTAATTGGAGTCAGATCTACGCGCCACTAAAGTGCCGAGCCATTCGACGGACATCGTCCGATCTAAATGACGAAATAAAGGGGCCCCACACATTCATACTTCGTAGGTTGTTCAAAACCCGAGAAAGATTGACTCGCGAGGAGCAGGCTGGGTTTCGTTCTGGTCGAGGATGTATTGATCATATCTTCACCCTCCGCCAAGTGTTAGAACATCACCATACTTATCAAAGGCCAACAATCGTAGTGTTTCTTGACATCAGGGCTGCCTTCGATTCGTTGGACAGAACTGTTTTCTGGGATTGTCTGTTGAAGAAGGGTGTGCCTGAGAAGTTTATTAACATCCTAAAAGCCCTATACACAAACACCTCAAGCAGAGTGAGGGCATACAACCACCTTTCTCCATTATTCCATTCAAGCAGTGGGGTTAGACAGGGTTGCCCAATCTCACCCTTCCTCTTCAACTTTGCCATCAATGACATCCTGGAGACAGCTCTGGTGGATGTAAGTAACGGCGACGTGGACCTGTTACATGGAGAAAGACTTCTCGACCTTGAGTATGCGGATGATATTATCTTACTGTGCGAGAATGCCCAAGCCATGCAATCCGCACTTAATCAGTTGGCAATCAATGTCCGTAAGTATGGTATGTGCTTTGCACCTTCGAAGTGCAAAGTTCTTCTACAAGACTGGCAGGATTCTAATCCTGTACTCACCCTGGATGGTGAGCAGATAGAAGTAGTCGAAAGGATTCTTTCTGGTTGTACCTTTCCGTTTCCCACATTATTATTACACTACCATACACTAATCTGTGGTCGTTATCGTTCTCTTTTTCCTTCTCTCTTATACGCACCTTACATTCTTTTTCTCTTCCCATTCTCAATGTTATTGTGTGGCGCATATATATCTGGTGCCCTATTGTACTAACATTTATGCGTTCAAATAAATAAATAAATACGCCAAAAATGAATAATGACAGTGTAATATTGTGACCTGTTGATGTTGACAAAATAATAATTCTTATCTTAGTTATTCTCAATATTATCATAACTTCTTACACTTGACAATCACATGTAATTCATACCTTAGTTTATATATATATACTCTGCTATGTTTATTTATGTTAATGACATTTCTTGAGGAATGAAAACTTTCCTGAAATGTATCACATCTATTCTTACTCAGATGTAAGTTGTTATCGTTAAAAACTTTCATTGAATGTATTCACTATCTGACATACCTACTTAAGTCGTATTACATCTACTTTCATATTAAAAGTATCTCTCGTTGTATTCTTACCTTAAACTCAAACTCATACAAATCATAAAACAAAATAAGTTAGAAATAGATAAAAATTAGAAGAAAAATGTTAAAAGTTTTGATATAAACAATAAAATTTGACATTGAACAAATGAACACATTGATGCGTAATGCATAAAGTGGATGAAATAATAAAAAGAGAAAAAAGAAACAACTCAAAGATATTTATCTCACTTTTCACGCGACTGAACTTAAAAATGTGACTCCTAGGCTAAAAAAAGAAAATCTTCAGTAAAAATTACATACACAAGAAGAAGAAGAGTAAAGAAAAACAGATTTTACATATACATACTACAGTTTTTATACATTTGAGAACAAGAAAACACAATTGGGAAGATTATGTATACAAAGTATGATAAAAGGTTGAATTGAATGAGGACACAATAAAAAATTATATCATAAACAAGATAGAAACTGATCGAGAAAAAAAACGTTCAACAGATCATAATAATGTTGAATACTTTTAAAATATTTTAATGTGGAAAGTATGTGAATCACTAAAAATGCTGCTTGAAGGTAAACATAGTGTCTCATATGATTGACAGGATATCTGGCTCGAAGATTCATAACTTTTTAATTAGTAATTAACAATTTCGTTCATGATACCTATTCTGTAAATAAAAACATTTTTCCATTAAATATAAATATATACATAGTCTAATCATTAAAAGGATCTTGTTTCAACATGATATCTCCTTCCTATAATACCCAAACTGACAACAACAAATTCCAGTGCAAATGAACTTTCTCATACCAACCTCATTACTTAGACATCTTTTGAAACACAATCGGCATTGATGTAATAAGCTTTTTATGAGTATACATAAAAAGCGAATAGTAAACTTTGAAAAATGAATTAGCTGAGTATCTCACAGTTATCAGCCATAGATGAACATTTTAAAAATGTCAAATATGACGAAGATTGATGACTGAAGTTTAGGTCAAATAATTGATAAATATTGAATTTTTAAAAACATGGTGATAAATCTAATGTTTCCGCAAACATTTCAGACACTTCGGGAACTAATGACCAGAATTAATACATAGAGAACAGAACAGAATCCCGGATGTCCACTGTAAGGTGATACCCCTGAACACTAATAGATAGAGCAGTGATAGAGTTGACTTTTTCTTGTACAGTTGTGCTGATGAAGTTGGAAACCACAGGAACACTACAGATACTTGACTACAAGTGGTTGCAGAAAGTAAATTGTTTGGTCGATGTTAAATTTAATTAAACGGTTTTAGGTAAGGAGGGTAGTCAGTTCAGCATATTTTGAAAACGTACCGATAGAATTTAAAAGAACATTTATTGTAAACTATACGCTATAGTATACTTGAATGTCTGATGATAAATGAAATTGATGGTAAAACCTTGGGTTGGTCAGATAAAACCTAAGACCAATTGATGACGATTAGTAAACGTTTTGATTCTCGGTTTACTAGTTATAAGAAAATCGTAGTAAGATTAGTTAAATGGTACAACTCGAGATTATCCATAGGGCAATAGACATTACTGTTAGGTCTTGGACACGAATTTATTTATGATTCAAATGTCTGCTTTCTAATTCATTTAAGCGCTTTTCACTTTATCACCTCACCGTCGTTTTGTGTTATTGAGATGAGACATAACTGGAATTCATGTACCATTAATACTCTGTTTACTTGGTTTTGATGGATAATTTAGGTCTAAGGGCTGTTAGTGAAGCTAGATTAAGATTTGAACCAAGGAATTAGTTTATATGATCTGCCATTTTCCACAGAAAACACTTTTGTTAAGTATGCGGATGACCTTACTATATGTACGCCGTTTTTTATCTCTTCACATTTCCTTAAATAAATGAGCTGTTTCTCGTGGAACAATGATCTGTTGTTAATAGTCGTATACTTAATCCTTCTAATGTCAAACTGTTAGTTTTGACCTGAGACATTAATAGATCTGAAATGCCTCGTTGGGATCCCATAAAGTCTGTACTATTGGAGATTTGTAATAAAAACAGTATCAAAGGTCAGTTATTTTGGTGTAAGATTATTTTATGATCTCTCTTTGTCATCTCATGTTTTATTAACATCGAACGTTTTCCGTCTGACTTACTATATAAAGAGGCTGCATGCTTTCGGCATTACTCGATATTTACTTTTATATGTGAATTCCTATACATTGCCTACTATTCTTTACTGTCCTCTATTATTCTTTGATGGACATTCGAGAAAAGATTTCGCAGTGTTACGGCGAGTGGTGAAGGGAGTTAGTATGGTGTGATGGATGGACAATTAAAATCTCGCAAACTCTTGACAAGTGCTATCTTATCAGACATTAACCATCCATTTCATTTTTATCTTTTTCGTTATATACCTTCTAATAGGACGAGGCGCCAATGCATTAGAATCCATGCACACAAGCAAAGGTATCAAAAAGCTCTACAATAACGTAACTGGCAAATATACTATGCAACGAACAGGTTGTAATAGCTGACCTAGTCAATAACCTGTATTCTTGAATATGTTGCTAATCAGTTGTACATGTTTTCCTCTTCTTAAAAACCTTTCACTTAATTTCAGGCAGCTTATTTACTTGATATATATATATGCAATCATCTGTCGTTTTTTTCTAATTTTGTAAGAGAAACTTGCTGGAATATTTTTTGGTGAGAATTCTAGATGGTAGTAACCACATAATATTGAATGAAGCCATTAATAATAATAAGTGTGGTTACCTGTGTTTTAGTCACTGAGTTAACGTTCGTTAACTATCAATCAATCCTAGGTCTTTTTCTACAGTCTAGTGTTTTTATTGTTTTGTTATTTTACAGATACTACTAATGGAACATGATAAGACAACAAAATTTCTTTTGAAATGAATACTTTAACATAAACTTCAGAATACCGAAGGGGTAAAACACATTCAACAAAAAAGTATTTCATGCGTATCAAATTTCGAAAACTTACTAAGTAAGCAACACATGCACTCAATGGTATCCATATGATAAGTGATAAAAAGACTGCAAAAAATACCAGATTGTCCCAAGCAATGGTGCCTATTGTTTTATTAAAAAAAACAATCAACGATGAAATGAATATATTTTTAAGACAAAAGTTTATTTAAAGAAAAGGAACAGGAAAGCAACTTAAGTAGAGTATAGAATTTTTAAATGATTTCCGTTTTTATATTTTTTTGGAAACAGTGATAATCGAAACAATTGATTTAATGTTTAAGAAATAAGCTATGATGTGATACAAATGGAACTATGCCTGTAGCTCTTCTGGAGGTACTGTCGGTCCCAAGCCCGGGTAAAGGAGGAGGGTTGGACATGAGTTTGGCGACCCCATCCTGTAGAAAACTAACTCGCTAAAAAACACTAACCAGAAAAAATAACTCAAACCATTTAAACTCTGCCCTGGGAGTTAGAAGATCTTCATTTAGAAGAAATATGACGCCTCATAGTGAAAGCCGCGTTCCTTCGGAAGCCATGAGGCCGATGTCCCTTCTAACAACCAGAGCAACAATTTTAATAGGTACATGGAACATCCGGACAATGTGGGATACCGGGAAGACCAGTCAAATAGCAGCGGAAATGAGGAGATACAAATTGGCAGTCCTGGGAATCAGCGAAACCCAATGGACTCAAGCTGGACAACAAAGGCAATTAATCATAGAGAAGTGCCCAAGAAAGGACCTCACCATTTCGATGGGAGATCTAAACACCAAAGTCGGAATAGACAACACCGGATATGAAGATATCATGGGACGATATGGACTGAGAGAGAAACGAAAATGGGGAAAGATTTACAAGTCCGTGTGCGTTCAACAAATTGGTCATACGCGGCACAACATTTCCACACAAACCTACACACAAAGCTACATGGATCTCACTGGACCACACCACAGAGAACCAGATAGATCATATTTGCATCAATAAAAGGTTCCGAAGGACAATGAAAGATGTGAGAACTAGGAGAGGAGCTGACATAGTTCCAGATCACCACACAGTTGTGGCCAATTTAAAACTGAAGCTAAAGAAGAACTGGACAACTGGACAAACAGCACTACAAAGATTCAATACAGCCTTCCTCCAAAATACTAACAAATTCAACGAATTCAAGTTAGCTCTCAACAACAGGTTCCAAGCCTTACAGGACCTACTGAAGGAAGAAGAAACTACTATGGAGCACAAATATATATATATATATATATATATATATATATATATATATCACTATCAAATACACAAAGACTTTCAGATATCGATGAGTTAAATCATTAAAGATAATAAATATTTAAATGAATATACACATAAACAAATTAAAATTTTCTCTTCACAATAATAAGAATTATATTCAGTGATGAGAACAAGACGAACTTCAATAAAAAGTCGCTGAATATACATGTTAATAAAAAGTGATACCTACCGAAATTCTTGTGTTTAGAATAATGAACTGGTGTCCAAAATCGTAATATCCGTTTACTTTTCGATTCTATACATTTTCCCGCCATACAATAACCATTAAGACATGGCCGATAATCTTGCAAATGAATATGTACTAAAGGTTGTTCATGATAGTATGAATTAATATTGTTAAAATCGATTGTAGGTAGTTTTTGAGTTTTATTATTAACAATAAAGTGATATGTATCATTTGGTGAGTGTTTATCATACAACCGTAATATATTAGACGAGAATGGTAAAAATTTATGCATAGAATACAGAGTTGATCGTTTTGAATGATGAATCATTGAATAGAATTTATAAGATCCTGAATGTTTTACAGTATTCTGTTTAGAATATAACAGATATTCATTTTGGGACAATATAACAGGAAGGCATATGGTGCTTTGATTTGTAGTTGAATTTGATGTTGGAAATAAACAGCAAATATAGCAGGATTCTTCAACTATGTACAATGAAAGAATAAAAAAACAGTGATACTTTTATATTTGGAAATTTATTCTACTGAATTATAATCGTAAGTAGTTAGTACAATCTAAATTCATTATTTATTACGTTATTTAAATTTAAATTAATCTATTTATGCATACTAATCAGTGAATTATTGTCGAGTTCCATAGTGATGCGATTAGAGTATATAAAAATCAGTCGTCTAATTTTGAATAAGGATAACTGAAAAAATCTTTAGACGTTGTAATAGACCAATGAATTTTCCCACTGGACATGAATCTTCTCAGATCTATACTCTATATAATAGTAAAAAAATCCGTTATATCTATTGGATTCTATCTGAAATTTCGCTTCAAGATCATGGAACTTTTATGAAAATACAATCAGCAAAGAGACTGAACTATGGCACAAAGCGATTACGTAAGCTAGGGCCATATACTTGCTCTTGTGACACAGGTTACACTGGCCTCACAAAGCGAACACTAAAGAAACGAATCTCTAATCATTACCCTGGCCGACTCAAAACGATTATCCAGGCCGATCAGTAGATTAATTCTGGAAAATCTCGTGAAGTTCTAATCACGTTCTCTTACCAGAATCTAAATTCCTCCACATTGTCAAACGAATTGGTTATAAATTAGAAACCTATGCACTATAGAGGCTTCTGTAACTTGTTGACTGAATTTCACAATCATTTCTTATCTATCAACTTTATCTTACTATATTCTACTTATCTTTAAATCACTACTTAACCTACTTTTAATATTCAATAAATCCGAATGCTTTATAACACAATTTTACACTACTTTTTAATAGACAACTATAAACGTTAAGCAACATTAGACACGGTTGTATAGCTTCACTAAAAGATAACATCAAAAGAGATTTTTTGGGTGAACATTTCTTATCTTTTATCAATGATGCAAGCGGTTTTTTTATAATAAGTTCATCCAACCTACCTGAATCACAGATACAAGTTTCTAGTCCAAGACTTGAGCAAAAGGGATGACATTTACCCTGAAAACATCGCCCATGTTCATCACATTGACCACCGGATAAAAGTGTTGGACCTGGACAAAGAGATGATAAACCATTACACTGACCAGGTCCTAAACAAGGATTAGTACTGCTAGTTTGTGCGCAAATAGTATTCTTTGGTGCTAATTGACAATCTGTATAAAGAAAGGTAGTAGAAATATCAAACAACGGATCGATGTACGAGGAACAGTTTACAAATACTCAAGAAAAGAAACAACACCGTGTTCTACAAGTTAAAGTAGATAAAAGAACTATACGAATACTACAACTCAATGGTTGAACGTCAAGTGTGACTTAACAACTAAGCTGATAAACGAGATAGGTTTGAATTTCTTATGAAATATTAGACTTTATGACTGTCAATGAATATCGATAAACGCGATACTCATAACTTGTTAATTACCCTAATACAATCTACATGCGATTAATGAACTTCAATTTATCTGTTACATGAATGATACTATAAGTAGAATCAATGTGAACAATAATAATTAATCTGAATTCAACATAAAAAATGGATTTTCGAAACAAAAACTAACCAGAAGTACAACAACCATGATTCCAAGGTGAACAGTGAGCACCTGTTCTAAAATAACACTCAGAACTACAACAAGGATCATGTGGATTTCGACCAGCATCACATTCTTCACCCTCATCAATACGACTGTTACCACAAAGATTTGAAAGAGCCGCAGATGAATCTTCAAAACATAATGGAGCACGAGTAATCAAACAAGCGCCAATTGTCCGTAAACTACATGGTGAAAATTTCTAAAGAAATAAGTATGAGATTGATAGTGATATTCATAAACCGCCATCAAGTAAGTCTAAAATACCTTGATAAGGAAACATTTGACAAGTGCATTACTAGTCTCTTCCATCAATAATTGATTAATTATTTATTTAAACACATAAACATTCTTACAAAGAAGCACCAAATATATATGTCCCACACATTAGTTATCATTTAATTTGCTTGTGATATAAGATTTTACCCGGCGCCCAAAACGAAGCAAGTGGTTTCCTCAAAGTGTCACTCCACAAGTCTTTGACATAAAGGTCTTATCTACAAGGTAGTTGAGCAACATTAGGAGATGTGGTCCTATGTTAGGCAATGGTCGAGGTTAGGTTCATATACCATTTTTTCCTCAGAATCCTGTAACCCATGTACTCCGTTGGTTTGGATTCAGGGTTTTCGAACTCCTCTAGATGGGTCTTTCTTATCCACCAACCCGGTTTGAGCGCTGGACATTCGCTTTTCGTCCTTTTAATTTCGTAAATAACACTCCTCCGCGATTCCTGGAATCTCGACTAGAAACATACCCACATGGAAATATGAGTATGTGATTACTACTGAAATTCAGATGCGATTAGTTACTTGTGCTCATTATTACAAACAATATAAAACAATTAGAAATCAATTCTGTGTTAAGTGGAAAAAAACATATTTGATAAATTAGATATTACATATTCACGTCTGGAAAGAATTGAACCATGATATCTAACAAGAAAAACTATTGACAAAGAGAATAACACGCGACTTTTTTTCGATTGATGTTGAGAAATGGTACTTTATCATGAGGAATCTATTTCATCGTTAGTCTTCAGATTGTCAGTGTAATAATTTTTTTAGAAAATCACATTCACATTTTATATCCAAAAATTTCACTACATCTGAAAAAGGTAGATTTAATAAAAGACCAATCAATATGACTATGTAAGATTTCATACCAATAATTTCAAACGCAAACTTCTAATCCCAATAGTGGGCATCATATGGTATGATAATATAAATCCACAGAAGGTCAGTGACAGGAATTAATTACTGTAAACAAACCTGAATTCATTTGAGCGCTAAAAGTTACTTTAGACAATTGGGTTACTTCACTTCAGTAATAAAGACTGATTAGTCATAAAAGAAACTATCACATTTCAAAAATACTGGAAATATGTAAATCTCAAGGATTTAAAAGTGATGTAAGATGTAGACAATCGATTGCATATAATTTGAACAACTGTAGATTATATGTTGAATTATTGTGGTCTCATAAATGTTCATTCCTCCATAATTGAAAAAGAATTAGTCATACTAACAGAGCATGTCAATGTCGTGCTACAAGAAAATATGCAAATACCATTTTGGCCATCAAGGGTTAAGTAAATAACTTTAATGGTTAAGAGGATAAAAACTCTAAACTAATTAATAGGTTACTTTTTTCTAATATAGTGTATGTTTTTAAGTTATTTTTAGTACCAGCAGTCGAGATTTCCTTTATATCATACAATTATTCAAGGAAAATATCTTTCATATAAGAGATTTCGAGAAATAACATTCAAATTATGGTTACTACCAACTGATTGAATATAATGAGATGATACATGAATAAATAAAAACTAATGCAACTAACTCCATTATTTTCAGCATAACCTGAAACTGAATAGGTATACATTAAATATTTTCCAGAACTTATAGCTGTAGGATTGCATTCATCTGTATCAGGATCATGATCTGCACCCCAACTATGTCCTAATTCATGAGCCGTGATTAATTCAGCCAAAGCGTTAACTAGTTGTTGACCATTATAATCTACATAAGTAGTCCATCCTGTATTTAAATAGAGATCCTTTTTATTATTCCGTCGAACTATTTTGGCAAAAAAAGAAATATGTACATATTTTTTAAATGGTAGAAATAACTCTGTGAACTTTATTGTAACGACTAGTGATATTACTTGGCAACATGACAAACTGTTGACTGCGACTAAAAATCAAACAACTTGGATCATTAATCAGAAGCGTCATTAACACTGTAATATAATGTGATGTAGCCTTTTCAATTATACTGTGGTGTGAGCTATTTATGAGGACAGACATAGGTAGTATGTAGCAGCAACTCCAAGTCGGATGGCTACTAGCAGAAGGTTGAAATGAAGAAAAGAGCAATCGGAATAACAATTGAATTGGAAGAATGATGGAGTATGTAAAAGACGACTAAATAAAGATACGCAAATGATGTGCCTATTGCATGATTTTGATATTTTGTAAAGTCACTGTGTGATTATGCATAGAACAATAAATTGGTTTACCGCGTCTGAGTCTTCGTCCATTACGATACTTTCATTTTACCTATAATTAAATATGATTTATATATATATATATATATATATATATATATATATATATATATATATATATATATATATATATATATATAAAGAGAGAGAACAGACAGACAGAGAATATGGTACAATAAACTTCTTTATATAGTTTAGTTGTCTTTACAGTATACTAGCAAATGATTAATAACCCTACAAAACAAAATTTCTGATAATGTAGAGTGGCGCATTATTTGTTAAAGCACTCAAATCTTAATCAACAAGCTTGAGTCACATTTTACTTTAATTTAGAGAGCCAAATAGTATTTAGTAAGCCATAAAGAAAGCTAAACAAATTAAAATCTGCTTTATAAGCTATTTAGAATTACTACTAAGGCAACCTACAGATGGTACTCTCTCGGTATTTAGTAATATAATTAAATTATTCTGATACTACCTTTTGCTTACTACTTTAACATTATACCTTTTTTCTAAACTTAATGTATAATTATCTATTGAGATTGATTGTTAAAACATTTAAAACACGTTTTTTTACGTTAAAATCTATAATGCCTCACCAATTAGGGACGATTGACCATAATATAATGACCTGACAGTTAGGTCTTAATTTGGTGTAAACAAAGTGACCTAAAAAGCTTATAACTTTTAATCGCTTTGTCATATAATCATCATTTATTTTTGTGCTAATATTTAGTATACAAGTATATTATTTTATTAGATAAAAGGTTGGTTTATTGACTATTGTTCTCATTGTTAATTTCAATTCATTAGAGGTTTACGGTAGTGATTCACCATAGTGCGTAGTCAGAATTTGGTTACATAGATGTTTCAACTACAGTTGATAAAGATTCACTACCTCATCAATCGATTTGCTATTCCTCCGCAATACCTTGCATCTAATCTCAGAATTGATAGTTCGATGGTCCCAACATATAAGAGAAATGCTTCGAAGATATTTATAGTTAAGCACGAGTAACCAAAGAATATCCTCAAATTTTAAAGGCTACATCTCGTAGTCGTAAAACAGAACGGAGTAAACTACTGTGCATCTTTGTTGTTTAATTTGGTCAGTACCATTTTCTTCAATGAATGGGACTATATCGTTTGCATATTTTGAGTCTATACGAGAACTTCCTGATAATAGATCAACCCCTGAAAAGTTAGGTGAGGAAAGTGTTATTTCGAAGGAGGTATCTATGACAAAATTAAATAAAGAGGGAGATTATTTGCAATAGATTGTCATGAATATTCTTTACATCAAACGATTGTAGAGTACAAACAATAAAATATCATCATATTGTCAACAAGTTATGTTTGAACTCTACCACATGTTAAGAAGCACTTTTAGAGTAAATATATTTACTTTTCGTCTTTTCTCAGACCTTGAGTTTTAAAATAATCGTTTATTATCTATCCTACGAATTCATTTTTCTTCCTGATTCATATTAATTATCCCCAATGTTTTCTATTACCACTGATTATGTTACTACTTTTACTACTCTGATATTCGTATTGATAATTTATTCTCTCTCCGCTGGTGCGGTATGGAAATTTGAAACGAAGAATAAATGTGCTAAGTTCTACTTTGTTTATGATTGACACTTGAAAACAGACAGGAATATGACAGTTGCAGATTTTATCATCACAACCGAAAAGAACTAAACGGATAGTACGTTGAAATTTAGGTGACCGATTTTCGTGTCAAAAATGCATTAATTAATAGAAATACAAAACTGAAGACTTACGAGGTGGGGAACAAATACCGCCTAACTTCTTTGGATCCGGGGAGGCCAACCAAGACATCCCTAAAATGCCCTCATCTATTCTTTTGTAGCTAAGTAAATGAGCCAAACAACAATGTTTCGCATGGAATCGACTAAATGCCTAGGAAAAATTTGGGTAAAGCAAATAAAGTATTTCGTTAAATACTGATAAGATTATAGTATAAACCTGCGTATAATGAAAGGCTATTTAACACAACTAATATTCTACAACTAACATCTTCTAAGAGAAAATCGCATATACAAAAACCATCAAGACACTAGAAAAATTTAAAAGAAAAGTAAACTGATTGATGAGATTAAACATCAGCACAATAGTTGTGCGAATGATAAAGTTGGTTGTCTGACGTTAAACCTATTATTATATCACAACTCAAACTCTATAACTATAAGCCATATCATTTTATGCTTTAGGATATATGCTACTTGGGTTTCACAAAGTAGTATATTTTTGCATGTCTGACAAGTTCAAAGGCTAGAATATGTAAGTAAGTTCCCGTTAGTGCAACATACATTTCAGAGTTAGTTTCGTCCTCAAGATTGTTCGAATATATTCTCCCGTTTCGCTTCCAACGGCCTATAGATTAACAAATATTTATAACAATTCTACTTATTTAAAAGAGAGCAAGAACAAACATTGGTGCAGAATAATATGAACTCATTTCATTTCGTTAGGTTCTCATCAGCTGCTTACAACCTAAAATATTTGAAATTCAACGTTGTTACAGATATTGACATAATTATACATAAGAGGGTGATGAAGGATGAATATATGTATCATGATGTAGCAAAGATTCCGTTAGAGTTAATGAGGTCATAAAATTTTTGTTTCGAATAAATAAAGTTTGGGAGGGAAGGTTCCAGAACATTGAAATAGTGATTAGAACTCATGGAATTAAAACACATTAGATTACTATGTAATGAAGTAACTGAAAATAGATTAATCGTAATAAAGAGGGATATGAATTGAAATTGATCAGTTATGAATGATGTAATTATAAAATTCAGAAAGAGTTGGAATGACGTAATAAATAAAAGGGGGGTCAATGTTACCAAGGCAAAGAAAGATTTATTACTGTTTCTTTTTGTATACAAAGTTTTTTGAGGTTGACGTTGAACAAATTTTCGTATTTGTTGAACCAGGTTTCAAAAGTAATGCCAGCCGAACCATCGAAATTAAATTAATGGATAGAATTAATGACGTGGTCAACATGAAATTTGGAGGGATCATCTGTGATTTCTTTTTGATTCAGGTTCAGTTTCTGGGCTAGCTTCTCTATCAAGCGCATCTGGAACTGGTCGAACCGTTTTACTTGACGTTCCAGCAATGCTTCAATTTGTTCAAAGGTAAATGATATCTTGGTACGATAACCCCGTCGCCAGTTGTTATACCTAGAAGGTTGTTTCTTTGATATACCGCGTATAACTGAGCACTAGAACGCTAAAACCATTCCAAGTCGCAAGGAGAAGACAGAAGACTAATGGAAGGAATAGTATTCCAAACAGTGTCAATTATAGTACAAAACTGTGATGTATTTATAGTTTTTAGTAAGAGCGAAATCATCATTACAGTCCTCAAATCCGCATACAGGAGGTTAATGGGATTGTCCAATCGGGAAGCTACACGTAGGAATTCTAGAATATTCTTCTGAGAGGTGATTGAATGGGATATCTTCGGCTTCTCCTGAGCCTCTTACAGCTTCCTCGAGTTCACCCGTGGTCCGTCGTCACATACTTATATTCATCCTTCATCACCCTCTTATGTATAACTATGTCAATATCTGTAACAACGTTGAATTTCAAATATTTTAGGTTGTAAGTAGCTGATGAGAACCTAACAAAATGAAATGAGTTCATATTATTCTGCACCAATGTTTGTTCTTGCTCTCTTTGAAATAATAAAGGGAACTATGTGTATGAAATTTCTCAAAATGCGTCTCCCTACACAGTCATTGAAGTCGTTGAATCACCTGGTGACAACAAGCTGGAGAATATCGAGAGAAATTACTCGACTTAAGTTTTTTGATGAATGTCTCAAGTCATGCCGTTCCCCACGTTAATTCCTAAAATGATTGCGCTCATGTAAACTTCCGCCTACTCTTAAAAATCTTCGACGCATCACAAAATTTCACATAGAATCAACAAAGTTACTGGTTGAACGTTTGAGGACAGAAACTAATGCCTCTGATGAATTAGTTAACGATCTGAGTATCGTAAGTCGCATAAAATTTGTCAATTTTATCGAAGGTTTGCAAAACAGAATAAGCAAGAACTTCCACGTAACTTTGTTAAAGACTTTGTCAAAGGAACAACTTTGCTTTGGCTTCCCAGAAAACCCTGAAATTCTCTCTATAATCTATCAAAAGAGAAGTTAAGCCTTGTCGCTTGGATTTAAATTTCATATCCCTAAAACACATCCCGATAGAATCGACACAGAAACTCAATTTGAGAATTTATTTGATCAAATTAAAGAGTTTCACCCAGTTAGTGAAGAAAAGAAAGACTGGTTTAAATCTAAACTAGTCGATATCGCAAACCAATACCTCGTTTCACTCACACCACAATCTAAACTTTTATCCAAAGACCACCTAACAGCATTACGAAATATTAAGCAAAATGATGATATAATGGTATTACGGTCAGATAAAGGTTCAAGTGTTGTTCTAATGAACACAACAGATTATGTCTCTAAGATGAAGTTCATTTTGAGTGACCACACGAGATTCAAGTTAGAAAAAAGTAGCAAAGACTTAGCTGATTCTACTGAGAAAACAATCACGAAAGTACTCAGAGACCTACTAAAGAAGAAGATGATCGGTAATTCTATTTACAATAACCTACGACCTCGTGGGTCTCGTTTGCTCCACATGTATGGTTTACCGAAAATACATAAACAAGATAATCCTCTTAGACCTATTCTGTCAATGGTCAATTCACCATACCACAAAGTTGCACGATGGCTGGCAGATAAATTAGAACCAGTTCGTCAACGATTAGCCACCTATACACTAAAGGATTCATTTGTATTTGCTGACAGCATGAATCACATAAATATTGCTGGTAAGTTTATGGTTTCTTTTGATGTGACATCATTGTTTACAAAAATACCACTTCTTGAAACCATAGATATAATTTTTCAGCATCCTGACATCCTACCTCTACCAGCAACAGAATTCAAACGACTATTACTCATGTGTACAAAAGATGTTCAGTTCCAATTCAACAATACTATATACGGACAAACCGATGGTGTAGCAATGGGAAGTCCGTTAGGCCATGTCCTAGCAGACATTTTCATGGCTAACATCAAAAGAACCAAGCTCAAGGGAGCGATTGATGACATGATGTATTATTCGAGGTATGTTGATGATACCTTCATCGTATGTAATAATCAACATGCAACAAATCTACTAAAATTTCCAACAAAGCCCATCCAAATATTCATTTCACTATGGAACATGAAAAAGAAAACAAATTCCATTTTCTTGATATCGCGATGAAACGAAGAAAGGATGGTACAGTCCAACGTTCAGTTTATAAGAAAGAAACATGAAATGGGATTTATCTCAATTTCAACAGCTTTTGTCCAATCAATTACAAAAAGGCACTTGTCAAAACACTGTTTCACAGAACAGAAAGAATATGTACTGACGATACAATAGAAGACGAAGTTATGGATGTTAAAAAGTGTTTAATGAATAACGGATACCCATTGAAATTTATTGAGAAATATGGAAAGCGTAAATAAAAAAACATGTTTTGATTCAACACAAATTCAAAGGTGATAATGTCACAGGGTCAATCAATATGAGACTAAAAAACTGCATTGACAAGAACATATCCTGCAGCTAAATTGATTGTCCTGTCCAAAACAACATGTTCATTGACACAATCAAAGGTCGACAGGTATCCCTTTCATGTTACCACCGACGGTGTATACAAATTTACATGTATCTTCCAAAGCAGTTACATTAGTAGAACAGAAAGGAGAGCCTACGTCCGATTCAAAGAACATATTCCGAAGGGTTTGAGATAAACGGACTGAAAGCATTCAGCAGTGCTATCTCAAGACATCTCCTTGACACAGGACACGAAGTCAATATACTGAAGTCCTTCAAGGCGATTAACAAACAATCAAATTCAACCCTTTTGAAATTTGAGGAAGCGATAGCAATCAAACGTTTAAAACCAGATCTTTGTATACAAAAAGAAACAGTAATAAATCTTTCTTTGCCTTGGTAACATTAACCCCCCTTTTATTTATTACGTCATTCCAACTCTTTCTGAATTTTATAATTACATCATTCATAACTGATCAATTTCAATTCATATCCCTCTTTATTACGATTAATCTATTTTCAGTTACTTCATTACATAGTAATCTAATGTGTTTTAATTCCATGAGTTCTAATCACTATTTCAATGTTCTGGAACCTTCCCTCCCAAACTTTATTTATTCGAAACAAAAATTTTATGACCTCATTAACTCTAACGGAATCTTTGCTACATCATGATACATATATTCATCCTTCATCACCCTCTTATGTATAATTATGTCAATATCTGTAACAACGTTGAATTTCAAATATTTTAGGTTGTAAGCAGCTGATGAGAACCTAACGAAATGAAATGAGTTCATATTATTCTGCACCAATGTTTGTTCTTGCTCTCTTTTAAATAAGTAGAATTGTTATAAATATTTGTTAATCTATAGGCCGTTGGAAGCGAAACGGGAGAATATATTCGAACAATCTTGAGGACGAAACTAACTCTGAAATGTATGTTGCACTAACGGGAACTTACTTACATATTCTAGCCTTTGAACTTGTCAGACATGCAAAAATATACTACTTTGTGAAACCCAAGTAGCATATATCCTAAAGCATAAAATGATATGGCTTATAGTTATAGAGTTTGAGTTGTGATATAATAATAGGTTTAACGTCAGATAACCAAATCAGAGAAAGAAAAATTAAATGAAAACTAGAAATTTATCATTAGAAAACAAATCTACTATGGTGTATATGGTTAAACATTTGTTTATCCTCTGAAACAGAAAATAATCGAGAAAGTGCATCGCGGAGGAGTGTTATTTACGAAATTAAAAGGACGAAAAGCGAATGTCCGGCGCTCAAACCGGGTTGGTGGATAAGAAAGACCGATCTAGAGGAGTTCGAAAACCCTGAATCCAAACCAACGGAGTACATGGGTTACAGGATTCTGAGGAAAAAATGGTATATGAACCTAACCTCGACCATTGCCTAACATAGGACCACATCTCCTAATGTTGCTCAACTACCTTGTAGATAAGACCTTTATGTCAAAGACTTGTGGAGTGACACTTTGAGGAAACCACTTGCTTCGTTTTGGGCGCCGGGTAAAATCTTATATCACAAGCAAATTAAATGATAACTAATGTGTGGGACATATATATTTGGTGTAACAATATTTATGTGTTTAATAATAATAATAATAATAATAATAATAATAATACTTCAATACTGGTAATTGAAGATAATAAGCTGAAAAACAAAATGGGTAACATTTACCTACCAGCATTGTTTTATTTCTTGATTTCTTAAGTGACTCCTTTTAATTTTTAACTGAAGAAATATTATATAGGATTCGCATATTTATGTGAAATTTGTCACATATTATTCTGACTATAATATACAGCTAAACTAATTATATATAGATTAACTAGTGAGATGCTATTTTACTGTGCCATCCAGTTGACCTCAGATTATAATATTGAGTGGAAATATACTATATGAGTTTTAGGAGTTTCACTGCCAGTGGTGTTCTTAATTATTCAGTTGATCAAGCGTAGTTGTGGCCATTTGAAAACCAAATTTACGATAAATTTATTTCGTGAAAACTAAATCTTATTGAAACGGACTTTTATTTGACTACTTTGTCGAGTTCAATTTCATTTTTGATGTGAAAATACGTAAATGAACGTGCGGTCTACTCATGTGGTAATACTCTTCTATCACAATAAATAGTAAATAAAAGGAATCTCTATGATTTCAACGAAAGATATTTCGAAATAAATATTTATCAAAAACTTACACGCAATAGGGATGTAGCTGTCCAAATTTTCCCACCTACATCAGTTGGTGAATTATAGTGACCGTAATCAGCTGTCCATGATTCATGGATTACGATCTATAGTGTTGAGAGAAAAGAATACCAATTAAGGTCAAATAGGGGAATGATAATATTACATCTCAATAATAATAGTGATAATAATAATAATAGTAATAGTAGTAATCAAAGTTGGCACACACTTACCTCATGTAATAAAAAGCCATAGCCAATCATTTCATCGTGTTTATCATCCAAAAATTTTGAAGTAAGAAACAGATAATTTAACCGGTCAAATACTTTAATCTTTAGGAAAAGAATGTAAATTATTAAATTAACATGATAACAAATAATAAAAAAACTAACAACATGACTGATAGTTTTAGGTCCATTTCTATTTCCTAAATTAGTGAAAAAATCGTAATCAGCGACGAGCGTAAGACGACAAAGTTTGCGCTGTAATTGTATGGGGTGAAAACGTTTTCGTCTAACATAGACATCTGTAAAAAAAAAGTGAGAGAATGGGAATTGAAACAGAACTTGGTCGCTCAAGTGATAAACTATAAAAAATAATGAATTGGACAAATTGAAAATCGATTCACCGAAAATTGCAAATAAACAGATACTGGGACTCAGTGATCGTAAAATTCATTCTTAATCTACTGTGTATGAACAACTCTCCATAACACTAATAGAAAAACGTATAACGTTTGGCAAAAACACTGATAAAATGTAGTTTTCTAGGTACTAAGATCTGGGATGCATATTATATCTGTCAAGTGTAATATATCTAGCATAAAGACTGTATGGGCTAATGTCTAGTGCAACAGAAACGTTTGAAATGGACAAGAACATGAACTATTTATGCAACTTAATTAAAAACGTACCTTTGCCCCAAGAATTTACAGACAGTTATGCAGTCACTTGTTCTAAATGGATTCACCTTCACAGAATATGTGAACATCAAACAAGTAATGTCAGCCAATATGTACCGAATGGGTATCTATGACAAGTATGACCGCCGTATTACGTCAACTATTGATCAATAATAGCTGCTCGTAACTCTGATAACTAGGGTTTGTGCGTAAACGCCTTTGGGTACAACTTAACGAAGAAAAATGGTACAAATTAATTGCGTGGACAAGTGAAATCTACTGACAGAAAAACAGCTTGAGACACGACACAAACGTGCATCGGTTTAAAGTTGTAAAGAAAAGAGCCTTCCAGTTAACGAAAGTATGAATGCGAACAGTAGTTAACAAAATAAGATTTAATTTAGTTGAAAATACAACTGAGATACGTCCTTTCATTTAAAAGGATTTATCTTAATTCTATAAATCCCAGTAACTAACAGAATGATAGCTACTGGGGTTCTTTTCTGAGACATATATGATGATGTCTCAAGTCCGGTTTTTATGATCTCCAGGACTAGGAAGCCATGGACGAACAGGTCACGGCCTTACATAGCCAGCATTTATGTCAAGGTACCACACCATAAACTTACCACTTCTGCTCTTTTCCCACCCACTCTAAACGTCGGGAAATAATGCACGATATGAAGGCCCCTGGGATGTCATTCGTAACGCATGCCCAAGCCTATAGTCTCGATGCTTTAAGATAGTTGGACTGCAATCAAATATACTGCTGGACCTCAACATTACTTAAGCGGTGTTGCCACTGGATGTTAGCAATCCATAGGAGACAACGATGATCAGAGATAGGATAGTTAACCATATTCAGTTCGAAGAGGACACGTTTCACGAACATAGATCAGAACTGGTCTGACCGAAGTGTAGTCTGTTCGACCTTTCATAGTCAAAACAACATAATGACAGTGCGAAAGATGGGTCCAGATTGATAATTATGTAAATTATTAGGTCAACTATCACAACTCCATGGTTCAATTTAGTCTCCATGGGCAAAAATAGGCTACACTCATTACTGTGAGGAACAAATAATTATTGATTGCGTCATACCCCTGTAGCACCAAGCAGCAGTCATTTCACTAGTGAACGGTTTTCTTAAAATACTGTAGAGAACAAGAGGACGCAGAGTGGGAACAAAATATAAGGAGTGGCTAAAAAGTCCTTTTCAAGTGAAAACCGGTGTGGAGACTGACAGCAAGGTATATTTAACAAGACACAGACATACTGGGGAGCAAAAATGATATAATAACTCGTTATGATATGGGATTTTATGAACGAACTTTCAACTTAAAATCAGAGAAGAGAATGTCGATTGATAGACATGAATTGATAAAGTGCCCGAGTGATAGCTGTGCATGAGATCAAACTATTGACGTAAGACCTCGAATCAGATGAGGTCAAAGACAAGCCCATTATCCAGAAGAATAGGTTTTTTATCTAGTAAAATAACGGACTTATATACAAAATATCCATACAAAAACAACATGATTAAATGACAAATGATTGGACAAAGTCAATTTGTGTGTGGCTCATTCTCCAATTAATTAAATCCTGAGTTTTATGCCTAGTTCTAGCCCATAATATCATTTCATAAAAAAATTTAAAAATATACACCAACATGATCCTAATGAAAAAATTCTATACAGAAAGATATCTCGTCAATTAAAAAATAGCTTATTATTTAGCTTATATGTGAAGTGGCATGTATATTTTAAAAAAGATTCTTTTATCAGATTTAAGTGTAATTAAACTACCACTAACTAACCAAATGTATCAGTTTCTAGGGCCAATAAAGTGGCTGATTTATAATTCATCGAATTACTAAAATGAAGTTAACAACAAGTCAGAGAAAGGAAATCAAACACTTACTTTAGTATCTTTTTAAATTGAATATCTCTTAGGCGATACATTAACATGGAATTATTTCCAATATAGTTTGTGTAATCAGACAATGGCTAAGAATAATAATTAAGATACTATAATTTACCTCAATAACAAAAATATCTGATTCCACATGAATATGAGCGCTGAGTAGTGAACTGTATGATTCCAAATGAGCTAACACAAATGATTGGTTTGAATCTGATACATAGCCAGTATGTAATTCTGCATATTTTGTTTTCGGATAAAAAGAGTGGGTACCATTTGAACTGATAAATCTTACTGACAAGTTAGAATTATGAAACGATGTTTCACGATGAAGAACCAAATACCATGATCTAGAGGAATGAGTAAAAAACAACAATTACCTTCCCCATGCATAAAACACAGTTTGCCTGGTCTGCCGTCCACTAATATCTCGAGCGATACGAAAGGATGGTCTCTCAAATAACTCATATTGTCCCAGCTGTGAAAATATATCGGATTCTAAAAACATTTTGAAATATCACGGAACACACTACCTATCCTCAGAGTATACTGAATAAATAAAGTCAGGAAAAACAGTAAACACATTGTTCACAGCCAATTATTAGCTGTATAAACCACATACTGTATGTTGTTAAGCGTAAAATTAAATATCAGGGTCTAGAAGGCTTATGGAGTGACATGAATTGGATTTAAATCAAAAAGACCACTGAATGAGCACAAAAACAACGATTAGAAAGTCTGAAATCAAAATTTTTTTGAAAAAGAAAAGTTAATTAAATGGAAAACACAAATAAAATTAATAAATTGTAAGTTATTTGCAGATACAGTCAGTTTCAACAGTGATAACATGAGTGGCAATTAATCAAAAGATCCCGCTGGAAACTGTCCAGTCAGGATACTAGCAGGTGATTTCTGATACGGAAAAATAGGGAAATAGAACATGTTGAGCGATACACTGATAATTCAATGATCAGTAAATTTTGGTAGTTTGTTCTTTCCAGTTAATCGCCCATATTCGAAAAATATTAACAGCTTGAGTTATATACGTCAAGATGAATCACTGATGAGCTTATTGTGGAATGAACAAAGCTGTTCTTTAGTATTTAAATTACATTTTGGATTGTGTAGATACTATCGAGTAGCTACATCGTTAAATTACCAAATAAATCTCTTAATTCGAAATCAGACTCAAATATTGACATACTAGCAAGCCAATTTGATAAAGTTACATCAAATCCTCAGTTAACCGAATTCACTAAACTGACATATGACAATGCACTGACTCTTGGGCTATATTTATGATCGGAAGCCTAAACCAGGATACGTAAATCTGAATCAGTCAGCTAAAACGTCTACGTTGCCACGCCTCATTAGCACAACAACATGAACATAAAATTCGTAGAAGCAGTTACTTTCATGTTAGTAATATATAAAGGAAAGATTGCATATAAGGATATAGTACAGGTATGAAGTAATTTTAATGTCACGGTTTAAGGGAAGACAGAGAGTGTATACACCGACGCCACTGTGATCGATTCTGAGCCACGTCGCCCAGAGTCTCCAACCATTGGTTACGATAGTCACGCGGACCCCAACCAAGTAGTTCGCATCTAACAACATAGCTCAGACCAGAAGTTAGTGACTTCAAGCACTGACGCCACGTTTTGGTTTGGCCACCCCTAACTTTCTTCCAACCATCTCCAACACCAGTAAGCATTGCGCGTCGTGGTAATCGGTGGTTGGGAATATGCAATACGTGGCCCAACCATCTCAGTCGATGGAGAATCACAACAACATCAACTGATTTACCATCATTCCCTAATACCCCGCGTCTAACCTCACTATTATTTACCTGGTGATCCCAGCAATATTTCTAAGACATCTGTGGTCAAATATTAGTAGCTTACGAGTATCTTCTACTCTTAATGGCCACGTTTCGCAGCCGTAAGGTAAAACAGAACGAACTGCCGCGCAGTATACTCGTCCCTTAATTGATAGACGAATATCTCGCCTTCGCCATAGGTGACGTAAGTTGGCAAAGGTCAAACCAGCTTTTCGAATCCGTGCTGAGATTTCGTCAGACACCAACCCATTAGGGCTGATCAGACTTCCAAGATAAGTGAAGTTGTCAATGCGTTCGACTACTTCACTCCCTATCCTTGGTTCAGGTGTTGATGCAGGCCAATCCTGAAGCATCAACTTACATTTGGAGGGGAGAAGCGCATCCCGAACATCCTGGCATTGTTGCTCAGTGCTACCAGAAGACTCTGCATTTTATCGGCGTCTTCATCAAACAGGACTATGTCATCTGCGTATTCTAAGTCAATAAGTGGACCTCCTGATAGGAGATCAATACCCGAGAATTCAGTCGACGAGAGCGTTATTTCCATCAGTAGATCTATGATGAAGTTGAACAAAAATGGAGAAAGTGGACAGTCTTGACGGACACCACTTGAGGTTGCAAAAGCAGATGACAGTTCGCCATGAGCTCTCACTCGACTAGTAGTGTTTGAGTAAAGAGCCATCACAAGGTTTATGTACTTCTGAGGTACGCCTTTCAATGACAGACACTGTCACAGAACCTCTTGGTCAACAGAGTCAAATGCTGGTTTTAAGTCAAGAAAGACCACCATTATCGGACGCCCATAAGCATTCCTGTGTTCTAAAATCAGACGAATGGTGAATATGTGGTCTATGCATCCACGACCAGGTCTGAAGCCAGCTTGGTTCCCTCGTGTTTGTAGTTCACGAGTATTAGTTAGGCGTCCGATAATTATCGAGGCTAGTATTTTAGATACTATATTAGTCAAACTAATCCCTATGTTGTTGTCACAGGATGATTTTGACCTCTTCTTATATATCGGGACAATAAGCGATTGCGACCAGTCAGATGGGATAACGTCCAACTCCCAGATTTTAGCTAAAATATGAGTCAACCTAATCGCTAAAACTGAACCACCATACTTAAAGACCTCTGGAACCAATCCATCTGGACCAGCTGCCCTTCCTCGTTTCAGATTAACTATAGCCTTTTGAACTTCAGTTAGAGTCGGGGGACCTACTTCAATGTTCCATCCACACTGTCTGAGAATGGTGGATAGCTGTAGAGTAGCTGAAGGCCAGCTGAATTGCTTCTTAAATTGTTCCGTCCATCGTTGGAAACGTTTTAACTGAGGGTAAACAAGAGTGCTGTCTTTTTCCGATGTCTCACTGACACTTGACTTTTTAATTCCGGTTTCTTTTATTGGTCTAAAAAGCTGTCTTTTGTTATCTACAGCCGCTGCCTTTTCCATCTCTTTTGCTTTCGTTGCCCAACACTGCTCACAATCGTCCCGTAGACTTTTGGTCAACCTAGATCTGATTTGTTCCCACTTGTCATCGTGTGGCGGAGCCTAATGGGATAGGTTTATGAGTTTATCAGTGTAATGGATGTAGTAGAAATCCAATGGTTTTTCGTAACATTTTGGTTCAAATCACCAATCATTATTGCTGCTGATTCCACAGCTGTTCGTGTATATTTCCAAGCAATATCTGGGTCAGCCTCGTTTTCGAAATTGCCTAAGTGTGAATTCAGTTGTTCACGGAATGTACCTTTGCCTTCCTCATCACTGAGTTCAACTCGAATGGGTCTTCTTAATGTGGCTTTTCTACGTCCAGTGAGGTGCAAGCAAATACGTGCTCCTATTAGAGTACGATCAAAGTCTAAAAATGTATTCCAGAACGAACGGCAGTCTTCTACCGAGCCTCTCCAACGATGACTGATGACAATACCGTTCATCGTTGGTTTGGTGAAGAGGGTCGCCCTGTTGGACAATACTTCTTAAAAATAAACGATTGTCTGAGCGCAGTTGCAGCAGACGATCACCATTATCTGTTCGCTAAGCCGGAATGCCGAAATACCCACCTAATTGTCTTTCTGTTTGGTTTAAGCTACATACTTGGGCATTAAAGTCAGCTGCTATGAGTACTATGTCTGAGTATTTAGCTTTTTGAAGAAGTTCAGAAAACTTCCTGTAAAACTCACCTTTCACTTCATCCGGGCTGCAGTCAGTGGGAGCGTAGGCAGAAACGACGAAAAGGCAACGATGTGTATCCCTATCTTTCCGAGTTCTTACGGAGCCGTTTAGGCGAACAGCACACAGGCGACTGTTAACAGGGATATATTCTAAGAGTGCATACCATTGCAAAAAATACTAGTCTATATCTTTACATCATATAATTAACAATGTATTTGTTGACTGGTCGAAAAGCACGTCACACATAACCCTTTTGTGAGCAACTTCCGTACTTGTTGAGACCTTACCACCGGAGACGGAAATCTGTGGGATATGGTGAGATGTGCATTTTTAGAGTCGACCTTTTCTAACCCCGCCATTCCTTGTGGGAAGGCGGCATAGCTGTCATGCTGGTTGTCTGAAATAAACATCTAACTGCTGTCACACCTCCGTGGTCAGTAGTACGACTTCGCTCTCGGACCTTGGGTTTGCTGCTTTTCGTCTCACCGCTCTTCAACCGATCTGCCTGGAATGGTAGGACCTTGGAAAACGATTGTTCCAGCCAGGATAGCCCGACCGGTTCATTACGATAGGCAAGCCCAATCACCACGTTAAGGTATCAGCAACGATGGTGTAAATATAACTGAGCTCCGAATTGGAATCAAACAGTTGAAATCTGGGTGTATAAGTCGTTGAGTGATGGACATCGCGCAACAATAAATGCCAAACAACTAACAATTTTTTAATATATTAGAAAATTTCACAAATAGTGAATAAGGATTACGGCTCATAGTCATAATCTTAAGCATACCAGTTAAGAAACTGAAATAAAGATGCTCAGCATTGCTGAAATAATTGCAGCTCTTGTGGAAGTTTACTGTCACCAAATAATCTATAAAAATACATAAAATTAGACTGGAATAGAATTCCACAAAGTATTTGGTTTATGAATCATATTTCTTTTACTAACAATTGATCTTTTAGTCAAGAAAAAGACTAAATTGATAAGGATATGGTAGATCGGGTTTGTCTGTATATAAGGTAGTGGGTAAGTAAATTAAGTACTATACCTTTTAGAGTTCGAGCCCTTGACATATACTAAAGTTCAGCTACACATGTACTATCCCATTCTCATATAAACAATGTGACTACAGTAAACAGTACATAAACCTACCCTTATTAGTTGCATCACTATTTAATTAAGGACTTTTACTTGGTACAGACTTGTTTAAATAAAGATCAGTTACAAAAGAATACGTTGCTTATCAAGTGGATTGACCGGTTATGAATTAACTCACCGTTACAAACATCAATACACATTTATTATAACCATACAAATGTTTTTCCCAACAAGTTTGAGTTGGATTTATTGAACATGATTGTTGTGGCGTCCCATAGAGTTTAACTAACGTAAAATGATTATATGCTATTTTACAAAAATAACTAAGTGGTGAATACATTATATAAAATATTATTACTGAACATATTATTATTAAACTATCTAATTGTTTTCAGTCACGGGATAGACTGAGCGATAATATTCATTTTCTTTCTTTGGATGCAATTGATGGAAAACTAGACGTTCGTCAAACTACAGCATATGAGCGAGTCGATTGAGCACCAAATTACGATTATATTCATGTTTCATAATTTGAATAGCCTACAAACTCATTAATTATGATGAAAATGTAAAATTACCACAAAATATGCCGGTACGGCCGAAAGTGAGGAAAGTCAGCTCTCCCTCTCGAAATACTCTCACATGACTACGTGCTTACAACCACTGCCAGGGAAGTCCTATTCACTGCCTTCTCGTGGCATGATTGTTTTCGAAATTGAGAGGACAAAAAGCGAATGTCCTGCACTTTAACCGGGTCGGTGGATACGGACAATCCACCTAAGGTAGTTAGAAAACCTTGGTTCTATACCAATGGTGCATATGGGACTGCATCCCCCAAATGCCCTGGTATGGCCAAGAGTGGGGAGAGTCCGCTATCCCTCTCTAAATGCTCCCACATGGCCACGCGTATATAGCCTCTGCCAGGGAAATCCTACTCACTGCCTTCTCGTAACACAGGTGTTGCTTACGAAAATGAGAGGACGAAAATCGAATGTCCGGCGCTTTAACCGGATCCCAAACCAATGGTGCACATAAGCTCCAGTATCCTGAAGGAACAAATGGCGTACGAACCAATCTTTGGTCACCGGCCACCATGGAACTGAATCTCCTTATGGTGCTCAACTGCCCTGTGGATCAGACGTTCAGGTCGAAGGCTCGGGGTGTGGCCCCCTAAGGAAACCACCTGCTTCGGTTTGGGCACCCGAACAGTATCACAGCCCTCACACATACCAAATGAGATGTGTGGCGCATATATATTTGGTGCCTTCTTGTACCAATGTTTATGTATTTAAATTAAATAAATGAACTCAATTAGAAGGAAATAAGCTGCATCGCGATAACATTTTGTGCTATTTTGGTGAGGGAATGTAGCTAGCTAGGATCAAGAATAAGAGTGGGAGATAGGGTAGCAAATATATGGATGAATATGTATACTTGCCCCTTCGACTTAAAATTTCAAGAAACCTTGAGTTACCCTGAGAAATTTATAAACGTTGAAATTCTACACAGATTTTAATCTGATTAGATACCAATTATTTGCACTCTGTCTAGCAATTTTAATAGCTTGCTTTTAAAGTTATGGTCTGTTCAACTGCTTCAGGTTCATTTTTAAAATCGCTTATGTCCGTTCCTATCTCTAAGTTCTACTGAGACACCTAAGAATGAAGATCTTTAGCTACCTACACTTTGATATCATCTCATTTCGAAGTCTGGCACGCTTTCGTAAGTAAAGCATAGGGTCTAGGAGAATTCTTGGACCATAGTTTTGTTTGAAATTCTCTGTAGATAATCAAGTCCATAAAAAACGATAAGTTGCTACGCAAGATGGAAAATCAGCCAGTGGGGTAGTGAATCTTCACCAAGTGAAGTGGCTGGGACGTATGTTACGTATATTTAAGCACTGTCTACCTTGGTTAATAGTGCTACCTATTTCAGTAGATTAGAAGAAAGCTAGGAGAGGCCACATCAATACGACATCAGTGAATGAAGTCATCGACTAGAGATCTGAGCCATGATAACAAGTGTAGACTACCTGTCTGGAGACTGAGTGATATGGATCTTAGTGGCCCAAGTGCATTCACTCCCTATTTTCCTCTCTATCTTAAATCCCAGGATATCTTCATGTATAGTCTCCCACAGTCTTTTCAAACCATATACTTAACACCTAACTTTCTTATCATTACTGCCATATTAATTGGATGTTTTCTCACTTCGTGTTAATGTGGCTAGGTAGCTTGTGCAAACGCACACCTGTGGCAGGCTCTATGCTAATTATATCTGTTCCGTAGATGAACAAAATGAAAATTACATGTGTGACTAGGTTATGGGCTACATGTGACGTTCGTGTAATAAATGTTCCCCACAAGTATGAACTTGAAAATTTCCCTTAATTTAAGATTATATTAATAATAGGCTGCATTGATAATTACGTTTTAAAAACTACTTTTCCATGACAAAATACAGTGACGTGACTTTTTCCAATTAATTTGCTTGTTTCTATCTAATTGTTTATATACGAATACGCTCATTAAAGAACGTTTGGTCAAACAAACATAATATATCAACATTTCTAGCAAACCGACTCCCTATGGTAAAATTTTAACTTTTAAGAAAGTAGTACATCTAGTTTCTGATGATAATTGTAACCACTATTACTAAGGAACATTAAAGCTGAGAAAATAACATAAGTCAAAGTCATGATCGGTTTAAAATAACCTCACTTTAGTCTCTAGACTCATACGCGCGCTTTACGAACGGAGAGCTTAGTCTTAAAGTGATTTGCATTTCTCAAACTTTTGCTGTGTCATTACGCAACTAAAGTACCACTTTCTGTCCAGAAAATCTGTCTTGAGCTGTACGTTTGGTAGATTTCTTTTTTTAGTTTTACTCAAGTTAATAATTAACTGTGCTTTCGCTTTAGCATACTATTCGGTTTTTCTGTTTTTCACGTCAAGGCTAATTTTAGTTTATCCCAATCTTTTGAACCACCCGTTTTTATCCATTTTATCTGCTTTTAGTCTGTTGTTTTTTTGTTTTACGGTTGTAGACTTTTGCTAGCATTTGTAAAAAATTTACATCATAACCATGAGGAATACATGCAAGCGGCCCGGATGCCATTTTTGTTGTTACCTCTGACAAGCAGTGAGACAATTGAAAAGGTTTGTCCCACAAAGCGTCCACAGAACTTACAGCAATTGCTTACAACAGACTCAGGAATTCGGACCGTAGGTGGGTATGTGGCACGTGCAAAATTATTGCTGAGGTTTTGCTGAGCAACACCATTCTCTTGACAGGTCTGCGGAAAAATTGTTAGCAAACCTGAAATAAGGCAGTCCTAAAACAGGTAAACAAATAAAGATGCGTAGTGTAGACAAGAAGAGGAACCTTGACAGCGCTACGGAGCATGTAACAACACTAGTGAGAACATGCTGATGCTCAGCATAACATCTACGGTACTAGACTCTCTCAGCAAGCTTAGGTCTCCCAGATCTTACTTACTTACTTACGCCTGTAACTCCTCGAGAAGGAGCATAGGCCGCTCACCAGCATTCTCCATCCAACCCTGTCCTGGGCAATCCTTTCAAGCTCTTTCCAGTTCTTATTCATCCTTTTCATATCTGATTTTATTTCCCGACGTAGTGTGTTCTTTGGCCTTCCTCTTTTCCTCTTCTCTTCAGGATTCCAAGTTAGCGCTTGTCTCGTGATGTAGTTTGATGATTTCCTCAATGTATGTCCTATCCATTTCCATCGTCTTTCCCTAATTTCTTCTTCCGCTGGAAGCTGGTTGGTTCTCTCCCACAAAAGGCTGTTGCTGATGGTATCCGGCCAATGGATGTTGAGTATGTTGCGTAGACAGCTATTAATAAATACTTGTACCTTCTTGATGGTGGTTGTTGTAGTTCTCCAAGTTTCAGCTCCGTATAGTAGAACTGCCTTGACGTTGGTATTGAAGATTCTGAATTTGATATTAGTTTAAAGTTGTTTTGAGTTCCATATGTTCGTAAATTGAAGGAGTGCCGCTCTAGCTTTGCCAATCCTCGCCTTGACGTCTGCATCTGAACCTCCTTGTTTATCGACGATGCTTCCCAGGTATGTGAAGGATTCCACGTCTTCCAGAGTTTCGCCATCAAGAGTGATTGGATTGCTGTTCTCCGTGTTGTGTTTGAGGACCTTGGTTTTTCCTTTGTGTATGTTGAGGCCTACTGATGCAGAGACTACTGCTATGCTGGCTGTCTTTATCTGCATTTGTTCGTGTGTATGTGATAGGAGGGCTAGGTCATCTGCGAAGTCCAAGTCGTCTAATTGGTTCTGAGCTGTCCATCGTATGCCGTAGTTTCTCTCAGATGTCGAGGTCTTCATAATCCAGTCGACCACCAGAAGAAACAGGAAGGGAGAGAGTAGACAGCCTTGTCTTACTCCGGTCCCTACTTGGAATGCGTCTGTCAGCTGTCCTCCATGCACTACTTTGCACTGTAGTCCGTCGTATGAGTTCCGGATAATGTTGACAATCTTCTCAGGAACTCCGTAGTGTCGAAGAAGTTTCCATAACGTCCTCCTATCTACATTGTCAAATGCCTTCTCATAATCAATGAAGTTGATGTAGAGTGACGAGTTCCACTCAATTGATTGTTCGACGATGATCCGTAGTGTCGCAATCTGGTCTGTGCACGACCGGTCCTTACGGAATCCAGCTTGTTGATCTCGAAGTTGAGCGTCTACTGCGTCTTTTGTCCTGTTCAGTAACACTCTGTTGAAGACTTTACCTGGTATTGACAGTAGTGTAATGCCTCTGTAGTTTTCACACTTGCTCAGATCTCCTTTCTTTGGAATCTTGATGAGGTGTCTTTCTTTCCAGTCCATCGGCACTTGTTCCTCCTCCCAAATCTTCTTGAATAGAAGATGAAGCATGCTTGTAGTTACTTCGATGTCTGATTTCAATACTTCAGCTGGTATATTGTCTGATCCCGCTGCTTTTCCGCTCTTAATTTGTCTGATGGCCATTCTGATTTCTTCCGTAGTTAATGGATTGACATCTACAGGAAGATCTGTGTGTGCTGCTTCGAAGTCCTGTTTATTCATTGCAACCGGCCTATTCAAGAGTTCCCCGAGGTACTCTACACATCTGTTCCGCTGTTGTTCAGTTTCAGTGATTAGCCTGCCTTCTTTGTCTTTGACTGGTCTCTCTGATTTACTGTATTTCCCTGCTAGTTTCTTCGTTGTATCGTAAAGCTGTTTGATATTTCCTTCTCTTGCAGCTTTTTCCGCCGTCGTTGCTAGTTCTTCCACGTATTTTTGCTTGTCAGCTCTAATGCTGTTCTTCACTTGCTTGTTTTCTTCTATGTTCCCAGCTTGTGCTTGGACTTTCTGTGCTCGTGTTCGACTGTTGTTAATTGCTGATTTCTTGTTCTTCCGTTCTTTGATCCTGTCCAGTGTTTCTATAGCGATCCATTCCTTATGATGATGCTTCTTGAGGTCCAGAACCTCTTGATACATTGAAGTTAATGCTTCTTTGATACCTTTCAATTTGTGCTCCATAGTAGTTTCTTCTTCCTTCAGTAGATCCTGTAAGGCTTGGAACCTGTTGTTGAGAGCTAACTTGAATCCGTTGAATTTGTTAGTATTTTGGAGGAAGGCTGTATTGAATCTTTGTAGTGCTGTTTGTCCAGTTGTCCAGTTCTTCTTTAGCTTCAGTTTTAAATTGGCCACAACTGTGTGGTGATCTGGAACTATGTCAGCTCCTCTCCTAGTTCTCACATCTTTCATTGTCCTTCGGAACCTTTTATTGATGCAAATATGATCTATCTGGTTCTCTGTGGTGTGGTCCAGTGAGATCCATGTAGCTTTGTGTGTAGGTTTGTGTGGAAATGTTGTGCCGCGTATGACCAATTTGTTGAACGCACACGGATTTGTAAATCTTTCCCCATTTTCGTTTCTCTCTCAGTCCATATCGTCCCATGATATCTTCATATCCGGTGTTGTCTATTCCGACTTTGGTGTTTAGATCTCCCATCGAAATGGTGAGGTCCTTTCTTGGGCACTTCTCTATGATTAATTGCCTTTGTTGTCCAGCTTGAGTCCATTGGGTTTCGCTGATTCCCAGGACTGCCAATTTGTATCTCCTCATTTCCGCTGCTATTTGACTGGTCTTCCCGGTATCCCACATTGTCCGGATGTTCCATGTACCTATTAAAATTGTTGCTCTGGTTGTTAGAAGGGACATCGGCCTCATGGCTTCCGAAGGAACGCGGCTTTCACTATGAGGCGTCATATTTCTTCTAAATGAAGATCTTCTAACTCCCAGGGCAGAGTTTAAATGGTTTGAGTTATTTTTTCTGGTTAGTGTTTTTTAGCGAGTTAGTTTTCTACAGGATGGGGTCGCCAAACTCATGTCTAACCCTTCTCCTTTACCCGGGCTTGGGACCGACAGTACCTCCAGAAGAGCTACAGGCGGAGTTTCTCCCAGATCAGGGACGCTGAATGCAACGGTGGTTTCCAAAAACTCTGTCCATTCACACAAGACTGAGGATAGGGAAGCTCATGCGTTCAAATTGAAATCATAGATTGCTTCTACATGAACGCCGCGGTTTTACCAAATTGGATGGACGAGCTGCGCGAACTAAGTACTGCCAATAATGCCCATCTGATAGGAATATCTTAAACATGGAGCTGGCAATACCAGGGACGTCTTTGTTTTTTAATAACAAAAAATCAAGAATTTGGGTGTAGCAGCCTTAGATTTGCGATCTTGCCTGGAGGTACACCAAGTTCACAACCAAGAATTTTTCAGTCTTAATGAATCCATATGATACTCAATGAGATTGTGTACCACCTCTGACTCTCTAGTTAGAGTCATCTACAGGAAGACCATTGCTGACATCGAGTAAGTCAATCGTATGCTAGAAAAATAATCCCGCTCTACTCGTTTCGGATTCAATCATATCCTGATCCTAAGGGAATTCAATTTTCCTAAAGTCAGTTTCGCAGAACATACGTATATTGGAGGTGAAAACGAAACTGAAGCTCGGTTCTTCGACGTCATTGAGGATCTGGGATTATTCGAAACTGTGAAGTCGGCAACTCGTTGAAGGAACGGTCAGACGCCGTCTCGCTTAGACTGGGTATTTACAAACGAAGAATTCCTAGTTGACAACCTCTCAATCTTGGCTCCCTGTGGCAAAGTGATCACGCTGTCATAGCTTTTAATTTTATCCGCATAACTTAGCCAAGACGTCCTACCAACAACGGGCACTGGAATTTCAAACGGTTGGACGTGTCAGCCTTACAGGACAATCTTCAACAAGTGGAAAGGGAAATTCATCATCAACTTGATGTGGATACTCATTGGGGTTTCTTACTACACACGATCTCATGTGCCACAAGGCAGTTTATCCCTTAAATGGTCCTCAAAATCTACAAGAACTGGACTTCACGTTTGTTAAGCTGCAAAAAGCACTGATGACCGGGATACGAGCGAACTGGTAACAGCAGTGCATACGGTGCAGTACAAACATAAAAGTAACTTATACACAGATGATTGCTGTGGTCATTGAAAAATTTTAAATGACTGGCTAACCTATTACCTAGACATCAGAAACAGCAATGGAGTTCGCGTGCCTCTGACAGCATGACTGTTGGTTATCCAAAACTATCGAAGCAGTTTCTGTTTAACATGTGATGTATTAGCCAGAATAGCAGCGAAAAGTTTCACACACCATCGAAGTACTTATGAAAGTTATTAGAGGTATAACAGGCTGATGGGAATTTTGTTTTTCCGTAAAATGACCTATTTTTATTAGGTTTAATAACAAGTGACCTCACAAACGACATCTTTTTATGGATTGCTGTGGTACTTATACAAATTAATGATGCATTTGTACTTGATTGCTCGCTGATTTCGAATTCCAAATATAACACTTTCATTTGTGCTCATCTAGTTCTAATTGCTGTAGGTTGCACTATTTTAGAAATTCCTGGTTAACACACTATTTTAAATACTTGTGATCATCATAACTATTTCTATTTGAAGAATTATTTCATTAGTTTTTCATGCCTGTAGGTAACCTTCGTGCTATTGATAGAAAAAACCAAACAAATAGTGAATAAGTCTTTATTTAGATCTTTGCGCAGTTACAGTGAAGCGTGGGATTACCTGTTCAGACAAACAAAGCCTCTCAGCATTCAATATACGATAATAGGTAATATAACGCCCATACAAATAAGAAAGTGCATGAATACTTGAACTCTATTTTTTGAAGTACGCTTAGTTGTTTGAGGTCAACTCTTAACCAATCAACCTAAGCTGTTACATTAGCTTCCCCCTAGAATCGACTTCCGTAGAAAGGTCGGTTCGATTAACTTATCTATCAAAAACACCTTAGTTCTGTTTCCGCAGCCCAAGGGAGAATTGTCAACTAGCTCTCTGTTTGATTTCCAAACAATGACGACTAACTTCGTCAGCAATCAACGATATCTATGGATGTCTCTTCATTTACTAGCTTGCCATCTTATTTTGAGGCATGTAGTTTATTCTACAACTATCGCTGACGGTTAGCCACGTGCTTGTAAGGGAAGAAGGGTGAGAAAATAAAAGAAGAATGTCTGAGGAAATGCCGCGAGCGGACTACCCAACATCATGTTGGTGAGGTACGATTTTTACGTGCTCTGTCCGGCTGTCAGGTGTTTGCACTTGAGTTGCCCCCAAGTAAAAAAAAACAAAGAATAATCTACTTCAAAAGCGATGATGAAAACCAATCAAACCTGAAGAACTGCACCACTGCTTGCATAAAATAATAAGGACAAAATGAAAATACAAAAATATGTTTGATAATTGTTCAGTTGCACGTAAGTGTTTGGCTTCCAGAATGTATTGGTGATCTGGAGGGAAATGGGCATAATGTGGACATCTTGTGTGCGAAAAGTATGAAAACAACGAAAAATACTTTTTTAGAATGCAGATATATGTAAATGTGTGGATTTGCCAGAAGTTGAACTCCCTATTAAACCCGATCAAATGTATGACCCTGAGTCTATGATGACCAGATACGTAACCGCGGGTACATAAGAGTACTCTCCGACCCGGAAAAGTAGAGTATACGGTCAAGTAGGAAAAGAAAATTATAAAAAGGATGAGGATCGGATACATCTGTGTCAACCACCATATGATGGTTCGATGTAGTTATGCATGATAAATTGAAGCTACATTTCCTCAAGTCATCTAGGTAACGAGTTGATCTGTACCTTACATGTGTGTAAGTTTTATTAGTCTGAAGCATCATGAATGATTAATCACCGTAAAGGAATACTATAGTAATACCCATTGTAGGCCGGTGTAGTCTATTGGCTAGGTGTGTTGTGTAGCATTCAGGAGATCAGAGGTCCCAGTGCGTATAAGGCAGAACTCACTTATATAGGATGCTCGCTGATTGCAAAATGCTCAGACATGTAGGTAGTTGTCCACGTAATCAGACATTACAGACACGGGTAGACCAGAAATTCTGAATACTTGATCCATACAAGTACCTTCTTTGCAGAACAACAGCCAGGCACATTTTGACCATAATTTACGATTTTGTTTAACGACTAGATAATTTAATAAAGATTTCGTATAGTAAACTATTCACCGAATGTTCAATGCTTTCCTCGTATTTGGAGCAATACCGAAATATAAACGGTATTTCTGGCGGGTGAATATGTAATGGTATTGGGCCATTACCACGCAATCCTTAAAGCTGAACGCGAGACAACTGGAGAAAAAGGTATTCAACATTTAACGCGGAGAACCCAACGATGACGAAGGCGGGGGGGAGGAATTGAATCAATTCGAATCGACCGGATGGCACGCTTGGCCTTGAAGGCCTAGTCACTCTTGAGTGCTGCTATATGTCTTTTATTCGTATTAAGTGTACTGTTTTATCTTTAGCCTAAGTTTATTCTCCATCATATGTTGGTGATCGTTACGATGCGATGAGTTCGTGTAAACGATGATGTGACTTCCGCGTAAGATCTTATAGATTAGACAGTTATATCATGACAAATCTACAATTTTAGGATTAGGTCTATTATTAGAGCAGTACTAACATCGAAGTAGACCATAATTCCAAATATATATATATATGACAGTTTTGTCTCCAATCATCTCTGGTTTCATCGCGCAAGTCCAGGTTGTAATCCTTTTGTAGTTAGAGGTATGTCCACGGAACACACTTTAGAAACTCATCACTTGTGTATGAAGTTAACTTACGTAAAAGGCTGGTAGTTAGTTCTAAATATACTACACTAGCGCTGTCTTAATCATTTTATTTAAAGCTCAGCTTGTTTGGATATCTCTTAGCAGCATAATTTGATAGGTCGTCAGTCATCCACGAAATATGTAACAAGAATCTATCCATAACGTACATACTGATAGCACATAAAATACACCTAACGTATTTACTCCTCATACTTCATCAGTGCATACACTTGATCAAAACCATGAGACAGTTTAAATAGATTACAAGCCATCTTTTTGTCAATATTCAATTTGGGATGACTTCCAGAGCGGTTAAGTGTTTAGCATCCCATGAAATGTAGAACCAATTTGAGAATTAAGCCCAGAACAACAAATGAGAATTTGACTACTTCAAGTTCTCCTGCTGTAAAGTTAGTTGATTATGATTTCATGGTATCTCTTGATCAGGCATACAAACGACTCTACATTACATCTATAACTAAATGGATCAATTTTCTAAACGTCGATGTTGCAAAGCTGACACTAGTTAACTTCGTATAGAAAGTTGCTTGGTCTTAGTACAAATGATTGTTAACACTATGTTACATCCATAATACGTGCTGATAGCTGTCAACTCAGACTTCGATACCATAGGTTCGTTAATCTTGTACCAAAGGCAAGTGCACTAATACTGAGCGAAACCATAATTTTACATGCATACTGAAGTATATAAATTCTGGGTAAATTATGCATCTTCGGATCTCATTATATCTGAAATTCACCTGAGTGCGATGAATCTGATTGAAGCTGAGAATCACGATTGGCGTCAATCGTCAGGTGTTTTCTACACAGCTTGGGAACTGTTGATGTTTACAAACAGTAAAAACACAGCCAACTTCATTCGAGACTCCACGTCATCCGCCATATTCGTCACTACCCTGAGTTTCAGATCGTCGGCGATGTCATGTTTTATATAACAAATTATTGATAAATTAGGTCACCAGAAGTGGTACAGTTCATGTGTGACCTGTTGATAGTCTTATAGAGCAATAGATTTTCATGAAAAAACTAGATTAAAGTTGTTATTCATCAAAAAATCATCTAACTAATGACACTAATTCCAACATGTAGTACAATAATTTAACATTGATAGATATTTAACAGACATTCTGACTGAAAAACATAACCTTTCAGTATGTAAATTAACGTATTTCTGATTTCAAATGAATAAAAAATATCACAAAACACCCAAAATCCACGGAAACAACGGAAGGTACCTTGTAACGTATGTCAAGATAACGCCATGTGTTTGCGTCACACAATGTTTGTGCTCAGAGATAATTTTAAAATCTAATGTTGAATTGGGATCTGGACTGTGGTACTGGGTGAGAATTTCTGGTATAGCAAAAGGCCTGAGTTTGTGTTATTAACTCGATACCTGGAACATAATAGTGAGCGAAGCGATTGAACGATAGAACATAGGTCAGATTTACTCAATACACAATGGACAGTACCTGGACTTCTTTTAAAAGACTCTAAAGATGGTCTTATGATTATCTCTTTCTTTATAGAATTCTACAGTTTGATTATTCTAAACGTGAAACCATCCTCACGAACATTTTTACTAGCTTTTCCATATTCGTCAGGGTTATAATTTATGGATGAACCAGTCAGATTTAGAGAGTATATTTTGGGTTTATTCATGTACCTAAGTACCATCTTAGCATTGTAACTGTTGTCAGTTCCTTACGAAAACGTGAAATCTAATTCCTAATTTTAACGTTCAACTGTAAATCCTAATTCTAATTCCGAACAATAATATACGACTTCCATTAAACCTAAGTAGGTAGGAGGACATTGCAAAGTCATTTTGGAGTTGCTAAAAAGTCGTTCAAAAATCACAGCACAAACTGGTATCCCAAACTATATTCTTGTACTACACATGGTGCAAATTTATAGCTTTCCTAGGAGTAAGCCAAAGTTTTTCAGTTTCATTACGCTACTGAATACTTATCGAATCTGTATAAATAGATAAATATCCATCATAAGATAAGAAGACACGGTGTATGTTAGTTTCCGAGTGACGTTCTAAATTAACCCAGCAAACGGTCCTGAATGGTCCACAGGTCATTTGAATCAAGGCTTCACAAAGTTACTCCAAGGAATAACGTTCTCTAGTAGCTGCTAGATCCTAAATGAAACACAATTAATTGGATATAGTATTGAGTAACGTGATACTAGAATTATTCAGAATATACGTAATAAATGAATCATCACTGTTCAATGTGTTCTCTCTATATTTATTGGTTTTAAGAGGTCGGAAGATTCTGTAGGCATTAGCATATACCTTGTTTATTTTCCATCATACTTAAGTGTTCCGTAAAATAAGAGACGTCTGAGAGACCTTGAATATCCCACTGAGTCTTGGGGTCATCTGCAATGTTGTAAAAATGAGAATAAAATCACTTGGTTGGTCACTAACAAAAAATACATTGAGGAGGTGACTGGGGATGGGATTGTGTGATATTTTCTCTATCATTGAAAATGAACTAGTGAACTCTTCATTAAGAATACAGTAACCTCAATGAAGAAGAGAGAATTCTTCTATGACGTCTCAACTTACTTGGAGAAATCTAGAAGTCACATGTGCTCAGCAAGAAAAACGACAACCCAATTTATTCAGTGTAAAATGCTCCTCCACTGCTTATATAACAGTGATGTGACTAATTAACTTGAAAATCCGAAGGTACTCGAGCACGTCTGTTTAGGTCATGAAACTGGTACAAACGTCATTGGACTTCAGAGCTCGGAGCAATGTTAAGGGAAGTGCTTCGAAATTTTGCTCATCGTAAATCTTTATAGAACTTGGCTGCCCGGCAATTGTGTCGTATTATTAGAATAAGGTTTGTGGATAATGTAGTAATTTTGATAGTTGAATTCATGAGTTGATGTACGCTAGATGGAAAACCTGGAAGCACTGCATTTTCATTTTGCATTAGTATGGAACCCCTCAACAGTGCGCACACACGATCCCACATTCAAGACTTAAACCCAGGGCCCTCGGTCTTGCACGCAAACGCTTAAACAATAGACCACTGAGCTGGCATCCAACGGTGCTAATGTTTCACTTCAAACAATCCATGATCTTACTCAACCACTCATCGATTGTCTGAGGTAGTTACCTGTCTCTTTCGTGCCTCTAGGTAACCCTCGTTCTGTTGATAGAAGAAACTAGACTAGTAGTGAATACGTCTTAATTACGATCGCAATGCAGTCACAGTGGAGCAGGGAATTAACTGTTCAAGCACACAAAGCTTTCTAACATTCTGTTATATCCTAGCGAAGATTAAGTTACGAGTAACTTCTGACACCTTTTAATGGATTAATATTATCTACATCTTATGGCATAACCATTCAGTAATTAGATTATGTATATCTATATTTCCCTTATTATAAGCTTCGTTTTGATCTATAGATTATTGTTGTACTATTTACTGTTCATAAGTTATACTAAGTTTATTAATTACTGTCTCCCACGTTCACAGCAACTTTTTGGCTTTATTGTGCATGAAGTTTATTTCCCGTTTTATGGTGCGTTGCGGCCTGTTTGAGTGGTATGTAAACCCAGTATGTCTGGGATAAATAATTCACATAATGGAGGCTGTTATTGGCATTCTAGGCTCAGCTGGACAGGCTAGGCAAGCAACGGACCAACAGGACGCCAGGCTGATCAAACCGGTTCGACATCATTTGTTTGGTACAATATAAGAGTGAATAATTCGTATTCTGATTGGCGAATAGATCACGTGATAACTATCGGCCATGAAGACACAAAACATTCAATATAAGATTACAGGGGATATAATGTCTATACAAAATAAGGAAGTGAATAAATAATCGAGCTCTATTGTTTGACATATGCTTAGTTGCTTGGGGTCAACTATTGTAATGATCTACTTTTATGAAGAGAGCGCGATTGATATAATGGAAACATTTTTTTATTATAACCAACTGTACCTGTGAATGTTTTACTGTGCCTTTATGTTTAATTGTGCCAAAAACAGTCTTTTTCCGTTGTTTGTGTCCTTGAGACCACTCCCACATGCACAGTAATCTCTTTTGTAGACTTTGGCACGATCTCGGTATTATTTCGTTACCACGAGGTCACCAACAAATATATCCGAGCTACAATCTACAGATATCCTTCTAATATTTATCCTACGGAGTGATTTAACCTGATAATTGGCACGTGATTGATTTGCTGTGGTGATCATAGTTAACTACAACTCGACACTACCACACACTTAACAACCAACCTAAGCTGTTATATCTTCACCCGACACGGATTAAACTTCTTTGGTCACAGCTTCTCACCAGAACTTCAGGCTTCAACATGGATTTCGTGGAGTTCTAGTGAGAAGCTGTGACCAGTGGAGTCCGATCCGTATCGCGTAGAGACAACTATCTGCTTCAGACAATGGATGAACGGTTGCTCAAGATCATGGATTGACTGAATATTACCTTTGGTTTGGTCAATTGATGTGCCTCACGACGGCTCTAGATGGTTTCAGGCAGCCCGATTTCACGTTCAACGAAACGTTTAGAAATTCTAAATCAAAGGGCACAATTATGCAAAATTTAAAAAACGACTAAAGTAGATAAAGGACGTTATTAAACGAGATAATATACAGTTTTAACCTAAACATTTTATAAGCGTCCAGAATACTAATGACACCCCAGTTAAGATTAAAAGTATACAAAAAAATAACGAATAATGAATTTTCTATACTAAACATTATTATTCAATCCTATAAGAAAACGTGGCATTTTACACACAGTTGTATAACTGCTGAAATTGATTGAAAGCTACCGGCTGTTAGTCGGAGGGTTAATTTCACTACAATACTATAAAAGTGTTCAAGAAGGGCTGATCCTGCATCATCAAACTCTTGAGTAGAGTGATGATTATTTTAATATCCTGGACAATAAGTCTCATGCCCGTGCAACAGACCCAAAATTTTGAAAAAATTTCATCAAATACTCTGAACTGTCCCATTATGTTCACAACTTTTGACTCATTTACCGGTCAACGTCTCTTAGTCACACGAAAAAAATATTATCGCATCATTTTTAATACTACTCGTTCCATTCATGTGTGTCAAACCACAACTTAGCTGAAATCCAGACAGCTTCGTTGGCCCGAAGTGAAAGTGAAGGGGTTAGGGCATTAGTGCTTAGTATGAGAAAAATATGGTGTAAACAAGCATTGAATCTCTGCCATGTTTTTCTTTAACACCATGTGAACGTTTTTGGCTACGTACGTTTCTATTTAATATCGCTCTGCCACAGTTGGATGGATAATTCTATATACTAACTTAAGTGGATGACTTCATTTATTTATATGAAGCATTACTCTTGATGAAACCATATTATACTCCACCTCTAAGATATTTGTCAGAAACCAGTTGCTCACCTTGTTTAATTACGGCTCCTTATAGTCAAGTGGGATATCACAAACTAGTGGTATTGATTCCAGTTTCTCATGCCAAACATCTATTTGACTCATATCTGTGACCTTGAATTGGCCCACCACTGATTCTACGGAAGTCGTAAAAATGAAAGCGAGTTGTAATATTCAAAATGAAAAAAAACACGGTTGACATTTGAACATAGTATTTTCCTTACTAAATGTTTAAACTACACATTATCCTTAAATTCCAGGTCCTCTTTAAATCAACTTCATTCAGACAACTATTTGTTCATTCATCGCCATACTGTGGCTTGTTTTCTTCGACCTGATGAAATGCACTTGCTTAGAAATCGACCAATTAAAAGAGAATGGGTCTAACTAGTCACGCCCATGTTGTCCATGTACAAATGACTAAACGTCACTAGTCATGAAAACGTCTGTTCTGCATTTCTCTCTCTTTTTCAGTACCCTAATGGTGCATCACCGAAAATATTTATGGAACATACAACTTTGTCCTACACCATCACCTTTTATTTGGGATCCACATCGAGAGGCACGAACTAATACTTTCAAGTTAACGTCTTCAAATGACTGCTATGGACTTCAGGTCATCGCAACGCAACCTCTACAAAGCGCTCCAACTCTGCTGTTAGACATTGGAATCGTGCTAACATTATTATTCTAATGTATCAAAATGTGTCCCCTGTTTAGATTACCCATATGGGTCACGAAGTATTAGTGTAATTGAGTAACTTAGTAGATTAAAGCATGTATCACTCGTAACAATTTGATATTGCCTGTAAACTGGCATTCTTCATGTAACGCATTGTTATCTGAGATATTATTATTATCGGCTAATATGCTAGGCTGTATGCATCAACTTAAATCCGGATTATCCCAGGCTTCAGTCAAACTTTTATGATTGATGCAGCCTACTATCTCAAAATGAGGGATATAGTGAAGAGATTTAGTCGACACTTGAAAAAACCTTCTTCAGCTGTAAATACACAGCAGTGCAAAAAAAGAATTTCCAAACACTTCACCTGTAACTCGCAGTGCAATGTAAGCCAGTTCTGAGTACGCCACATCCGGATTCATCCGTCAGACAATCATCCTAATTATAGGAAAATTTGTTGATCATTACTTACAACCACTCAACATGGCCACAACATAGAAGGTGTTGCAAAGGAACATCCTTTATTTTGGATTATTACTCGATAGCTAACATATTATATTTTTATCCTCCATATAGAATTAATTAATATGACAAAGCTTGAAAATAAGTGTTAAATAGACTTAGGTTGGCATTCAGCTTATCGAATTTACTGATTGAAAATCGGGAGACTGTATGAAAAAAATAAAGGGTTAGCTCCGAGGATGAATTTTTCCAGAAAAAAACGGGGTCTACATATTTAGGATTTCAATAACGATAGAGACAAATTGATAGACCTGCTATCATAATTGAAGATAATTATGGAAGCCGGAAGGTCATCAAGGTTCAGATACATACACGATGAATAACACTGAGCTACCTGTTGTCCAGACACATATTGACTTAGAAGTCATCGTTAGCCAAGATCTGAAGACTACTGCACACTGCCGTGCAATAGCCGCCAGAGCTTCTAAAACATTATGGTCAATACGTAGGGCTTTTACTCATGTCGACGCTCAAACGTTTTTGACTTTGTATACAGTGTTCGTACGTCCTAAACTTGAGTACTGCATACAAGCGGCTAGCCCCTGCTCAAAAAGACAGTGAGCTTTTGGAAAAGGTCCAGAGAACAGCAACTAAGCTGATTCCCAGAATAGCGAAGCTTCCGTATGATTCTCGACTGGCCAAGCTAAACCTATTCCCTTTGTCATATCGTAGAATTAGAGGCGACTTGATTACAGTTTTCAAATTGCTTAGTGATAAATTTGCACCTGATATGCACTCATTTATCCTGTCTTCCAAAACAGAGAATTTGCGAGGACACTCCAAAAAAGTTCAAAAGCCCAGAACAAATTACTTGTCAGCTGATTACCGACTTTCCCACCGAATCATCAACGAGTGGAATTCATTACCTCAACACGTGGTTGAAGCTCCATCCGTAGATTCTTTCAAAAGAAAGTTGGATCAACTTAGAGAACACAATTGCCAGAACTAACACAGGCCATTAAACCTACTGTCCTTTCCAAACTGAAACTGGAACTGAAACTGATCCAGGTCACATGTTGTTTGAATATGATGTGAGATATTTGGTAAGGCAAGTCAAGCTAGTGCGTTACCGTGTGTTCGGGGTTCTCAGCCTTGATTTTAACTGTTTTGAACTCGTTTTTATAAGTTCCTAAGTATCAATGATGAATTCAATCAGTGGATGTGACTGCACACCGTGTACCTATTCTGCCTGCAGCTCCACGCGATACGTTCGTTCCTGTTAAGGTCAAATGTAAAATATTTTACCGCTAGCTAGCTAGCGGTACATATCAAATATTTCGATCGAAATATGAAAGGAATTTCCAATATATAACTATCACTACCAGGAATTTCGTGTCAGAACGCTTGGAATATTTTTTTTCAAAGTGAATCATGCCTCAGACTTTAGATTGTCTTCCAGATATTCCCTAATGTTCTGATACTATTCCTTCGTAGTACAATAGTAAGCGTCATTACTAAGTTCTCTGTCGGTAGTTTTCCCTCAAGTGCATCGGTACGGCCGAAAGTGGGGAAAGTCAGCTATCCCTCTCGAAATACTCTCACATGACCACGTGCTTACGACCACTGCCAGGGAAGTCCTATTCACTGCCTTCTCGCGGCATGATTGTTTTTTTCGAAATTGATAGGACAAAAAGCGAATGTCCGGCGCTTTAACCGGACCCAAAATCAATGGTGCACATGGGCTCCAGTATCTTGAAGGAACAAATGGCGTATAAACCAATCGTTGGTCTTCGGCTACCATGGGACTGCATTTCCTTACGATGCTCCACTACCTTGGGGATTAGACCTTTAGATTGAAGACTCGAGATATGGCCCTCTAAGAAAACTACCTGCTTCGGTTTGGGCACCCGGGCAGTATCACAGCCCTCACACATACCAAATGAGATCTGTGTGGCGTATATCTGTTTGTTGCCTCTTTGTATTTATTTATTTATTTATTTTAACACATAGGTATTGGTACAAGGAGGCACCAAATACATATGCGCCACACGAATCTCAATTGATTTGTGTGATGGCTGTGATACTGCCCGGGTGCCCAAACCGAAGCAGGTGGTTTTCTTAGGGAGTCACACCCCGAGCCTTCGACCTGAACTTCTGATCCACAAGGCAGTGTAGCATCGTAGGGAGATGCAGTCCCATGGTAGCTGGTGACCAACAATTGGTTCATACGCCATTTGTTCCTTTAGGATACTGGAGCCCATGTGCACCATTGATTTGGGATCCGGTTAAAGCGCCGGACATTCGCTTTTCGTCCTCTCATTTTCGTAAACAACACCTGTGTCATGAGAAAACGGAGAGTAGGACTTCCCTGGCAGAGGCTATCTACGCGTGGCCATGTGAGAGCATTTGGAGAGGGAGAGCGGACACTCCCCACTCTTGGCCGTACCAGGGCATTTGGGGGCAAACTGAAAGCCCGTCGCCTGCCGGAACCAATATTTATGTGTTTCAGTAAATAAGTTCATTACATCAAAGATGGGGACTGTAAGCTTGTAAAGTGTGATCAATAAACGAGCTCACCAATGATAAAGTGAAAGGTACACCACATTAACTTTTTTGACCTTGTATGAGTATGTCTTGTATATTCACCAATCACAATTTTATGTTCATTATAAAGCAATATTCGCCTTGTTGACTCTAGTTACTGTTCGGTATGTTATTTATATCTCTGTTTTTCACTATGTTAATAGACTGTACTGTTAATTTCGTATACTAACGGTGTTAATTTATGTTTTAGAAACAGATAAAGTTTATCATGCCAAATAGCTTACTTGTTCTGACTTAGGCTAAACCAAGACTCTGTGCTCGACAGTCTAGAGAATAGCTTAGTTACACCTGTAGGAAATTGCTTCCTACAAACTTACTATATAACCTCACTCTTTATTGTTAATCTACGAATCAATCTGATGGTTTTACGCCTTTTTTCATGTGCTTGGTAACCATTAACGTTCCGTATTATCAGTGAAAACTGTAACACCTCATTCATGACGGATTGATTGATATCACTTTTGTTAAAGACTATACAAAACTAATCACTCAGAAACTCATTTGATGTGTTTCCACACACAAGTCTATGTTTCGTACGTGATCTAGCTTTTGATTAACAATGTGTTTCTAAACCACCAATTTTTTAGTTGATTAGAACGAGTTGTTCCTGTTATGTTTATCTGATTTTTCAAAGTCAAAATGATTTTGATTGAGTATTAGATTGTTCTCTAGTTTTTAAATAACAATTCTGACTACTGGTGTGCCGTCATCCTGTTATACCTTTGGCACCGTTCTCTGTTATACTCGGTGGATCTTTAAAATCATAGGAATACATACCACTGGTAGAAAATGAGTAACTTTTGTGTGGCGACAGAGCTGCTGTTGAATAAAATATTTTTTTATCATCACTAGTAGGCCAGCAACTCGCGATAACATTGCATTCGTCTTTACTTTCATTGATCCAATGTCACTTAATAACGACTAAAAACGTATGCACTTATTACAATTAACTGACTATAATCACGTTTTCTCGACTAGATGAGTGATTGTTTGCATACTCCTACTGAAAAAACCCATTGACATTGGTGGATGTCGCGTACTGTACTCAGTGCTTTCAGTATAGGAGTAACAGTTGGTAACTCCAAACTTCCTTTATATGAGTATTTAAAATTACATTCACTAATAAAAGGCTTATACTTTTTTGTTAAACGTGTAGAAATTAACATGTGCATTAACTAATGTTCTGCAAAATCCTGATATTGTAAACCACCATTAAAAAGTGATCCTGACTTATTTATTAACACGTTTTTATCTAATCTTTAAAAGTAGTCTCCTTAAGGATGTATAAAAAAACTACTTAACTCACTCAAAATGGAGGTTAATGATTAATGGATCATCTAATGCTTCTTAGTTCCGGAATCACTTCATAGCAGTTGAGAGTATCTCGCACTTAATTTTCTCTCGCTTAAGAAACTACAACTCATCTACTGTAGAATAACTACTTAGTTGCTGGGAAGAAATCTAGTTCCCGAAAATAGTGTGACCATGCCAATCTTTTGCGAGCACATCCGTGATAAAATAATTGTCGTTAGTTCATGCCACTTCCTCCAAAATTACACGTGTATATGAGAGTCGAAGAATAATTTCCATAAAGCTATTTGTAACCGTGTATCCCAAAGCTGATTGATTATTCATATGACATTGTCATATGTAATACCTAAGCTAGTCTGTCTAGTGATTTTACATTTCATTCCTCTGTCTGTCTGTTCCGGATTTAACATCCCCCAAGACAGCGTACAGTGAAGGAAATCAATCTTAATTGTTCACATTGATTTGAGATGATTTTCTCTCAGTTAACTCCAACGCACTGCCGTAACTTCTATTCACTAAATTTCAGTATATCCCAGTTGTTTCAGTTATTTGATTCTCAATAGACTTTCCTTGTAATGATTACTTCACTATGATATTGTATTCAGTGACAATTACTTAGGTAACAAAACTCTGTCACTAATAGTCACTGAATCAATATTTAACTAAATTAACTTGGATGTATTTATTCACTCTCATGACCCCAGTTAATTTGCCATTAATTATCTTATTTATTTGTTACTGGGTTTTTCGATCGAGTTAAGGGCCTAAGGGAACTTTTATCACATGTTTTATTGCGAAGTCGCAGGAAGATATAGGCTTTTATTGCCTGTAAAAATTACCTACCCTCCGGATAGAAACAATGTATATAGTTTTTAAAATTTGCTACATCTGAATCTGCAAGTTTTGGGCTGATTTTTCATGTATTACTATCACTTGTTATCAGTATCGAAAAGCTACGAATGTACCATAATGATAATATAAATATGCATATTACTTTTTTCTTTTTCGGACATTCCTAGTTACACCACACAACAAGGTTTATGATGGAATTTGAAAAAAATATGGTGTTTCACTTTACTACTGAACTAATGAATTTCTTTTTGATAACTTGAAAAAATATGTCAGCTTATCGAATGTATCGTTTGCTTTATCAAAAGTTTCATTTCCAAAACTATTGTATATATAATATTCAGGGAAGATTTTTCAGTAAATCAGATTTTAAAATCACCACATTATTTGAAAATGCAGCAAAGCAGGACATTTCGAGATCATACATTAACTCGGTTTTATCACCATTAGGTGATTTTACTGTTTCAGTTAGTGATTGTAGAGATATGAACAACAACTTACCTTCAACTCACTTATCATTTTGGTCTTGTCTTCTGAACTACACTAGTTATCATGATTGTCCTGAATTAAGAAGATCATTAACCAACTACATTTTGAGCGATAAAAACGAACATAGCAATGCTACATTAATGTGTACATTAAAATTGTTAGTCATTCAAGAGCGTTATACTGAATTCAAAAGTTTGTACGATTATCTTTTGCTTCGATCAAATCCCGTAGAAAAAAAAGTTTTTCAAAACGATATAGCAAAATCGGTAGCACGGACGCCGTTTTGGAGAGACACACTGGAATTATTATTCTCTTCAGAAATGAAAAAATGTGATAATTCAGCAATTTATGAACAGATGTGTTCTTCCGCATTAAAATTTGACACTATCTCTTCTTTTTTTGAGTGCATGCACAAACTAAATAGTTCACCACGAGAAAATGTTTTCTATGAATTTTTTAATAAGTTAAATGGGCTAGAAGAAGAAGAATCTGTTCATTTAGTCAGTCAGTTATTTCAAATAATGCAAACACATCGATGGATAATTACTTGTGAGATTGCTGAATGTATTCAACGTTGGTTTTCGAATTTGAAGCATGAACGTTGGTCAGGAGATTTATCTGCATTTGTTAATAGGTTAGCTGTTATTAAATTTTATAAATCCACTGTCGAACCGTAAAATTCCTATAGAGGCTATTTATGTTCAGTATGTAGAAAAAGTCTACCACCGGCAGACATGTCACAGTTCCATTTTTCCCAAATGGCTGATACATTTTATGAAGCAGTGATAAAGGTAATGTGCACATTTTTTAAAATTTGATCTTGTTTTACTAATTCCAGGGGACAGATATTGAAAGTTTATATCTAACAGCAACATCGAATGAAGTTATGACTCTAAAACGATTTGTTGATTCTCAAAGTGAACCCTTAGATTGTATTATCGATTTTATGAATCTTATGAATATGCGCAAATTTCTCTTTTCCGATTCGGCAGGATTGCAGGTTGCTGAGGTAACTTTAGTTTGCTTAACAAGTAACTCAGCAATTTTAAATATTTTCATTGTTTACTAAATTTCTATGTACAAATTGTCATGTACAGGTTTATGTACTCAGTGTTTAGCTACTCTATTTCGTATAGAGGTTAACAATACAATTCGTATTCTGAAATCGAAGCAAGTGGATCAGAGTTCGAATATACCACATGCACGTTAAACAGCAATTACTTTACCCACTAAGCTACCACTCAAATATTAGTGGTTTAATACTTGACTTTAAACAACTAGTGTATGGCTGTTAAAAAGTTATTGTTGTTTGGATCTATATATATGTTTTATATTTAGTTCAGTAACCTGAACTACTCAGTTATCATCCGTTCTTACATAAACTAGTAATTTAACCTTTTTTACAGTTAATATTCCTGCTAGTAAGAAGTTATATTTTCAAGATAATTGATATTAATTTTTGATGTTGACATTGTCTGTTTCTGTATCCGACAAATAACATACAAAAGTAATAAGCTCCCAAGTATCCAAACCATGATATTGCAGCAGTTCATTTAGTCTATTTATTAGTGTGAATCGTATAAGTAACTAGATGTCGTGATCGATCCCAGTTAGACAGTCAGTCAATGGTTAAGGAAAATGACTCAGCTCATTAAGTGTCGGCGTTACGAACCACTGTTCATGTTCCACCTAAATCTTTATTATCATTTTAAGTATTGCCATTTGAAATCCTTGAATATAATTGGATAGTGAGTATTATCGGAGTCCAGGACGCGTGTTTCGTCATATTCAGGAGTCGTTATTTAGATGTACGTGTGTTCTAGTATAAGCGTTCGAACTTGGATTTAAATCCAGCATCTTGCTGAAAAAAAAAAGAATTATTTGCAGTATCGAAGCAATCCGTTCAAGGTGGAAATATGTCAAAGTAGACTGAACAGTCTCGACCCTTCAACAACAGGACGATTCAAACACTTACAAAAGACCATTAAAAGTTCATAAATTGTTTCCTTCCAGCTTTCTATTACTTGTGTTCATTATTTCTACTTTTGTTTTCTGTTCTGCTTTTTAATATAATGTATGATTACTCTGACATTTACCTATATTAAGGTTTTACGCGGCCTCTCTTTCTGACTGCTACAAGTTAAAGACATCCATATTTATTATACTGAGTAAAAATAAACTATTAATTACCGATAATCTATTTCAATGACTTATAAGAATCATCACGCTTCAACTCTTTATAATTTACTGAGTTTCTTTTTAAATTATGTAATGATTTTGACAATTCACAAGTCATTTCCACTGAAAAGCCAAATTAGTTTATTTCAACATGGTATTTAACTTAATCACCAATATCCTGGTTAATATATAAGACGGACTAACAAACCGGTTTTCTTGATCGGTTATGGTTGGCAGAAAGCAGTAACTATATGTAGTTGTTCGGGATACTATATTCCCCAAAACGGCGTAAAGCATTGAAGCTAACAGCTAGTTCGTGAACGGAATCAAATCCAGTCGTTAGAACGGAATATGATTATGACAGAAAAGGAGTAACTGTGTATCACATAGCTAATTGATTATTCATATGACATTGTCATATGTAATACCTAAGCTAGTCTGTCTAGTGATTTTACATTTCATTCCTCTGTCTGTCTGTTCCGGATTTAACATCCCCCAAGACAGCGTACAGTGAAGGAAATCAATCTTAATTGTTCACATTGATTTGAGATGATTTTCTCTCAGTTAACTCCAACGCACTGCCGTAACTTCTATTCACTAAATTTCAGTATATCCCAGTTGTTTCAGTTATTTGATTCTCAATAGACTTTCCTTGTAATGATTACTTCACTATGATATTGTATTCAGTGACAATTACTTAGGTAACAAAACTCTGTCACTAATAGTCACTGAATCAATATTTAACTAAATTAACTTGGACGTAAATCCAATCTCATCAAATAAACGTTCTTAGTAAAATGTGACTTATGAAGTAGTTGAAGACGAGGGGTGTCTGAAGCGAGTAAGAGTGTTTTGTATGGTATCACAGCTATCACTTTTTATTCTACATCAATAACAATAGGATAACCTAGTTTAATGGCCACCTCTGCACTAGTCCTCAATCTTTTTCGATTCATCATTAAGATGCTGTCATCAGATTGAGTTGACTGGTTAGTAAAATAAAACATTTATTTATCTCATTAATGTACTAGCTTTCTTGTCACAATTTCTGCTCACTTTGTTATCAAATTGTTCTTTTCATAATCTGATACTTGACTATCGATGCTATTTATCTTTTTATGATTTGGTTTCTCTTGTATCGGTAATCTGTATACTAGATTTATGTATACATGCTTTTTCGTAAATATCTCATTTTATTATCAAGTTCAAGTTGTTCTATTACAGTATTTGAGTTTGAAAGTCGTAGGATTTTCGAAGTTTGCTCAACAAATCTCTTGGTTAAGATTTTAATGTATACTGAAATCAACGATATTATCATGGCTTTTTAAATATCTATAAGTATTCACGAATTCTTGGATCCGTCAGTAGTACAATAACCAACGTATTTGTAATCACAGTTTCTAAACCTTAGGCTTGGGTCTTTATTTTTTGCTGCAGATATTTCTCAGTGACTTTTAAATAATCCAAAACTGTTGCGTTTTGTATTTGTCTAATAAACCAGGGCAACACTGTGATAACTATTTAGGAAACAGGAAGTGGAATACTTCATTCCTCATTAACATTGTATTCCACGTAATATAACAAATTAGCACTTGGAAAAAGTTATGCTCTTCAAGGAGGCTGCGCATCTCAGCACAAAAATGTGCAGGAAATAATTGAGTAGATGTAGTATGTAAATGTCTACATCTATCTATCTATCTATCTATCTATCTATCTATCTATCTATCTATCTATCTATCTATCTATCTATCTATCTATCTATCTATCTATCTATCTATCTATCTATCTATCTATCTATCTATCTATCTATCTATCTATCTATCTATCTATCTATCTATCTATCTATCTATCTATCTATCTATCTATCTATCTATCTATCTATCTATCTATCTATCTATCTATCTATCTATCTATCTATCTATCTATCTATCTATCTATCTATCTATCTATCTATCTATCTATCTATCTATCTATCTATCTATCTATCTATCTATCTATCTATCTATCTATCTATCTATCTATCTATCTATCTATCTATCTATCTATCTATCTATCTATCTATCTATCTATCTATCTATCTATCTATCTATCTATCTATCTATCTATCTATCTATCTATCTATCTATCTATCTATCTATCTATCTATCTATCTATCTATCTATCTATCTATCTATCTATCTATCTATCTATCTATCTATCTATCTATCTATCTATCTATCTATCTATCTATCTATCTATCTATCTATCTATCTATCTATCTATCTATCTATCTATCTATCTATCTATCTATCTATCTATCTATCTATCTATCTATCTATCTATCTATCTATCTATCTATCTATCTATCTATCTATCTATCTATCTATCTATCTATCTATCTATCTATCTATCTATCTATCTATCTATCTATCTATCTATCTATCTATCTATCTATCTATCTATCTATCTATCTATCTATCTATCTATCTATCTATCTATCTATCTATCTATCTATCTATCTATCTATCTATCTATCTATCTATCTATCTATCTATCTATCTATCTATCTATCTATCTATCTATCTATCTATCTATCTATCTATCTATCTATCTATCTATCTATCTATCTATCTATCTATCTATCTATCTATCTATCTATCTATCTATCTATCTATCTATCTATCTATCTATCTATCTATCTATCTATCTATCTATCTATCTATCTATCTATCTATCTATCTATCTATCTATCTATCTATCTATCTATCTATCTATCTATCTATCTATCTATCTCGACAAACTGCTCCTGAAGATCATTCTGTTGAAGACACATAAATTTGCAAATCTCTCGTCATTGTCAGCCCTTGCTCCTAGTCTACATGATTTCATGATGTCTTCCTACCCAGTATTATCCATTCCGACTTTGACGTTCAGTTCTCCCATCAAGATAGTCATGTCCTTTCCCAGTCAATTCTCTACGATCGACCACAACCTTTCATAAAATTGATCTTCATTGCCTTCGGTTTCTTTGCTGGGCGCATAGGACTGAATAACATTCATTGTGATGCTCCCCTTTGTTTTGAGGAATGCTCCAAGTATTCTGGATCCACGGAATTCCCACCTTATGTGTTCTTCGTGCTTCTTTTGATAGCGTCAGTCCAAGTTCCTGTATGCGCGAAGCATTTTTTCTTGATGACTAAAGTACGACTATTTCTCCCGAATATAACCGTGTCTGTCTATATTGGGTACAATAAGTCTCACTTCTTATGGCCACCACGTTGTATCTCTTCATTTCTGCAGCTATTTGACTGGACATACCATATTATGCGGGCATTCTGTGTACCTATATTAATTGTTGCTCTGGTTGTCAGAAGAGACATCATACTAGTGATTTCCGAAGAATCTCGGCTTTCACTATTGACGTCATAATTCTTCTAAATCAAGATCCTTCAACACACAGGGAAGAGTTTAAGTGGTCTAGATTTTTTTCTGTGGTTAGCATTTTTTAAAATAGCAGTGTTGTGTTCTTCGGGATGGAGTTTCTGACTCTATCCAGGTCTGAAACTAACAGTAACCCTAGGAGGCCTAAAGGTGGAGATATGTAATCTAACTGCCTCCACCTTTTTAACAAGTGATAAATATCTTACAAATCTTTTTCGGTTTGTAAATTACAGCTTAAAATACAAGAAAACATAAGTTCAGCATTTTATTCGAAGATCTATACACATCTGACCAGTGATTGTTTTTTATCTGAACCGTTTTTGTTTAGGTTTTAAGACAGATCAACAAAGATTTCAATCTCCGGCGTTTTTGTTTTGTCAGTAAAGGGAATACAATCTTACGTAAATCAGAGTTTTGGAATCCAATTAAAATGTTGGGAAATCAGTTGGGTATCTCTGTTCAAAAATTCTGTACAAATACTACGTAAGTCTCTCTCTCTCTCTCTCTCTATATATATATATATATATATATATATATATATATATATATATATATATATAATCTTAAATCTTTTACTCCTCGTGAAGGAGCATAGGCCGCTCACCAGCATTCTCCATCCAACCCTGTCCTGAGCAATCCTTCCCAGTTGTTATTCATCCTTTTCATATCTGATTCTATTTCCAGACGCAATGTGTTCTTTGGCCTTCCTCTTTTCCGCTTACATTCAGGACTCCAAACTAGGGCTTGCCTCGTGGTGCAGTTTGATGATTTCTTAAATGTGTGTTCTATCCACCTCCAGCGACCTTTCCTGATTTCTTTATCATCTGTAAGCTGGTTTGTTCTCTCCCACAGTAGGATGTTGCTGATGGTATCTGGTCAACGGACATTCAGTGCCTTACGTAGAGAAAGGTTTATAAATACCTGTAGTTTTTTGATGGTTGTTGTAGTAGTTCTCCAAGTTTCAGTTCCGTGCAGTAGAACTGTCTTGACGTTCGTATTGAAGATTGTGACTTTGATATTGGTTGAGAGTTGTTTTGCGTTCCGTATGTTCTTCGATTGTAGGAATGCCGCTCTTGCCTTACCAATCCTCGCCTTTACGTCTGCATTGGATCTTCCTTGTTGATCGATGATGCTGACCAGGTACGTGAAAGTTTCCACATGTTCCAGAGCTTCTCCATCAAGTGTGATTTTGTTGATGTTCTCCGTGTTGTATTTGAGGATCTTGCCTTTTCCTTTGTGTATGTTAAAACTCACTGAAGGGGGGCTGCTGCTATACTGACCATCCTCATCCGCTTTTGTCGCTGCGTATGGGACAGAAGAGCCAGGTCATCTGCGAAGTCCAAATCGTCTAGTTGCATGCAAGCTGTCCATTGTATTCCATGCTTCCCTTGATATGTGGTGGTCTTCATAATCCAGTCAACCACCAGAAGAAAGAAAAAGGGTGAGGGTAGACAGTCGTGTCTGGCACCGGTCTTCACTTCTAAAGCATCTGTCAGCTGGTGTGCATGAACGACTTTGCAGTGTTGTCCGTCGTATGAATTCCAGATGATATTGAAGGTGTTCTCAAGTACACCATAGCGTCGACGAAGATTGTATAAAGTCCTTCTGTCCACACTGTTGAACGCTTTCTTATCGTCAAGTAGTTGATGTAAAGTGACAATTTCCATTCAATTGATTGTTCAACGATGATCCGAAGTGTTGCGATTTAGTCTGTGCACGACTGATTTTTGCGGAATTCGATGTGCTGATCTCAAAGTTGGGCGTCTACTGAGTCTTTCATCCGGTTCATCAACACTCGGTTGAAAACCTTTCCTGGTACCGATAGTAGTGTGATTTCTCTGTAGTTTTCACGTTTGCTCAGATCTCCTTTCTTTGGTATCTTCATAAGTTATTTTTCTTTCCAGTCTGTTATGTTTCTCTCATACGGTTATAACCCAGCTGTTCCTATTGCTTAGTATTCACGGACACCAATTCACTCGACAAATCCCCAAATCAGAACACGGTTGAACAGGAAAGAGATTATATTCCAAATAACAAGGTTAGATGGAAGTAAGAAACATAATAGGAAAACCGTTAGTATATTTATAGTTTTTACATGAGAATATTTCTAGAGTATTCTCCAAATATCGAGCAGCGCTGATTGGACAAGAATTATCCAATCAGCGTGCGCCAAAGCAATCGTGCATCAACTACCGAAAAGTAAGTTTGTCCATAAAGTGGACCAGCAAAGTCTAAGTGTATACGCTGCCACGGTGACTGTGGTATTGGCCATGATTGCAGCTGTGCTTTTCGCGGTGCTTTTGTTGCTAATGCACATTTGGTACATGAACGGGATAGCTGCTCCAGTTGGGTGTCTAAATGCGGCTAGTATACATAACTTCGTGCTAATGCTTTCATGCGATTTATTCCAGGATGTCCTGCGTGCAACTGTTCAAGCACTGCTAGTTGTAGCTTCTTTGGGATTATGACACGTTCGCAGACAGCAGGCAGTCGTCGATGATTGAGAGAGAGAGAGAGTCTACGCTGGTAAAACTGTTGAAGCTCTGTGGAACTGATCTTCGCGGGCCACCCTTCCAGGCGGAACTTTCTAACTTCTTGTAGAATCGGGTCTCGAAGAGTTTCTTCTCTGACTTCATCTGACGACACTGGAGTGTTTCGAATGGCATCTGCCACTATACTTCGTATTTCTGGGTCTACTGCTATGGAGGCACTGATTATATCCTCTGGTCTAGGATGCTGAACTCCAATTAATCGAGAGAGAGAGAGAGCGTCGGCTTGACCGATAGTATTTGTCGACTGATACTTGATATTGATATCATAACTCAGGAGCATTGTTGCCCAACGCTGTAGTCTATTAGCCGTATAGACCGGGATTCATTTCTTAGAACCAAAGATTGCAATCAAAGGTTTGTGATCTGTCAGTAGAGTAAATGTACAACCATAAAGCATTTTATGAAATCTTTTGACAGCGAAAATGATTGCAAGAGCTTCCTTTTCAATTTGACTGTAGTTTCGCTCGGCTGGGGTAAGTGATCTAGCAGCATGGGCAATTGTCTTTTCTGATTTGTCCGGAAACACGTGAGATATCACTACTCCAATTCCATGACTAGAGGCATCAGATGCAACAACAGTTCCCAAGCTGGGATCGAAGTGTGTCAAAAGAATCTTTGAGCTGAGAATTGATTTGACTCTGTCAAAAGATGCTTGACGTTCTGCTGACCACTGCCAAGGTTTATCTTTTGATAGTAATTCATTCAGCGGACCTCTCACTCGATGCATTTCAGGGAAGAATGTGCTATAGTGACTGATTAACCCCAAGAAGGATCTTAATGAAGAGACATCAGTTGGTGCACGCATCTTCTGAATGGCTTCGACGTTGGCAGGGTCTGGTCGGCGACCGTTCTTATCTAAGATAAAACCAAGGTATTTGATCGAATGCATAAAGAAGATACACTTTTCCTCACGTAGTTAGAAACCATATTCCAATACTCTGTTAAGGACTTGATGTTGGTTTGTTACGAATTGTTATCGGCTTCTGAACTTTTAACCTAGTAATAGCATTGACACTACTGCAGGTTAAATTAGGATTTACCTGTTCAATCAACTCGTCGTGTCTGATGCTTTGTAGCCGCTTACATTCATCTGTCAATGTTCTGAGTGTGACGTTGGGGTCTTGATCCAGTCGAGTCAAAAGTCTAGTCCTGATCTCAGCATCTTGTGGTGACTGAAGAGCTTTGATGAATATTAAGCATTTAAATTGGTCTTCTGTCAACGAGCGTAACTTGAACCGTTCACATTCTCTGTTGACGATGTCTGCTAAAACACCATATTCATCGGCTTCGCGTTTCACCAAATTTAGACACTGATGTCGAATACTAAACAATGAGGAGGATTCACCGAATATCTCTGACAATTGAATTATCGTCTCCTCGAAACTGAGATGTCGAGGTAACTTTGGCAATATACGGTCAGCATAGCGTGCATGTTCACTAATTCCTAACTTACGTACCAACAACCGAGTCTTCCACGCGTCGTCTTGGTTGCAGAATTCTATTCTAAATGCATCTTCTCAACGTTTAACCACGTGAGAAAAGTACTTCCGCTTTCGGGATCATAGATGAATTCTGGGATGCTGCTAGCAACTGCATCACAAGACGAACTTGAAATGGCATGTGAACTCGGGCAGTGGATGTTAAGCTGTTGAGTCAGTCTCTAACAACCGCATTTGTGCATCTAATTGTGATTGCTGTTGTTGTAGTATTCGGTTAAGCTGGTCATCTGATATGGACATCTTGAATTTATTTTCCTTTTTCCCCGTCGCCACTGTTATAATTTCGCTCTTACGGTTTTAACCCAGCTGTTCCTATTGCTTAGTATTCACGGACACCAATTCACTCGACAAATCCCCAAATCAGAACACGGTTGAACAGGAAAGAGATTATATTCCAAATAACAAGGTTAGATGGAAGTAAGAAACACAATAGGAAAACCGTTAGTATATTTATAGTTTTTACATGAGAATATTTCTAGAGTATTCTCCAAATATCGAGCAGCGCTGATTGGACAAGAATTATCCAATCAGCGTGCGCCAAAGCAATCGTGCATTGAGCACGCTTTAATCCAATCTATATCCCGCTAACACAGTCTTTCGGCACTTGCTCTTCCTGTGAAATCTTCGTGAATAGGACATTGAGTGTTTTTTTAGTGAATTCTGTGTTTTACTTCAGTGTTTCAGCTGGCATGTTGCCTGGTCCTGCAGCTTTCCCACTTTTGGTTTGTTTGATAACCATGCTGAGTTCCTCGATTGTTGATGGAGTGACATCTATAGGACAGCCTGTGTGGGTTACTTCGATGTCTGGTGAGTATAGTGGCCTGGCGTATTCATTTCTTTCAAGTTTTCCACCCACCTGTTCTTGAATCTGAGTGATTAGCTTCTCTTCTTTGTTCTTGACTGTTTGCTGTGGTTTACAATATTCCCATGCTAGTTTCTTCTTGGTATCATATAGTTGTCTCACATTTCCTTCTCTTGCAGCTATTTCCGCTGTCGTAGCTAGGTCTTCCACATATTACTGTTTGTCAGGTCGTCTTCACTAATTAGCTTATGTATATTCAGTGTGTGCCTTTACTTTTTCTTGTTCAGCTGTTGTTACTTGCTGTCTTGTTACTCTTCCTTTCTTGAATCTTGTCTAGGGTTTCGGTAGTGATCCATTCCCTATGATGGTGCTTCTTGCAACCCGGTACTTCTTGACACATTGAAGTTAGTACTTCCTTGATCCCTTCCCAGTTGTCCTCCATAGTAGTTTCCTCTTTTCTGTGTAGATCTTGTTAGGCTTACAACCTGCCGTTGAGAATTATCTCGAATCCTTTGAGTTTGTTGGTATCTCGAAGGTAAACTGTATTAAATCTTTGTAATGCTATTTACTCAGTTGTCCAGTATTTCCCTAACTTCAGTTTCATCTTGGCAACTACCAAGTAGTGATCTGAAGCTATGTCAACTCTTCTTCTGGTTCTCACGTATTCCATCGACCTTCAGAAATTTTTAGTGATGCAAGTATGATCTATCTTGTTCTCTGTAATGTGATCTGGTGAGACTCATCTAGTTTTGTGTATGAGTTTGTGTGGAAATATTGTGCCGCCTGTGACCAATTTGTTGAACACACACAGATTTGTAAATCTTTCCCCATTTTCGTTTCTTTATCCCAGTCCATGTCTTCTCATGATATCATCATGACCGTTGTTGTCCATTCACATTTGGATCTCCATCAGGATGGTTAGGTCTTTTCCTAGGCACTTTGTTATGATCGATTGCAGCCTCTCGTAGAACTGATCTTTATCGCCGTCATTGCTATCATTGGTGGGTGCATAACATTGAATAAAATTCATTGTGATTCGTTTTTTCTTGATTTTGAAGGATGCTTTGATGATCCTGGGTCCATAAGATTCCCACCTAATAAGTGCATTTCGTGCATCTCTGGACAGTTCCCTGAGTCTGGAGCATTTTCCTCTTCATGACTGGAGTACAACAGCATCTCTCCCGTACCTAGCCTTTTCTGTTCAGCCTAGGTCCAATGGGTTTCGCTGTTTACGAAAACTGTTTATTTGTTTCCCCTCATTTCCGTAGCTATTCGACTGGTCCTTTCGGTTATTCCATGTACTTATAAACACTTTCTGTGGTTGTTAGAAGGGCATCCACGTCATGATTTTTGAAGAATCTTGGCTTTCATCATGAGGCGTTATAATTCTTCGTTGAACTTGAAGGACAGAGTTTAAATTGTTTATTCTGCTTGGTGTTTCTTTAGCAAGGTTGTTTTCTACGGGATGTGGTTGCCGACCCTTCCTCATTTGTTTGAGGCTTGGGATAGGCGGTAACTCTGGAAGAGCTATGTGCGGATTTGGAAGTTACCTACAAACTAAAAAAATCAGTTGAGTAGACTTAGTGGTATTTTTCAAATATTAGTTTCTTCAATTTCTCTGTGTTTTGATGCTTTACTAATTATCATCGTTGAAATACGCTTATTATCAATCCAATTCACTAGAGGTTTTATGAAAGCTGAAAAACTAAACACGTTCATCTCTCTTTCGCGTACTACTTATAAGTGATCTTTCCATTAATTACATCTAGATGATTTGCTTTTTACAAAACTTAATTAAGAGTAGGACTGCTACGTATAATTCTCTTCTATGCGGTTCGGAAAACTCGACGCAAGCCTAGAATTTATAATCTTTTATCTAACAATTAAGAAGATAAATGAGAATTCAGAAAGTCTATTGCCACCTCAATTAATAATGCTCATTGTACGAAATGTATGAATATCTTTAGTAGAGTTTAAGAGGTCTATATTCTTAGTGATGTTTACGATTTTAAGAAAATTTCTAAATGATAATTTAAACAAATCCTTTTTCTATCTGATTGATTATAGTCGAATGCTAGGTGAATATTACATTCCCTATCAAATATAATTTACCATAATAAATTTACTCCATCTTCGAATATTTATTTACTGTTAATTCGGAGATTTTTTTTCACACAGTCTTTCATTTATAGTTTAATGATATGAACTTCATTAATCTGATTATATATGGACTATTAAAATTTCCCACTTTTATATATAGTTGTAATGTTCACAGTAGATTTCGATGAAAAATAACATGATGTAATTATAATTTCTGTTGTCCAGTGTTTCTTTAGCTTCAGTTACATCTTGGCAACTACCAAGTGGTGATCTGAAGTTATGTCAACTCCTCTTCTGGTTCTCACGTATTCCATCGACCTTCAGAAATTTTTAGTGATGCAAGTATAATCTGTCTTGTTCTCTAAAGTTTTGTCCAGTGAGACCATATATATATGATCAAATACTATTCCATGTACTTTGCTTTTGTAAGAAGATTACTTATCCCGTCAATCCTCCTGAATTAAATTTGATGGCGCTTGTTCGCACCTGAAATCGAATAGTTTAAAATCGGATGCTGAAAATGCTTATTACCTACCCCTTATGGTTAATCTGTACACGACGGCACTTCTAGTTAAAATATACAGTACTTCTGAATGCAAACTCATTGAGACTATTTAAATATACTATTCATCAAAAAACAACTACATGACTAAGACTGAAGAGATAAGTTTGAGCGTTGTACATTGACAATGGGATATCTCTACACGTCTTTGTGTTGTTTTATCTTGTCTAGACTAAGTTTTCTCCTTATTTAGGTCGGAAGACGATGTATTCCTCCTCTATATGGCAATGAAGTCTGGGCCACAATGTTATATAGTATCTAATGATGAATTCAAACAATATCGTTTTTCATCAGGTCCAGAACTTGGAGAACAAATTTCTCGGTGGCAGTCTCTCAGACAACTTGTACTACAACGTCGTGGTCGGATATACCAAGTAAGACTAATTTTGAATGCGAATTCGTCTTAAGCTTCTACACAGCTTTTACTATTGCTAACTACTAATTTCAAAACCATGATTACTGCAACTGAATACCAATCTGATTACTTCGTGTTCCTAGGAATTCTTTTATTAGGAAGTACAATAATAATACTTGTATAACAGCTGATTTAGTATTTCATTGTAGCTCGATGATATTGAAATTGATTTGTATAATATGGAGTCGTTTTCCCAAGGATATTCTTACTAACTCACTATTTCAGTTGTTGATTAGTGTACTCTACTTTCGGTAGCTAATTTCTTGGTGTCAAAGTGTAACATTAATTTTACTGACTTAATCAAACTGTAATGGTCTGAGGAGCTATGTTGCTTGGAAAATTTGTTCTTTTAGGTCGTATCATGCTAAGCGGATCGTTTGAGGGACGGTGATGCTTAAATCAACAAATTCAACAAGAGCTAACCCGTACTGCCAGCTGTACTGAGGTGTGACGGCCGTAAGGTATTTCCCTCCGGCAACGAGCATTTGCCCTGATTCTACCTTCTCACAAATGAAGGAAGGGTTTAGAAAAGATCGACCCTAAATATGTCTAACCTCACCTTCCCCCACCGAATCAGACCCCCTAATAAATTATATGCTTCCTCAGTGTGGGCATCAGAGATATGATCACTCTTATACTTCTAATAACATGAGGGGACAAACCGTATCTTCATCACCAAATACTACTTATAGTCTGATATATTGGATGGTTTAAAATATTTCTCTCTCTCTCTCTACAATATTTTATGGTAATACAATATGTTAAAACTGGTCTGGGCGACCGAGTTTATTATATCACCGGAATGGATGCCTGAGCGACCCACTATACTCAGACTAGATCACATCATATCAGATCCACTATTGACGACCAAGGATAGAAAATCAGAGTAACGCTAAATAATACTTTATTTCACACAATTACAATCAGTCACTTTTAGTGAGTCCGGAGTAAAAATCAACAATCACATATTTGATAGCCAGTAAGTTGCCTGTCTGTTTGTCCCACACTCAGTGACGAATCAAATTTAATTTCACTATCAAACACCATTCCTCCTCTATCAATCCTCCTTCATCTACTTTTTCAACGTGTTACATCAACTCTAACGATTTGATTCAACAAAATGGTGTACCAGATCGTCTGAAACGGTGTTTTAATGTCCGAACCCTGTGTAAAACCGAACATCGTCATTGATGTGTGCTTTGTCTCTAAACACTCATATGGTCATTCACTTGACCTCACCAAACCACTATCTGGAGACGCGACAGAAATTTTTCATGTTCTTGGCGGTGTAAGTAAAGCTTTAACGGTAAGGGCTAAGTAGACGCTTGTCAATTGAATCCCTACTGACACCCTCATATGCTACGTCTCTGTCGCTCAAGAAGATAGGAACACACGCCATTGCCTCTTCGTCGTTGGTGCCTATGCCCCAGCCCAATTGGAGTAAAGAGCAAGTCTTACATGTACATTTTTGACGTAGCCACAGCAGGCAATTTTAACGCCTAAGTAGGGAAATCGAGTCAAACTAAAAAGCACTTGAATTTTATTTCCCAGCCTAACAAACAGTGACGGTGATCCCTAGTAAGTACAAATTTTAAGCATAAAGAAAGATACTGTGTAATCTGATGATCCTTAAAATCAACACAACAGTGAGGATAAATAAATAAAATTCCTAACAACTATTGTTAGAGAAAATCAACAGAACACTGTCGCTTTTACTACAGTGCATGCCTGTATCTCGATCATGTCTTAGCGAGAGCACACATTTCTGTGTGCTTTAGAGGACGTAAAGATGTTACACAAAGACCTAGATATAAGTTCGAAGAACTAAAATTTCAAACATGCATTTAGGGAAGAATTAGCTGAGCACCTAATGGATCTTGAAGCAACAATTTGCCATATGTGACATCTATCAACAACTTGAATCAAACGGTTACAAAAGACTAGTGAACTTCCGTGCTATTCGTTAAAACTACTGACTATCCCCATTTTCATACACGTTACTTACTTACGCCTGTTGCTCCTCGTGAAGGAGCATAGGTCGCTCACCAACATTCTCCATACACATAGTTCCGTTTATTATCTTGAAGAGAGCAAGAACGAAGATTTATTCAGAATAATATGAATTCATTTTATTTCGTTAGGTTCTTATCAGCTGCTTACAACCTATAATATCTTGAAATCAACGTTAATTGATATACTCATAAATACGAAGGTGATTGGAAAAGAATATGTGTATCATGATGTCAAGTTAATAAGGTCGTAAAACTTTTGTTTGGGATAAATAAAGTTTGGGAGGGATACTTCCAGAACATTATTTGTGTTCCCAGAACGTCATCGACGACGAGGTTGAGCAATCCTTTCTAACCCCACTGCTTGGATGAAAGAATGGAGAGAGGTGGTTGTATGTTCTCACTCTATCTGAGTTGTTTGTATATGGGGCTTTGAAGATGATAATAGACTTCCCAGATACACTCTCCTTCAATGGATACTCCCAGAGAACAGTCCTGTCCAACCAATCGAAGATTATCCTAATGTCAAGAAACACAACAATTGTTGCGCGGTAATAAGTATGGCGATGTTGTAACATTTGGAAATCATGTAGAATGATATGCAACAAGGAGTTGTAACTTGTAGAAAACCCAGTGCCTATAAGCGGAACATCTCGCGAACTCGCAAGCGACTTTATTTGCCGTTCTCATGGCATCATGTAAATCCAAGCGATGCTGATCTACACTTCTCTGTAAGCTGACAGCCATCCTTGGACCTAACACGGTTTGATAGAGGCTGCATTCAATTTGGTTACATCGATCCCTTTAGGAAAATAAATTGTTAGCCATTGAAAATTAATATCAGATTGGCGCAGACGAAGACAAGCTCAGATTCCAGATAAGTGCTCTAAAAAGAGCGGCAGTCTCCTACACAGCCACGACAGCAGTATCTGACACCGATGGGACCAATCTGAGCCCAGGCTTGAGATTTAGTGAAAGAACGCCAGGTACTGCATTGGAAATGTCTGTCATGCAACCAGAAAGTCCCTATAGGTCACAAATACGACTGGTTAGAACAGTATTCGTGTGGGGTTGTGACTTGAGACCGTTTAAAGAAGAAAAACTTCCCACCATAGGTGTGTTCCTAAATTAGTGCGAACAAAATGAAATTGACAAATAACGTAATCTAAAGAATTGAACAAATGGTACCGAGTAGTTTTCAGTATAATTTATGAGATTAATGCTTGGAGTGAGCATAATTTTTCCCATTTGAGTTGTGTGAACTAGAATTCTGCCCAAGTGCTCGAACAGAAGCAGGTGGTTTTCTTAGGGGGTCGCTGCCTGAGCCTTTGACCTGGAGGTCTGATCCACGAGGCAATGGAGCAACGTGAGGAGATGCTGTCCCATGGTAGCCAGTGACCAAGATTAGGTTCATACGCCATTTGTTTACTTAGTATCTTTATCCCGTATGACCAATGTTTTGAAATCAGGGTTTTCCAATTACCCTTACCACCAACCCGGCTAAGACTACAGACATTCCCTTTTGGTCTACCAAAAGATGTGCTTCCAAAACAGTGGTGCACATGAGCTCCAGAATCCTGAGGGGACAATTGGCGTGCGAACCTAACATTGGTCACTAATTACCATGGGACTGCATCTCTACGTTGATCCACTGCCCAGTAGATTATACATCCAGGTCAAGGGATTGGGCTGCAACCCCCTGAAATAACAATTGGCTTCCGGGGACTATTCCAGCCTTCACAAAAATCGAGTGACGAAGTGTGGAACATACATATTTAGTGCCTCTTTGTATAAGTTATGTTTCAATAAATAAATAAATCTTGCAGTTATAGCTGACGTCACAAATTCCAGTTTCTTTTTTATCATTACCTGGATAAGATTTCTAAATATATATTTATTTTTCATTTTGTTTACATGGATTTACATGTTACCTTTCAGAAACCCTCAAAGTGTGACTTGTGTGTACACGGTAACCTAGAAACCGGTTGGCACATCCCTTATTATAAAGGGCACCACCAAAAATTCTACACTGCAGTCGATTCGTGGCTTTGTTTACATCGTTTGAAATAAATTTTTGCGACAAAACATTCGTTTTCATAGTTCATACTCTTAAACAATTTCTAAGTGTAAATACATAACAAAAAAATATTTTGAAATCATGGCCAAGTCTCAAGTTCGTATCGTAATTTTCCTTCTAATAGTTGGTCCGGTGCGGTACTTTGCAGAATACACCTGCTATTCTTTCTTAAGAAATGGCTTCTCCTAGTATCGCATAACGAAACTTGGACAAATAAATACTAGACGTATTTGGTTGAACGTTGTAGTAGTGGTGATAGTATATCGACTATGCGTAGTTGGTGTATGACCATCCTTGCTGCATAAATATTACGGGACGAAATGGCTAATGTTTCATTCGATATCTTACAAAATGAACTGAGGTAAATTAACGTGTTTAAACGATACTTTGTAGGTAACTAAATGTTGCTAGATTTCAGCCAGAAATACTGCTCTAGATATTTGGCTTAATTCCTTCCCATTTTGTAAGACATACAAGTGATGATTTGCTAATAGCTTATATTTTGGACATGTATTACGTGTGCCATTCTCAACCTACCTCGATGGATTTTTTCTGGTATATGAGTAGGTTTAAAGAAAGTTAGACGCGGCAAAATCAATACGGCACCAGTGTGTAAACGCATTGACAAGCGGACTGAACCATGTTAATGAATCTAGACTACCTAATTGTTGTCCTCGTGATAACTGCAATCAGTGGTTCAAGACTTAGTATTAAATGGCTCACAATCGTTCGCGGTGGCGCAGATGTATCTACTCGTAATCTTTTGATCTTGAGTTCTTCAATTATGGGTTTCCTTTACTCCATTAATCGATGTCTTCGATTCCCAATTTCATACTACCACTAATAATGTAACTACTTTTGCTGCTTTGGGATTTGCCCTGACAATTCCATCTTATGCAAATGGAGTATGGCATATTAAATCTATGTACATAAGTATCAAGTTTTACTGACTACGTTTGTTTAACATTGTCGCAATTTTCGGCTCAATTCGCCGTCAACTGAGATCTAATAGTAGTGTTTGCCAGTGGAACACAGGCCAAGGGATTATATCAACCAACTTAAGTTTATTTACCTAAAAATTTAGGACGCTTCAGGATGTGATGAATCGGCACATGAGTTTACTATGTTAGGTATCTACTTTCAACCTTTAAAATGTCATAGGTACAAAATCCTGTTCTAGGTGCTTGTTTCTGGACTGATCTGGATCAATGACCATTGCCTGTTTCACTTGTTCCAGAATTTCGGCCAGTGATGAAACCCAAGCACTTATAAAATTTGTTTCCTTGACTTCTGTCTATACAAGTTACTTGTCAAGCAGCAGTTCATTTAAGACATGATCTTTAAAAGTGGATACATGAAATTACTATTATTAAATATTCTTCGAAGCATTGCTTACATGTGTTCGGTATCGGGGCAAAGCTTGATGAACGTGATAAAGATGTTAAACTGACGCGTGACTGAGACAGTCCTAGCCACCTCCTACCCTGTCCTTGGTTGTTTAAAACTAGGTTGTATCATGAATATAATAGTTAATCTATTTGCCTGCAGCAGAAAATTGTAATACTCCTCCATTGTTGCAATTTTATTGGGTCACAAAGCTTATTATAAAAACATATCTATTCTTATTACAAGCATGTTAGTGTATACCAAATAGAACAAATTAGCCAGTAAACTAAACTTTTGAAGTATAGAACGCGAACTTTATGAACATTTATTTTTCTCAGAAACATAACTAAACACAAAGTTTTTACATAAAAATAACATCTAACTGCCAATAGAGCATGAATAAGGAAAACAGCGTGAAGGAGTACATAGAAAATAGCAAAGGAAATAAATCGGGATATGCTAAAGGAGGTGTAATCAATAAGTCACCGATAATCAAACTACTATAGCCAATAAGGATAAAAAGGATGATAAATATTGATATATTATTACTCGTAGCATTACTTTGTAATTTCTTTTTTTCAGCAACATGTTTATCACTATTATTACATTTAAGTATTATAAAGAAGCCTAGAATGGTGTGTATACATGTTAAACATAAACTAGCCAATTGTAAACCATCCTTTTTAAATAATGGCCACATACTAAGAGTAGAGCATAAGGAGAACAAAAATGACGATATGGGATAATAAGGTAGCAAACACAAAACAGGAATGGACACTAACAAAATTGATTTTTCATGAACTTGGAAGGAAAATAAGTAGAAATTTAACGCACATAGTGCTAGAGAAATCAGGAATTTTTGGTTTTTAGACTTCTTTAACAAAACTAAACAAGATGGGAGGCATGTAGTCAGTACGAGCAGGACACTAACCCACACCAGTTTAGTAGACGATAATGTTATAGATGACGTAGAAAGTGGCGAACGCCATTTTACTAGCGGTGATGTAGCACACCAAAAATTAGATACTTTATCTTCGTAAATACCGCGATCAAACGGAAATAAACGTCGGACAACTTGAAATAAAAGATTCAAATCGGTTGTTAGTAAAAACGGTACGAATATCAAAAACATTGTCAAGAAAACGACACAGCTCAGTCTAGCTAGATGTGTTATCCCACTGCACACTGATTTTTTATGAATACAGTTGCTTAATAAAAAGAAAAAAATTGGCAACGCATGATATAGTTCCATTTGTTTATAACTTATGGCTAAACAAAATAATATAGATCCGATTATATCCCACTCTAGGAGGAGGAAATTAATTCCGCTCAAATACAAACCAAGACTGATACAATTATATTGGAAGTGTCCATGGTCAATCAATATAAGACCAGGATAAGTTAATGTTAGGCATGTTGAATAAAATCCACCGATTTGTGATTTATTATTCATAATGCTAGGTAGAACATAATAAAAATACAGTAATACGGAAGGTATAAAAAACAATAAATCAGCTACCAATACAGTATAACGCATGAACAACTTGTGCTCTTTAGATTCGAAACCTCTCGATTTGTACAACTGAACCCAATCATGGTCAATTTTATTAGCTAGTTTACCCATCAACCAACTATGATATGCCGTAACAGGTGGATAATCTAACCCCCAATAATTCAAATCATTATGTGTTGAATTGATATACCATTCTGTAAACGGTAAATTAACGGTGATTTCCATCCAATGACGTTGAGCTTCATAGTCACCATACATGGGTGGTTTATTTTCGCCGGAATATGAGTGTAAACTGGTAGATGAGCGCAAGGTGATTCCAATAAAAATAGGTAGACAAATTTTAACCAATCTATCGACATTCGCATTTAACATGACTTACGATTCGTTGTACTATAAAATTGGAGAGAGAAGAAAACCAATCGATTCTATATTGTACCAAAATATAATATTGAATAAAGCCATAAATAAATAAATCAGTTAATATCTAATAAGTAGTAAAACACCGCTACATAATTACAGACATCTCAACATAAATGAGGTACTACAAAAAATACTGGGAGACATTTTGGATTAGAGTCACTAGTAAACGTTAACTTACCAACAATAAAACAATGTTGCGTAGCACAGATGATCATATTAGTTGTTTATAGACCCTACACATTAGTTCGTTGTATATTATAAAACCCCAGAAGTCCCAAGTATTCTAACATTTAAGTATATCTTATTCGAAATATGCATTTTCATCTTCAACGACGAATCAGTACAAACCTCAGTCAGTCAGTTACAACGAAGAACCAGGCACATATATGTATCGGTCCCAGTTGCCACACCTCATTAGCACAGCAAGATGAACATCGAATTCATAGAAGCAATCAAATCAATGGAGTAATATATAAAGACGAGATTGCATATAAGGATATAGTACAGGATGAAAGCTAGTTCGTAGGAGGAAAGATATGAAATAATTTTAGTCTCATAGTTTAAGGGAAGACAGAGAGTGTATACACCGACGCCACTGTGATCGATTCTGAGCCACGTCGCCCAGAGTCTCCAACCATTGATTACGATAGTCACGCGGACCCCAACCAAGTAGTTCGCATCTAACAACATAGCTCAGACCAGAAGTTAGTGACTTCAAGCACTGACGCCACGTTTTGGTTTGGCCACCCCTAACTTTCTTCCAACCATCTCCAACACCAGTAAGCATTGCGCGTCGTGGTAATCGGTGGTTGGGAATATGCAATACGTGGCCCAACCATCTCGGTCGATGGAGAATCACAACAACATCAACTGATTTACCATCATTCCCTAATACCCCGCGTCTAACCTCACTATTATTTACCTGGTGATCCCAGCAATATTTCTAAGACATCTGTGGTCAAATATTAGTAGCTTACGAGTATCTTCTACTCTTAATGGCCACGTTTCGCAGCCGTAAGGTAAAACAGAACGAACTGCCGCGCAGTATACTCGTCCCTTAATTGATAGACGAATATCTCGCCTTCGCCATAGGTGACGTAAGTTGGCAAAGGTCAAACCAGCTTTTCGAATCCGTGCTGAGATTTCGTCAGACACCAACCCATTAGGGCTGATCAGACTTCCAAGATAAGTGAAGTTGTCAATGCGTTCGACTACTTCACTCCCTATCCTTGGTTCAGGTGTTGATGCAGGCCAATCCTGAAGCATCAACTTACATTTGGAGGGGAGAAACGCATCCCGAACATCCTGGCATTGTTGCTCAGTGCTACCAGGAGACTCTGCGTCTTCATCAAACAGGACTATGTCATCTGCGTATTCTAAGTCCATAAGTGGACCTCCTGATAGGAGATCAATACCCGAGAATTCAGTCGACGAGAGCGTTATTTCCATCAGTAGATCTATGATGAAGTTGAACAAAAATGGAGAAAGTGGACAGTCTTGACGGACACCACTTGAATTATACGTAGCAGTCCTACTCTTAATTAAGTTTTGTAAAAAGCAAATCATCTAGATGTAATTAATGGAAAGATCACTTATAAGTAGTACGCGAAAGAGAGATGAACGTGTTTAGTTTTTCAGCTTTCATAAAACCTCTAGTGAATTGGATTGATAATAAGCGTATTTCAACGATGATAATTAGTAAAGCATCAAAACACAGAGAAATTGAAGAAACTAATATTTGAAAAATACCACTAAGTCTACTCAACTGATTTTTTTAGTTTGTAGGTAACTTCCAAATCCGCACATAGCTCTTCCAGAGTTACCGCCTATCCCAAGCCTCAAACAAATGAGGAAGGGTCGGCAACCACATCCCGTAGAAAACAACCTTGCTAAAGAAACACCAAGCAGAATAAACAATTTAAACTCTGTCCTTCAAGTTCAACGAAGAATTATAACGCCTCATGATGAAAGCCAAGATTCTTCAAAAATCATGACGTGGATGCCCTTCTAACAACCACAGAAAGTGTTTATAAGTACATGGAATAACCGAAAGGACCAGTCGAATAGCTACGGAAATGAGGGGAAACAAATAAACAGTTTTCGTAAACAGCGAAACCCATTGGACCTAGGCTGAACAGAAAAGGCTAGGTACGGGAGAGATGCTGTTGTACTCCAGTCATGAAGAGGAAAATGCTCCAGACTCAGGGAACTGTCCAGAGATGCACGAAATGCACTTATTAGGTGGGAATCTTATGGACCCAGGATCATCAAAGCATCCTTCAAAATCAAGAAAAAACGAATCACAATGAATTTTATTCAATGTTATGCACCCACCAATGATAGCAATGACGGCGATAAAGATCAGTTCTACGAGAGGCTGCAATCGATCATAACAAAGTGCCTAGGAAAAGACCTAACCATCCTGATGGAGATCCAAATGTGAATGGACAACAACGGTCATGATGATATCATGAGAAGACATGGACTGGGATAAAGAAACGAAAATGGGGAAAGATTTACAAATCTGTGTGTGTTCAACAAATTGGTCACAGGCGGCACAATATTTCCACACAAACTCATACACAAAACTAGATGAGTCTCACCAGATCACATTACAGAGAACAAGATAGATCATACTTGCATCACTAAAAATTTCTGAAGGTCGATGGAATACGTGAGAACCAGAAGAAGAGTTGACATAGCTTCAGATCACTACTTGGTAGTTGCCAAGATGAAACTGAAGTTAGGGAAATACTGGACAACTGAGTAAATAGCATTACAAAGATTTAATACAGTTTACCTTCGAGATACCAACAAACTCAAAGGATTCGAGATAATTCTCAACGGCAGGTTGTAAGCCTAACAAGATCTACACAGAAAAGAGGAAACTACTATGGAGGACAACTGGGAAGGGATCAAGGAAGTACTAACTTCAATGTGTCAAGAAGTACCGGGTTGCAAGAAGCACCATCATAGGGAATGGATCACTACCGAAACCCTAGACAAGATTCAAGAAAGGAAGAGTAACAAGACAGCAAGTAACAACAGCTGAACAAGAAAAAGTAAAGGCACACACTGAATATACATAAGCTAATTAGTGAAGACGACCTGACAAACAGTAATATGTGGAAGACCTAGCTACGACAGCGGAAATAGCTGCAAGAGAAGGAAATGTGAGACAACTATATGATACCAAGAAGAAACTAGCATGGGAATATTGTAAACCACAGCAAACAGTCAAGAACAAAGAAGAGAAGCTAATCACTCAGATTCAAGAACAGGTGGGTGGAAAACTTGAAAGAAATGAATACGCCAGGCCACTATACTCACCAGACATCGAAGTAACCCACACAGGCTGTCCTATAGATGTCACTCCATCAACAATCGAGGAACTCAGCATGGTTATCAAACAAACCAAAAGTGGGAAAGCTGCAGGACCAGGCAACATGCCAGCTGAAACACTGAAGTAAAACACAGAATTCACTAAAAAAAACACTCAATGTCCTATTCACGAAGATTTCACAGGAAGAGCAAGTGCCGAAAGACTGTGTTAGCGGGATATAGATTGGATTAAAGCGTGCTCAATGCACGATTGCTTTGGCGCACGCTGATTGGATAATTCTTGTCCAATCAGCGCTGCTCGATATTTGGAGAATACTCTAGAAATATTCTCATGTAAAAACTATAAATATACTAACGGTTTTCCTATTGTGTTTCTTACTTCCATCTAACCTTGTTATTTGGAATATAATCTCTTTCCTGTTCAACCGTGTTCTGATTTGGGGATTTGTCGAGTGAATTGGTGTCCGTGAATACTAAGCAATAGGAACAGCTGGGTTAAAACCGTAAGAGCGAAATTATAACAGTGGCGACGGGGAAAAAGGAAAATAAATTCAAGATGTCCATATCAGATGACCAGCTTAACCGAATACTACAACAACAGCAATCACAATTAGATGCACAAATGCGGTTGTTAGAGACTGACTCAACAGCTTAACATCCACTGCCCGAGTTCACATGCCATTTCAAGTTCGTCTTGTGATGCAGTTGCTAGCAGCATCCCAGAATTCATCTATGATCCCGAAAGCGGAAGTACTTTTCTCACGTGGTTAAACGTTGAGAAGATGCATTTAGAATAGAATTCTGCAACCAAGACGACGCGTGGAAGACTCGGTTGTTGGTACGTAAGTTAGGAATTAGTGAACATGCACGCTATGCTGACCGTATATTGCCAAAGTTACCTCGACATCTCAGTTTCGAGGAGACGATAATTCAATTGTCAGAGATATTCGGTGAATCCTCCTCATTGTTTAGTATTCGACATCAGTGTCTAAATTTGGTGAAACGCGAAGCCGATGAATATGGTGTTTTAGCAGACATCGTCAACAGAGAATGTGAACGGTTCAAGTTACGCTCGTTGACAGAAGACCAATTTAAATGCTTAATATTCATCAAAGCTCTTCAGTCACCACAAGATGCTGAGATCAGGACTAGACTTTTGACTCGACTGGATCAAGACCCCAACGTCACACTCAGAACATTGACAGATGAATGTAAGCGGCTACAAAGCATCAGACACGACGAGTTGATTGAACAGGTAAATCCTAATTTAACCTGCAGTAGTGTCAATGCTATTACTAGGTTAAAAGTTCAGAAGCCGATAACAATTCGTAACAAACCAACATCAAGTCCTTAACAGAGTATTGGAATATGGTTTCTAACTACGTGAGGAAAAGTGTATCTTCTTTATGCATTCGATCAAATACCTTGGTTTTATCTTAGATAAGAACGGTCGCCGACCAGACCCTGCCAACGTCGAAGCCATTCAGAAGATGCGTGCACCAACTGATGTCTCTTCATTAAGATCCTTCTTGGGGTTAATCAGTCACTATAGCACATTCTTCCCTGAAATGCATCGAGTGAGAGGTCCGCTGAATGAATTACTATCAAAAGATAAACCTTGGCAGTGGTCAGCAGAACGTCAAGCATCTTTTGACAGAGTCAAATCAATTCTCAGCTCAAAGATTCTTTTGACACACTTCGATCCCAGCTTGGGAACTGTTGTTGCATCTGATGCCTCTAGTCATGGAATTGGAGTAGTGATATCTCACGTGTTTCCGGACAAATCAGAAAAGACAATTGCCCATGCTGCTAGATCACTTACCCCAGCCGAGCGAAACTACAGTCAAATTGAAAAGGAAGCTCTTGCAATCATTTTCGCTGTCAAAAGATTTCATAAAATGCTTTATGGTTGTACATTTACTCTACTGACAGATCACAAACCTTTGATTGCAATCTTTGGTTCTAAGAAATGAATCCCGGTCTATACGGCTAATAGACTACAGCGTTGGGCAACAATGCTCCTGAGTTATGATATCAATATCAAGTATCAGTCGACAAATACTATCGGTCAAGCCGACGCTCTCTCTCTCTCTCGATTAATTGGAGTTCAGCATCCTAGACCAGAGGATATAATCAGTGCCTCCATAGCAGTAGACCCAGAAATACGAAGTATAGTGGCAGATGCCATTCGAAACACTCCAGTGTCGTCAGAGAAGAAACTCTTCGAGACCCGATTCTACAAGAAGTTAGAAAGTTCCGCCTGGAAGGGTGGCCCGCGAAGATCAGTTCCACAGAGCTTCAACAGTTTTACCAGCGTAGACTCTCTCTCTCTCTCAATCATCGACGACTGCCTGCTGTCTGCGAACGTGTCATAATCCCAAAGAAGCTACAACTAGCAGTGCTTGAACAGTTGCACGCAGGACATCCTGGAATAAATCGCATGAAAGCATTAGCACGAAGTTATGTATACTAGCCGCATTTAGACACCCAACTGGAGCAGCTATCCCGTTCATGTACCAAATGTGCATTAGCAACAAAAGCACCGCGAAAAGCACAGCTGCAATCATGGCCAATACCACAGTCACCGTGGCAGCGTATACACTTAGACTTTGCTGGTCCACTTTATGGACAAACTTACTTTTCGGTAGTTGATGCACGATTGCTTTGGCGCACGCTGATTGACTAATTCTTGTCCAATCAGCGCTAGTTGATACTTGGAGAATACTCTAGAAATATTTTCATGTAAAAACCATAAATATACTAACGGTTTTCCTATTGTGTTTCTTACTTCCATCCAACCTTATTATTTGGAATATAATCTCTTTCCTATCTAACCGTGTTCTGATTTGGGGACTTGTCGAGTGAATCTGTGTCCGAGAATACTAAGCAATAGGAATAGCTGGGTTATAACCGTAAGAGCGAAATTATAACAGTGGCGACGGGGAAAAAGGAAAATAAATTCAAGATGTCCATATCAGATGACCAGCTTAACCGAATACTACAACAACAGCAATCACAATTAGATGCACAAATGCGGTTGTTAGAGACTGACTCAACAGCTTAACATCCACTGCCCGAGTTCACATGCCATTTCAAGTTCGTCTTGTGATGCAGTTGCTAGCAGCATCCCAGAATTCATCTATGATCCCGAAAGCGGAAGTACTTTTCTCACGTGGTTAAACGTTGAGAAGATGCATTTAGAATAGAATTCTGCAACCAAGACGACGCGTGGAAGACTCGGTTGTTGGTACGTAAGTTAGGAATTAGTGAACATGCACGCTATGCTGACCGTATATTGCCAAAGTTACCTCGACATCTCAGTTTCGAGGAGACGATAATTCAATTGTCAGAGATATTCGGTGAATCCTCCTCATTGTTTAGCATTCGACATCAGTGTCTAAATTTGGTGAAACGCGAAGCCGATGAATATGGTGTTTTAGCAGACATCGTCAACAGAGAATGTGAACGGTTCAAGTTACGCTCGTTGACAGAAGATCAATTTAAATGCTTAATATTCATCAAAGCTCTTCAGTCACCACAAGATGCTGAGATCAGGACTAGACTTTTGACTCGACTGGATCAAGACCCCAACGTCACACTCAGAACATTGACAGATGAATGTAAGCGGCTACAAAGCATCAGACACGACGAGTTGATTGAACAGGTAAATCCTAATTTAACCTGCAGTAGTGTCAATGCTATTACTAGGTTAAAAGTTCAGAAGCCGATAACAATTCGTAACAAACCAACATCAAGTCCTTAACAGAGTATTGGAATATGGTTTCTAACTACGTGAGGAAAAGTGTATCTTCTTTATGCATTCGATCAAATACCTTGGTTTTATCTTAGATAAGAACGGTCGCCGACCAGACCCTGCCAACGTCGAAGCCATTCAGAAGATGCGTGCACCAACTGATGTCTCTTCATTAAGATCCTTCTTGGGGTTAATCAGTCACTATAGCACATTCTTCCCTGAAATGCATCGAGTGAGAGGTCCGCTGAATGAATTACTATCAAAAGATAAACCTTGGCAGTGGTCAGCAGAACGTCAAGCATCTTTTGACAGAGTCAAATCAATTCTCAGCTCAAAGATTCTTTTGACACACTTCGATCCCAGCTTGGGAACTGTTGTTGCATCTGATGCCTCTAGTCATGGAATTGGAGTAGTGATATCTCACGTGTTTCCGGACAAATCAGAAAAGACAATTGCCCATGCTGCTAGATCACTTACCCCAGCCGAGCGAAACTACAGTCAAATTGAAAAGGAAGCTCTTGCAATCATTTTCGCTGTCAAAAGATTTCATAAAATGCTTTATGGTTGTACATTTACTCTACTGACAGATCACAAACCTTTGATTGCAATCTTTGGTTCTAAGAAATGAATCCCGGTCTATACGGCTAATAGACTACAGCGTTGGGCAACAATGCTCCTGAGTTATGATATCAATATCAAGTATCAGTCGACAAATACTATCGGTCAAGCCGACGCTCTCTCTCTCTCTCGATTAATTGGAGTTCAGCATCCTAGACCAGAGGATATAATCAGTGCCTCCATAGCAGTAGACCCAGAAATACGAAGTATAGTGGCAGATGCCATTCGAAACACTCCAGTGTCGTCAGAGAAGAAACTCTTCGAGACCCGATTCTACAAGAAGTTAGAAAGTTCCGCCTGGAAGGGTGGCCCGCGAAGATCAGTTCCACAGAGCTTCAACAGTTTTACCAGCGTAGACTCTCTCTCTCTCTCAATCATCGACGACTGCCTGCTGTCTGCGAACGTGTCATAATCCCAAAGAAGCTACAACTAGCAGTGCTTGAACAGTTGCACGCAGGACATCCTGGAATAAATCGCATGAAAGCATTAGCACGAAGTTATGTATACTAGCCGCATTTAGACACCCAACTGGAGCAGCTATCCCGTTCATGTACCAAATGTGCATTAGCAACAAAAGCACCGCGAAAAGCACAGCTGCAATCATGGCCAATACCACAGTCACCGTGGCAGCGTATACACTTAGACTTTGCTGGTCCACTTTATGGACAAACTTACTTTTCGGTAGTTGATGCACGATTGCTTTGGCGCACGCTGATTGGATAATTCTTGTCCAATCAGCGCTGCTCGATATTTGGAGAATACTCTAGAAATATTCTCATGTAAAAACTATAAATATACTAACGGTTTACCTATTTTGCTTCTTACTTCCATCTAACCTTGTTATTTGGAATATAATCTCTTTCCTGTTCAACCGTGTTCTGATTTGGGGACTTGTCGAGTGAATCGGTGTCCGAGAATACTAAGCAATAGGAATAGCTGGGTCATAACCGTAAGAAAGAGATTATAACAGTGGCGACGGGGAAAAAGGAAAACAAATTCAAGATGCCCATATCAGATGACCAGCTTAACCGAATACTACAACAACAGCAATCACAATTAGATGCACAAATGCGGTTGTTAGAGACTGACTCAACAGCTTAACATCCACTGCCCGAGTTCACATGCCATTTCAAGTTCGTCTTGTGATGCAGTTGCTAGCAGCATCCCAGAATTCATCTATGATCCCGAAAGCGGAAGTACTTTTCTCACGTGGTTAAACGTTGAGAAGATGCATTTAGAATAGAATTCTGCAACCAAGACGACGCGTGGAAGACTCGGTTGTTGGTACGTAAGTTAGGAATTAGTGAACATGCACGCTATGCTGACCGTATATTGCCAAAGTTACCTCGACATCTCAGTTTCGAGGAGACGATAATTCAATTGTCAGAGATATTCGGTGAATCCTCCTCATTGTTTAGCATTCGACATCAGTGTCTAAATTTGGTGAAACGCGAAGCCGATGAATATGGTGTTTTAGCAGACATCGTCAACAGAGAATGTGAACGGTTCAAGTTACGCTCGTTGACAGAAGACCAATTTAAATGCTTAATATTCATCAAAGCTCTTCAGTCACCACAAGATGCTGAGATCAGGACTAGACTTTTGACTCGACTGGATCAAGACCCCAACGTCACACTCAGAACATTGACAGATGAATGTAAGCGGCTACAAAGCATCAGACACGACGAGTTGATTGAACAGGTAAATCCTAATTTAACCTGCAGTAGTGTCAATGCTATTACTAGGTTAAAAGTTCAGAAGCCGATAACAATTCGTAACAAACCAACATCAAGTCCTTAACAGAGTATTGGAATATGGTTTCTAACTACGTGAGGAAAAGTGTATCTTCTTTATGCATTCGATCAAATACCTTGGTTTTATCTTAGATAAGAACGGTCGCCGACCAGACCCTGCCAACGTCGAAGCCATTCAGAAGATGCGTGCACCAACTGATGTCTCTTCATTAAGATCCTTCTTGGGGTTAATCAGTCACTATAGCACATTCTTCCCTGAAATGCATCGAGTGAGAGGTCCGCTGAATGAATTACTATCAAAAGATAAACCTTGGCAGTGGTCAGCAGAACGTCAAGCATCTTTTGACAGAGTCAAATCAATTCTCAGCTCAAAGATTCTTTTGACACACTTCGATCCCAGCTTGGGAACTGTTGTTGCATCTGATGCCTCTAGTCATGGAATTGGAGTAGTGATATCTCACGTGTTTCCGGACAAATCAGAAAAGACAATTGCCCATGCTGCTAGATCACTTACCCCAGCCGAGCGAAACTACAGTCAAATTGAAAAGGAAGCTCTTGCAATCATTTTCGCTGTCAAAAGATTTCATAAAATGCTTTATGGTTGTACATTTACTCTACTGACAGATCACAAACCTTTGATTGCAATCTTTGGTTCTAAGAAATGAATCCCGGTCTATACGGCTAATAGACTACAGCGTTGGGCAACAATGCTCCTGAGTTATGATATCAATATCAAGTATCAGTCGACAAATACTATCGGTCAAGCCGACGCTCTCTCTCTCTCTCGATTAATTGGAGTTCAGCATCCTAGACCAGAGGATATAATCAGTGCCTCCATAGCAGTAGACCCAGAAATACGAAGTATAGTGGCAGATGCCATTCGAAACACTCCAGTGTCGTCAGAGAAGAAACTCTTCGAGACCCGATTCTACAAGAAGTTAGAAAGTTCCGCCTGGAAGGGTGGCCCGCGAAGATCAGTTCCACAGAGCTTCAACAGTTTTACCAGCGTAGACTCTCTCTCTCTCTCAATCATCGACGACTGCCTGCTGTCTGCGAACGTGTCATAATCCCAAAGAAGCTACAACTAGCAGTGCTTGAACAGTTGCACGCAGGACATCCTGGAATAAATCGCATGAAAGCATTAGCACGAAGTTATGTATACTAGCCGCATTTAGACACCCAACTGGAGCAGCTATCCCGTTCATGTACCAAATGTGCATTAGCAACAAAAGCACCGCGAAAAGCACAGCTGCAATCATGGCCAATACCACAGTCACCGTGGCAGCGTATACACTTAGACTTTGCTGGTCCACTTTATGGACAAACTTACTTTTCGGTAGTTGATGCACGATTGCTTTGGCGCACGCTGATTGGATAATTCTTGTCCAATCAGCGCTGCTCGATATTTGGAGAATACTCTAGAAATATTCTCATGTAAAAACTATAAATATACTAACGGTTTTCCTATTGTGTTTCTTACTTCCATCTAACCTTGTTATTTGGAATATAATCTCTTTCCTGTTCAACCGTGTTCTGATTTGGGGATTTGTCGAGTGAATTGGTGTCCGTGAATACTAAGCAATAGGAACAGCTGGGTTAAAACCGTAAGAGCGAAATTATAACAGTGGCGACGGGGAAAAAGGAAAATAAATTCAAGATGTCCATATCAGATGACCAGCTTAACCGAATACTACAACAACAGCAATCACAATTAGATGCACAAATGCGGTTGTTAGAGACTGACTCAACAGCTTAACATCCACTGCCCGAGTTCACATGCCATTTCAAGTTCGTCTTGTGATGCAGTTGCTAGCAGCATCCCAGAATTCATCTATGATCCCGAAAGCGGAAGTACTTTTCTCACGTGGTTAAACGTTGAGAAGATGCATTTAGAATAGAATTCTGCAACCAAGACGACGCGTGGAAGACTCGGTTGTTGGTACGTAAGTTAGGAATTAGTGAACATGCACGCTATGCTGACCGTATATTGCCAAAGTTACCTCGACATCTCAGTTTCGAGGAGACGATAATTCAATTGTCAGAGATATTCGGTGAATCCTCCTCATTGTTTAGCATTCGACATCAGTGTCTAAATTTGGTGAAACGCGAAGCCGATGAATATGGTGTTTTAGCAGACATCGTCAACAGAGAATGTGAACGGTTCAAGTTACGCTCGTTGACAGAAGACCAATTTAAATGCTTAATATTCATCAAAGCTCTTCAGTCACCACAAGATGCTGAGATCAGGACTAGACTTTTGACTCGACTGGATCAAGACCCCAACGTCACACTCAGAACATTGACAGATGAATGTAAGCGGCTACAAAGCATCAGACACGACGAGTTGATTGAACAGGTAAATCCTAATTTAACCTGCAGTAGTGTCAATGCTATTACTAGGTTAAAAGTTCAGAAGCCGATAACAATTCGTAACAAACCAACATCAAGTCCTTAACAGAGTATTGGAATATGGTTTCTAACTACGTGAGGAAAAGTGTATCTTCTTTATGCATTCGATCAAATACCTTGGTTTTATCTTAGATAAGAACGGTCGCCGACCAGACCCTGCCAACGTCGAAGCCATTCAGAAGATGCGTGCACCAACTGATGTCTCTTCATTAAGATCCTTCTTGGGGTTAATCAGTCACTATAGCACATTCTTCCCTGAAATGCATCGAGTGAGAGGTCCGCTGAATGAATTACTATCAAAAGATAAACCTTGGCAGTGGTCAGCAGAACGTCAAGCATCTTTTGACAGAGTCAAATCAATTCTCAGCTCAAAGATTCTTTTGACACACTTCGATCCCAGCTTGGGAACTGTTGTTGCATCTGATGCCTCTAGTCATGGAATTGGAGTAGTGATATCTCACGTGTTTCCGGACAAATCAGAAAAGACAATTGCCCATGCTGCTAGATCACTTACCCCAGCCGAGCGAAACTACAGTCAAATTGAAAAGGAAGCTCTTGCAATCATTTTCGCTGTCAAAAGATTTCATAAAATGCTTTATGGTTGTACATTTACTCTACTGACAGATCACAAACCTTTGATTGCAATCTTTGGTTCTAAGAAATGAATCCCGGTCTATACGGCTAATAGACTACAGCGTTGGGCAACAATGCTCCTGAGTTATGATATCAATATCAAGTATCAGTCGACAAATACTATCGGTCAAGCCGACGCTCTCTCTCTCTCTCGATTAATTGGAGTTCAGCATCCTAGACCAGAGGATATAATCAGTGCCTCCATAGCAGTAGACCCAGAAATACGAAGTATAGTGGCAGATGCCATTCGAAACACTCCAGTGTCGTCAGAGAAGAAACTCTTCGAGACCCGATTCTACAAGAAGTTAGAAAGTTCCGCCTGGAAGGGTGGCCCGCGAAGATCAGTTCCACAGAGCTTCAACAGTTTTACCAGCGTAGACTCTCTCTCTCTCTCAATCATCGACGACTGCCTGCTGTCTGCGAACGTGTCATAATCCCAAAGAAGCTACAACTAGCAGTGCTTGAACAGTTGCACGCAGGACATCCTGGAATAAATCGCATGAAAGCATTAGCACGAAGTTATGTATACTAGCCGCATTTAGACACCCAACTGGAGCAGCTATCCCGTTCATGTACCAAATGTGCATTAGCAACAAAAGCACCGCGAAAAGCACAGCTGCAATCATGGCCAATACCACAGTCACCGTGGCAGCGTATACACTTAGACTTTGCTGGTCCACTTTATGGACAAACTTACTTTTCGGTAGTTGATGCACGATTGCTTTGGCGCACGCTGATTGGATAATTCTTGTCCAATCAGCGCTGCTCGATATTTGGAGAATACTCTAGAAATATTCTCATGTAAAAACTATAAATATACTAACGGTTTTCCTATTGTGTTTCTTACTTCCATCTAACCTTGTTATTTGGAATATAATCTCTTTCCTGTTCAACCGTGTTCTGATTTGGGGATTTGTCGAGTGAATTGGTGTCCGTGAATACTAAGCAATAGGAACAGCTGGGTTAAAACCGTAAGAGCGAAATTATAACAGTGGCGACGAGGAAAAAGGAAAATAAATTCAATATGTCCATATCAGACGACCAGCTTAACCGAATACTACAACAACAGCAACAACAATTAGATGCACAAATGCGGTTGTTAGAGACTCTGACTCAACAGCTTAACATCCACTGCCCGAGTTCACATGCCATTTCAAGTTCGTCTTGTGATGCAGTTGCTAGCAGCATCCCAGAATTCATCTATGATCCCGAAAGCGGAAGTACTTTTCTCACGTGGTTAAACGTTGAGAAGATGCATTTAGAATAGAATTCTGCAACCAAGACGACGCGTGGAAGACTCGGTTGTTGGTACGTAAGTTAGGAATTAGTGAACATGCACGCTATGCTGACCGTATATTGCCAAAGTTACCTCGACATCTCAGTTTCGAGGAGACGATAATTCAATTGTCAGAGATATTCGGTGAATCCTCCTCATTGTTTAGTATTCGACATCAGTGTCTAAATTTGGTGAAACGCGAAGCCGATGAATATGGTGTTTTAGCAGACATCGTCAACAGAGAATGTGAACGGTTCAAGTTACGCTCGTTGACAGAAGACCAATTTAAATGCTTAATATTCATCAAAGCTCTTCAGTCACCACAAGATGCTGAGATCAGGACTAGACTTTTGGCTCGACTGGATCAAGACCCAAACGTCACACTTAGAACATTGACAGATGAGTTTAAGCAGCTCCAAAGCATCAGACACGACGAGTTGATTGAAACAGGTAAATCCTAATTTAACCTGCAGTAGTGTCAATGCTATTACTAGGTTAAAAGTTCAGAAGCCGATAACAATTCGTAACAAACCAACATCAAGTCCTTAACAGAGTATTGGAATATGGTTTCTAACTACGTGAGGAAAAGTGTATCTTCTTTATGCATTCGATCAAATACCTTGGTTTTATCTTAGATAAGAACGGTCGCCGACCAGACCCTGCCAACGTCGAAGCCATTCAGAAGATGCGTGCACCAACTGATGTCTCTTCATTAAGATCCTTCTTGGGGTTAATCAGTCACTATAGCACATTCTTCCCTGAAATGCATCGAGTGAGAGGTCCGCTGAATGAATTACTATCAAAAGATAAACCTTGGCAGTGGTCAGCAGAACGTCAAGCATCTTTTGACAGAGTCAAATCAATTCTCAGCTCAAAGATTCTTTTGACACACTTCGATCCCAGCTTGGGAACTGTTGTTGCATCTGATGCCTCTAGTCATGGAATTGGAGTAGTGATATCTCACGTGTTTCCGGACAAATCAGAAAAGACAATTGCCCATGCTGCTAGATCACTTACCCCAGCCGAGCGAAACTACAGTCAAATTGAAAAGGAAGCTCTTGCAATCATTTTCGCTGTCAAAAGATTTCATAAAATGCTTTATGGTTGTACATTTACTCTACTGACAGATCACAAACCTTTGATTGCAATCTTTGGTTCTAAGAAATGAATCCCGGTCTATACGGCTAATAGACTACAGCGTTGGGCAACAATGCTCCTGAGTTATGATATCAATATCAAGTATCAGTCGACAAATACTATCGGTCAAGCCGACGCTCTCTCTCTCTCTCGATTAATTGGAGTTCAGCATCCTAGACCAGAGGATATAATCAGTGCCTCCATAGCAGTAGACCCAGAAATACGAAGTATAGTGGCAGATGCCATTCGAAACACTCCAGTGTCGTCAGATGAAGTCAGAGAAGAAACTCTTCGAGACCCGATTCTACAAGAAGTTAGAAAGTTCCGCCTGGAAGGGTGGCCCGCGAAGATCAGTTCCACAGAGCTTCAACAGTTTTACCAGCGTAGACTCTCTCTCTCTCTCAATCATCGACGACTGCCTGCTGTCTGCGAACGTGTCATAATCCCAAAGAAGCTACAACTAGCAGTGCTTGAACAGTTGCACGCAGGACATCCTGGAATAAATCGCATGAAAGCATTAGCACGAAGTTATGTATACTAGCCGCATTTAGACACCCAACTGGAGCAGCTATCCCGTTCATGTACCAAATGTGCATTAGCAACAAAAGCACCGCGAAAAGCACAGCTGCAATCATGGCCAATACCACAGTCACCGTGGCAGCGTATACACTTAGACTTTGCTGGTCCACTTTATGGACAAACTTACTTTTCGGTAGTTGATGCACGATTGCTTTGGCGCACGCTGATTGGATAATTCTTGTCCAATCAGCGCTGCTCGATATTTGGAGAATACTCTAGAAATATTCTCATGTAAAAACTATAAATATACTAACGGTTTTCCTATTGTGTTTCTTACTTCCATCTAACCTTGTTATTTGGAATATAATCTCTTTCCTGTTCAACCGTGTTCTGATTTGGGGATTTGTCGAGTGAATTGGTGTCCGTGAATACTTAGACTTTGCTGGTCCACTTTATGGACAAACTTACCTTTTGGTAGTTGATGCATATAGCAAGTGGCCAGAAATCTTTCTCGTGGAACACCCGAATGCAAGCTGCACAGTCAGTAAGCTACGTCAACTATTCAGTCGTTTCGGAGTCCCGGAATTGATAGTTAGTGACAACGGAACACAGTTTACGTCCGTAATCTTCTCACAATTTTGTCGGCAGAACGGAATCCATCACGTCCGAACACCTCCATTCCATCCCCAATCAAATGGTGAAGTGGTACGCTTTGTGAGTACATTTAAAAATGCTCTAAAAAAATCTAAACGGGAGGGGACCAACGAAGAGACCTTAGAGAGGTTCCTGCTTATTTATCGCTCTACACCGAACCCTCAGACGATCAACGGGGTCTCTCCAGCAGAAGCTCTACTTGGCAGAAAAATACGAACACATTTCGATGTCATCCGTCCTACGCCAGCTCTTGAGCCTCAACGAAACCTATCGATAGAGAATCAGTTCAATCGACATCATGGGGCACAAAGACGATTGTTCACGGTGGGACAAAAAGTACTTGCTATGGACTATCGTGAGAAACATCCTACATGGACAGCTGGTCGGATCTTGAAAAAGAAGGGGAGTGCGGTTTATGAGGTGTCAGTTGGCTCAGAAGTTTGGGTACGTCATGCTAACCAATTGAAAGCAACTTCGATAGCCAGCAACGAGATTCAATATCCATTACCTTTTGATGTTCTGCTAGACACCTTTGAAATCAAAACGTCTGGAACAGACAGGTCAGTTTCTGTACAAGCAAAGAGTGATACTTCTTTATTGCATAGACGATGGACAAATCGAAAGCACAGGCCAGTCACTCGGTTGCAGTTGGACCTTAGCACCAGACCCTACGGATCTGCTCAAAGGGGAGGTGTTAGGGGGACATAGATTGGAGTAAAGCGTGCTCAATGCACGATTGCTTTGGCGCACGCTGATTGGATAATTCTTGTCCAATCAGCGCTGCTCGATATTTGGAGAATACTCTAGAAATATTCTCATGTAAAAACTATAAATATACTAACGGTTTTCCTATTGTGTTTCTTACTTCCATCTAACCTTGTTATTTGGAATATAATCTCTTTCCTGTTCAACCGTGTTCTGATTTGGGGATTTGTCGAGTGAATTGGTGTCCGTGAATACTAAGCAATAGGAACAGCTGGGTTATAACCGTATGAGAGAAACATAACAGACTGGAAAGAAAAATAACTTATGAAGATACCAAAGAAAGGAGATCTGAGCAAACGTGAAAACTACAGAGAAATCACACTACTATCGGTACCAGGAAAGGTTTTCAACCGAGTGTTGATGAACCGGATGAAAGACTCAGTAGACGCCCAACTTTGAGATCAGCACATCGAATTCCGCAAAAATCAGTCGTGCACAGACTAAATCGCAACACTTCGGATCATCGTTGAACAATCAATTGAATGGAAATTGTCACTTTACATCAACTACTTGACGATAAGAAAGCGTTCAACAGTGTGGACAGAAGGACTTTATACAATCTTCGTCGACGCTATGGTGTACTTGAGAACACCTTCAATATCATCTGGAATTCATACGACGGACAACACTGCAAAGTCGTTCATGCACACCAGCTGACAGATGCTTTAGAAGTGAAGACCGGTGCCAGACACGACTGTCTACCCTCACCCTTTTTCTTTCTTCTGGTGGTTGACTGGATTATGAAGACCACCACATATCAAGGGAAGCATGGAATACAATGGACAGCTTGCATGCAACTAGACGATTTGGACTTCGCAGATGACCTGGCTCTTCTGTCCCATACGCAGCGACAAAAGCGGATGAGGATGGCCAGTATAGCAGCAGCCCCCCTTCAGTGAGTTTTAACATACACAAAGGAAAAGGCAAGATCCTCAAATACAACACGGAGAACATCAACAAAATCACACTTGATGGAGAAGCTCTGGAACATGTGGAAACTTTCACGTACCTGGTCAGCATCATCAATCAACAAGGAAGATACAATGCAGACGTAAAGGCGAGGATTGGTAAGGCAAGGGCAGCATTCCTACAATCGAAGAACATACGGAACGCAAAACAACTCTCAACCAATATCAAAGCCACAATCTTCAATACGAACGTCAAGACAGTTCTACTGCACGGAACTGAAACTTGGAGAACTACTACAACAACCATCAAAAAACTACAGGTATTTATAAACCTTTCTCTACGTAAGGCACTGAATGTCCGTTGACCAGATACCATCAGCAACATCCTACTGTGGGAGAGAACAAACCAGCTTACAGATGATAAAGAAATCAGGAAAGGTCGCTGGAGGTGGATAGAACACACATTTAGGAAATCATCAAACTGCACCACGAGGCAAGCCCTAGTTTGGAGTCCTGAATGTAAGCGGAAAAGAGGAAGGCCAAAGAACACATTGCGTCTGGAAATAGAATCAGATATGAAAAGGATGAATAACAACTGGGAAGGATTGCTCAGGACAGGGTTGGATGGAGAATGCTGGTGAGCGGCCTATGCTCCTTCACGAGGAGTAACAGGCGTAAGTAATTAAGAGCATAGTACTTAGTATTAATAGTATAAGTTACATTTTCTAAGTTTATAATTCTTTGTTCGCTTTACATGATGGCATCAGCTCACGGGATCTAGTCGATACAACGATAGGAAAATGTGAGAAGTCCGGAACTGTTTATTTACAAAATTATAAAATTTTAATATTCAAATAGTTGTTACTGCATTAACATTTGTAGGAAAAACGTGTTTTGTGAAGCTGATAAGTGTTATCACATTGAAAGTAGTAGCGAAGTGTAGAAACGTGGTATGATGAATGTATATCTAGTAAAATTCAACATACACAGTCACAAGTTATATGACTTGTGATGCCAGATATTTTGTGAGTAAATTAAAGTCGAAGGTTTATCTTCTAGTTTCTGAGTAGGTAAAACACACTGATTGGTAGCATTAAGTGGGATAGGAATAATTAAACACATATTCATTACTTTATTGTTGTTGAAAATGATCACAATAGTGAGCATTTCGACAGCTCCCACGAACAATTAACAATTTCAGGATATCTATTAGTTGTATACAGATAATTCCGTACAAAAATTTGTTTTTGTGTCCGAGTATGGAAATGAAATTCCGTGAGCGACTTAGTGAGGGATACCACACATCCAAGAGATATTGGATCGCCACTAGAAGACACTAAACGGATTGACATATCAACTAGAATACTACGTCTTTTTACTGAGGACAGGATGGAAAAAATAGTTAGTTTGTATGGAGCTTTAGATTCGCATTTCGTCTTTCCAATCGAACCTAAAGAGGCAGATTAAGAAATCAGTGCACAGAATAGGCAAGAGGACCGAAAACAATGCTGAACCTCGACCATGTAGACTCCTTAAGGTAGTCCTAGGATCAGAGAAGCAACGGGACCTCCTGTTAAGTAATGCTCGTTGTCACGACAATTCCGATATCCGAGTTAGACCTGATATGTCTCTCGAAGGTAGAATAAAAAGAAAGAAAGCACTAGCTGAACTAGAAATCAGCCAACAAAATGGTCAGGAAAATCTCCGGTTAGTGGGTTTTCGGATAGTCAGGTCTTGGAAGCGAATGCTACCAAGGCCTGTATGGATAGGGCGTTCTACCTAGGAGTCTTATATGCCAACGCTCGCAGCCTAAGAAATAAGTTCTATGAGCTAGGAGCATTAGTGGACAGATTAAGACCACTCATTGTAGCAGTGACAGAAACTTGGTTAGTCCATGACTTCGACATTACTCCAGAATTATCGGGATACCATTACCTAAGTAGTGATAGACATAGTTGTAGAAAAGGAGGTGGCGTCTTGTTATATATATCCAATAATATAAATATACGCTCCTTTGTTAGCGAATCCCATGACAGCGGTACTTGTGAAGTTATTAGCTGTAAATTGGATATCGGATGTAGTACGTTTATGCTCGGTGTCATCTATCGCAGCCCAATCTGCTTAGCTGATGACTTTATTCTAGAGCACATTCGTCTTTGGAGTACCAATACCAGATGCTTGATAATAGGAGACTTTAATGCATCTGACATTAGTTGGACTGAAATGACCACAGAAGGATCTATAAACTCCTTTGATAGTAGGTTCCTGATAACAATAATGGAGCATGCATTAGTGCAGCATGTATCCAAACCTACACGTTTTGGTGCTAACCAAGGTTCTTCTCTGTTGGACTTGGTAATCACTCATGATACTGAAGATATTGTCGACCTAAATGTTCTCCCACTGTTAGTGAACAGTGATCACGTTGTTTTGTCCTTCTCGTTTAGAACTAGGGACATGTTATACGATCAGGTCACACCCCGCCCAAATATATGGAAAGCTAACATATCAGCCATTCAGGAATGCGCTGCTAAGACAGATTGGTTTGTAGATACTAGCTTATCAGTTGAAGCATGGTCTGTATTTAAAGGTGAGTTTAGTTTAGTTACGTCCTCGTCCATACCATACCTGATACCGCGAAGACCGAACAATAGTCCACCATGGATAACCAAACCAGTTAAGAAACTTCTTAGAAGAAGGAGGCACTGGAATATGTTCATCTCTACGAGCTTAGAACAATACCGATCCAGTTATTGTAAGACTAGGAGTGCCTGTAAAGCTTTAATAAGTAAGACTAGACGATCATACGAAAAGCAATTGGTTAGGGATTCTAGATATAGTCCGAAACGGTTATTCTCGTACATAAAAAGGCGAACTCAGAGAAGTGATGGAATTCCATCACTTTTGATAAAAGAAAATCCGTTAATCTTGGCAGAAAATGATACCGAAAAAGCTGAAGCTTTATCGAAATATTTCAGTAAAGTGTTTTCACTCACTAATGAGGAACGACCAACGATTCATTATGATCGTAACGGCTCGCTGATGGATCCTGTGGTCATTGAGAAAGGTACTGTTTTAAGACTACTTCAGCATATCCCGACCGTAGCTGCTACCTTGACGTGGTGGTCGGGCTTGCCTATCGTGATGACCCAACCGAGCTATATTGGCTGGAACACATGTTCCTGCAGGTTCTACCATGCCAGGCAGGTCGATTGGAGAACGGTAAGACTAAAAGCAGCAACTCAAGGTCTGAGGGCGAAGTCGTACTGCTGACTGTACAGAGGTGTGACAGCAGTAAGGTGTTTCCCTCGGACAACCAGCATCTGCAGCGATGCTGCCTTCTCACAAGGAAGGAAGGGGTTAGAAAAGGTTGACCCTAAAAATGTCACGCCTCACCTTACCCCACGGATTTCCGTCTCCGGCGGTAAGGCCCTTTGAAGAACGGAGCTAACACATTAAAAACCTCCCACAAAAAGGCCGTGAGCGACCGGCCTCAAGCAGTTGTCCCTTGAGCTCTGCGTTCACGCACTCAGGTCGCTAAGACCAACACTAATCCGATTTCCTTTTCAGGTCCCTCAAGAAATACCCTTCCACGGTGTGGGCAACCGGGAAGTGATATCAGCCCTCATACCCGTAACAGCACACGAGACCAAGTTGGTCACATTCAAATCCTTCCTACACCTCCTAATAACTCTTATCTCCACGACTAACCCTTCTTACGTCCCTTTATCACCTCGCCCCCCTAGTGCGAACGATTCGAGTACGCGGAATGTTATTCCTGGTCTCCTGAAACCACGCTCCAAACTATACGTAGGAGCTTTCAACGTCCGAACACTGTGCCAAATAGGACAACAGGCTTCCTTAGCTAAGACTTTAGAATCTTGCTCCATCGATGTGTGCTGCGTCTCCGAAACGCGCACACAGGATCCGAGTAGTGTCATTCATTTGACCGCTCCATGTCAAAGTAACGAACCAACTCGATTTACGCTTCGTGTATCTGGAAGCCCTGATGCTGCTTCCCGTGGCCTCGCTGGCGTAGGTATAGCATTGAGTCCTAGGGCAGAACTAGCTCTCTTAGACTGGATCCCAGTAGACAGTCGTTTGTGTGCTGTCCGACTAAACGGAACAGTAAGGACACTCGTCGTTGCCTCTTCGTCGTCGCTGCCTACTCTCCCACTGACTGCAGCTCAGACGATGTAAAAGATGAGTTTTACAGAAAGCTTTCCGACCTTCTCCGAAAAGCTAGGCGTTCAGATGTAGTAATAGTGGCTGGAGACTTTAATGCTCAAGTAGGTAAACTAAGCGAAAAGGAAAGACACCTGGGTGGATCTTATGGTGTCCCGGTTCAAAGAACAGATAACGGCGACCGTCTGTTGCAGCTATGCTCAGATAACCGCCTGTTTCTTGCAAACACTAACTTTAGGCATAAGGAAAAACATCTTTTAACATGGCGACCCTCTAATTCGTCCCAACGCTGGACCCAAATAGATCACATCGCTATCAGCCAACGATGGAGGGGCTCAACAGAAGACTGTCGCTCATTCTGGAGCACATGCTTAGACTCAGATCATGCTCTAGTGCGAGCGCGTATTTGTCTACGTCTTACTGGACGTAGGAAAGGTGGTACAAGGAAACCCCTTAGGGTCCTACTAAATGATAGTCGAGCTAAGAGTATATTTCAGGAACATCTAGAAAAACAGTTAGACAGCCATGTAAGTGACGCCCACCCCGAGGCAGCGTGGAATGACATCCGAAAAGCTGTAGAAACAGCAGTGATGTCTGCAAGTACGGTAAACCATAAGGTTAGGGAGAAACACTGGATCTTAGCAGCATTTACCGCACTGATAGATGCTCGAAAACTCATTCCATCTGGCTCTGAACATAACGAAGAGCGGAGTCAGCTTAAGCGTTAGCTGACTAGAAGCCTACGCAAAGATCGTAAACAGTGGTGGGTAGCGAAAGCAAGAGAGATGGAAAAGGCAGCGGCAATAGGTAACAACAGGCAACTGTTCAGACTTGTTAAGGAAACCGGTATTAGGAACCCAACTGTTAGCGAAACAATCGCAGAGAAAGATGGACATATTATTCATTCTCAATCCAGGAGATTGTACCGATGGGCAGAATACTTTAGGGATCAGTTCAACTGGCCTTCAGCCACACTTCGGTTTCCCACGATCTCCAGTCGACCTGAATGGCAAGTTGATGTAAGTCCTCCGACACTTTACGAAGTTGAAAAAGCTATAGGAAATCTGAAGCGTGGGATAGCAGCAGGCCCTGACAGGTTTACCCCTGAGATTTTTAAGGATGGCGGTCCAGTATTAGCAGCGAGATTGACTGAGGTCTTAGGTAGAATCTGGGAACTGGACGTAATCCCATCTGACTGGTCTCAATCACTGATTGTTCCAGTCTATAAGAAAGGACAAAAGTCCTCCTGCGACAATCACAGAGGAATTAGTTTGACTAATATAGTGTCTAAAATATTAGATTCAATAATACTTCGACGTCTAACCAAAGCTCGTGAAGAGCAGACTAGAGAAAACCAGGCTGGTTTTCGACCTGGACGTGGTTGTATAGATCAAATATTCACACTACGCCAGATCCTAGAACATAGACACACATTCAGACGCCCCACAATGATAGTATTTCTTGACCTTAAGGCGGCATTTGACTCTGTTGATCGTGAGGTTCTATGGCAGTGTTTGTCACTGAAAGGAGTACCAAAGAAGTACATCAACCTTATAAAGGCTCTCTACTCGAACACAACTGGTAGAGTGAGAGCTTATGGTGAACTATCATCAGAATTGATTACCTCAAGTAGTGTTCGTCAGGGCTGTCCACTCTCTCCATTCTTGTTTAACTTTGTCGTTGACGTCCTTTTAGAGATGACACTTTCCTCATCTAAATTTCCAGGAGTTGAACTTCTACCGGGGGATTCACTTGTTGACTTAGAATATGCCGATGACATAGTTCTATTTGGTGAAGACGCTGACAAAATGCAGAGTCTACTGACCACTCTAAGCAACAATGCAAGCATGTTCGGCATGCGATTCTCTCCCTCGAAATGCAAATTGTTGCTTCAGGATTGGGTTGCGTCGACACCCGAACTAGTGATAGGGAGTGAAGTAGTTGAGCGTGTCGACCGCTTCACTTATGTTGGAAGTCTCATCAGTCCTTGTGGTCTGGTGTGTGACGAAATCTCAGCACGGATACAGAAGGAACGACTAGCTTTTGCCAACTTGCGTCATTTGTGGTGTAGGCGAGATATCCGTCTATCAACCAAAGGACGTGTTTACTGCGTAGCAGTTCGTTCCATCCTACTTTATGGCAGTGAAACATGGCCGGTAAGAGTAGAGGATATTCGTAGGTTACTAGTATTTGACCATAAGTGTCTTCGAAACATTGCTCGTATATCCTGGGACTACCGAGTAAGTAATGCAGTTGTTATGAAACGGGTACTAGGTAAGGATGGCAAATCAATTGAGGAAGTAGTGAAACTTAATCAGTTGAGATGGCTGGGACATGTGTTGCGCATGCCCGATCACCGACTGCCACGACGTGCTATGTTTTATGGTGTAGGAGTAGGTTGGAAGAAAGCTAGGGGCGGCCAGACCAAAACATGGCACAAATCCATGAAGTCACGGACAAGTGGACTGAGTCATGTTGGTAGATGTAGACTACCTGGTTGGGGACCGCGAGACGATAGCAACCGATGGTTAGAGACCTTGAATGACATGGCTCAAAATCGTTTGCAATGGCGCAGGTGCATCCACTCTTTGTGTTCTCTCAAACTCTAATCTTCTGAATTCTTCATGTCCTTTATTTTCTTTCCCAATTTATTCCACTGGACTATACTCCTTTAATAACATCATCAAACCTTAATGTCCCCTATCTCTACTTATACTTTCAGTACCTCTACCACTATGGGATTTGAATTGATAACTGAATCTCTGTGCTAATGTGGTATGGCAACTCGAACTGATGTACGTACGTACGAAGTTCCACGTTGTTACTGACTGACTGACTTCAGCATATCAAACCTGATAAGTCCAGTGGTCCTGATAATATTCATCCTAGGATTATGAAAGCCATATCAGACGTAATTGCTGAACCATTAGTGATACTGTTTGACATGTCTCTGAAGCAGTCCAGACTGCCCAGAGACTGGAAAGATGCTATAATAAGTCCGGTGTATAAGGCTGGGAGTAGGGATTGAGTTAGTAACTATAGACCCGTTAGCTTAACTAGTGCAGTTGTAAAACTGATGGAAAAAATCATTCGGATATCTGTTATAAACTATGTTGAAAGGCATAATCTTTTCTCCAGGGAACAACATGGTTTTCGGAGAGGCCTATCGTGCTTGACAAATCTTCTCATTGCAAGAGAAGATTGGGCTGCTGCAAAAGATCAGAATATTCCTGTAGATGTGATCTTCATAGATCTAAGTAAGGCTTTCGATAAGGTCTCCCATTCTGATCTTAAATTCAAACTGGAACTCTTCGGAATCCATTATACAGTCGTAGATTGGATAAGTAACTTTCTCCATGACAGGAGACAAAGGGTAAGGGTTAATGGGGCTCTTTCATCGTGGGTACCTTTAGAAAGTGGAGTTCCCCAAGGCACAATCCTCGGTCCTCTTCTCTTTTTACTTTATGTAAATGAATTACCAACTGTAGCAAAATCATCCGTTCTACTATTCGCTGATGACATAAAAATTTGGAGACCCATACACAGTATGTCAGATAGAATAGTATTACAGAATGATCTTAGCTCATTGGTGGCATGGTTAGACAGGTGGTCACTTGAAGTAAATCCTAATAAGAGTGTGGTGATGCAATTAAATAACAATGATGAATCGTATCACTATACAATACGTGGATTCGTACTACCCAAAGTAAGAAACTATAAATATTCGGGAGTCATATTAAGTAGTGATCTCAAAACCACTAGTCACTGTAAGGCTGCTGCTGCAAAAGGCTATAGGGTATTATGGTCTATTCGTAGGTCTTTTCAGTATTTAGATGATGAAATGTTTAGATTACTATACCCTATTTATGTGCGACCACATTTAGAATATGGAATTCAAGCAGCAAGTCCTTGTTTCAAGTATGAGGCAGATATGCTAGAGCGAGTCCAACGACGAGGTACTAAGATGGTACAAGGTCTATCTGGACTATCTTATGAAGACAGATTGAGACACCTCAACTTATTTCCGTTATCTTACCGTCGAATACGGGGTGATCTAATATTGGCTTATCGTATACTGAACGATGACCTTGGTATTAACATGTCCTATCTTTTACTTCCGTCTGGGACTGATCGTTTGAGAGGACACTCGAAAAAAATTCAAAAACCGAGATCAAATCGTTTACGTCTGGAGTTTCGTTTCTCTCTTCGAGTAGTGAATTATTAGAATTCTCTACCGGAACACGTAATATCAGCACCTTCTATTGATATATTCAAGACGAGATTGGACCTCCAGAGTATTACAAACTGCAAGGATTAACACAGGTCGATAGACCTCCTATCCTTATTACTGAAGACTGAAGCTACATTTCAACTAAGCAACCACCTCACGACTATGCAAAAATATCTCTGTGGTATGTTTTAGTCTAGGATTTTCGTGATTACTGTAGACATACCAAACAAAGGTGATAATAAAAGAACAGATAATTACGTGTAGAAATACTAAATTCGTTTCCTTTAAGCCGTATAATGCAGTACCAGTATATGAAAAGATAATGTAAGTAGTAATTCAAAATAATAATCATTTATTAATGTTTTATAAGCATGGTGCTCAGCACTAATGTTATTTATTTATTTATTTATTTTAACACATAAGTATAGGTACAGGGAGGCACCAAATACATATGCGCCACACAAATCTCATTTGATTTGTGTGAGGGCTGTGATACTGCCCGGGTGCCCAAACCGAAGCAGGTGGTTTTCTTAGGGGGCCACAACCCGAGCCTTTGACCTGAACGTCTGACCCACAAGGCAGTGGAGCATCGTGAGGAGATGCAGTCCCATGGTAGCCGGTGACCAACGATTGGTTCATACTCCATTTGTTCCCGCAGGATACTGGAGCCCAAGTGCACCATTGGTTTGGAGTCCGGTTAAAGCGCCAGACATTCGCTTTTCGTCCTCTCATTTTTGTAAACAACACCCCCGCCACGAGAAGGCAATGAGTAGGACTTCCCTGGCAGAGGCTATATACGCATGGCCATGTGAGAGCATTTTGAGAGGGAGAGCGGACTCTCCCCACTCTCGGCTGTACCAGGGCATTTGGGGGCCTCAGCACTAATGAGCATTAATGTAAGTCTCATCTTATGTTGTTGGTAAGTAAATTACATAATATGATAACCAATATTGGTTATTGAATTTTAGAATTTACAGTAACTTTTCTACGATTCAGGATGACAAAGCTAATGTACCAATGAGGCCTTATCGTTTTTTCGAAACTTCGTATTCCAACAGCATTTTCCTGACAAACTTGTGATATATCTCAGCAAAAAAAGCTTATACAAGATATATCAATGCACTAGGTTATTAATAATAATGTCAGAAGGGGTTTGATAATATACCAAAAGAGTTAACAGTAAAAACCCTAGGTGTCTGTGTACGAGTAAAAACCAAGGATAACAAATTACAGTTAGAACACAAGTGGTATATTGAACAATACGATAATAACAATTATTATGGAATGAATGTTACTTGTAGGCTGCTCCTTGGGATGACAACCATAAATAACGTAGATTCCCTTGCAAATGATGGCACCGACGGCGTGATGAGAAAGACAGAGTCCAATAGTATTATATAATGATAAACCGGACCAAAATTCCAACGTAGTGTAGGAAGGCCTAAAAGGATATTATAACACTATTATAGTCTTCGATCAAAGACCGTGGCCAATAAAGCAGAAGGACAGACGGCTTCAGGGATATCGTGGCAACGCTTCAGGGGTATCGTCCACTGATGGGGGTTGCGAGCAATTGAAGGTCAAACTGTCTCAAGATGATTGGTGCGTCACATCGACAACTCGTGAAGTTTTTCAGAGGCGGTCAAATCAAGACATTTTTAGATTTGAATTGAGTTCAGCCACACCATGTCTGTTAACGTTCATCCTTCAAGTAACGAAGATGATGTCATCGTGATGATGCATGATATAGGACGAATCTTCAATGATATTATGTTATCTCGAAGATTTACAAGTTGGGACAATTTACAGACGTGTCTGAAAGAGGTACATAAGGTAATACGACTTCTGTGGTTAATGATTATTTCTGTAGTATATGCATGCTAAGTACGTTATGTCAGTGTGTAAAAAGAACAGTGATGACTCAACTCTAAAGTATTTTTCCGTGAGATATGTCTGTACATATGGATGTAAACGCAGTTCGTCAGAGTCAGATGCTTGCGTTCAGGATGTAGATGATGATAGTGATCATCATTCTTCCGAAGAGCATACAACTTCTAACTCACCCTCATAACCTAGACAAAGAAGACGACGTCGGTCATCTACGTATGCTTTACTTCAAATTAATTTATCCTTCAGGTCGAAATATTGCCATTGTCAATCTGGATTTCGGGTCCGTGCAGTAAATGGTGAGCTGAAAGTCATCTCTATCAAGACCGTGCACAACCATCCTTACACAGATGGATATATTTCTGTAGATCCCTAAAGACGAAAGTTGACGTCAAGTGAACGCCTATATTTAAGAACGTTTTTATTGAGTAATACGCCAACTCTTTTGCGTTCATCTGACGCTGTAAAGGATCCTCAACGTTTTTCAATTCTTGAGGTAAGAAATATAGTTAAATGTATCATTAATTCCAAGTTCCAATGTCATTTCAAACTCTTTTAAATGAATTCACATCTTTTGTAGTTGAAATTGTAGCTGTAAATTGTAAACGTGTTAGGACAATGAGACACGAATGTATAGCAGGGAAATACATCCGGTGCTAATACAAGTGTATGATGTATGTTGTTGATACTTAACGTGCACAATGTGCTTGTGAACGATAGGGAGAGTGTAATGTGCAGTTTTATGTGAGACAGGGATGTTTCGCGTTCTTGTCTAATAACGACCAGTTCGGCGCACACAAGATTAGTCATACAGACCGTTTACCATGTAGATCACCAGCGTGGATGATCTATGTCGAAATGGTTGGAGGCTTACTCGAATTAGACGTGAGTGGTGTGACAAACTAGCTAACGTCGAAGTCACACTTCGCGGTCTGCACCTTACATAGATTACCCCATTGACGTATCAAGGTACTATAGATGCTTTGAAGACTGTACAACACAGAGGACGTTATTACAGAAATATATTATTTAAAGTAGACACAAGCGAAGGTAAGACCACTGCCGCATGGGCCAGTCCATGGCGTACGATTAATTGATGCGCGTTGGTTGTCCTTGACATTGACGAGGATTGATGATTTTGTTTGATATTCAATGGCTAGGGCTCAGTATAATTTCACTGACCCTACAACCAAATACTACAACCTTGAACATGGTGTACTATACTACAGGGCCAAATTTCGACCTATCACGATAGATAAGCTTTGTCGTAAGTAAAAGACTGATGCTTTATAAATGAAAACGTTGATTAAAGTTTAATTCCAGCACAAATGATCCATTAACAAATAACTTCCAATTCTTAAAAATTGCTCCAGATAAGTCTGTGGACACTCGCGAACCCAGTTGGAATGTTTACCAAAAACTAGTATAGAAAGAGAAACTGGTATTCAATTACAGATCGAAAGTGCTTTTAACATACCTTTTCTTTGGATAGTCATTCACGTTATTTGCTTTATCTCTTGCGTTGCTTAGGGAAGGCTGGGTCGAAACATATATAGCTTGTATTATTTAGTTCTTTAGACAGGTTACACATCGAAAACCTAGACAATGAACATATATAAAGGCTACTATGTCAACTTACTTTAAATCGTCCGTGTAATCTGCAATTATTGATGCCTATCTTATTTTAGTCCCACGTAGGGTATAAGTAATTGTCATTTAGGGCGTCAGCACATAAGCTAGACAGGCCTTGGTTGATTTTCGAAGATCATTATATACGATCTCAGACAATCTGGTCACCTCAGATCAATACATCTTGATTACCCAATCATACATTCCGATGCTTTTTCGCAACCACTTTATAATCGTACTTATTTCTGCTATTAGCTATCTATAATAATTAGAAGCATTTGAATTATAGTACGAACTAATAATCCCAGAAATAACGTATTTGGATCAAGAACTACTAGATAAGCACAAACGAATGTACTGTATTTAGAATTTGAAATCAGGCATTCAACCAGTACAAAAGAATCATTAGTTCATTCAAACACCACATCCACCACAGCTTAAATTGGAGTCTAAGTGTCTGTAATCAATTGCACGTCTTCTTCTCAAGTTCACTCTGTGTCTGCTCGACAGTGTATTGGATAAAGACTCTGTATTATCTAGAATGCACTCATTAGTATTGGAATTAACAACCGAAATTGGAACAGACTCACCTGGTTCCTGGAATTGTATTTGATCAACATGTCGATTGTGTGTACTTAAGTCATTGATATCTAGAAGTCGCACCATAGATTTCGCGACATCCTTTAGAACAATCCCCGTGGATGGTCGGAGATCATTTCCACGATAATATGTAACTTCTGCAGACTCCAAACATCACATATTCGACCGAAGAACCCTTCCTTTTAAAAGCTTTGATGGAGTCTCTTTTGTCACCGAATGTCTGGCATTTCTATATTGCAGTAGAAAGGTATCTACTCCTCTCTCCAGCTCATTAAATGTTGAGGCGGCAATAGAATCAATAGCAGTTTTAAACGTTCTGACAAAATTTTATGCCTGAGCATTGGAACAAGGATGTCTGGGAGCAGTAAACAGATGTTTGAACCCTGTACCATTTAACCAGGTAGTGACTGCATCTGCAGCAAAATGAGAGCCGTTATCAGTCACTAACACCATTGGAACACCTTCTCGACTAAACACCTTTCTTAATGCTTGAATTGTGAAGTCAGAATTTGGTGAAGTTGTGAAATAAAATTCAGGCCACTTTGAAAAAGAATCAATGATTGCAAGCGCATAGTATTTGCCAAGAAACGGACCACAATAGTCTGCATGAATTCTCTGCCAGGCCTCAGACGATACTGGCTATGGAGTCCACTTCGAATGCTGATTTTTCAGCTTATGACACTTTTCACAATTGTTTGCTGTACGACAAATATCTGCATTTATCTCTGGCCACCAACACGTGAGCCTCGCCAAGGACTACATTTTTTCAACACCTAAATGTCCACTATGAAGATCTTCAAGGACAAATAAACAATTTGCATGACAAGAAAAATTAGTAATGAAACGGGTATGGTATTGAAGAGCACCCACTAGTGAACGAAGTTCCGTAAGACTTTTTGGAGACGGTGCATTTGTCAGTGCAACTAGTCGTTTAATATCTGGTCTAAAACAATTGCCATCAACTAGGTATCCAAGACATTCGAAATTAGATACACAAAATGAACACTTATTTGGATTCACTGTAATATTCTTCTCAATCAAACGACGCAACAAGGCAATAAGTCTCTGGTCATGAACTACCTTATCAGAACCATGAACAATGAGGTCATCTTGATAAACTTCAACACCTTCAAGATCACTAACCACCTTATTCATAACTTCCTGAAATATGGCTGCAGAACAACTTAGACCAAATGAAAGGAAATTGTATTTGAACAGACCAAAAGGAGTGTTAATTGTCGTCAAAATAGATGAGGATTGATCTAAAGGGATTTGGAGATAAGCGTCTTTTAGGTCAACTTTCGAGAACACTTTAGAACCATGAAGTCGATTTAGAATATCTTCAGCCTCTACCGTCGTGCATGTTTGCTTCAACAAACGGGAGTTCAATGTTAATCTATAGTCACCACATATTCTAGGAGTCTTGCCGTCCAATTTCATTGGCGTAACAATAGGAGTAAACCACGCTGAAGACTGAATTGGTTCAATTATGCCTTTCGCACACAAATCGTTTAATGTCTTATGTACTGCATCTCGAAAACCATAAGGAATTGTTCGTCTTTTAAGAAAGTCTGGATCACCCTGTACTTGAAGTTTTATAGGCTGAATTTTCATACCTCCACTGCATTTAGCGCACGTGGCTATCAAATCTTTAAGTAAAGCATCAGAATTTTCTTTAGAAACTAGGAAAGACAGCTGCACTTTGAGCCTTTTCAAATTCCTTAAGCCCAGTATTGACAGTCCTGTTTCGCTAACTAAAAATTCCCAAGGTATGTATGAAGGATTATCATCTCTTATTAGCAATTCACAACATCCTCGTATAGGCGGTCTGTGTCCAGTAATCCCCAATATTGATACTTCAGTGGGTCGTGCCACAACGTTAGGATCTAAAGATTTCAAGTTCTTGAATGAAATAATGGACTCTATACTGCCGGTGTCCACAATAAAGTCATGAAATGAACCAAGCCATGTATATAATCGCTTTTGAATATGAGCATTACCTTTCGAAATGGTAGACAAAACTAAATGATCATTAAGAATAGCCAAATTATTGGGATGTAAATTACGAGATTTAGTACTACTTGAAGTAAAATGAACAGTAGCTTTGCATACTGACTGAATGTGTCCTATCTTATCACATTTAAAACATGTAGCATTACGAAATGCACATGAATTACGAGAATGAAGTTTTCCACATGATAAACAATTACCAAACTTGGTCTCACCTTTGTGATTTGCTTTGTAATTCCTTGTTGGATCAGCTTTGATATTTACACGAGAATAGGAATCACTGTTAAACGAACGCAATTTTGATTGACCCTGAGATTGTATTTCATCATGACGACTAATCAAAGTATTAGAAATCTTCATCGACTGGATATCAAGTTCATTCACTGCTTCGTAGTTAATACACGCAGTTCTAGCATCTTCAAAGGAACAGTTGGGCATTCTTAACAGCTCTCTTTCCAAACCCGGTATGTTAATTCCTGCAATTAATCGGTCTCTCAGTTGCACATGAAGTTGATCACCGAAATTACATTTGGCAGCTTGTTTCTGCAATTCAAGGATGAATTCCCTAACCTTTTGGTCATTTTGACGATGCATCTTATGAAATTTCGCCCTTTCACGGCATTCAAAACTAGTGCACTTTACATGATTTAATAATAGCTCCTTAATAGTTGCATAAGGAAGTGAGATATGTTTTTCTGGATATGCCAAAGTTTTTAATAAGCTGTACGCTTCTCTTCCGATAAATGACAGGAAATGTGCCACAATCTTATTATCTTTAACATTTTTCTTGGTCATGCTACAGATTTCAAACCTTTCCAAATAGTCCTCAAAAGCTTCAGAAGTTGAATGAATATCTAACTGTTCCATCGCAGGCTCCATCGCGACGCCAATATGATAATTAGGAGTAATTGAATTATTGTATGAACTAATAATCCCAGAAATAACGTATTTGGATCAAGAACTACTAGATAAGCACAAACGAATGTACTGTATTTAGAATTTGAAATCAGGCATTCAACCAGTACAAAAGAATCATTAGTTCATTCAAACACCACACTAGGTTCCTTCCTGGAGGTATTGGTGATCCCCTGCTAATAGAAACGGAAGCCTGTTAAGTGAAAGCTTCTTCCATCCCGTCCACAACCATTTGAATCATTAAAGACCATTAAAAAAACGATACTAACAGTAATATTCTCATATGTGAATACATATACCTTTAGGAATTTTCCTTGGTCATGTGCTGGATAAAAAAACAGGTTTTTTCATAAACATTTTCGATTAATCGGGTTTGGATTATATTCGAGTATATTGGACACTGTCGATGAAAAGAATTTGTATTGGAGCGTAACGGTGTGATTATCACATGAGTCGTTTCTTGCGGCTCCATCGCACTTGTTTCTCCTTTAGTTTTGTGGTTCCTTAGTATCAGGCTAGTAAGAAGACGTATAAATCGACCTTCGGATGCCTGCATCGATCGAAAATACCAAAGATTGGACTCAGGAAGATCAACGTCAAAAAATTAATGAACTTGACGATAATGTGGTGGTATGTTTCTTTATTTCTTCGTGTTTACAAATCAAGGATATTACGGGTTATTCGATATCATACGTACGGACCATCTTTATGTACATTGGCATCGTTTTAACTTGTGGACTGCTGAGACTAGTGTTTCACTGGTTCCCTCATTGGATGCTGATATGCATGAATAAGGAATGCGCTTTAATAAAAGCCGAGAAGATACTTGTCAAAGTAATTGCTTGTCTCCGTTCATTTTAGGCTTCATGAGCCTATAACAAAATATAAACTACGTACTAAATTTCTCTTGCAGGATGTCCACGGTGTTCGCTACATACATGACGTGGTTGTTGAAGTGATTGGAACAACAAAGTAAGAATAACATGAGTCTTCTCACCCATTTTAGCAGTTGTACTAAGCACTCGTACGTTCAGAAATCTGCCTCTTTCATGCTGTCGCAAGTGTCATGTTCTGAAAATGTTAGTAAATATTTGTAATAATTCTATTATTTAGGATGGCAATATGATGTGTTACTTTGTTCACAAATGTTTAAAGTATGTATGGGACAGCAAGACTAATCGTTTTGAGCTCCCAAGGTGAGATTTACGCCCATCTTTTAATGTTTATCTATGACAATAGTTTTTGGTTGTCGATCGGTACCGTTTATTTATTTTTATGATAAGATGTTTAATTGTTTTGACTCCTTCCAAATACAGTTTATTCGTTCAAATTCTAATGTAATATCTGTGGTTCTACACATTTAGGAGACTCAACCGGGTATATATTATTTATTTATTTGCACACAAATATTGGTACAAGGTGGCACCAAATATATATGGGTATATAGATGTCTAATACTAGATAGAGGTGTTCTTAGATACCCATCATACACTTATCCTAGCTCCCGAATAGCTGGTTCATTTGTTGGCTCCGGGTTTGCCACTGTTCGGCTTTGTGTATTTCTACAAACATTTTTTGATTATCATTTAGCCATGGACTACATTTCTTTTCAAATAATTACCTCATAGTTATAGTTTTGTTGCTTTTGTATTGCAACTATGCACAAATTTTGGCCGTCTTGCCTGGAAGATTGTTTCAACTCCTTCCAAATACAATTTATTCGTCCAAATTCTAATGTAATTTCTCTGTCAATTGAGTATCTAGACGTCATATAATACTAATTAGAGGTGTTCTTGAGTACACATTATGCACTTATCTTTATTGTTATTATTTAATTTGGACGCATAAATATCGGTACGAAGGGTCATCAAATACATATGCGCCACACAAGTGTTGTGTCCCGATAAGAATAGAGTGGTAATTTTTGGGGATCTATTTATGGACTAATACTGTGCGTATATTTTTGTTGTATAATTGTTGATTAACTAAACCTTTCATATTCATGTCTCTGTTATCATAAGCTTTATTTCAGCCTATGAACCGTTATTATACGATTTTCCATTCTTGAATTATTCCATGTCTATTCATCACTACCTTCCTCATTCACATCCACTTTTGACCAAATCTTGTACAAATGTTATTTTCTATTTTATGGTACGTTGTGGTCTGCTTGATTGGTATATAAACAGAGTATGTTTGAAGTACATGATTCATATCTCAGAGGCTCGGATTGGTGTTCTAGACTTAACTGGCTGGGCTAGACAGAAAGGAGGACCATTCAGTGCTGTAGACTGCTCGTACGGGTTTTACACGTCATTGATCCGATCGATAAGTCACTGATCGCTAATCGGCGGTCACAAGTTATAACAAGTTTTTAATAAGCTGTACGCTTCTCTTCCGATAAATGACAGGAAATGTGCCACAATCTTATTATCTTTAACATTTTTCTTGGTCATGCTACAGATTTCAAACCTTTCCAAATAGTCCTCAAAAGCTTCAGAAGTTGAATGAATATCTAACTGTTCCATCGCAGGCTCCATCGTGACGCCAATATGATAATTAGGAGTAATTGAATTATTGTATGAACTAATAATCCCAGAAATAACGTATTTGGATCAAGAACTACTAGATAAGCACAAACGAATGTACTGTATTTGAAATTCGAAATCAAACATTCGACGAATACAAAGGAGTCATTAGTTCATTCAAACACCACACTATTATTGCGAGAATGCCGGTAGCCTTAACATTGGAACTCCGTAGAAGAGGTAGTAAAGCTATCTTAACTTAGTCTCTGGTAAAATCTTTACATAATTGTACCTCTTCCGTATGATTATGATTTATTTCCTGCAATATAATGATTTGGTGGCTTATATATCTAACTGTGATATTAACATCTTGGTATGCGTTATAACCATCTACAGCATATACATAATATTTACAACCCTAAGGACAGCTAATATTTTGACTATTAGTCTATGTCTGCCATAAAAGTCGGACAAAACAGTGTAAATCATCCAAAATTGTAATAAAGAAGGGAAAAACGATAAATGTTACCATGGTATCGCTACTTGTAGCGCAGTTTTGGTAGCTTTGACGACAATACAGTTTTTATGACGATATATGCTTGGATCATGTCATTTCATATGAAAATAAATGGTTTGTCTGCCCTCAGTGTATACTTAAGTAAAAACAATTGCTATCCTGCGATGCAAATACGAAAAATCTATTATAGCAGCACCTGACTAATGAATTTTCAAGGACTTCGCGATACCATGTACCGCAAAATGGAAAAACCCTTTTTCACTAAATTGTGAAAATGGAAAATAAACTTTCATTCTTATTTATAATTAATTTCAAATTTTGGCTGTGCACAAAGCAGAAATAAAAAAGTAGCGCAAAAAGTGTCGCGGTACTCCTGGAGCGTTGCCGCGCAGATAACGTGTTATATTTCAATCAGTGCGGTGGCAAATTCGTATATTCATTTATCTAAACAATTATCATCGTTTTTTAAACAGGTGATACAGAAAAACAACAGATATTGAATAAAAATGTGGTTACAAAAATCACCGACTGTACGTCACCATAAACTATTCTTTGTCTATCTACTTTGTCACTTACACGTTCTACGTAACACGTACGTCGAGACAAGAAAAATTTACTTAGTGAGAGTGTGAACAATTTCATATTGAATTAAAAATTAGTAAATTTCTAGTAAACAACGCATTAAATGTTAAGTGTAACTTTTCCAGATTTTGACTAATTACTTACAACGAAGATATGTGGATAACATCCGACTGTTATTAATCTCGTTGTAAAATACGATTTCACCTGTAAATACATGCATTTAGTCAGACATTTTTTCTAAATCTCGTGCACCAACTCCAGACTTTTGTTTTGTATTTGAAATAAAGGTGGACATAGGAGAAATCTAAATGTTCAATCGGGCAATCACATTGTGATTATGGGGCGAGATTAACGTTAGGAGTTAGAAATAGCGGTTACGGCTAGAATTCGGCTAAATAGTTTACATGTTTTCAGTGGACGGAAGATATGCTCAGTTTGTTTGCTCCCTTACCGCCTATGTAATCGCAGGGCACAAGCAAGCTTATTTATAACGTCCTTCTTCAAGGAATTTGTTCGAACATCATTTGGTGAAAAACGGACAGCTATTCATTCTCTGGGCTCTGCTTTTATGTAGTGGGAGAACTTTGTTGAGCAGACAACTGACCCTTGATTTCGTGTTACGAGCGAGTTCAACTAGTTAATTTGGTGTCTGTCGAGATGTTTTGGATACTATGTCAGATCAAATGGTTCGAATAGTTGTGGATGGAAAAGAAGAAGCTTGCTCTTAACGGGCTTCCGTATCTAGTTTCAAGCGATGAAAAATGCATTCAGGTAGGAATCTAGGTATATTTATCAGGTAAAAAGAAATACTACCATGAATGTGTCAATTTTCCTCTTGACAGATTCCTTACAAGTTCCTAGGACAGCCTAAGCTGTCATCAGATACTATAATTTAACAACTCGTGAAGAGTGGAAGGTGTGTTTACGGTCTACTCTGAATTGTTGTGCCTCTAGTTTACTGGGGTTTTTCAAAGTAATTTTCTGTTGAAACTGAGCTAAGTATCTAGGGGAGTGCGCAGAGACGATTTTTGCGTCACTAGGTGGTCATATTTGAGGTCCTCATACTCTATTGGATAAACATCCAGTGATTTCAAGCGCTCCTCGTTAGGTTTGAGCTTGAGTACCCAAGCTAATTTCGTGGCTCATCGTTGAATACGTTCTAGTGTATTATTATTCTTTTCGACAGGGTGAGGAAGTACAATATTTTTGTTCACTAAATGGTACCAAATGAAACTTTTTAAAGTTATGTGAAAGGTTCTGTCAAACTGACCAAAAGTGGGCTTCAACATTATTAATGAGAGGTCTGCTCAAAAATTATTCGTATCAAAGTCAAAGACATTGGACCATGTGGGATAGACACTGCTGGATCTTTTTCAGTTTGAGATACTTCTGGAAAGGATTTCTTCTGGTTGCATGTGCAGTTCGCAACACGCCTCAGATGGAACAATTTCACTTTTAAGTAAGTTCATTGTTATCCACTCAACCTTGAACCTGAGTCAGCTCCTTATACAGTGCCAGTTTATCATCCTGGCTTCAGACTTCTCTTCAAAGTCTGGCGATAAGTAACAACTCAGGCGATACTTGATGTGAAAGGTCATTTATATGACAAAACAAAGAATTCCTAATACTGAGCTCTAGAGAGCCCTATTGGGACATTTTGTCGCCTAAGGAAACGTAAAGTTTACTCTGACCTCATAGAGTCAATTATTCAGATATGAAGTACACCAACACATTAACTTTGACTTGATACTCAACAGTTTGAGCTTCCTGATGAGACATATGACTACCCCTATTCAAAGATTTTGGGAGGTCAATGTATATCACATCAACTTTTCGCCTGCGATGGTTGTCTATCTATCCACTGCATTAGGAAATTTGGTTATGCAGATGGGACACTTCCTGGAATCATGTGGGTGAGGCTAAAACAATAATAATTTGGAAGACGGTCGTTAATCAAGGGCTATAACTTTCCAGAGTACTGGCGAAATTTCTACGGCCGATAGTTTGAAGATTCATTGCGACGGCATCCTTTGGAAAGTGGAGTGACTTGTGTTACTTTCCAGTTTTCTGGGACCATATCTTGGCTTAGCGAATGTAAATGCTTAATACTAATAGCTGTTGCTGAGATTTGGTTGCTTCTCTAAAAGATGTGTGGGCGGGAACGATCATGATTGGTTGTCTGCTTAGTCAGACATGTAGAGAGTCTGACAGGTGTCAGATAAGTTATATATTCCCTTACCCTTATCATTGTGACTCCCTCTCTCTTATATAAATCCTACTATTGATTGTTCGTTGTTGTGGATTCTGTCGGTTTTGGGTGTAAAATATATTACGTTCTGGTCAGGCTGATTACGTGTTCTTGATCTGAGTTGTGTTGAAATCCTGTTGAATAGACACAGGGAGGGATCTAGTGTAGATAATCTTTTAAGCGTTACAACATCAGACAAAATAATACCGAGCGTTATAACACTTAATTTGCCAGAGTAAACGTTGTCTACGATAGGAGTATACTTGTTTAGATGCTGAAGATTCTGATACAATAATCCAGTCCTTAGGTTTATTTCTGAGACATCCGGAGTTGCGGGCGAAGCTTTCGATGTTGTAACGGTTTGAATCTTTAGATGCACTAGCTTACTATGAGATTGAAAGTGCCACAAGCACTTATATTTTGACAACATTTTAACCAGTAATGTCTTCTGTAATTGAATCATGCCCACCCAGTGAAATCAAAAGTCAGGAGGTTCGAAGATATATCTGACACGTTCCCATTTGACATTTCTGAATGTTTACAGTAATATCATGCTTTTGTAGTCGTTCGAAGACAGAGTCCAGATGTTCGATATGAGATTCTCTGTCGGAACTTGCAATCAAGCACTCATCAACATACACATATGCGAAGTTGAGACCTCGAGAAACGTCATCTATGAATCCTTGGAAGATCTGGATAGAATTTCTTAAGCCGAAAGGCTTGCGCAAAAGCTCCTAGAGAACTGAAGGAGTAATGACGGAGGTTTGGAGAATGTTGTCAGCAGCCACGTGCAATTAGTTCTAAAATTTAACCAAGTCGATTTTCAAAAAAGCAATTTGTCATTTAAGGGTAGCCTTCAAATAGTGAATATGAGGCAACGGGTAACGATCAGGAGTGGTTTTCGCATGCGATCGCCGATAGTCTTCAGTTGGATGCCAATCATTGCTATCCTTTTTAGGGACCATATACAAAGGAGATGCCTATTTGCTGTTTGCTTCCCTAACGATTCATAAATCTACCGTGTGGTCGTTATCAGCCAAGCTTAGCTTTTCGGGGGCCATTTTGAGCGCTTTCGAGAATACAGGTGGTCCCGTAGTCATGATGTGTTGTGTAACATTGATGGTTACATACGGTGATTTCGGTTGCGTTTGGTATATCTCAAAGTACTCCTCGATTATTTGTTGTTTGTATTGATCGATCGAGTACCTTACTGTGACTGGGAATAATCTGCAATCGGAAAAAGTAATTACACAAAGAGATAAATTAGTGTTTTCGTCTACTGACATCGTTTGCGTGTCGATGAGTAAATTATGATGTTATAGCAGATCTATACCAATGATTGTCACAGAACTATCTGCGACAACAAATATCCAATGGATGGGTTGGCGTTAACCCACGTTAAGATATACGTACTACTTATCATATGTGGCGATCGGTTTTCCGTTTGCCGCCTGTAGGCTTAAAACCGGCTCATACAGTTGGTCGTCTAAATTCCCTGGAAGAACGATAACTTCCGCGCCAGTATCGGCGAGGTAGCGAAGGTTCGTAATCACATCTGTGACGTATAACAAACGGCTGTATTCGCTGGCTACTGTTGCAGTTAACACGTGCCGACTGGAAAGTTTCCTGAAGCCTTTTTAATGTCGGTCGGTTTGAAGTTCGGAAGGTTGCAGGGCTTTGAACGACTTTGAGATTTTACGTACTGACTATGATACCATCACCATTTGAGGTTATCAGTCTCTCGTGGTCTAGAAACAGATCGTTTTCGTGAAGAACTACTCCAAGGGATTTGTAATCGTTCGCGGTGATGACGAATACGAAGGTAACGTATCAGTGTATGACAGATTTCCATGACGTCGTCGTTCCGTGTCGTTTGAGGCTTTTCATCAACTGAAAGAACCTGGAGCTTAGACGTTTTAGTGATACGTAGAGCGCGGTCGGCAGATGCGGCCAGCTCGTCTACAGCTTTGTTCTGTAACGAGATAAGCACTGCTTGCACATGCTGAGGAAGTTTAGACTAAACAGGCCATCACCACAATTCTTTTGACCAATTACTTCTCTCATTCATGACAACATGTCCGTTGCTGAGCCATGTTGCAAATCAATTTTATGGAGGAGTTGATCTAACCTTTGTCGATTGGTAAAATTTTCGCGTTTCAGAATAGACCGTTTTAGAGTTTCACAAAGTTCCGAAACATCACTGGTAAACACGCTGTGACGTACCTGTTGAATTCGCCTTTACTACTGCGAGGAACTGTGCGCGTTGGTCGGTCACGCTGTCCTGGTAGAGGTTAGCATCTTCGTAGAAGTACCAGGTTTCGAGCTTTCCGGCTAGAATGACATTAGCTGGAATGAGGGCGATGTCATAGTCTTGATCTTAAGTAACTTAGGAGTCTGTTCTGTCATGGCGAATATAAGGCACAGGAATAAACGGGAGAAAAATATCACAATACATAGCATTACAGTAAAGCGATGATGTATGAAGTTCTTAAAAGGAATAGACTGAAAATGTACGAGTTGGTGTACCAGATCACGTCGGCTCAAGATGAAGATATCACAAGTATTTGTCGTTTGACATCACTTTAACCAGTAACGTCTTCTGTAATTGAATCATGTCCACCCAGTCAAGTCAAAATTCAGGAAGTTCGAAGATATATTTGATAGGTTATCAGTATATCGAGAAGTGATTGATCTAAACTGGATAGCGATTTCAGGAGACGTTGAGTAACTCGTCCCCACTCGTTTTATGGTGCGGATGAAAGATCAAGCACCTCCAGATAGGTCGGTGCATTAAAATTAATGTGGCCCGCATGAAATGTCGAAGAATAACAGAGCTACTGATTTTGGCTATTCATTTACCACTACAAGTTTTATGGCATCATTGTCGTTGCTGGTGGGTCTACTGAGACCTTACAACTCTGAAACTCTAACTTTGGTTTGCCAAAGAGAGGATGTGTGGCGGAATAAGATTTTAGAATTACAAGCAGACTTACCAATTAGTTTGGTGTGAGACCTAATATCATCTTATATTATGGACTTTTAGTATTGGTCCCTTGCCTGTCTACATATGTTGTCAGATGTGAGATCTCTATTGTTCAACAGGTGTATGATCACTGATCGTTACCGAAATCATTCGAAAGAGATCAATGAATATCTAACAGTTTACGGATTCTCGTCGACATCGAGGGTAGCAAATGCGCACCAACTGGGTGCACGTTGTTGACTTCCCCATCCAACAGCTGTCGAATCCCGTTTTGTTTTCAACCTATCAACAACGGTACATTTCTCTTGTGTATATATGCATATGTTATTTTGTTCACTTCTCTATTTCCACTCTCGTGAAGGCAGTTAATTGTATACTGAATATTGATTTTCTTATATTTTCAATACTTTGCACTCACTCTTCCGATTTACTGGATCAAATTATATACGATTACAAAGTCCCAAATTATCATTTGGATTTTAAAAACTATTCTTAAACTATGCCGAACCATATCAATGTCTCATAATACGGAAAATCCTTTTCATTGCATGAACTTCCTAAGTAATTCTGTATCTGTTACGTCCCTCACAACCACTCAGATCATAGGACAACAGTGATGTGATTAGAGTACATTTCATCGACCTATTCTTTTGAAACGATTAGGTCAAGTGAGCTGAATCACTAGAGATCATGATGAATAGCTTTTACTGACCAGATTTTATTAGTAAGACAGGATGAAGATGTACGACTTTAAATGATATGAAGCATATCATTTGCACCCTACTAATATGAATGGTCCATATCCATACACCGTAGTATCGACGTCAATAATACCAGTAAAAGGTATTGATATTTTATTGAGATTACGAACCTGTAGCGGTAAATAAATCCCCAAAATAAATATCTCTGTAAGTTTTCGACATTGGATGCTGACCACATTAGTTTTAATTGATTTATCTAGCTGAAGGCGCTCGATCATGCATCCGCACCAGATCACGTGTGAGAACGCCGTGCTCAACATCTACTGCAATCGCTAGCCAGATTAGTTCAGACGATCCTCGATATATTGGTAGCTTATCCAATGTATATCTTCGAACCTCCTCGCTTCTGTCTTTTGATTTCACTTGGTGGGTATGTAGGATTATGGTCTACTATTATATTATCACTGCTGTAATTAATTACTTACGCCTGTTACTCCTCGTGAAGGAGCATAGGCCGCTCACCAACATTCTCCATCCAACCCTGTCCTGGGCAATCCTTTCAAGCTCTTTCCAGTTCTTATTCATCTTTTTCATATCTGCTTCTATTTCCCGACGTAATGTGTTCTTTGGCCTTCCTCTTTTCCGCTTCCCTTCAGGATTCCAAGTTAGCGCTTGTCTCGTAATGCAGTTTGATGATTTTCTCAATGTATGTCCTATCCATTTCCATCGTCTTTTCCTAATTTCTTCTTCCGCTGGAAGCTGTTTGGTCCTCTCCCACAAAAGGCTGTTGCTGATGGTATCACGCCAATGGATGTTGAGTATCATGCGTAGACAGCTATTGATAAATACTTGTACCTTCTTGATGGTGGTTGTTGTAGTTCTCCAAGTTTCAGCTCCGTACAGTAGAACTGCCTTGACGTTCGTATTGAAGATTCTGACTTTGATGTTGGTTGAAAGTTGTTTTGAGTTCCATATGTTCTTTAATTGAAGGAATGCTTTCCTTGCTTTGCCAATCCTTGCCCTTACGTCTGCATCTGAACCTCTTTGTTTATCGACGATGCTTCCCAGGTATGTGAAGGATTCCACATCTTCCAGAGTAGCCATCAAGAGTGATTGGATTGATGTTCTCCATGTTGTGTTTGAGGACCTTGGTTTTCCCTTTGTGTATGTTGAGGCCTACTGATGCAGAGACTGCTGCTATGCTGGCTGTCTTTATCTGCATTTGTTCGTGTGTATGTGATAGGAGGGCTAGGTCATCTGCGAAGTCCAAGTCGTCTAATTGGTTCTGAGCTGTCCATCGTATGCCGTGGTTTCCCTCAGATGTCGAGGTCTTCATAATCCAGTCGACCACCAGAAGAAACAGGAAGGGAGAGAGTAGACAGCCTTGTCTTACTCCGGTCCCTACTTGGAATGCGTCTGTCAGCTGTCCTCCATGCACTACTTTGCACTGTAGTCCATTGTATGAGTTCCGGATAATGTTGACAATCTTCTCAGGAACTCCGTAGTGTCGAAGAAGTTTCCATGACGTCCTCCTATATACACTGTCAAATGCCTTCTCATAATCAATGAAGTTGATGTAGAGTGACGAGTTCCACACAATTGATTGTTCGACGATGATCCGTAGTGTCGCAATCTGGTCTGTGCACGACTGCTGTAATAATAGACCTAATCCTAAAATTGTAGATTTGTTATGATTTAACTACCTAATCAATAAGATCTTTCGTGGAAGTCACATCATCATCTGTACCAACTCACTGCGTCGTAACAATTACCAATACATGATATAGAACAATCTTAGGCTAGAGATGGAACAATATATTTAATATGAATAAAAGACATAATGTAACATTTAGCAGGAGGGAACACGCCTGCATGGTCGAACCATGCCATAAGATTAACTCTAATTTATTCAATTCCTTATCCCCGCCTTCTCCGTTGTTAGGTATTTCTCCGCGTTAAATATTGAATATCTATTTTTCGAGTAGTCTCGTGTTCAGCTTTGAGAATTGTGTGGTTATGATCCAATGCCACTACACTACTCTCCCACCAGAATCAACGTGACGTTGGTTCGATACCAAATTGGATGGTATTGTCGCGCGCCGGAGGTTGCCAAGAATGATAAAAATCCACCGGGTATTGATGAGCTGGAAGATAAATCAGAAAAGCGGCAGAATCTGGTTGGGAAATGCATGTAACAACTTAAAAACGTCTGGTTTAATGCCTAACACGCTTAAGATGAAAATTTAGGTAAAGACTATTTGAGCTAAACAAAGTGGGGTTATAATAATAAAATGATTCAGTATACTGATATTTTAATAAATTGCTGTAAGATACGTAGTGATATCCGTAGGTTAATAACATTTCCTGTTAAGGAATACTAAAAAACAGCCAATATTAGAGAAATGATAAAAGTGGTATTATATTTGGTCTAAATTATGAAATCAAATAACGTATGTGCCGGTAAGTTGTCCATGCGTTGATTTCTATTTGCATCTGTATTAGTAGGCTAACTGAAAGAACAAAAGTATAAGCGCGGAGAAGAATTCCAACTAGTGTTCCAGTTAGTTTGATACGGTTTATTTAGTTATGGGGAGATTTTCTCGACCGCGTTTGTACTTGACCGCGATAGAATTTAGTAATACAACTAATACATATGAATTGTTATCAAAAATTTTTAAATACGTGAAAAGTAATCATTATGTGGATTTTGGACATATAGCTAAGAGCAATTTGTTAAGCTTGAGTGTATCCGTTAGAGATATGCTCTAGATTCAATGTTCTGATTTGCCATAGGCTATTTATTTATATTCATATCTATCGGCTGATGGTACATACAAGTTAGTTGCAAGTGTCAGCTTAGTATAAGACGGAATGCAATTTCATTGAAATATAGTGATTATAAGTTACTGAAATCAGTTATAATAATAATAATTTATCCTCAAATAACATTTTGTTACATGAGGCATGCCAGTTTACAGGCAAGATCAAATTGTTACAAATGATACAAATTCCAACTGTAGTAAATTACTCAGCTGGGTCTATAATTTATAAGATATGAATGTAGAATGGTTTTAGTCAGTATCACAGTTAGCGCGCTTCATGAGAGTTGCGTTGCGACGTGTAACTGACGGTCGATAATAGATTCATGTGCAGTTGAGGGCTTCTAGAAATCGCAATCTTATATCCCTTTGGAATATTTGAGTCTTTAAGGATGGTGCAGGACGAGGTCACCCGTTCCGTATCTCAAGGAGGCTGAAAAATGGTGCAGGAAAACAAAAAAAGGACGAGAAGTAGAGAAGACAATGTTCATGAAGAAATGGTTAAGGTATGACTACTCAGTCTGATTCTCTTTCATTAAAGTATTTAGTAAGCAGGAGCATCCCAATAGGTTAAAGTAAATAACTGTAGACAAGGTATGAGTGGATAGTCAACTGACAAATGGAAGTGGTTCAGAAATAAACTGAGAGTATGAGAATATGTAGTTACAAAATATAGTGCTAAAAACAGTGTTGTGATACACAAATGGCTGTCTCCCTATTTTGTCGACGCTAATGGAGCCTTTTTTAGATTTTATAAGGTCTTGAGTAGGCTTCGTTTTTTTATTTTTATTTTATCGGATTGTCTAGTTTGCTTGTAACATTCTAAACACGATTTAATGAGGTATTTTGCATGATAAATCATCATCAATACCACTAGTTCATGACATTCTACTAGACCATAAGGAGCCGTAATTTAACAAAATGTTCTGCCCTACAGACATGGGTGGATTGTAGTTATCTCCCCGCCATCATGTGTGCTGGTCAGTAACACCACCCTCCCTCCTTTTGTGATGTTAGGCTCTCTTACGGTTGTGGTAAGTATGCATACTGCTTTAATCAAAGCACATGGTTGGAATACACTGTTTCTACTAGTTCCATGTTACAAGCAAATCTGATAGTTAAAGCGTTTGTATTATGAATTAGATGTCCATTTAGTATATCACGCTACTATGAAGATAACTAATGGTGAAAGATAGAAAAAACAGGTTAGATTATATGTGGTTTAAAGATAGTAGGACTAGTAGCAAATCAAATGATATGAAAGAGTATAAAATTGTAGAATTTTTAAGGTAAGAAAAATAAAACACAGAACAACTCACAAGATTTTATGATCAATTTTGAGCTTCGTGTGATCGACCTTAGCATATCATCATCCATAAGATTACTGAGTTATCTGTCTATTTGCATTAAAAAATGACATGACACTTAGGAAGAAAAATGTATATTTAACCAGTAGAGGGATTTGGGAACTGAAAGTGAGGCCTATGTGCCACATTTTTAGGTGATGTGGTGCTGCAAGATATATTCGTCTAAATAAGTTTTTACAAGATGATTAACAGTGAGTGATGCTCATAGGATTACCAGAGAGAATATATGTTGTAACCAAGGGGAGTACATTCCCAACTCATGTCTATGATAATGGCTTGAATTTTAGTCAATGTTGGGGTAAATTCGACAGTGATGTTTTCAGTTTGCAGGAGAATTGCCAGACTGCATATACTGATTGTTTGCATGCATTATTGTGTCCCCAAACCTCCAATTAGACTGACAAGGTTTTGAGATATTTATTGAATGAGCAACTGATAGAGGAACATACTGAAAATCACCTGCAATGGATGAAGATACCGAGAAAATAACACTATCTAATGATAATTACAAGTCAGTTTATTGACTGATTTTGTTAGTTTCCAACTTTACCAGTCATATTACGTGATTGTCAAGTCATGACAATGCTTTATGACGATATCGTGAAACTATTATTTTTAACTGGTTATAGTGTTGATTGAGGAGTAGCCAGTTGAAAACAGGTATCGTTGTTTTATTTTCTTCTGAAATAGCAGAAGTTTGTAGCGTTAAAGAATCCGAGATGCCTAATTATATTATAAATCGCAACTTGAAAACATTTGTTTACAGTATTAATTTTAGTAGTAGACTCAGGAGTTTTATTTCTAAATATTTGTTTGGCCAACAACTACCTGACAGTTTAGTTATTATGCTAGTGCATTATGATAGCACTTAAATTCGGTGACATTATTATCCAAACTACGTCCCTGTTTTTAGGCTACTAATATGATAGACCAATTCATAAACCCAAAAAACGTATAGAATAATGACTATGATAGGTTTATTGAAGATGTTACAGGCGATTCAAGTGACTTTTCAATTTAAAAGACACCGAGAAATAATTCAACGCATGTACGGACCAGGTTAACATGCAGGTTGGTGGGGTATGTGACAATTTAAAAATAGTAAACATGTCTGGGATTGTGTGGTTATGATCCAATGTCGCTACAGGTACGCTTCATATTAGATGTTACTGGTTAAAACGTTGTCAAATTCCGAATACCTGTGGCATCTTCAAACCGGTCAATTTCGGTCCACCATTGAAAACCTGGATGCACTGGATGGCTGGTTTTCATTATTATGGGACTCCTCAGCAATGCGTATCCACGATTCTGCATGAGGGATTCGAAACTAGTTCAATCGACCATCCGCGCTAGCAATTAACCTCTAGACCGGCATTCAGTGTTGTTAATGTTCAGCTTTGACCAATCCACAAATTGAACAAAATGGTCGTCCAGTACTTTCACGTTTTCACTGGTAGCCCAACTTCGATCGGCCAGTGATCCGAATAAAAAAATCAATAATATTTAAACAGTTCAGAAAAGTTGCTTCAGTAAAGACATAATTATTATTTGAGTATATGAAATGACAGAGGATGATCAGGAAAAAGCAGAGGCCATGGCAAACTATTTTGGTTCAGTTTTTACTCAGGTGCCTCTTATAGAAGAAGAACAATACTCAAATACAATGTCAACAAACCGTCTGCTCACCGTGGACTGTGATCGGGACGATGTAATCAAGGTTCTTATCACCTTGGACACGGAAATGCCAACAAGACCAGATGAACCACACCCCAAAATCCTGAGACAAATTGAACAACATATTGCAGCCACACTAACTGTGATATTCAATATGCCACTTAAGCAAGGTGTGTTATCTACGGACTGGAAGGATGCAATCGTCACTCCCATACATAAAACAGGATCAAGACAAATTCCATCAAACTACAGACCTGTCGTAGTTAAAATACTGGAAATAATAGTCAAGAAGACCATAATGATATTTATGGGAACTAGCAATTTGTTAGACAGTGAACATCACCATTTCAGAAACGGTTTGTTTTGCAAAACAAATCTCCTTATTTCAAGGGAGTTATAGATAGAGACTCTAGACAATGGAAACTCAGTGGATGTTGTCCACATAGACCTCGACAAAGAATTTTATAAGGTGTCAACAAATTCGGGCATTTCCAGACCACTCCTAAAATGGTTTAAGGATTTCCTGATTGGTCGTAGACAGAAAGTAAGAGCGAATTCCAACTGCTCCATCTGGAGACCAGCACTTAATGGAGTGCCGCGAAGTTCTGTTCTAGGTACTTGTCTTTTTATACTAAATGTAAATGAACTCCCAAGAATAGTTGAGTCCTCAATGTTACTATATGCTGGTGATGTAAAAATCTAGCGAGAAACATGAAACATGAGAGAGTTGCATGCGACTTCAGATACAAATGGTTTAAATGGTTGTGGATGGAATAGAAGAAGCTTTCTCTTAACAGGCTTCTGTGTCTAGTAGCAGGGGCAAGAACCTAGGTATATTAACGATAAAAGAGAAAAAAAGAAATTGGTAAATCATAGTAGGATACTATCCTTAGTCCTTAAGAATATTTCATGTCGCCTCTTAAAGGACACCTGGGAAGTCGTTTGGACTAGCTCAGCCGGCAGCGAAATCCAACATTTGACAACTTTTAAGTAGTAGGAGTTGTGTCTACAGTCCGTTCTGCTATGTTGTATCTCCAATTTCTGGGTGTTACCCCTTAGGTTAGTATTGGAACTAAGCTTAAGTAGGTGTTTAAGAGGATGTCCAGAAGTGCTAAGGATACTGTAAGCCATTAGAAGGTCACGTCTGAGACGCCTATACTCTAATGGGTAGAGGTCAAGTGATTGGAAGCGCTCTTCGTAAGGTTTAAATTTGAGTCCCCGAACTGACTTCGTGGCTCGCCGTTGGATACGCTCCAGAGTGTCCTCATCCTTTTGGAGTGTAGGAGGACATACTATGTTTCCGTACTCTAAATGGGGACGAATAAAACTGTGGAAGATTATGCGGAAAGTTCTACCGTCAAACTGACCAAAAAGGCGCTTCAATGTTACCAGTGCAAGGTTTGCTCGAAAGGCATTTCCGTCACAGTTGGCGTAAGACTTTAAGTCGTAGGGCACCAGAACTCCTAAATCTTTTTCGAATCGGGATACTACTAGAGAGGAGTTTCCTGAGTTGTAACTGTAATCTGCGACGTGTCGCAGATGGACTACTTTACACTTTGAAGTGTTAAAGGTAAGTCCGTTATCGTCTGTCCAACTTTGAAGTCGAGTCAGATCCTCCTGAAGTGCCTGTATATCTTCTTGGTTGCGTATCTCTCTCCAAAGTTTCACGTCATCGGCAAAGAGCAGTACATCTGACGGTACCTGTTGTGGAAGATCATTTATATAAATCAGGAAGAGAAGAGGACCTAGTACTGAGCCCTATGGGACCCACTAGGACATTCCATAGGCTGTGATAAATTGAAGTTTACCCTGATCTTAAAGTGACGAGTTTTCAGGTATGAAATGAGCCAATCGACTAGAGGTGGTCTGATACCCAATCATTTGAGCTTTTTGATAAGACATCTATGGTTAACCCTATCAAAAGCTTTTGAGAAATCAAGGTAAATTATACCAACCTCCCCCTAGCGATCTAGGATGCTTGTCCATTTGTCCATCGCAGTCAGCAGGTTTGTTATACAGGAGTAGCCCTTCCTGAAACCATGCTGTTGGGGTGAGAAGAAATTTAAGGTCAGCAAATAATCATGTATACCATCGTATATCAGGGAATCCGTGATCTTTGAAGGTATAGAGAGAAGAGCCACTGGTCGGTAACTTGAAGGTTTGCTGCGACAACCTTCTTTGAAAAATGAGATCACGAAGACTGATTTTCCATAAGATTCAACAATTGGGTTCTGTATTGTTCGTTTCAGTGGACCAGAATCCACAGATGTATCAGGAAGGTTTGAGTTCGCCTGTGGTCTGGTCATGTTAGTCATATAGAAATTCTATCGTCACCTAACATCTTTAAGTGATTATTTGCCCTTATATGCATAATTTTGCAGCGGAAAATAGATCCCGAAAATAAACCATTTTGTGACTGTGCGACACTGATCCTGGGCTCATGATTGTTATTGGATACATCCCTACTTAGAGGCACTCGGTCGAGGATTCACACCAGAAAATTTTTGGGTGCTCATCACTTGAAATTACCATTCAGCTTACACCAAGCGCTTCTCGAAACTTCGATAGGTTCCCGAATGAGTCTTCGAACCGCTTCACTTCTGACTTCTGATTTGACTGGGTTGGGATCCTTCGATTATAAAAGCGTTACATGTAAAATCGTTGTCCAACTCTGAATACCTGCGACACACTGAAATTCAACCCAGTCATCCCGCTTAAATTTTTAAATACTTCTTATCTTTCTGAACAAACTAAAGTCTGCATAAATCGCCTTTGTTTATATTGCCTTTTAATTTCAAAGTTTTAACAGTATGCTCAAGATTTTCTTCCTGTTGAAAGTGGATAGGTTGTTTTTTGAGTAAGTCTTTCATGAGCGTAATGCTTCTGACATCAGCTCGGAATCCACGGCACATAAAGTATTTGACAAATTTGGTTCACTTATACATTCTGCCATTGATGACTGGTATTCGTTGGAGATCCTCAAGATTACTCTCAAGGTGAAGAAGTTTTTCAAGTGATGAAGTTTGTAAAATCTTATTCACTACATCTTTTTGAGACTGCTATTTCTCACTAACAACTCAGTTTCGATAGCTATTTGTTAATCATCAATAACTGGTTCGAATTAAGGTGATCTTAAGAATCGCTGGGGCTCGTCTCTGCAGTCAGCACAGACCACGCTTTCTCAATATCATCCTAATATTTGACCCGACTTTTCATGAAATTCACATTTTTACCGACTGTTAGATTTATTTGTTTACTTCCTTATTTTGTTTGGGTAATATATTTCCTATTATTCTATATTGATAGTTCATATCTTCGTGTTTCGTCTATACCACTGGAAGTCTGATGCCAAATCAACTAGATGCAATCAACCATGTGCCCGGCCTAAGCACACTTCCAAGGATATGAAAAATGAATACCCACCAGAATCAACGTGACGCTGGTTCGATACCAAATTGAGTGGGGTTGTCACGCGCCGGAGCTTACCAACAATAATAAGAATCCTCTGGGTATTGATAAACTGAAAGATAAATCAAAAAGGAGGCCGCAGCAACTGATCGGGAAATACAAGCAATAATTTTAAAATGTCTGTTTTACTGTTTAACACGCTTAAAATGAAATTTTGGGTGAAGATTATTTGGGCTAAAAAACAATGCGATTGTAATGATAATAAAATGATTCCGTGTAGGGATGCTTTAATAAGTCGCCGTAAGATGCGTAGTAATAGCCGTAGGTTAACAGCATTTTGTATTTAGAAATAATAAACCAATCAATACTTAGAAATGTTAAAATTGGTATCATATTTGGTTTATGTTATTAACTCGAATAACGTTTATGCCAGTAAGTTGTCCACATGAGTTGATTTTCAATTGCATCGGCATCAGTAGGCTAACTAAAGGAACCAAAGTATAACCGTGAAAAAGAAGAATTCCAAGTAGTGTTCCAGTTGGTTTGACACGGTTTTTTAGTTACGGGGAGATTTTCCCGACCTTATTTTGACTCGACTGCTTATACTGATTGTTTGCATGCATAATTGTGTCGCCAAACCTCCAGTTAGACTTACAAGGTTTTGAGATATTTATTGAATGAGCAACTGATAGAGGAACATACTGAAAATCACCTGCAATGGATGAAGATACCGAGAAAATAACACTATCTAATGATAATTACAAGTCAGTTTATTGACTGATTTTGTTAGTTTCCAACTTTACCAGTCATATTACGTGATTGTCAAGTCATGACAATGCTTTATGACGATATCGTGAAACTATTATTTTTAACTAGTTATAGTGTTGATTGAGGAGTAGCCAGTTGAAAACAGGTATCGTTGTTTTATGTTCTTTTGAAATAGCAGAAGTTTGTAGCGTTAAAGAATCCGAGATGCCTAATTATATTATAAATCGCAACTTGAAAACATTTGTTTACAGTATTAATTTTAGTAGTAGACTCAGGAGTTTTAATTCCAAATATTTGTTTGGCCAACAACTACCTGACAGTTTAGTTATTATGCTAGTGCATTATGATAGCACTTAAATTCGGTGACATTATTATCCAAACTACGTCCCTGTTTTTAGGCTACTAATATGATAGACCAATTCATAAACCCAAAAAACGTATAGAATAATGACTATGATAGGTTTATTGAAGATGTTACAGGCGATTCAAGTGACTTTTCAATTTAAAAGACACCGAGAAATAATTCAACGCATGTACGGACCAGGTTAACATGCAGGTTGGTGGGGTATGTGACAATTTAAAAATAGTAATTTATTATTTATTTATTTATTTGAACATATAAATATTTGTACAAGGGGGCACCAAATATATATACGCCACACAAAACAATCAGAATTTAGGGAGAAAGGGAAGAAAAAGTTAAGGAACGTAGGGAATTATAAAAAAAGAGAACAATAATGGGGGGAAGTGAAAAGGTACAATCAGAAGAAATCTTTCAGTTAAAGAAAGAAGCAACCACTTTTTATGAAGAAAGTAAAAGAAGGTTACAGCACGATTGCCACTGGATTCTATTATGAGCCATATCTGATAAAGTTTCTAGCCAATGTGTTACACCATCTCCCAGACCTCAGCCAGCGAGTCGTGAAGAACCAACAGAAGCCAGCCCTTTGCAGCTTTCTTTCATGCCACGACATCATGTCATATACTGACCACCTCTCCGCTTTTTCAGACCAGTCCCAGAGTCGGCAATAATGCACGACGAGGAATTCTCTGGGACGACATTCGTAGAACATGTCCAAGCCACCGAAGTCGATGTTTCAAGATGGTGACACCAATTTCATTATCGTCTCTGTGCCCGAACACACGATACCGAACCTCTGCATTACTAACATGGTGTTGCCACTGGATGTCAGCAATCCATCGGAGACAGCGATGATCGAACACAGAAAGGTTTCACAAGCATAGAACAGAACTGCTCTCACCTACGTGTTGTAGATCCGACCTTTCACAGCCAGATTAACATCATGAAGGCGCCAAAGATGGCCCAGATTGGCATAAGCCGCTCTGGCTCTCACTAAACGTGCATTGATCTCATCACTCACTCACACCACCACCAGCACTTATGCAGCTACCCATATACACGAACTTCCCGACCACTTCTATCTGCTCACCATCCAGAGTGAGTAGAGGATTAGAATCCTGCCAGTCTTGTAGAAGTACTTTGCACTTCGAAGGTGTGAAACACACACCGTACCTACAAACACTGATTGCCAACTGATTAAGTGCGGATTGCATGGCTTGGGAATTCTCGCACAGTAAGACAATATCATCCGCACACTCAAGGTCGAGAAGTCTTTCTCCAGGCAGCAGATCCACACCACCATTACTTACATCCGTCAGAGCTGTTTCCAGAATGTCATCGATGGCAAAGTTGAAGAGGAATGGTGAGATTGGGCAACCCTGCCCTATCTGTTGTCCGACCTGCATAAGTGTGCGAACGTTGAAGGCAGCCAGTTTGAATGGTGCGTGTGGTTTCAGAAAGACTGCTTCAGTACTCTTATTCGATGGCAACATACAATTTTCAACCAGGCAGTGACTCGAGAACTTTTAGATAGAGCCGAATGTCCACCATAGGCGAGCTGCTGTATAAGTCAAAAAATAAAGATAGATAGAGTGGAAATAAAAGAGTGAATAAATGACGCGGTAGATAATAATAACGATAATAATAATAATAATGTGAATCGTTTGACAGTAAGTCGCAGCGAGAATGAAGTTTTCAGTGAATATTATCATTTTTATTATCATTATATTTGTGTGTAGGCTGAGATACTACCCGGGTGCCCAGACCGAAGCAGGTGGTTTCCTTAGGGGGCCACACCCCGTGCCTTCGACCTAAAGGTCTAGTCCACAAGGCAGTGGAGCATCGTGAGGAGGTACAGTTCCATGGAAGCCGGTGAACAAGAAATTGGTTCATATGCCATTTGTTCCTTCAGGAACATTAGGTAGGGGTATGATAAGTTAGAAAATTTACAAATACGTGGCAAGAGAAACTGGAAGTAAGAAATGTTTATAAGCAACACACTTTTTCTTAATAGCATGTTGCAGTTTAAAGCTATTAAATATTTCTTATACCAAAAACGTTTTGAGAGCGGTTTGTATCAAATTTATACGACTAGTCGGTGAAAATATATACATGTTTAGTACCAAAAATCCAAATATCATTCAGCAACATTGTTAGACTTGCTCGCATTATTTTCGATTATTAGATTATTCAGTAGGCGACATATATAAAGCCATTCTTAAGGAGTAGTAATGATCCCAAAGCATCCAGAATAAAACACGCAGTATAGCAATCAACTCCAGTGTGATTGGTGTTGATGACGTTTTTGTCACTCGCTCGGATCAGAACAACTGAATGAATCCAGATAATTGTGAGATTGTCACTGAACGAGCCATCTAACTTGATCTTATGATTGCAGAAAATTTATAGCTTAAACTCATCGTAAATATCTGGATTATTGTTGATTGGCAATGGAACTCGGGAATCGGAAAGTAGGCAGGCAGTGGTCGCAATAAAAAAATATGACAGGATAGTGCATATTTTAAGAAATATTGAGGAGTTAAGTGAAGAAACAACGTGAAGAAATAAATCCATATTAATATTAAGTCCTTGCTAACATTGCCAGTCAATGTATATTTACGTTATTTACAGATCATATTTGCTAAAGCTTGATGCTTAAACAAGTTTATTTCAATGTAGCATGTAAATGCTATTAAAGTTTGTCAGTGAACCATCAAAGCCAATAATTAATATAGATAACCAGTTTTTAATATCGATTGAGCTAGTAAGTTATGAGTACTAATCAACATAACAATATGATAATACATATGAGCATTTATCAGAGGACTATCAAAATATAGGGTTTACATAAGTAAAAAATTGATCAACAACTTGTTTGTTTATATCATTATTTTCTGGCATTTTGGTTTCCCTTTGTCTTTGGTTTGGTATTTTGGAGTTTTTCTCCAGGGATCTATCAAATTGATGGTTTGTTTTGTAATCGTTACTACAGATCAGAAAACATAGGTTTCATCTCACGGAACAGACTAAAGTCACCGAAAATCCCTCCGAAGTTTTTAACGAACAGTATTGTTACTTCTTTCTTCTCTTTCCTTGTATATTGACTTACTTAGGTCTCTTGTATTCACATTATATGTTCTTCAGTCTTCAGTGTCCGGGGTTTTATTATTTGGCTGCGGTCAAAGATTTACCTTTATTACTTAATTTCACTGTTGCATATTTCCGGGCCATCGACAATACTGCCGTGTTTGACTAAACCCAAGGTTGTGGAGTGATAAAGTTAGTGGTTGTTGACTTTTGACTGACTGTTGGTAAAGGTTACTGGAGTCCCTGCAGATGTATATTTGATACCATCCTGTTGGAAATACTTAGTTATTATCCGTTCCTTTTAGTTTTTACCATGTTATTTTGTGCCTCAGAAACCGCTTACAAATAGTCGATCCAAATGTCGTTTTAGCAACAATAATTATAACGATTACAAAACAAACCATCAATTTGATAGATCCCTGGAGAAAAACTCCAAAATACCAAACCAAAGACAAAGGGAAACCAAAATGCCAGAAAATAATGATATAAACAAACAAGTTGTTGATCAATTTTTTACCTATGTAAACCCGTTATTCTGATAGTCCTCTGATAAATGCTCATATGTATTATCATATTGTTATGTTGATTAGTACTCATAACTTACTAGCTCAATCGATATTAAAAACTGGTTATCTATATTAATTATTGGCTTTGATGGTTCACTGACAAACTTTAATAGCATTTACATGCTACATTGAAATAAACTTGTTTAAGCATCAAGCTTTAGCAAATATGATCTGTAAATAACGTAAATATACATTGACTGGCAATGTTAGCAAGGACTTAATATTAATATGGATTTATTTCTTCACGTTGTTTCTTCGGCGAGACTAATTTATGGGCGACCTTTGAACGAATATTAAGTGAACTTCATGAATACTAGCCAATCAACAAACAGTAATACAGAGTAAAAATATATCATACAAAACCAAGGAAACATAGTGGATACAATTCTTATACGTGGTTCAAAACCTCGTCAAGGTTAGAAAGAGGTTCAGAGGTTCCGAAATCGCAGCAGAGGAAATCATGCATATGGCTAGAGAATAGCCGGCTTCCGGAGCCATGATAAAGTCTCAAAAACTCTTTCAGCCTCGACCACATAGCTTCAATAATAATTATAATAATAATATATTTCTGCATGATCAGGTACACGCTATTTTTACAAATGACGACATTTGTTGGCTCACAGCATGCTTCCCAACTTTTTACGTTTATAGTTGTTAAAAAGTAAACTATGGCCTTGAGGAGGCGTGTACGTCAAGTTTGTTCCAGACGTCAGAAGTCACATAGCTGTGCCTTCGGAGCAAGATTCCGAAGAAGGAAAAATGGGAAACAAAAGAGCAGCAAGGCACTTGGATATGACCTCCAAACAATGCTTAACATTGCGTAGTAGAACAGACAGAGGTATAATAAATTAGATTAAATTCATATTATCTCTTGTTAGAGTGAAATGAAGTCAGAGGCTCCATTTAAGAGAATGTAACAATAAACAACAATGAGTTGTGATGTTTAACAACTTGGAGTAAGCTCACATGAAGGAAGGGTAGTCAAGGTTGGTACAAGGAAAGCTGTTTATTAGAAGGGAGTATGCATATAGAGGGTGAAGTGTTGAGAATATTAATAACTATATCTTTTATTGTCTGATTTTTTTCGTTCTTTCTTTTTTTTGTTCACCCGATGCCAGCCACACAATCCTAGTGTAAAAGTCCGAGTTAGCGTGTTATAGGTTGTCTTAATAGAATAGTCAATCCAGTATAAAATTGGAAACATGAGTCTGAGTGGTGAGCGTAGGAAGACAATACATATCACAGATTGATTGACTTATGGTCAATTATAAGGAGCCTGATACATACAAAATGTTCTGCCCCACAAACAGTGGTGGATTGAAGTCATCGCCCTCACCATCAGTGCTTGCTGGTCAGTAACTCCACCCTCCCTCCTTTTGTGATGTTAGGCTCATTTAAGCTTATTTTTGCATACATGTCGTAACTCACACAATCCTCTGTGTTTCACATCCTGTTGAAAAACACTATTTCTATAAGTATCATTTTACAAGCTTATCAGGCAATTACAGGTTATGGACTGTGGGTAAGGCGTCGATGCAGTGCTTTAATTGACTATAGTATAAAGTATAGTTTGCTACTCAGAGTATAAGCATTAAGAAGGGTATAACGTAGGATAGTTGTTCATGAAAGCAAGAGGAAAAGCATAGAAGTATATGGGTTGTAGATAAGGTAACGAGTGGAGAAATAATATTAATTGCTAGTCAACATAGTGTGCAGAAGAGTAAGAAGCGAATAAGCAATAAACAAGAAGAAACTCACACTAACTTGGTGTTGATGTTATTTTGTGTTGTCCTGACCAGTTGATGGGTATGTAGATCACCAGCGTGGATGATCTACGTCGAACTGATTGGAGGCTTACTCGAGTTAGACGTGAGTGGTGTGACAAACTAGCTAACGTCGAAGTCACACTTCGCGGTCTGCACCTTACATAGATTACCCCATTGACGTATCAAGGTACTATAGATGCTTTGAAGACTGTACAACACAGAGGACGTTATTACAGAAATATATTAGTTAAAGTAGACACAAGCGAAGGTAAGACCACTGCCGCATGGGCCAGTCCATGGCGTACGATTAACTGATGCGCGTTGGTTGTCCTTGACATTGACGAGGATTGATGATTTTGTTTGATATTCAATGGCTAGGGCTCAGTGGAATTTCACTGGCCCTACAGGTAACAGGCTCCGTAGATGCAGGTCCACTGGTAGCAGGCAGTCGATTGTGCGGTTCCCTTGATTTTTGAGGGTGGTAATGAGTGTCCCTTAGCGACCGAGTCTAGTTGGACATTATCGATAGGTTCAGTGGGCTACCTGTCTACTTTAAGTGAAGGGATAGAGTGGGAAAAGTAACTAAAACAACTGCAAAGTAAGAAAAATAAGGCAAACTGAACTTGAAGTCCATTTTGGTTGAGACATGTAGAGAGCCTATGATGTCTGAATGGGGCGCAGATGTGTTCGTATGTGCTAGATCAGTGCAAATGAGGGCTTGATCAAGCAGTCTTACAAACGTATGTAATTCATCTGTCATGCGTATTTCGGAAGGAACACTGTTCCAAATTATTGCATACTTGATGAGGAAGAAATTTTCCCGAGTTTTTGATCTGTATTTCTCAACTTTGACCACTGATACTTTGTTTCGATGTACGTATTCATGTGAATTTCAGGCAAGAACTATATTACATGTTGAATAAGTAAGGTTTTTGAGTAGTTTGAAGTAGAGAATCAAATTGGACCTAAAATTTCTCTTCTAAAGGGGTGCTATTCCTAAGATCTGGCACTGTGAACTGTAGTCAATGACCGATTCAGTCTTAAGTACTTTGCGGGAGAAGTCTAGTTGTATTCCTCCCACCTTTAGTATATCAGATAGACGAAGGTTGGAAAAGAAGAACGAGCACTATTCAACGATAGGTCTTACACAAACTTTATAAAGAAGGAATTTATATTCATTTTGATAGAAATTACGGAGAATGAAGCCAAGCAATTTCCGCATTTTAGATGCTTTGGCTGAGATGGCTTCAGAGAAATTAAGACAATGTGAGTAGTGAACCCCTAGGTCAGTTAATGATGCCAGTCTGGGCCGTGTGTTGTTGTTAATTGTTAGTTTTATTTTGAGAGACGTGCCTCCTATACATAACCAGCCGCATTTCTCTGTGTTGAGCTCTAACCTCCAGCGTTTGCACCAGTCGTCTACTATGTTGAGTTCATGTTGGATTGTTTGCATAGTACTACGTACATCGCAAATATGAGTTTTATAGATGAATTTTAAGTCGTCGGCATAGAGGTGGTCTTACATGTGATAAAGCACTTGCGTATATTGTTGATGTAGATTATAAAGAGCAAGAGACCCAAGACACTACCACACACAACACCACTGGTTGTTGGTCGAGGTGTAGATGTTGTAGAGTTAATATTGGTTATTTGGTATCTGTTCGCAAGAAAAGACCTGATCCATTGCAAACGGAGATTTATAATTCCAACTGAATCAAATCTGTTGATTAGAAGATCATGAGGTACTTTATCGAAGGCTTTCTTAATATCGAAATATAGTATAACCACTGGTTTCTTCTGGTCACATATGCGAGTAGCCTCCTTAAAGAAGTCTATCAGTCATGTACTGCACGACCTTGTTCTAATGAAGCCATGTTGTAACGGGTCTATTAGATCTTCCTTAAGTAGGTGATCAGATAGTTGATTTTTTATCACTTTTTCCACTATGCGTGATATAACTGGAGTGATATTTATGGGTCTGTAGTTTTCGACCAGGTTTCTCGGTCCAGATTTGTGTTTTGGAGGAACATACATTACCTTCCAGGTTTCCGGATATGTACCTGTCTCTAAAGATAATGTGTATGTTTTGAGTAATAGTGTCTGTATGTCCGGTTCTGACATTTTATAAAGGATTGAAGGGATGTCATCGGCACCAGAACTCGCATTTGGCTTAAGGGTTTTAATGGCGGTATGTATACTCCTAATGTCGACGTTTATGGTACTAAGATAATTTTTGCAGGTGCACTTTGTGTTGATATCTGTGGCATGAGATGTATTCCCATTGTGGGAAAACCATTCACGTAACAGTTCACACATGATGGTTTGGTCATTATGCGTCACTCCATCGTGCAGTAAGGAGTGAATGTTGTGATCTTCGTTCTTTCTTATGCGTTTTGCGAGGAGACGACATAAGGCAAGGGTTTTAGATGCAGCAGTGAGCGCAGTATGTTCCTCTGCCTGTTTATGTTTGTTGTGTTGACTTTGTACTCCGTCAAGTACAGAGTATATTTGGTGCAGGGCACTAAAGTCTTCTGATATATTGTACGCCTTTTTCAGTTTTCGCAGCTTAGACCTAGTCTTTTGGTTTATGTAGGGAGTAATTGTCTTAAAAGCAATTTAAGAGGGTATAGTAGTGTCTAGTGCAGATTCGGTGGTAGTATTGAATATTTCTAGTGTTTCTAAGAGGTTATCACTGGTGAAAAAAAAGTTCCAGTCAAAGTGCTTCATTAGAAATCGAACGTTTTCCCAGTCAGCGTTTGCATAGTCTCTATATTGGAGGCGCGTATTTAATGTCTTTAGTTTGTTGCACATGGCAAGAATTGGGAGGGTGCAGAGGACTATTTTATGATCGCTGTTGTGAAACCATTGATATTGGTGTGACATTATGACAGAATATCAAGTCAAGAATGTTATGATTTCGTGTAGGCAGGTGTACACGTTGTTGCCAACCATGTATGTCTAGAGACTCAAGTGTGCTTTCAAAGCACAATGGGCCAGATTGTGTCGTCCAGTTGATGGTGGGAAGGTTGAAATCACCACATACAATTTTGTAAGTGAAGTCAAGCGAGGCAGTTTGAGCAAATGACTCACTTATAACAGTTTCAGTTGAACTGGGAGTGTTAGGAGCACGATATATGCATCCGATTAGTATTTTACATTCATGTGTGCACAGTGAGCCATATCGAACCAGGAAGTTTGCTGAGGACGTAGTCACTATAGGTTTCCGCTCTCAGATGTTTTGATACATAAACAAGACAACCATCACCCTTCTTGGTGACTCAGTCACAGCGGAAGAGCTCATAGGTGTCTATTTGTAGATATGTGTCTGTGATATCGGAGGACAGCCAACTTTCCGTTATCAAAACAAGTGAGGGGTTATTTAAAAGTAGTAGGGTGCGTGTGTCATCTTACTTTGTACAGATCAAGCATTGATTAACATAAGTGTCAGGTACGATGAGTGTTTGTCTAGTAGAAATATATGATGTTAACCAAGTGGATTGTCCATTTTGCTATGAGAAAAGAAAGAATTGGGAGTGTTGACTCCATATTGATGGGAGTTTAGTTTATTACCAACAAGGTTAATGCGAGAAAGGTAGTCGGAGGTTAGTTTGGTGAGAGAATTATGTTTAAGTATGAAAGGTAGAGTTAAATGGTTATGTAGTGTGTTCGGGGAGTGATCAGGGGGTTGAGTCAACGAGCTTTTAAGACTAGAGGCAGTTATCGACGTTGAGAAAGATGTGCCCCTCCCCGTTGGGTCAGAGTATATAGATAGTCTCAGAATAGTGGAATTGTCGCCCTCAATATTTGGAGACCCCATAGCGGCACTGTTGAGGGGGAGAGCAATAAAAGGGATGAGATGGTGTATATGTCGAATTCGGGGGGATGGAAGAGTTGTATGGGGTGGCTTGACTAGATGATACCTAGAATCAGTAGGTGGGTTCTCAACTAAGCCAACGTTATGGCTTCCCTGAGTGTGGTGGGCAATTTTAGTCTTATTATAGGTAGTTGGGGAGGTTGTATGCTTCTGGTGAGCAATGAAGGATTTCCTGATATAGTTGCCAAGAGGGGTGTTTCTGCTGTGTGCTTGTTCAAGGAGCTTGCAAGGTTTATACTATATGACTTACAGGTATCTCGTGTAGGTTTGGTTCTTGTCGAGTGTCGTTTCAAGTTAGGGTGAGTGGGTACTGCCAGTTCACTATGTTTGTTGTAGGGCATACTACTACTATGAAAAGGTGCGTGTTTTGGGTTAGAGGTGCTGGAGTACTGGTGGGTTTTTACAGAGAGTTTAGTATTATTTCGTACAGCGGTGTCTGAGCATCTGTAGATGTTAGCTCAATTCCTGGGAGGATTATTTTTAGGCTTTTTATCGGAGCCCCTAGGGCAACACTGGGGCACTATTGAGGCATAAGTGGATTGGATTTTGGGGGTAGTTGAATGTTTGGGCTTAGGATGAATAGTTGCAGCTGCTTTATGTGCAGTCATGTTTTTAAGACTAATGGCAACATCCGACGCGCCTCCGTTTTTGGGAGGGGTAGTGTATGATGTTTCAGGATCTATGCAGTGGTAAACGCTGTAAATGCCGTGGCTACATAGACTAAATTGATTATTTTGTATTCCATTGAAGATTCAACGCTGGATAGCAGTCCTGTCATGGATGATTCCAAACATTTTAAATGTTGTAATACACCTCAGTAATGAATGACTATTGAGGTGATTAGCTTCAGTGATACTACCAAACTGAAATAGAATGGGACAGGAGGCTTTAGTGTGTGCTTTACGTAATCTTTTTGTTACACACCAAGATTGCGACAATCCACACTTTTGTAGTAGAGTATTTTTGCCAATCTTGACGTTTTCACTATCAGGTATAGTATACACAATGACATTCTGCATACACTGAAGTCTTTTCAACACTTCAGATGATATATGGTCAATTAATTTTTCAGTATTTTTTATAATTTCAAGATCGGGATTTTCTGGGACACTGATTAAATATTTGTACGGTAGTAAGTCTTGGATAGTTTGGGTGAGGCTAAATTCTGTTTGGCTACTTTTAGATCTACCAGTGGTGAGATTATTGGAATATATATCAAAGTTTTTAAGGTCGATATGGTTACATGCAGACCTGTTGCAAGTGTCTACCGGATAGTCACCTTGTGTATACTTAGTTGGGGGGGTTAAGTATATGTTTGGGTAAGCAATCAAGATCTACATCATCGGGCTAGCTATTGTAGGAAGGCTTACATGTACTCTGTGGGCCGCTATCCACGATGACCGATTGTGAAATTGTTGGGTGTTTGGGGTCAGCTGCACTGTCTAAATGCTGCTCTCTTACTGTATCTCATTACTGAATAGTATTTGTTTATTTATTTGTTGAAAATAATTAGTCGCTTTGACTTTTTGTACGGTGTCTTAACAAGTGCTTATGAAGTGTGGCAACTTGGACCGATGCATATGTGTGCCTAGTCCTACGTTGTAGCTGACTGACTTAATAAGTATATGTGTGATCAGTTTGTTCGAAATGCAGCCCTGACTGTCAGGCTTAATCATTGATCCCCTTGTCAATTTTCAACTGAACTGCCCATTTATGTGTGAGTTGCATCCACAATTAACTGGGGCACACTCGGTTCATCATTATCTGTTTCTTTCAAATCAGAAATACTACTAAATTCTACAACTCATCACCTAGCAAAATAATAGCACTACTAATTATACTAAAACAATCAAACTAAATATTTTTATGATTATGAACAATGTATCATCACATTGGTGCTCAAACAAAAATATCACTTTGATTTTATAGACAAAGAGAAAAACGAAAGAAAAAATCTAACAACTGAATGTAACATACGCATCGAAATAAAGCATAAAATAGCATAAAACACAGATAATTTGCAAGATCACATAGTAAGGGGGAAACTGTGAATTCCCTGAACTCTCTCGAAATGTACATAAATGTAACTCATGGGAATCATGGGTCAAACAGAAATGAGATAATTCTTACCTACTTGTGACTTAAATCACAAAATATGTGATAGTACGATCTACTCAATTTGACAGTTTGTTTTCTATGAATGTTACTTTATGCAAGCAAGAATTTCACTCGAGTGAGTGAATATAATAATGGGATTACTGATAGACCGCATGAGTCGAGACATAAAATGAAAACAACATTCGTAAACGAGAAAATTATCGATGATGAAAGATCTTTTGTTCTCTGTCTGTAAAATCGTGATAGTTCTGCTCTATTAAGTAAAACGATAGTCAATAATTTGATGAAAATTGAGATGGATGAATTACATGTTTCTGGTTACAATTCTTCATATTATAACACACACAAAGAGACAAAGCGTGACCTGACAGAAAAATTCTCACAGTTTAACGTAAGAGTTAGAAGATGAACCATCGGAATTAGGGAATGGAAAAAAAAGCAATTCATTATTTTGTGTACAACGATTTAGTAGGAAATACAGTCATTGATTTGAAATGACATACTGATGATAACAGTAAATATTATACATCGAAAGACTAATAACGTAAAACCCCACGACGAACTTATCCTATCACTGGTAGGTAGCTGACTGGAATGGGTCCGACTGAAGGTCGATGGGATTTGGACTAAGTGGTTTTGGTCCACTCTGTGATCGAATACGTTCAGCTCGTGGAGTCGGAGTCCGAACTCCAGCCTGCAGTTTCTGATGCGCTACAGGCGTTTGTTGTCTAGGAGTGTTTTCCTTAAAAGTATTGCGTTTGATACCTTTGCTTTCAAGGCTTCTCGTAGTGTTAAATGAATGGCGATTATGGCTGCTCTAAAATGAGACAATTGAAGGCAAATCACAAAACTATATTTTATCTTAGAATAAAAGTACATCACGTGGCCATTCAACAGAAATGCAAGTGTCACACAATTCACTAAATTTACAAATAGACATCCCGAAAATACACATGGTCACTATGATATTAGACAATTTGAGACCTTCCTAGGAGAACGTTCTATTCACTCTTTTAATGTCTGTCTCCAATTCTCCACGCAGTGTGCTCCTTGATCTTCGCAGATACACCATAGTGAAGAATACGTTTCTCTTATTCACACTATCGAACGCTTTCTCTTAGTCAAGGAAGTTGGTGTGAAGTGACGAGTTTCACTCAACCGAATATTCAACAATGATCCTGTTGAGGACGTTAAATCCACAGAACTCACTTGGAAAAGGTTCTAATTTTGTAATTTATCCTGAAATTTTGAATCTACATTTTCGCGCCAAGAGGCGCTTAGTTGACCTACAGCTTAAATTTCCCACTCGGAAGTCCTTGACTGTCATTGGTTGACGGATTTATTTAGTACGCTATTTTTTGGCTTTCCCAAGGGCGTTTCTATCATTGTATAAACAAGCTTGATTTGTGTGCTTATTGACCTCATATTTTCTGGGTGCTTGTAGAATACATTTTCTACGCCTCATCAAGACTTCTTGATCTAGTTAGCAGGGCCGGGGACAATGGATTGGAATAGCTTATCGTGTCACCGTATCTTTGACCTTCGTTCCGTTTACCGAGTAACGTAAACTCGTCCATAGCATTCAAACATATCAGATCCGAATTGTCGTGATCCGGTCTGAAAACACCATCAGTGGGAGCAAGTGGAAATATAGCTTTGAGTACAAATAGTGCATCAATTCCAAACCACATAGTTTATATTCACCTTAGGTTGCTTTTAATTGACTCACATAACTAAACCTCTTCGAACACAAGCGTTAATTGACATCCTATTTATCTAGTTTATAATTACGCGATAATTTGGAACACCACACAAAACTACAGTTTCTACTATGTGAAGAAAATAGGTAATATATCGTAGTAAACTTACAGTAGAACGTGTCCGTTTCTTGTTAAATGACTTTTCCATAGCACTTTTCGGTACAGTATCAAAAACACAAGACGGTTGAAATGGAGATTGAGCATTGTAATGTAATTGTACTTCTTCATGAATAATATTATTATCACGTGAACTATTACACAGAACAGCTTTCTCCTCAGAAGTAACTGGAATACAATCTTCATCAGATTCACTGTCAGTTGAAAGTCTTGAGTTATAGCGTTTTCTTGATGTTTGTGCAATTTGTCCAACAACATCACTTTCATTGAACAGCTCTCTTGGTAACGCTTGTACACTAGCAGATCGTATAATTGGTGGCCACACTCCAGCTAATCTATCTATTTCATCACGAATGTGTTCATAGTCTTTACGTGAAACATGTCTATTGGATAACAATAAGAGAAGAACAATCTCACGTATTTGTTTAACACACAAAACAAACAAGGATTTTCAAAAGTTTTAACTAGTTAAACAGCCGGCACAATTCTTGTACTATCCAACTAGTCGACAGAACATATCATTTTGCTGAAAATGCTAATTATATGGCAACTGTTACCGACTTTGAAGTGTGAAAAATGAATGATATGAACGTTCGGCTAATTAGATGAGCAATAATAGGTAAAACAATGTATGGCTGTGAGATCAATCGCCGTCAAAGTGGCCTACATGGAAGGCGCTTGAGCGTGAAACCGAATGTCATGGGTTCGATTGCCAACTGAGAGGTCGTGTATGTACACTTCTGAACAGCCTCATGCTAGGATGAATCTGTCAGCCAGTGCTTTCACGTTTTCAATGGTTGTCTAACTTAGATCTATTCAACAACCTGCACCACTCTATACTGGAAATGATGATTTTCCTTACTTAGTATACCATTTAATCCCTGAGATTTTCAATGGTTGTTTTACTTGGAATGCAAGTAATGATGATAAGCGTTTCTCTCTACAATAGACAGTATCCACGTTATACGGATTGATTTTCAAGTTGCAATAGATTCTACAACATTATGATCGTATTGTTTTGATAGAACAATGAGAGCACGAGTTGATCTGAACAATGTGATGCATTTGCACTGTATTATTTCGAACTCTGTCTTCTTAGCGTTCTAATGAAATGGATAAACGGGACCAATTGCTTTAAGTCGTATTGTTGACTTGATAAATATCATACTACTAATTACCGATGAAATAATCTGCATTTCAGAATTAACCTATCATGACAGTTTGGTTGAATTAAGTAGTTAAAGCATTTCATTAAATGTATGGAAGACATCAACCAGTATTGAACAAAATGGAAGGTATTCAAGACAGACATACCTGGGAAATAAAGCATGTTGAATATGACGTATTCGTTGTCGAAACGAAACACCATCAACGATCGATTCCAAAATATATCCAAATAGTAAATTCCCCAATACTATTCCATGAAGAATTATTACAAAATAAACTGAAGGAAAACGACACAGCTGGAAATAAAATAACAAGAACAAAACCATCACATACAACCCAAAGAATTTATCAGAAATGTAAACAAATATTCAGAAAACTGTCCAACCCTTTTGTGCAATGTCTTTCAGAAGAGTCTCCTGTCTAGTAATGACACTCAAACCATTTGCACAACAAATACTAGGAAGTCAGTGGTGGAAAAGGTGTAGTTAGTTTCATCCGCAATATAACACCATTAATGATGATGCCAATGGAACTCTAGCTCTATACATCAGTTAGAAATACACACTTTTGCTCAAATTAAACAATCAGAAGAATGTTTGCCAGCTATGTCCAACAGACAATCATTCATTCACTCATTGGGAAAAAACGGAATAATTGTGGTTAAGAATTGTTAGGACAAAATTCCATAGAAAATGGATTAAGCTTTGCATCAATAAACAAAAGGATAACAAAATAAAACTGTGGTAACCTAGAAATATATGAAAACAATGAAGCAGAAAACCACTTCTTTTACATATTGCATTCGTCTCAAATCGACTTTGGTTGGAGTATCACTAAAAACCAGGAGGCATTCGATAGCCGTTTCAGCCACGTAGAGGACATCTCAAAAGTTCGTACCCATAAACACTCCGGGAATCTAAACCACGATCCTCACTCCAGGTCTCGCGGAGAATGCGTATAGTTTAAAAAATAGAATGGCCAGTATATTGTTAATCAATGAAAATCAATATAATCAGTCTGCAACCTAATAAGAATAACTGTGACACAGTGCTTCGTCCTCAAATAAGATCACCAAAATCTTACTTCGAATAATTTGCGAACCACACGAGCTGGATGAGATGTTAAGTATAGTGATCCGGCAATACATGCAATAAGGTTGACAACGAATAAATCTATAGAATTGGAAAGTCATAGAGAAAATAACAATTGCGCATTAGTTACAGCCACAGTGAAAAAATATTTACCTAAAATTATCAACATATTCTTGACGTTTATGCATAATATAACCATTTATTACATGCAACAATACACATAATATGATTGTGAACATAAAGAGAAATCCATACTATTATCTGTCCCAATCAATAGTAAAGACAAGGAGAACTTATGGAAGTTGTATACAATAGGAGGATTGTGGCTGACAGTGGAATTTAGAACACACATTCCGTCCTCCATGGCACTCTTCAGCTGGATAAACCTGCATCCCAGTGTTGATCTTCACGTTGTGACTCGAACACAATGCCTACGCATCAAACGCTTAATGCGATATGCACTGAGCTAATAACTCCAGACAGCTACTATTCAAAAGCTTCACACATTTCAATTTCGTTGCGACTGTCCTGATTTACACATCAGATCGACAATGAAATGAACATATCATCTACACGAAAATACAATAGCGTTAGCCAATTATTATCTCGCAATTTTGTCATATCGCCCTGAAGAAGATTGTCGTAAACGACTGAACTACCGTTAACAATGATTGGTGTGGTACAATGATTATATCGGTCAAGTTTGGAACTGGCACCTAGTCTAAATGAATTTTCATTGCATTAGCTGTCTTCTGATATTAGAAACAATCAACCGTAAACAATAAACCTAGGTTTTGTACTAGCTGATGGCAGTCGTCAGAAAACAAATCCATTGTTAAAATACCGATCCAATTATGAGAGATCAAACAAATAATAATAATAATAATAATAATAATAATAATTTGGACAATATAAGACAATAATTAGAAAGAAACAACTTACGATTAGAAAAAATTGACCGACGATATGGTGCAGATTTAGAGAATACAATAGCCAATATAATATATTGATAGACAGATACGGAGAATATGGCCGTACTTTCGTAATTTTTTAATTCATAATCTTCATGATAAGTAAACAGTGGTAAATACCTTCAAAGAAATAAACGATAATGATGATAGTAATCAAAGGAGTCTCATGAAGCGACAACATGCTTTACAATGAAAAGACCGCTAAATCAATCCATAAAAGTCTGTCCACACAGTAATACTACCTAGCGGGTCATCGCTAACAAGATGTTACGAGTAAATAACAGTAGTCCATATGTTCCTTTAGCAATATTCCAATAAGTCTTAAGTAATTTTCGAAGCAACATAATTCATCGATTTCATTACAGTTATCAAGTTAATGCACTAATAGGTGTTTAAAACAGATATTAACGCAACAACCAATACAAACGGATGCTACAGATAAACATCACAACAATAGAAACATATTCACTAACCATGGTTGTAGTCGAGTAAACACAAAGACTGCAAATTGTACAAGACCACAAGTGAGTAACTGCAAACCCAATGATAACAAGGTCACAGTTGACACTAGTCGCATCCCAGGAGGTTCCACCGAGAGACGAGGATAGGCCGGTGTATAACCAACTAATGCAAAAAACAATACATTTTTTTTAAAAGATAACCAGTAAACAATATTCATGAAATTACGGAGAATTACCATCGTATCATTTAAATAATTTAGGCTAGACCACTTGCATGAAAAACACTTTGCTTCATGAAACTTGACGTTTTGCATACAAACAAACGTTCTACACCAATCAGATCACATAAATGATTTTCTCGTTTTGCAACTATGTCTCAACTTGACACGGTTCTCTTTCAGTCTTCTTCGTGCTAATGTTGCCTACCTGGTAGTCATGTAAAAGTATATCTGTTGTACATGTTTAATCGACTTCTCAGGACAATCGACAATCCAACATGAACAGCATTCAACAGTATTACAGTATAGAGAAATTATGCCGTTGAAAGTAATTACATTCGTATTTACCACATGAACTTCAATGAGATCTATCACAACAGAGTAGTCGTTCTACCTGAACACTGACAATCATATACAATTTTTAAGTTCATGTTCAAATCCAATTGAATTTAGTGACGTGTCGATGAAAGATAATAATGTGGCTTGGATTAGCTCATGTTTCAAAAATAAAATGAACTCAACCGCGATAAGTAGACAGTGTCTGCTATTTAGAACATGAATATATTCCAGGGATTATTTTCGATAAGAGAGAAATTCTGCTGAACAATCCCAGTTGTAGTCGTGAATTTTCAATGATTTCCGAATGGATAGAGAGAAACTAAGGTGAAATTAAGGAAGCACAAATCAATCTGCTTATCCACATAAGGTGCGATAGTTCGAGTAAGGTCATCTATTCGTGAGGCTTTAAGTGAAATATCCAAGTGTAGATCAGAATAAAGTATCGCATTGGAAAAGTATGAAAAAAAATCACGGAAACAACCAGAATAGTACATAAATTATTGTAGATTAACACCCAACAATTTAAGATGACTTGAACACATTGGAAAATTAAACTATACTATCTATATCGGTAAACGATGGCCTGTTTCATGAAAATTTTGAGTGATATCAACAGTCAATGAGACCGTTTCGATTATAAGGCGTGAGTAAATATACAATCCATAAATAGCATTTTTTTTCTTTCAAAAGAGCCCTTAATAATCAAGTGTTTGAGGTGCCGAAGCAGTTCAACTACCATTATGTTGAACAAATAACCACAATCCCTACAGCACCAGTTTTGGTTCGAGCAGCTTAGTAAGCATTGACAATCATAATATGTAGCACAGCTCAAGCCTGAATAAACTAACATCCTTCTCATAAACGAGCTACATTAAGTAATTTTAATTATATGTATTACAAATACCTCATACAAATATTGGAAGTGTAATATGATAAAAGCAATCAGAATATTATGAGATTTGTACCATGAAATAAGAGAAATTAAAACATGAAAAAACTATAAACAAAATATCATGTTTTCGTTTATAGAAACTTCCACAACTTTTTGATAAATAAATGGAAATACTCAAAATGATAACTCGCAATGCAAGATTTGAAAAAAAAACATACAGTGACACAGAATTTGGCAATATTTTGTGGGAATCGATAAAATGTTGACAGTAAGAATTGCAAACAGACAAAATTGAGAGATGATATTAGCAGAGGAAAGCTGTTTTGTAAGATATGTGCGTACAGTGAGCACCGATATACTAAAAAGATATGTTCAATACAACGGTGATAACTGTTTTCAAACAACGATTGTAACACTTTAAACGATTATTATTGTATGATTGTTTTTGCCTGATAAATGACGATAAGTAACATGTTATTTCTTTACACGCTACATTGATTCTCATCAGGGTAGCAGTGATTAACTAAAACAGTCCTAATATTTCAGTAATAGTCTACATGGACCATCAAACTAGCCGGTATTATGAGGTAAAGCATGTGTTTCTAGAATACCAAATAAAGGATAATTAGATATCGTAAAGGTCCGATTGTGTGACAACACAACTTCCAAGATTACTGATATCTGTGAAAATTATGATTTACACTAGGATTCGCCATTGACCACGAGCTTTTTCCAACAAAATAATGTTATGACACTATCTGATTTCAAAATCACACTACAAAATGTTACAGAAGACACCATAATCAAAATCATACAATTATTTAGCAGCTTATGGATACTACTCAAAACTGAAAGTAAAAACAGTAATATCTAATGACATTAACTATATCGACTTCTAATTGTTAATCTGGAAATTTTTTTCCCGTTCAGTCAATATATTACCATTTTAACTAAGTCTATTTAGTTTATTGCAAAATCCTTATATTTGAACTAGACCCAATCTACTGTACCATCCCAAGGTATTAAAAAATCAAACGGATCCAAATTCATGTTAAGCTACAATGTACTTATCTTCACTTTTTTCAGTCAGAGTAAAACATTATGACAAGTCACACAACTTGGTACAAAATTATATTGCGATCCGATGATACGGATATATAGGGATAATAATCTTTTAGTACATTTACAAAGATAAATTTTATAGAAAATTAAAAGTATTGTCAACATACAATTTTAAAGTGCAGACTCGTTCTCAATTTAGAATTGTCTCATTGTGTGGATACCTGACAACAACTTAATTTTGGCTTCGAAAAATGATATCTAACAGAGAAATATTGTATTTTAGATTAAGAGGTTCTATGAAGATGACTTTCGTTTTCGAGTGATGAACATTATGAATTTACACAGGTTGAGGCATCACTAAAATAAAGAGTTACTGAACAGTTGCCATTTTAGTACAAAACTACTCCGCAGCGCTCACTAAACTTTTGTTCCATCCCAGTGGTTTAAGGGTTAAATGATTGTCGAGAGAATCGAACGTCGTGAGGTTTGATCGTGGGTGTGCACTAATGAAGAGTCCCACATTACGAAGAGATATTCGGTTCTACTTGGTACACATAGCTATCTAAACTGATATCCGTAAGTGATAAATGCCACTCACAAGTAGATAAAGGTCAAATTACCAGTTTTAAATGGTGAAAATTCTCTAATCCAACCAAGGAAGGAAATAAGACGAAACACTACCATTTTTAGACAATGTGGTAATAAAATATTAAATGCAGGAATGAAACATAAATGACACTAAACAACACTTTATCCTAAAACTTAACCTGAAAAAGATGTTGAGAGATGGAAAAATAGAATTTGTATGCTAATTAGAAAAAATATTTCGCGTAAACATCATGAGATGCCATATATTAAGTGGATTAGTAGTTACAAAAGAAAGATAATAATGTGATTAAAATTGGCGGCAAAGAAGCAGCATGACTGAAATTTAGAAATGCACATGTACATTAGGTTAAAGATAAGAATTTCAGACGAATCAAAACAAAAGATGCATAATATATAGAAATAGCTCCCATGATGAAGTACTTGAAAAAAATTACAGTACGTAGCTTCAAGCTGTACACAATTATCCGAGCAATGTAGGTAATTGTTAGTATGTTATTAATGTGAAGTGGGTTGGAACTGCTCATTCACAGAATGGACACCGGAGTTCTAAAATACTGATCAATAATAGGGTAACAATGTAAATATTAATTAACCGAGGTTATTATGACACTAGGTGTATGTGTTGAGGGAGAAATATGCATAACTACATATGACTAAGAAGTTAAGATTCGGCATTACAGATTATTAAAAGTACTTTTAAAAAGAGACACGAATATGAAACATGTCAAAAATGTCGCTAAGGAAATAAGGTCAGTCGAAAAAATTAAATGTAAGTCAAGTGATCCAGGAGAATGAAAGTAAACTCTACGAAAGCAAAATATGACATAGAAGTGAGCACTGAGCAACTATTCAGCAACACCAAACAATATGCTTACCATTAGAAAAATGGTCTCCTCATAAAAGTTCATTAGGAAAGGACCGATATCATATTTATCTGGTTTCTTAGTTCTGACCAAATTCTGTCGATCAAGTTGCAATGTACCCAATAATTTGAGTGACTTGGAATTGTATGAGTAATGTTGAGATGTTAGGTAGTTGAAGGTAATCAACGGAAAACCCTGAACCTACGTTCAGTGCCGCTTGATGCTAGTCAGAAAGGTGTATGTAAAAAATTGAGGGAACTAGTGCTCCTACTGTCACCCAGTGATTACTTCATTGTTAATATCTCAGTCTTACAGGTTTTCATTAGAGGTCTGGAAACCTTAATGGTAACGACTTGGACTGTGAAGTAGGCTGAGACAAGGTCGGATCTGCCACATAGCACTAGTTCCCTTCAAAACCATATATACTTTTCTAACGAGTACCAAATAGGACGAAACCCGGTCGGCGGATTCCAGTAGATTAACTTCAACCATCTAACACACAGTTTAGAAGAATACATAAAACAAAACTTTTCAGACGATATAATCAGACTTTGTGCTACTTAATCAGCTGGTCAAAATGAAACACGAAAAACAGTGTAGAAAAAGTTTTTTAAAACAACGTATGCCCATTGCTTATATGTATCGGCTACCATTTTTGTAACCCAAACTTCCAAATAAATATTTAAAAACAAGTTGCCGGTCTACAATGAGACCGAAATCAGAGGGTTACAACAAACCTCTGATCATAAAGTGAATATATGTTTTCATGTTATGTGACAGTAACGTGTAGAATGGGTAAAATATGCATGTCGGATATCATGCTATTAATCAAAGTGACCTCTTCGTTTCAAACGATTCAGTTATTTACTACATATCATATGTAAGTAGAAAAGGTCATCATATTTACGAGAGCTTAGATTGACTGTTCATCAGTCATATGAAACGTAGAACCCGTGATATATGTACACTGAATCAAGCTGCCAAACTATAACAGTACGAAATCCCATAGAAGAAAAATAAGTAGTAACAGTATCAATGGAATTATTAAAAATATGTTTCAAGAACAGTAAATTTGTGGAATAAAGTAAAAATAATTTTAAAAACCTAAGATCTGAGGCAATATAAATAGTGAATGTCAGTGTAATATTCTCATACACATCAAGCGTCTCCAAACAAATGATTACGGTGATTACGAGGAACTTAATGAGGTAATCCACACCTAAATACACAACTCAGCTCAACAATGGCCTCAGAAACTGATGTTACGTTGTGGTTTAACTGTTTTTAGCTTCATTTCAAAGCATATATATGCGCATATTCATGCAATCTAACAAAGAATACATGAAAACATATTTAGTAATCATCCTTTTTGACGACTGTTGAATTTTCATCACTTACTGACCTAAGTTCGACAACCATTAAAAGCCAAGAGGTATTGAGGTGCTTTTTCGTCTTAATATAAGACCCATCAACAGTGAACACCCATGACTCATCTCCACGAAAGATCGAACCCAGGACATTCGTGTAAGCTGAGAACGCCTAATCTATAAGCGTTGAAGCAGGTATCCAATGGTGTCTGACTTGTATCAATTCGCGATATCTCGAGACTATTTTGCCCTACCTGTAGTGGATAATTGTCCATCATTGACCAATCCGCGATTTATTCTACGAAAATATTTGGTAAATAATTAAATTACATTTTTGAATTCAACCATAATATCCATAAACAAACATAAAAAGAGGGTAGAAAACACTTGGAAGCATAATAATAATAATAATAATAACACGGTGAGTGACTTTTTAGATGATTACACTATTATTCTGAGAACAGGATAATCCCAATATATAAACTGCCAAACCAAAATAATAATAACTCAATACATACAACAAATTGGTATAAAAATAATCGAGCCAAAATAGAAACACGTACCATTTAACCATTTCACCATTATTTCCTATAATAGTTTAATAAATAAAATCAATAAATACAGAAATACTTTCTCAACTTACACGTGAGACCCAGAGTTGTGATAAGGAAAAGGTCGATGAATAAAAATTGCAGGTCAGAAATATTACTGCCAATCTAGTGAGAAAGATGGAAAGAAACAAAAAATTGTAAGAAAAGTACCACTACAACTACCAACCACAACAAAATGAACAAAGAAAACAAGTGCTAAATTTGGAATCGTATTTCATTATTTTGCTTCGTTATCAAATTACATTACCTTTCGATAAATGAAACACTTCATGTACAATTACGATTCGTAAAAAGATGTGAATATTCTACTGAACACCATTAATACCTACTTAAACAATTTGTCTTGATTTACATTCTAAAATGAGAATAAATGTGCAAATATAATGTATATTTAGGTATAATTCAGGCCCCCAAATGGGAATTTCAAGGATCCAGAGTCATCAAAGCATCATTCAAGACAAAGAATGAGGGAATTACAATGCATGTTATTCAGTGTTATGCACTCACCAATGATAGCGACGACGAAATTAAAGATCAATTCTATGAAAGGCTGCAATCAATCATAGAGAAGTGCCCAAGAAAGGACCTCACCATTCCGATGGGAGATCTAAACACCAAAGTCGGAATAGACAACACCGGGTATGAAGATATCATGGGACGATATGGACTGAGAGAGAAACGAAAATGGGGAAAGATTTACAAATCCGTGTGCGTTCAACAAATTGGTCATACGCGGCACAACATTTCCACACAAACCTACACACAAAGCTACATGGATCTCACTGGACCACACCACAGAGAACCAGATAGATCATATTTGCATCAATAAAAAGTTCCGAAGGACAATGAAAGATGTGAGAACTAGGAGAGGAGCGGACATAGTTCCAGATCACCACACAGTTGTGGCCAATTTAAAACTGAAGCTAAAGATGAACTGGACAACTGAACAAAACAGCACTACGAAGATTCAATACAGCCTTCCTCCAAAATACTAACAAATTCAACGAATTCAAGTTAGCTCTCAACAACAGGTTCCACGCCTTACAGGATTTACTGAAGGAAGAAGAAACTACTATGGAGCACAAATTGAAAGGTATCAAAGAAGCATTAACTTCAACGTATCAAGAGGTTCTGGACCTCAAGAAGCATCATCAGAAGGAATGGATCGCTATAGAAACACTGGACAGGATCAAAGAACGGAAGAACAAGAAAACAGCAATTAACAACAGTCGAACACGAGCACAAGCTGGGAACATAGAAGCAAAACAAGCAAGTGAAGAACAGCATTAGAGCTGACAAGCAAAAATACGTGGAAGAACTAGCAACGACGGCGGAAAAAGCTGCAAGAGAAGGAAATATCAAACAGCTTTACGATACAACGAAGAAACTAGCAGGGAAATATAGTAAACCAGAGAGACCGGTCAAAGACAAAGAAGGCAGGCTAATCACTGAAACTCAACAACAGCGGAACAGATGTGTAGAGTACTTTGGGGAACTCTTGAATAGGCCGGTTGCAATGAATAAACAGGACATCGAAGCAGCACACACAGGTCATCCTATACATGTAACTCCACCAAACATCGAGGAACTCAGCATGGTTATTAAACAAACCAAAAGTGGGAAAGCTGCAGGACCAGACAACATGTCAGCTGAAGCACTGAAGTCAAACACAGAATTCACTAAAAAAACACTCAATGTCCTATTCACAAAGATTTGAGAGGAAGAGCAGGTGCCGAAAGACTAGAAAGAAAAATACCTTATCAAGATACCAAAGAAAGGAGATCTGCGCAAACGTGAAAACTACAGAGAAATCACACTACTATCGGTACCAGGAAAGGTTTTCAACCGAGTGTTGATGAACTGGATGGGAATTGTCACTTTACATCAACTACTTGACGATAAGAAAGCGTTCGACAGTGTGGACAGAAGGACTTTATACAATCTTCGTCGACACTATGGTGTACTTGAGAACACCTTCAATATCATCTGGAATTCATACGACGGACAACACTGCAAAGTCGTTCATACACACCAGCTGACAGATGCTTTAGAAGTGAAGACCGGTGCCAGACACGACTGTCTACCCTCACCCTTTTTCTTTCTTCTGGTGGTTGACTGGATCATGAAGACCACCACATATCAAGGGAAGCATGGAATACAATGGACAGCTTGCATGCAACTAGACGATTTGGACTTCGCAGATGACCTGGCTCTTCTGTCCCATACGCAGCGACAAAAGCGGATGAGGATGGCCAGTATAGCAGCAGCCTCCCTTCAGTGAGTTTTAACATACACAAAGGAAAAGGCAAGATCCTCAAATACAACACGGAGAACATCAACAAAATCACACTTGATGGAGAAGCTCTGGAACATGTGGAAACTTTCACGTACCTGGTCAGCATCATCGATCAACAAGGAAGATACAATGCAGACGTAAAGGCGAGGATTGGTAAGGCAAGGGCAGCATTCCTACAATCGAAGAACATACGGAACGCAAAACAACTCTCAACCAATATCAAAGCCACAATCTTCAATACGAACGTCAAGACAGTTCTACTGCACGGAACTGAAACTTGGAGAACTACTACAACAACCATAAAAAAACTACAGGTATTTATAAACCTTTCTCTACGTAAGGCACTGAATGTCCGTTGACCAGATACCATCAGCAACATCCTACTGTGGGAGAGAACAAACCAGCTTACAGATGATAAAGAAATCAGGAAAGGTCGCTGGAGGTGGATAGGACACATATTTAGGAAATCATCAAACTGCACCACGAGGCAAGCCCTAGTTTGGAGTTCTGAATGTAAGCGGAAAAGAGGAAGGCCAAAGAACACATTGCGTCTGGAAATAGAATCAGATATGAAAAGGATGAATGACAACTGGGAAGGATTGCTCAGGACAGGGTTGGATGGAGAATGCTGGTGAGCGGCCTATGCTCCTTCACGAGGAGTAACAGGCGTAAGTAAGTAAGTCGTTTTTGGGGAAATCGAGAGATCAGTGGACTGTTTTAATGTGATTTCAAAGTACCATTGACGATAAACAACTCAAAGGAATTATTAATTATAAAATATAAGTGAATTGAACATCTATATAGATTATTCATCTTCATGTTTAAAATACATGTAATATTTTATAATATAAAATTTGACCATTAACAATTTAACTTAAGTGTTCTACAGTATTTCGTAATTTAGTTACAAATAATTAAAAGTTAACAAGTATATCGACTGCAAACATAAAAAGACCATCAAATGAAGTAAGGTCTATTTAAAACTTCCAAGATTACGGTAAATGAAATACCTCACTGTATTTCACTGAAATATGAAGCGTGTTGCAACCGGAAGTCTTAGTACAGTTCACCATACATTCAATTTCTTCAAAACACTCAGACACATTTGAGTCCACAGTTACACACACACAGAAATGATTTTAACATGAATCCAGAGTGCCAGAATAATAATTAAGAACTTAAATGATTTAATTAATTTTCGTAATAATTCAACCGAGTTTAAACTAAACAGAAAAATGTATTCCATTTTGTAAAATTATGAAACCTTACAAGGACAATCATTGTTGAATAGATGGCTCAAAAAATCAATCAATTGACAGTGTACTAGATAAAAACATTAGGTACTTTTGACAAAATACCTAATAAATCACTAGACTACTAAGTTGTTAGTAAAAAACATTCACTAAATTTTATTGGGAAGAATAGCTTTTCTGAAAAAAAAATTATTCACTAGTCACATGGATAATGTTTTATAAAATGAAGTTGATGTGGTGAATTGAAAAAAAAAAGTATTTTGAATAAACAAAAAGAGAAATAGAATTCACAATTTTACTGTTTACAAAGTAAAAATGAGAAAGAAAAAAATGCAACAACAGAAATGTATTGGAAAATAAAATGAATGATTTTAAATGTATTAGGGTTTAAGAAAATAAAGCCATTTCAAAATGAAATAATTGTTAAATTATTAGTCGATTAACTCAATATTCATTAGATTGTAAATAGCCCAATATATAAAGTCATTTATAGTAAGTGATGGATGGTTATAACTAAAAATACCTTTTAAATAAACAGCCAATGAGTAATGGTAATGAACACAAAGAACAACAGAATTAGGCAATGAGATCTAATGACAAGCTAGACCACGCAGGTTACACATGTCAAGGTAACTGGTAGGTGAGAAGTATAAATAAGTCACATCTTTGGAGTGATTTAGTCACCTGACCAACGTCAAAGCCCATAAATCACTTATATAAACCAGATATATATATATATATATATATATATATATATATATATATATATATATATAAGCTGTGGATAGATTGTTTGATATGGTAATCAAAACTTCCTAATCATTCTAAGACTTTTAACTTGCAAATAGAATCCACCAGTCATTTGGGATGTGCGTATATACTGCAAATGCAGTGAACTCGAGAAACACAAAACTAACACTTAGCTTGACACAGAAAGTAAAAATTTGTTTTATTCTATGGTCAGATTTTGTTACGTTCTGAACGACTGACAAGGCAGTCATAAAGATAATCAAAACTGTGTGAAGGGATTTTTTACAAATTAAAAATGCTTACACGTAGTGAAGTGGCAGGTTTAGTGTAAAATGTGATTAGTGAAGACAACAAATGCTCTCCCACACACATCAATAATTGCTGAGTCTAATTAACTGTGAAATGAACATTAAAACTGAAAATTAACATAACAGGAAAATAGACGAGACTCTAATTTACGGACGACCTTTGAACGAGTCTTAAGTGACCTTGACAATTATTAGCCAATGAGAAGACAATTAGCACAAAGTTAAAATATATTATAAGAAACTAATGAATTACAGTGGATATACTTCTTTTACATGACTTAAAAACTTATTGAGATTTGATAGGGGTTCAAAGGTTCTGAAATCATAACGCATACGATATAGAAACTCATCCATATGGCCCCATAATAGTCGACCTCTGGAGCCGTGATACGGTCTTAAAAACTCCTTCAACCTTGACCGCGTGGCTTCAATGTTATTAGTATGAACGCCGGCTGTAGGGTCGACGAAATGGCGTTTGTGCACTACGACGTGATGGACATACCCAAGTCTACGAAGGCATCTATACGCTCTCTAATCATCTGTATATATCGTAGTGCCCGGCTGCACATATTCCTGTATAATTGGTATTATTGTGCTTGCTTGCCGGTTTCTGACCCTCTGAAAATACCCCTTTTGAGTTGATCGACCATATATTCCAAGTACCTGTCAAGTATATTTACGGAGGTGCTACTTACTCAACCTTCCTTAATACTACGTTCCCTGTTGTATTTTCGCTTTCGCACTACTGTTTCATCTATTTCCACAATACTCCCGACTCCTCTAAATGACTCATGTAAGTGTCATTTTAATTGCACACATATTACGACAATACTCATACCATTGGACGGCTGAAGTCTCAGTAACATCTGTAAATGCTTCAGCCAGTGTTGCTGGTGCTTTTATAATCCAATTTGCAACAATTATCATGATTTGCCTCAGTCGCGATTGAGCGAAGAAAGTCTCCTTTCAAGCAAACTTCTTTCTCCAACATAAAGAACATCGAAACACAATGTCACAACAAGAGACTGTACACGGTACTGCAGTCATTAGATTAACATAGTCACAGGTAAAGAAAATTCTTAGTAGCCGCTCAATAATCACCTATTCTCTAAAATCCGCTATAAACCGACTGTACGTTAGCATCAGGTATTGAAAGTGGTACAGTGACCTTGAAATTCATAAAACGCTTCTGATTGTCTCGTCCATAAATTAGAACTTTGCAAACTTCTCTGGTCTAAATTTAACTACTTCAGGATGCACATAAGTATCGGCATAAAAAATTAGCAATAACGTTGTAACGGATCACAAAAATTACAAAACGTTTTTCTAATTTCACTTGTTTGCACCGAGAAAAACGGAAAATTCAAAGAAATACTAAAACTGAACTTACATAATATAGAAGTATAACAGAGAAAAATTGAATCATTGAATAACCAACCATAAATTTAAATACACCAAAACTGGTAGTCAACGCGCAACGACCTTCACGAATAAGTGTGGGCACACAAGTAATATTTTGTTGCTTCGACGTGAAAGGACTGGCAACACTAGCTTCAGCTTCGCTTAATGCAATTCCAGCATGTGCTACTTTCAATGCACCACAATCGTTAGCGCCATCACCACACATTGAAACAAAATAACCAACTGATTGAAGTGATTCAATCAGTTGAGCTTTTTGTTCCGGACGAAAACGAGCAAACACGGTACCTTTGACTACAAGCTGAGAAACACACACACACAGAGAAAGGAAAAGAGAGAGAGAGAGGAAAAGTAATTAGAAGCTAATCTAAACACAACAATGCTGTTAAAATTGAAATGCTCACGGTTCGAAACCAAAAATATATTTAAAGGTTGATAAATCTTTAAAGAAACATGAAATGGTATGCAGAAAAGTGTAGTAAAAGACTATCATTTGACTTCTTCTCCTGGCCTTACCAAGCATTCGGTAGTACAGATCACCTTTCAGAAATACGTGTTGAGATCAGATCAGTTTAGAACAAACAAAATAGGTCTGAAAATCGTGAGACTAATGAAATACAACGACGTTTCGCCTATCCAAATTTTGCTGAAAAATACTTATTTAGTTAGTACTGTTGAAAAAATACTGTGTATTACATTGACGTAAATGTAATTATGTACACACTGTAAGATGTGTGGATATCAAATTGAAAATTGGGTGCGTTTTCCATTTCAGTAAAACAGCATAAAACTTGTTTATGCCACAACACTATGTTATCACACTGTTTTGACTGTACATTGAATGTATTTTGTATAAGAAAGTACGCAAAATTAAAGATTAAGCAATCAAGTATGTTACAATAATGAAGTGTTTCAAACAACGAACGTCTAAACATCGTCTGGTGACAAGTACACATACATACATTATTTTGAACTTTAGCATACATTTTGGCAATACTTTGATAAATGTATCCCTTATACAATAAAAATTATATCATAATGGATAACAATATGTCCATTATTGGTTTAATATCATTCCTTATCAACCCACATAATGCTTGAGTTACATAAAACACATCTGCTGTGTGAATAATACATTTCTCTACACAAATGATAGGAGGTTTGAACATAACACCTAACTAACGATCACTAAGCAATACGAGTTCACTTCAGTGAATTAGTCGAAGGATCATTTCCATTTTAAAACTATCTTCGATATACATTGATAATCCCATTATTACTCACCTTTGGTATAAGCCAGGGATAATATTCTCGTATGATAGCCCATGTTTTACCAGACATAGCCAGGTGGAAATCAGGTCGATCGAGCATCTTTATAGATACAGAATGAGTGGGATTCAAACGACGATTTGATACCGAATGCAGATCATCTTTCAAATAACATCCACTGTTTCCTATTCCATAGTGGTGACGTTGTCGTTGATCGGATGAAGAAGAATGAAGTTGACCATTCACTGAAACATTGGGCACCGAAGTTATATCTGTCAGTGGACTTGAAGACGGTGAGGAATGCTGTTCACATCCCCGTGAACTGGACGAAAATCAAATTAAAACAAACAAATACACACAAACGATAATCGTGGAATTTAACAGATTTACAAGTATTCCTCAAAAAAACAATTAATGGACAGTGAGACATTTGAGTTGTGAATAGCTTCAGATCACTGCGGTCACACTGTAGTGAAGCAGAACACTGATGAGGACAACCGAATTGTATATGTCTCAAATTACAGAGTTAATTGGTAAAATAGAAAAACCATATATTAAATCGTTAATTTGCAAAATATCAATCCTTCAAATCAAACTGAACTGTTCCTGTTGCAAATATCAATCCATTAACTGACATTTCATTGTTCATGAGTTTTCATACAAATTACATTGTGTTCCCGCCCTTCCTCTCTTGATTTTCCCCCATCTTATGCTGCCAGACATTACGTTTAAAAGTCGCGTTATATACTACTTATTATATCAATATAAGAAGCGCACCACAACACAAGAACACCAGGGAAACTTTATTTGATGAATTGCTAACTCGGTTTACATATTGTCAGTAAACGTAATTCAAGAAGCTGGTTAGTCGAATAATGATTAACGTACTCAGCATACAGTTTGTGGCAAACATTAACGAAGTAATGTGCAACGGAATTAGAACTGGCCACCTAATACATCAAACTGGAATCTCTTAATCATGAATTCATCGTTTCGGGGGAGACATCATTCATGCAAACCTATAGTACTCAACAGTCAGGATGTTTATATCATAACGTCTTGCCTCTAGTTACTTAAATTCGAACTATCATACAGTGGTGAACGGAAATCCGCGCGATGACTCCAATGACTTCTGATCACATAACTTCTAGTAATTTCAAGAACATCTAAACAATAAATCCTTATTTACTATGTTGTAGATGTCACACGATCCAGATTAGTTCAAGGTTGAGTAAACACTTCTGAAATTAGTGATTGAATTATCATCGTTACTTGCGAACTGCTCTGTTTTTCAACTAACTTTTAACAGTATCTGTGAACGCATAATTGTATAATACAAACAACTTACATATCGAAATATGGCTTGAAACATAGGAAAGTAAGTAATCGTATGGTTGACTACGTACTCCATACACATAGTCAAAAACTAAATACAGATCAAAATTTAGAACATCCCAACTGATTCAAGATGTTATTCATGAATAATCCAGGTGCTGAGTTGTCAGCATACAACTTGAAGTTCAGAGATTTTAAGGTACAAGTAAGGTAGAGATAGGATCTGGTTGTCAATGTTGGTCAACAAAAGCAATAACATTTACTCAGGCTGTTCAGTCGTATTTGTAGTTGTTTGGTAAATATATAAGTCTATAGGAAGATGGAAAAATTACCTCCTAAATGGTTCAAGGTCTACATTAATTAAGAGGCAAATATAAAGCAGATACATAGATAAGGAATACACAGTAGAATGATCACTGATGACGTCGTTCCTAGAGGGTTTTCTAAACAGTCTAGATGAAAGCGATTACATTTACATAATGGGAAAATAAATATTGGTTTAGTAGCAGATTTTCACAAACGAATTCATATGAACTTACACACATGGAACATCTTCACATAAGCGATGCATCAATTTTCGAGATTTCCTACCACTCCTTACAGAGAACGTGTGCGGATCAACATCAGTTTCAGTCGAAGTATTATTAACAGGCTGAGGTCTATGAGATTTTCTCGTTGTTCCTGTTTCAGTTGTAGCTGTCACTTCAGTGACTGGTTTGTGTAAATCTTCAGCATAATGAAATTCAACTAATGAATCGTATTGTTGATTGAAGAAGTTTTCCTCAAATACACAATTTGCTGCATTAAAACTTGAATGTGTACGTGGTCTATTGTTGCTTCTTGTTCCTTGTGACTGTGTCAACGAAACAAATGGTAAACTAATATGATTCGAAGAAGTATGACTGTGTTGTTGATCACTTGGTAGATCAACTTTGGTAGAACAAGTCACAGAATCATTCGGACTAGATGACTGAACATGAGGAGGAAATGGTGGTGGTTTTGCAGACACAAGAATAATACGATCCAGTTCATCGATCATCTCGCAATCTCGAGCTACTGACAATGCAGTCAACATATTATCACCTAAGTAAGAAGGTTGAATGATGAGCAACAACACATTTTGTCAATTGATATTACTAACAAACATAAACTGTAATTAACAAGAATTATTAATTTACGAAGTTCAATTGAGTCACAAAAATTGAAAGAAAATCATGCAAACTATTTCAATTTAATATGCATTACATGAAAAACTAATTCCAGAGAGATATTTATCGAGAAAAAGAAGCAAAACTAACAAGGTGATTCAAAAAAAATGTATGAAGCTGGTATACAATGCTCTCGACTTATTAACTTGAGCCTAGATCAATAAAACGATATTTTTTCTTTATGAGATTAAAGAGAACATGATTTCTAAATAAAATGACATAGTAACGATTAAATTTTGTAGTAACCTCAAATGAATCGTGACACTTTATGATTATATTCACATAACAAACAACAATTCTTAAGTTATTCCAGTTTTAGAAATTAGTAGATGAAAATACGGATACAGATTTTATAGTAAGAAAAACAACTGAAATATAAATGTACAAGATTTTAAAAATAACTCTTTGGGATTTCATAAAATTTTATAAGAATAAAAAGTAGAAATTATTCAAACCGCATTGGTCAACCATGTTATCTGTCATTTCAATGTGTTCATGGTAAGTGGTAAAAATTCCGGTAAAAAAGAACTTGAATTGTCAAATTTAAGAAAATATAAATCAAGGATAAAAGAGAAATCGAAATATTAATGAAGCTAAAATTAATGATTAACAGATTCCATAAAACTATTTTTTAATTACTAGACCTAATACGAAACTAAAATTGTATTATTAAAGGTCAATCATCAAAGTAATTACTAACTAATTATTTAAGCGCTTAATCTATTGAATCAGTAGGAGAGGTAAAGAAAATCTACAATATTTTCACACCTCTTTCAATTGTTAGTTATTGGGATAAGGAATAATTAGTGATATTGCTAACCTGATCTGTCAATGATTGACTGTTCAGTCGTCCCAGATGCATTAGTTCACAGTAGTTCAGTAAGCATATTTGAGATTATTGTTCAACAAAATAGTAGTGACTGACAAGGAATATTCAAGATTTTTTTTCCAGCAATATATAGAACTACTAAAAAATTGAACTAATTGTCTGTTTAATCTGCCATAGAATGAATCCAGTGATATTTCACATACTAATCAGATTTGTAGCATTAGTTTGGAGTTTTCTTCCACATCGGAATGACAAAATCATATTATTTTACAAAGTCCAAAAATAAGGCATGTATTGATGAGTTTGACAATGTTATGTGTTAAAAATGGTGAACGTTTGCATCTGTTACGATATATATATATATATATATATATATATATATATATATATATATATATATATATATATATACCTTAAAATTGTATTATTTGCAAACTAGAAAGGTCATTTAATAAAGGACAGAATGATTTAGAGTACAGTGTCCGGTCACAATAAGTAGAATAGTAATATAGCAATCAAAATTGATTGATCACTGAGTGGTGATCAATATCATGTGTGTCAAGTTCTTATTAGTGCAGATCGAATGCTGTCGACCAATTTGGAATGTGGCCACCAGTCTAGGTGACTCGACACTGCGGGCACTATTATGAAATTAGATGGTGATTGGAGGTAGTTTACAGGAAAACCTGGACCCAGGTTTCGTGTTACTTGGCACTCGTCAGCAAGGTGTACCTGTAATCTTGAGGGGAACTGGTGCTCCCTGAAGGATTCGATACCGTATCACCCAGCTTTACAGTCAGAGACGTTACCACTGAGCTATCTGGGCTGCGACCGACCTCCTGTAATACCGAGATGTGATCACAATTAACTGATCACTGGGTGGTGATCGATGTCATTTGTGTCAAGTCCTTATTAGTGCAGACCGAATGCAAAAATGAAAAAGCAAAAAGATTGTGTGCATAAAATGCGTAACAGCAGAATTTAATCTTGTCAACTGAGACAATAATATTAATATTGTTGTGTGAATATAATATGTAATAAGGAGGGTGTTATCAAGGTAATTACGATAAACGAATCGGGAATTATGGATGTGAAGATTAAGATAGAGGTAATCAAAAAGAGAGGGGGTAAGATGTTTACCTTGGCCCACGACCGGATCACCGGATACCTAAACTGAATATTATAAACATCTTACTCCTTCCTTTATTATTATTATTTTTTGATTACCTCTATCTTAATCTTCACATCCATCATTCCTAATTCGTTTATCGTGATTACCTTGGTAACACCCCCCTTATTACATATTATATTCACACAACAATTGACAAGACTAAACTCTCCCACTATACATTTTATTTCAATAGTTGAAATCATGAATCAATTGAAGCTAGACCACCATGGAAAACCTGGAAGCACATTTTATGCACACAATTTTTTTTGCATTTTCATTTTTGCTATAATACTATTCTACTTATTGTGACTGGATACTTTACTCAAAATCATTCTGTCCTTTATTAAATGACCTTTCTAGTTTGCAAACAATACAATTTTGAGGTATATATATCGTAACAGATGCAAATGTTCACCATTTTTAACACATAACATTGTCAAATTCATTAATGCATGTCTTATTTTTGGTCTTTATAAAATATCATAATTATGGACTTATAACTGTAGAGCCTGATGATGAAATTATTGGAAACAATTGTTCGCTCAAATATTCTTCATTTTTGAATAGATTCTATGGGGGTTTTTAAACTGTTAAAATTACATTAAATATTAACTCAAATAGATTTCTTGTTCAATTACCCAATGTTGATGTTTTAAAAATACACTTAGTGATTCACATATAGAATACACTATTTATAGAACGTTGGACAAACTTAGTACATCAAAACAATAAAACATTATAATTTGAAGATAAAGCATATACTGTGAACTGAAGAAACGAAAAAATACATTATTGATACCAGGAAAAATGATCAAACGCCAAGATTTAGTTAATGATGTTGAACAAATTTAAAAAAAAAAACATTTACATCAGCTACAGATAAGACATATATCTAGTAATCTACTGTCGACTGATTTCTTTCAAAAAATTTTTCTGAACATTATTCAAATGAAACCAGTTCTAAAATTTTCTGCTAACTATGAGTTAACGCTAAACAGTTGAAAATGAACCTAGAGAGAACGCTATCCATTGTAAGGATTGAAGTGGAATTATTACCGTTCAAAAGATGAACAATCTCAAAAAGACATTAGATTTCGAAATATATCTCATTGAAAAATAATAATAACAATTACATTCTGTTATAAATAGCTCAGTAGATTACCACTTCCATTATGAAACATCATGGAAGATTTAAAATTTGGCGTCACAATTAATAATTTTCTGCAAACATTGATTAATGACTTGCAACAAAATTATAAATCATTCTAAATCACATGTTTATGAATATTTTACAATTAAATCTATTTAATAATGAATCTATAGAATGCCACTGATATTTATGATCCTGTATATTATTGTCAGCTATGAAACTATTACGAAATAGATAACTGAAATAAACAAGATGAAAATGATTTATGATGATTATTTTTCGGTTAATCTAACATCTTATCATAACTGAAACTCCATAAATGGAATAATGCATCAGAAAATATTTACTATTCCATAAAATGTGAAATAAAACCCACTTTGGCTAATTTAGATTTGACACTTGCATAATATTGATAATTACATTAAGAAATACAAATTACAGTCTGTAAATTTGCTTCATTACTAAATAGTATAACAGTATTTATCGTAAAAATCAGTTAAGGGTATCAGTTTAAAAGAACCTGTTGTGACTTATTCAGAAACGTACATTGGATATTCTGTTATTATTATTGGTTGTTTAGATGGTCAAAGGATAATAGTTATGTTTTAGTGAACGGAAACACAGGTGAAGGAAACAAATTTATTGTTTAATTCAAAATCACATAGTGACTTACCAAGAGAAGGAAATCATACCATAAATATATCATTTGCATATCTTATTTACATTGCCATCTACATACTCCATTATTCCTTTAATTATTTTGTTATTTTAATTGCTCCCTGATTTTCTTTCTAATCTCTTCATTTCAATCCTCTGCTACTAGACATTTCACTTTCGGTTGGTGCTACATGCTACTTATATTTGTCAGCAAATGTAGCATACACGACAAGATTATTGGTGAAAATGAAACAGTTCCAGTGGCACTAACAATATTCAGACAAATTTAAATAAATCAGATAAGTCGAACAACTAACATACAAAGACGACTCAACGACAGTGCAACCGAACACAGGTGCGAAATTAAAACTGTCCTAGACAAACAAGTTCTAAAAGTAGTAACACATCAGATAAACACTAATCGTTAATTAGATGGGCTTAAGAAATATGTCGGAGCCAAGTTATTTGGTAGCTTTTCCGAAAAGCCCAACATGGGGAACAGAAGTCAAAGTACAAACAGAATTAGTAATGATAATAATAATACACTTTGACGATGATCCGTATATATACAGATTCAGAATATTCCAAGTTTAGATTTAATGTTTAAGTATATGAGTTGTAGTTACTAACTTTCCGAGAAAATAAGCTAGAAAAGACCACTTCCAAAAAAATCATATTGAAAATGAGCACATCAATGAAAAAGAAACATACCAGTCACCATTACAGGTCGAATATTGGCATATCTTAAAGTTTTAATCACTTGAGTTGTTTCCGGTTTTAAACGGTTCTCCATAATCAATAGACCAAGAAATTGTAGATCTTGCTCAACACGTTCCCTAGATACACGTAAAACTTTTGTATAGGTTGCTTTCAGTGGTTTCCAAGCTAATGCTAAAACTCGATAACCTTCACGTGTGTATTCCAACAGAGTAGAATGGAAATCTCTTGGAACTAAAGAACAGAAGAAAACAATAACTGAAGTTCCTAACAAACACAACTGATATACAACTTTAAAAGATGGCATAAACTGTGGGAAATTTTGACAAAATTTTGAAATATGTTTAATATACTTTTTATGGAGAACATGGTTAAAACAAACAAATGATATAATAAACGAATGAAAATGTAATCACGAACCAAAAAAAATCTATACCAAAGAAAGCAAGGACATAAAATTTGACAGAACGAAATAGATTCATTTCATTCTGTTCAATTCTTAGTTTTTATTCTCTTTAAAATATGAAAAAAAAACTAAGTGTATGAAAAAATTTGTTCGTTTGATAAGTGGTAAAAATAATAACCGGTTGATTAAGTTGATTTACCCAATTAACTACAGACTCTATTTAGTAATGATGAAAATACAAATGGCATAATGTTAATTAAATTGATTTAAATAATTTAGTTAATTTAACTGATAAAATTTTAATTATTAAAATGAATGGTAGAATTTTATTGTAAATTGATGCAAACTCTGTAATACAAGAAGTTGGTTGGGTCACGTTTAAATCATACTGATTTATTTACATCCGGAAGGTATTGAATATCAAATTTATTTAATAATACAAGTGTCATCTAAATTTTCTTTGCATACATATTAAATGTTTGAAGTGCAATAACTAGAATAAATATTGATTTTTAAAAACCTTGACATTATTATGGACAAGAGGTGTCCGGAAATTTATCAAATATAAAATATAGGATTATTTTATTGAATATAATGAACAAATGAATAAGCTTTTATTACGATGATGAAACGATTATTATTATTATTATCTGTGATTGAAAAAAACTGGTTTATGAAATTTACGCGTAAATGCTGGATTCTACTCAACAGGATCAATATAATACTAAAGTGTACGTAATTAGGCAAGAACAAAACCTTAGGAAACATTAATTTTTAATTAGGATATAGTAGAAACACTAACTAGTTAGTTTTATGTATTAACTTAGTAGTATAAGCGATTGGCAATAAGTTGCAGGTCCGAACCCACGTTATACAAATTTTTTATGAATACTGGTGTATTTTCACTAGCTCTTGTACATGTAGTCCATCGCAAAACTTATTACATAAACTGACATTTCGTAAATGAATTGTATGAGTTTAAGCATAAAGATGGCACCAAACACTTTGCTGGTTGAGAAAAATATGTCTTAAAAATCACTAGTAATATCAGCTTTAATACATCCCTTTTGATTTATTGAACCAACAGATAGAATTCAACGATTCATATTAAATTATCAAACCTATTGACTATTATTAAACGATTTACCATTCTTAAGTTATTCTCGATTAATTCGTTACAGATTCTCACATTCACAGCCACCCTTGGTTTGATCGTGTATAATTATTTTCTATTTCATGGTATGATGCGGTCTGGTTTGCTTGTATATAACCTGCGAATGTCTGAAATACATGCTTCTTACAGTAGAAGCTGATATCTGTACTTCAGATTGAACCAGCTGAGTCGGACTAGAACCTTCTATATGGAGGACCAATAAGAATTCAGAGTTGATGCAATGCTACTAGTGCTGGTTAATGCGTCATTAGTTAGGCACAGTGACAAGGTCATATAAGTCGGTGTTCTAATCGTCGATTTAGCCACGTGATATTTGATGGGGCTTATGACATAACAAAAACATTTACAAAATTTGATGAAAATTGCGGTTCTTTTATAATATAAAAGAAACTTGAATATGATACTGATTATTTAATTGCTTTACAACAGCTGATACAACAAACAATCCTCGAAATAATCACATCATAGAGAACTGTAACATTAGTTTGCCCCAAACATGAAAAACATCCATTGTTGTTTCTTTTTTAACAGTTTATATACTAGAATTACTGAATTATTGATTGCATGACAAGAATGACTGAGAGGTTAATTGTCCACAAAATCTATCATGAGAAAAAACTTAGTGATCAAGTAATCGGATACCAACTGCAGATAAATTAAATTGTCACCTGTATACAATAATTAAATGATGAAAGTGTTTCGAAACAGTGAACATTATATTCTACTATGTTGTCGATATCTGTTTCCAATCAATTGGATTATGGTTCACAATTATGCAATAGTTGATAAAATTGAACAATTGTAATCCATACGTGATTTCATTTTCAAGACTATGACTTATTGGTTAAATCGAAAAAAATTAAACTTCCACCAAATCTACATAAGTCACTCAACATACAAACTAATCTTAAAACAAAAGCTAAATATAATTGGCTAACTTCAATCAGCTAATATCCTAATGTGACTTATATAATATCTAGTTACTTAAACTACCCGCCGCATTATACATCGTTTGATAGAATTCGATCAGCTCTAAAAAGACTAGAAAAACATGAAATCAATCAAATCACTCAGTGATCACTTAATTGTATGCAAATTAATTCAATATAAGTTTTTTAACATAACAACCAACTAGATCACGGTTGAAATTCAACAATCAAACAAGATGTGAACAAATGCACGATCAAATTATATCATAATTTGAAAATCAATAAATAATCATTCATAATATAGATGTAAGAATTTTATACTCGTATGGTTACGGTAATTAGTGATCTTTTTTAAAAAGCGGTACATGTATGCGACAAAACAAGATAAAAAGGAATGTTATATATATATATATGCATTAAAATGGTTCATCCAAAACAATCAGCAAAAAACGTGACTATCATGTTTTCAATATCACTAACAGTTAAAATATGTAATACAATGTAGTTTGAATTTTCTATAAAAAAAATTTAAAAAAATAAAACTTTATAAAACAATACCAACACTAATCCATTTATGAACAAACAAACACAGAAAGATACAAGTACTTGAATAGAGACAAGATGTAGCAAAATTCCACTCTTTTAAAAATGTAAATTAAAATTAATTGGATGATTTGCAAATATGAATTAGTTGAAAAACATTGTAGGCTAGAATTATATATTTACTGCTGAATGTCAGTGTAAACTACAATATATATAGAATAAATTGGCACAGTTAACAAAGTGGCTGGAAGTAGGAGAAAGTAATGAATAATAATAATAATAATAATAATAATAATAATAATAATAATAATAATCGTAATAATAATAACAATAATAATAATAGGTTGATTAGTAAGAAACCGTATTTCACTGTTATCACTGACCTACGAATTCTGTTGATTAGTTTAATGTTTAACATATTCACATGATATAAATAATACGGTATATGTTATGATTTCTCTTATATACGACCCAGCGACTTATTACTGAGTACTCTTGAACACTAGTTCATTCGACAAATCTCCAAACTAGAACAAGGTTGGATGGAAGTAGGAATCACAATAAGAAAAACGTTAGTATATTCATAATTTTTACAAAAGAACATTCCAAAATCTTCTCCAAATATCAGCGAGTGCTGATTGATCAACAAAAAACATACAAAGTGCACTAGAATAATCCTGCACTGAACGAGCTTTAATCCATATATATACCAAATCCACTGCACCACTAGACATCGAAGTAACCCACACAGGTAATCCTATAGATGTAACTCCACCAACCATCGAGGAACTCAGCATGGTTATTAAACAAACCAAAAGTGGGAAAGCTGCAGGACCAGACAACATGTCAGCTGAAGCACTGAAGTCAAACACAGAATTCACTAAAAAAAACACTCAATGTCCTATTCACAAAGATTTGAGAGGAAGAACAGGTGCCGAAAGACTAGAAAGAAAAATACCTTATCAAGATACCAAAGAAAGGAGATCTGAGCAAACGTGAAAACTACAGAGAAATCACACTACTATCGGTACCAGGAAAGGTTTTCAACCGAGTGTTGATGAACCGGATGAAAGACTCAGTAGACGCCCAACTTTGAGATCAACACATCGAATTCCGCAAAAATCAGTCGTGCACAGACTAAATCGCAACACTTCGGATCATCGTTGAACAATCAATTGAATGGAAATTGTCACTTCACATCAACTACTTGACGATAAGAAAGCGTTCAACAGTGTGGACAGAAGGACTTTATACAATCTTCGTCGACACTATGGTGTACTTGAGAACACCTTCAATATCATCTGGAATTCATACGACGGACAACACTGCAAAGTCGTTCATGCACACCAGCTGACAGATGCTTTAGAAGTGAAGACCGGTGCCAGACACGACTGTCTACCCTCACCCTTTTTCTTTCTTCTGGTGGTTGACTGGATCATGAAGACCACCACATATCAAGGGAAGCATGGAATACAATGGACAGCTTGCATGCAACTAGACGATTTGGACTTCGCAGATGACCTGGCTCTTCTGTCCCATACGCAGCGACAAAAGCGGATGAGGATGACCAGTATAGCAGCAGCCTCCCTTCAGTGAGTTTTAACATACACAAAGGAAAAGGCAAGATCCTCAAATACAACACGGAGAACATCAACAAAATCACACTTGATGGAGAAGCTCTGGAACATGTGGAAACTTTCACGTACCTGGTCAGCATCATCAATCAACAAGGAAGATACAATGCAGACGTAAAGGCGAGGATTGGTAAGGCAAGGGCAGCATTCCTACAATCGAAGAACATACGGAACACAAAACAACTCTCAACCAATATCAAAGCCACAATCTTCAATACGAACGTCAAGACAGTTCTACTGCACGGAACTGAAACTTGGAGAACTACTACAACAACCATAAAAAAACTACAGGTATTTATAAACCTTTCTCTACGTAAGGCACTGAATGTCCGTTGACCAGATACCATCAGCAACATCCTACTGTGGGAGAGAACAAACCAGCTTACAGATGATAAAGAAATCAGGAAAGGTCGCTGGAGGTGGATAGGACACACATTTAGGAAATCATCAAACTGCACCACGAGGCAAGCCCTAGTTTGGAGTTCTGAATGTAAGCGGAAAAGAGGAAGGCCAAAGAACACATAACGTCGGGAAATAGAATCAGATATGAAAAAGAAGGATAACAAATGGGAAGGATTGCTCAGGACAGGGTTGGATGGAGAATGCTGGTGAGCGGCCTATGCTCCTTCACGAGGAGTAACAGGCGTCAGTAATTAAGATAACTTTCAATACGCTATTCTTCCGTTGTAGCATTGAAAAACATCCATACAAGCATCCTGGTCGATTATCGATAGAATAACCTGTAATCCTCACGTTCATATAAACGTACATTATAAAAGTATAAATTTGTCTGCAGTTAATTCTAAGATCTCTGCAATGTGTTCCTTTGATTTCTACGGCATTAAATTTCAGTCACTATCACTCAATCAAGTTTATTTTTTAGGAATTTTGGTGTTTATTGTTTATTATGCATCTGGATGCATTATGAACACATTTAAACACAACAGATGTACATATGACATTTTGCTTGTGGATTTTATAAAGCTACCACTAATCATGGATTTACTTGCCAATCCCTAATTAACATTTCTTTATCACCAATGCATCACCAATACATAACCAGGTAGGTATCATAGGTCATTAATAGTCAGTTGAGAGTAACAAGTATATATATTCTGAATAACAGAAATATCAAACAGGTAGCCAAACACAATAAAAACATATTTTAATTACATAAAATTTATGTCTGTGTGTATGCTTTAACCGAAGTAATTTGAATACTAGCATGGTACTAGTTCGATACATTTGTCCTTTAAATAAATTTTTATTAAAAACAAGTATTGAAAATTTGTCTACAGTTTTAATTAAGTTTTAAGTACATAAACAATAAGTGACAATAAATTCCATGTAAGTCACATATACATTTCATGATTCAGCTTATAATGTATAACCTTTGACATAAAATTAATCATTTAACTACATTTGATATAAATATATGATGTTTGTGAATATCACGAATAAATCTACAAACATTCAACCTAGAATCGAACATTAATTGACACTTGAAACATACAATTAGATGATGAATTAACAAAAAACTATGGCGTTTACCATGTTTCATCAATAATAAATGAACGACTTAATATTATTATTATTGACTCTGTTTCATAATAATAAAATATATACTAAAATTGCCACAAATCTCCAGTTATCGATTACTTGTGCGATCTGTTTCAAATTGACAATAATTACATTGATTTACACGTTCTGAATGACCCTCATTTAAATTCATAAAATAAACTGAAATCTTAACATCATGTACACTAACCGAATCTACCAATACTTCATTAAGAGAAATTGTCAAATGACACAAACATAAAAACTTAACGTCAAGAATTTATAGTATTTTTAAATGAAGACCATCCAAATCATCCAAGGCTTAACAAGGCTCCCCAGTAACAAACGCGGAAAATCCAGGCTGGTTTCAGAACAAATAATCACCCTTTATCTGGTTCTAGAATATAGGCATTGTTACCAACACCCGAGAAGTGTTTCTTAACTTGGGTATAGAATCCGACTCCATTGACTAAGAGGTTTTGTGGTAATGATGTTGAGGAGACTGATAAAAGCCAAAAGGGGAGATGAAAACGTTGGGAAGCATCTTATCCAATCAGCATTCACTAGACGTTTTGCCAGAAACATCCAGAAATTGAAAAAGTACATTTCACTTTTCTGATTGGATGATTACCTATACTGTTACTATGATGACAAGTATTCCAGAACTTTCCAACTCAAATCGATCTGAAATGCTATAAATACACTAGATTTCGCGTACATAAAATAATACTTGGCGTAAAGCGTTCTTCCCAAATTTAACGCATTTTCTCTTGTGTTCAAGTCGCGGTGTAGATTTAGCCTGAGGCTACTATAAGAGCTACGGAAACCGAGTGAACGATGCTACAGTTACGTAGTGAGTAACTAACGAGATGACAAATTAGTTGATGAAAGTGTGAACTTTCATCGAATAAGATATTTATAACCTGTCTTAAGCTGTAAAACAACCCCCTACTTCGATGTAAGATTTCGGGTAGTATAACCAGCGGCTGTCAAATCGACAAGTACGATCAGTCCACGAAGTCACTGACTGTTGGTCTCAGACACGTTGGTAGGTGCATACAACCTGGTCGGCACAATCAGCGGTTAAGGATGCTAGGTGGAATGACTCCGAATCGCTTATAAAGGTCAACATACATTCAATTGCTTATTTACTTTTACATCTTCAGCTTTAAAACGAATTCAAGGAAATTTCTTGAACAATATTGTACATAATGTTAATACCACTTTGGTATACATGTTTATCATTTCGTCTCAGAGTGTTAAAATGGTGTAGGAACTTGTGTTGATATATGTTTGTGATAGGTTTAACGTTGCATATAACTGACCGATTGTATTAACATTAGAAAAAATTATTATTGACAATCTTCACATTTTACTTACTAGTATCACATCTGCACAATAATTCAATAGTTTCAGGTGCACCTTTAGTATAGATGTTGAAATGATTTTGATTGAGAGCACGAGTAATCACAGACATACGTTGTAATGAAGAACTGAATGGAAATTGACGTAAGATACCCACTTCATATGGAATGTCCTACAAGTGTGTGTAATCAGGATATTCGATTTCAATAAAAAGCATTTTTATAAAACAGAGAAAAGAAAGAAATCGTAATTTACTCAGCTGGCCTGCAAGCTCAAACTCTAAAAGTATTATAATCTATTGGAATAAGCTACCTATCCATCTATGCTTTCCGAACACTATAAATGTTGTTTACCAAAATCATCCGCGTTGCATTCAGATATTCATTATGTTAAGAAATTTGATACCGTAAGTCCATAAGTGCAAGTAGTGACCATGATACTTAATTCCAATAAGTTTTAGGATGCCGAAACATAACAACAGTACTTGAAAATAGGTTTGATCACTAAAGAGCTTAACCATGAAAACGTATAAACGACTATTTTGTGAATACCTGTGCAAACTATGTCAAACCAGATACCTTAGTAGCAACAATTGACGTTCACTTATAGCTTAACATAGTGAAATAAAACATGATTGGAAATCTTTCTTAATAGAGGTGAAGGCTTACATAACGCTACAGAAATCAAGCCCTATATCGGTTTCTTATTTACAGCTACACTTAGTCAATGGATATAGGAACGTAAATGTAGGTGGCTTTGTAAGCCAATCGGTTAAATGGACTACAGCGAAAAATAGCTATCGTCGACACCCTTCCTCAAAAAATATAACATAAATGAGCACCGTTACTACTCTATGAGTTATATCATACGAATTGAGATTAAGAAGTTTTCTCTCCTGGAATCTTTAGTTTGTACATATCCCCAACAGGCTCTCATGGAGTTTTATTTATTCAGTTTATTCTGATGATATTTCTAATACACTAAGCTCTCTTGTTTCCCAGTAACATTCAAAGTGTACGTAAACAACGATCATAAGAATTCATTACCATCTCGTTGCAAAGAAGAGTAAAGTATTCCACATTCAGGCCTTCTTTATTTTTATGGTTTGGGACTTAACTGCAAGAAAAATATTCACGGTTAACTTTTCCTAGCATCACTAAAAGTTTCATTTAGTCTGACTTTGGGAAATTTCAAAAACTTACTCCAGAGTGAAGGCGTATCGCGAAATTGAATTACTGAACTGACAATAAACGACAAGACAGTTCAGTAGGACAAGACAACATAGACCAGAGCAGTTGCTATGTCCAGCACAAAAATCAACACTAAACCACACTTTATCATCAGAACATACGTCGACCCTCTCAGGTTGGAATAATTGGTATTTTATATCAAGTGTACAAGAAATGGTAGTGTAAAGACACCAACCTAACTACACGACATAACTTACATCACCATTGAATTTTTGAGAAGTCTTTTCCGTCAAACTGGTTTTACTCGATGGACGTACGATAGCAGGGACAGCCATTTCAAATTTACAGTGATCAGCAGCTTCTTCAATGAGTTCCTGACAAAAACAACACAAAACGAAAACGCGATCGACAAGCAATTTGTTTACGTCAATAAACATGTTGTTGAAGACCTATACACATACACATACATCCTCTAAACAAGCTTCTGTGATATTTTGGAAAATACGCCTCAATGTACCCAAATTTGTATTTTATCTAAATATATTTGATAACTGTCAGAAATAAAATCTGGAAATTCGGTCTTATACAGTTTAAGGATCATTCTGTTGTATGTGGATCTACCACAATGCTTAACAGGTCAAGGTTGTCGAATCTCCTTGCTTCAAGAATTTTCTAGGCAAACTGATTTTGACTAACGTCCTGGCAAACACTCAAAAGATGGCTGAAACCGTCGGTGGGGTCACAGTCAACTACGTTCAAAGCCGACCACTTTCCAAACCCTCATTCTATCAGCGGGAACGCACAATCAGAACCTTCGTGCCTGTGACAAAAATATCTTGTACGTTAGTTCACATGTTATGATGTGCAAATCTGACAACAACCTCAAAGTAACTACGACATTTAGGTTTCAGAGAAGTAAGAATTGTGAGTAGAAAAAAAACTAGAACCATCTACAATCCTTACCCATTTAGTTGACTGGAACATCTTTAAGTCCAGAGGATCTCCAGACAGAACGCCTTCAATCAATGTCAATGAATGACAAGTCGCTAAACATTCCATTAGAGGGCCATTATCCAACTCTGATGGTTCTAATTCCGGATCTCCAAATAAACCATCTTCATAAGGAATAATACCCCACATATCCAAACCATCTTCTGTTAAAGTACCCGTCTATGAAGAAACATGAAATAAAGGTAAAGATGTATAGTCCATTTAGATCTCAAACCTTATTACTGAATAACTTAATACTTGATACTGACTTTCTAACCGCTACCCACTCAACAAGAATTTCTTTCACTTGAACCTCAAACACAAAAAAGCAGTCGGAAAGTATCAAAAGAACCTCTAGTTTCAAGGTTGGTCCACGTGCAGAAAATAGATGTAACTACAGGTTTATAGATGACCTTGATGTTCTCGAAGCATGTTTAACTTTGTGTGGTGACATAATCAGTAATTATCTAGGCAGGATAAAACACATCATAAGTCGTGCTTCTAAAATCCTCGTGAATGTTTCTATTGAACGTCGGAAGGACAAAGTGTGTTGAGACGTTTACTAACTTCTAAGGGAATTTCGGAAGAATTACTGACGTTCTCCAACAAACACAATCGAGGAAAATTACATTAGCTTGTAACATCCAAAGGAAAAACACGATATCCAACAATTAACAGAGATAAGTAGAAAATCAATATTTATTCTGATCCAATCCGAAATTCGAAAGGTAAACACAATCATTATTAGTAAGCAACATGAAAACAACTTATAAAACACTAGTGATATGCAAAATGAGTAGATGGATTGTTTTCATGAAACACTAAGCCACAAAAAATATTTAAGTCATATATAATTAACTAATCCCCAAAAATTAGGTAACTGGATTAGTGTCAGATTACATGACTTGACTTATTATTGGTGGTTAAGTTATTTGAATTTGTTGACACACTTTGATTGTTAAAATCATGATATGAAATTATTCAATTTCGTTTAATTTTAACTGTCCATGACAGTGAATTTACCAGGACATATCAAGACGTATTTCCTTGAGATCTAATGAGAAACATTGTTCAATGGAGTTCAACCGGGTCTGTTGTGAGACAGTAACTCAATGAAGACAAGGGTGGATGTGTTGCTGAAGTTCGTGGATTAGTTGAAGTTAGACATTAATATCATTGGATGCCGGCTCAGTGGTCTAGAGGTTAAACGTTCGCGCTAGTGACCGAAGTGTACTGAGTTCGTATCTCGCGAGGCGGGATCTTGGATGCTCACTGCTGAGCAGTCCCACAATAGGACGGCTATCCAATGCTTCCAGGTATCCATGGTGGTTTAGCTGGAATTGACTCGTGATCTAAACTATTAAAGTTAAAAAGAATATTGAAATAGTCCCTAGAAATTATGTATTTTCTTATAACAATCTAACACGATAAGGTGTATGTAAATGCAACAAAGCAGACCATTTAGATTCAAGTGGATAACAACTACATATGTGGTAGTACATATAGTTTAATACAAGTCAAAACGCTAGTTGGCAATATTGTAGAATGAAGCAATATTACCATTTGAATTTCATAAAACTTATTTAAGTTTCGTTCAGTCCTATTCAGACTAACTCCGTTCACTTTAATACTACTGTTAAGAACAAGGAAAACACCTTAATCCATAGATGAGGCCTGCTTAAGTGAGAATTATATATGACTGATCACTAATGAATCAGACTTTGTATCTGTTTCGATTACGGAGTAGTCAATATTTGCTCAATAAAACGAACATGAAATATAGAGAAAAACAGCATTTCGTATTTTGAGCAAATATATAATGAAATGTATGGGAAAGGTTAGCAAAGGCAGTATGGTTATCAAAGAACACGATATTCGCAGTGATTATTTAGATTTTTAAAAAATCAAAATCAATAATACATATACATTTATTCTTGATAAGCAGAGATGGATGGTAGCTGGCAGTGGAATTCAGGACACACGCTTAGTCCTACTCGGGACTCGTCAGATGGATGCACCTGCATCCCAGAGTTGATGTACATTTCGGGACTCGAACCCAGTACCGTTCGCTTCAAGTGCCATTGCGTTATCCACTTAGCTGCCGAGTCCAGATAACCATGGGCTTGTGCAACGGGGTGAAGTTGAATTCACCTTGTATTGGTCGTTTGAATCTTCCCATTGACGTTTAAGATTGTAATTAATCTGTCTCTCATTGTATATGTGCGTATGTGTATATGTGCAGATTACCTCGACACTGTTATCAAGTCACAAGCATTATAAACAGAGAAGGATTCCTTGGGTTTTTTTATTAAACTAGGGTTAATTTCCATTTTCTACATTTTCCTATAATTATCCTATTCACTTTAGCACTTTTCATGAATATTTTTCTGTGTGAACCGGAGCTTAGTCGTTTCGGTAATGTGAAGAGGTGATTCAACTGATCATTATTTTTTAATCTGTTAGTAGATGAAATATTTCAGACGCTGATGATTTTCATTTTTGAAGTACAATTGGACAGTGTACCTCGTTAAGGAAACGATTAAAATAAAATATCTAATTATCGATTTAAGTTGGGTTAATAATAGACATATATAGTTGAGTTCATTTTAGTCATTGACCAAAACATTGTCCTTAAATTTTCTCACTTTGTGTTTACATTACAAACACTAATATTCTGATCAATGTAGCTAACTGAACGTGATTGTCATGGTACCTAAAATAGTTAACAACTCTTACATAACACTTTACGTAATATGACAAGAAAGCTACCATATGGTATTAAAAAGCATATTTAAAAAAAGCAAAACTCAAGACAAAATAAGGTTAAAATCGACAATGAATAGGTTAGTTGAATTCATTGAAATCACAAATCGATCCTAGTTAGACCACCACTGAAATTGTGAAAGCAATGGACGACCATTTTGTTGTGGAAAGGCACTGATGAGGAGTACCAGAGTGGAATGAAATGGCCATCTACTGCTTCTAGGTTTTGAATAGTGTCAAACTTAGATCGGTTAATGATCTAAATGAAATTCAACAACCCCCACAACCCTATACTGATAGGTTAGATAATTAACAAATAATGGCACATTTAGGTAGTACTCATTTATACACATTAGAAAGCTCATAGATACTACCGAAATTATGCTCTAGTATGCAGCTTCATACATGTATTAGGATTAAAATGAGTTAAGTAAAACAACTGTATTTCAAGGTAATTAGTTAAAATAAGGTACTATAACAAGATCATAGTGCTGAATTGCTACTCGTAGCTTGGACATAAATGTAAAATAAAGAAATAGTGAATAAGTAAGTGGCAAAATAGACAGAGAATAATTAAGCATGAAAAATTTTGAGGCGTCTGAAGGGAAAAGAATACACGAGTGTCTGATTTGTACTGAGTCACTTACAATTTATTCAGAGTCCGATGTGAGAAAAACGTCTAGAGCAGAACGGTACGGTAGAAATAGGATAGAATAACTAATAATTACGTTAAAAATAAAGGATAGAACAACGTAAGCATACATAAAAGAACATCATCATTAAGATGAGTGAAAAAATAGACTGGAAAAAATACTGAAGGTATATATATATATATATATATATATATATATATATATATATATATATATATATAATTATGTGGATATATTTTTAATAATTTACATGGATGCAGATTTTGCACTTTTCATTGAAACATTAGATTATTATTATCGATGAGCATAGAAATAATTGAGCAATATGCAAAATGTAGAGATAAAAAACTCGAAGAAACTACAGTAAATGAAAAACCTATTTTTATTCGAATTGATATCAAAAACACTAGGCTTCAGAGTAAATTCGTTATATGACAACTAAAAGATATTAATAGACTGTGCCATACCACACAAAGTTTCAACCTGTAACACAATACTTTAAAATTCTAGCTGAACAACTTGTTTACAGTACAGTCAGTCAGAAACAACGTCGAACTTCGTAAGTACGTACATCAGTTCGAGTTGCCATAACATTGATGTTTAGCATTGCAATTGATCAGTCGCTTATTGTCATACATGCATCCTGAGAGGATTGTCTCAATATTGCCTTAAGTCACAAACATTGTAAGCAAAGATGAATAGTGACTAGCAGCGGAATCCAGAACGCGTGTTTCGTCCTATTTTAAACACTTCAACAGGATGCACCTGTATCCCAGATTTGATGTTCACTACAGGACTAGAATCCAGTTAAAGAATCCCAAATGGGACGAAACGCGCATCCTGAAATACACTGCTAGCCATATCCATCTTTGCTTATTATACAATCAACTGATTTTTGTTAAATCGTGAAATAGAGATATCACAAATCCCGTGACTGAGTTCATTGTATAAAGTCATACTACTAGACAATGAGTATCATCAAACTACGCATTATTCAAACGACAGTATTATAGCTAGGCAAAGAGGACATTTAACAATGAGGAAAGTCGCATTGCTCTTATTGCACAACAAAATATACTTTCCACTTCTACACAAATAAGTAATGCCCCTTTTCTATGTTAAATTTTAATAATAAAGATTAATTTTTGACGTTTCTGGTTGGTCTACAATATTTTTGGATTAAGAAACGATTAGGGTAGTCTGGAATATGAACAGTTCTGTTGTGGATCCACTAAACAGCTGGCATATAACACTTCAACAACTAGCCACTAACATAAAAAGATGAAGTGTGGGGAAAACTAGATATTCGAGCGGAACAAACAGAAACAGTACGACTCAGTGTAAATAGCGACAGCAAAATACGACCTGAGGCCTCCTGGTGGAGCTGCTGGATGGTGGGGGCAGCCCTGCTAGCCAACTCAGGCGGTAGCAGAGATGGGACCGACAACTCACTCTGTTGTATCTGATCAATCCTCGATTCTATACTCGAGGCTCACTTTACCGCCCGGGCTACCCAATGTGTATGCTTATGTATGAGAATTGCAGTTCTTGGACCTATGTAGTTCAAGTATATAGGTATATGCAAAGGGTACGCATGCGTTGTCGTACAAAGGAAACGATGAGCTGAGAAAATGTCTGTCCTGTCTAGTAAAATCATCGGCCTAGCTATCAGGCCGAAGATATAATAAAAATAGGTGATAGCAAATACTAGGGTGAGGAAACCAACAACCTCACCTGAGTGCTTATGCTTATGTGTGTGTCAAGATATAATCGGGCGGTAGTCAAGGTGTGAATGATGTGCATATAATGTGTAAGTCAGTTTGATGTAGCAAATGCGTTTTCTTTGGGAGCGGTGAAGATCTAGCCTCCCAGGTGGGTAAATATACCTATGTGTATGCTATGGGATGCATGAGGTAAAACCTGTTTTACCGGTGTGCATGTCAGTCAGTCAGTCAGAAACAACGTGGAACTTCGTACGTACGTACATCAGTTCGAGTTGCCATACCACATTAGCACAGAGATTCAGTTATCGATTCAAATCCCGTAGTGGAAGAGGTAGTGATAGGGAACGTTAGGGTTTGATGATGTTATTAAAGGAGTATAGTCCAGTGGAATAAATTGGGAAAGAAAATAAAGGACATGAAGAATACAGAAGATTAGAGTTCGAGAGAACACAGAGAGTGGATGCACCTGCGCCATTGCAAACGATTTTGAGCCATGTCATTCAAGGTCTCTAACCATCGGTTGCTATCATCTCGCGGTCCCCAACCAGGTAGTCTACATCTACCAACATGGCTCAATCCACTTGTCAGTGACTTCATGGATTTGTGCCATGTTTTGGTCTGGCCGCCCCTAGCTTTCTTCCAACCTATTCCTATACCACAAAACATCGCACGTCGTGGCAGTCGGTGGTCTGGCATGCGCAACACATGTCCCAGCCATCTCAACTGATTAAGTTTTACTACTTCATCAATTGATTTGCCATCCTTACCTAGTACCCGTTTCCTAACAACTGAGCTGCTTACTCGGTAGTCCCAGGATATACGAGCAATGTTTCGAAGACACTTATGGTCAAATACTAGTAACCTACGAATACCCTCTACTCTTACCGGCCATGTTTCACTGCCATAAAGTAGGACGGAACGAACTGCTACGCAGTAAACACGTCCTTTGGTTGATAGACGGATATCTCGCCTACACCACAAATGACGCAAGTTGGCAAAAGCTAGTCGTTCCTTCTGTATCCGTGCTGAGATTTCGTCACACACCAGACCACAAGGGCTGATGAGACTTCCAAGATAAGTGAAGTGGTCGACACGCTCAACTACTTCACTCCCTATCACTAGTTCGGGTGTCGACGCAACCCAATCCTGAAGCAACAATTTGCATTTCGAGGGAGAGAATCGCATGCCGAACATGCTTGCATTGTTGCTTAGAGTGGTCAGTAGACTCTGCATTTTGTCAGCGTCTTCACCAAATAGAACTATGTCATCGGCATATTCTAAGTCAACAAGTGAATCCCCCGGTAGAAGTTCAACTCCTGGAAATTTAGATGAGGAAAGTGTCATCTCTAAAAGGACGTCAACAACAAAGTTAAACAAGAATGGAGAGAGTGGACAGCCCTGACGAACACTACTTGAGGTAATCAATTCTGATGATAGTTCACCATAAGCTCTCACTCTACCAGTTGTGTTCGAGTAGAGAGCATTTATAAGGTTAATATACTTCTTTGGTACTCCTTTCAGTGACAAACACTGCCATAGAACCTCACGATCAACAGAGTCAAATGCCGCCTTAAGGTCAAGAAATACTATCATTGTGGGGCGTCTGAATGTGTGTCTATGTTCTAGGATCTGGCGTAGTGTGAACATTTGATCTATACAACCACGTCCAGGTCGAAAACCAGCCTGGTTTTCTCTAGTCTGCTCTTCACGAGCTTTGGTTAGACGTCGAAGTATTATTGAATCTAATATTTTGGACACTATATTAGTCAAACTAATTCCTCTGTGATTGTCACAGGAGGACTTTTGTCAGTGATTGAGACCAGTCAGATGGGATTACGTCCAGTTCCCAGATTCTACCTAACACCTCAGTTAATCTCACTGCTAATACTGGACCACCATCTGTTAGGGGGACATAGATTGGATTTAAGCATGCTCAATGCACGATTGCTTTGGCGCACGCTGATTGGCTGATTCTTATCCAATCAGCGCTAGTCTATACATGGAGAAGCTTCTAGATTCTTCTTATGTATAAAGCTATAAATATACTAACGGTTTTCCTATTTTGCTTCTTGCTTCCACCTAACCTTGTTATTTGGAATATAATCTCTTTCCTGTTCAACCGTGTTCTGATTTGGGGATTTGTCGAGTGAATTGGTGTCCGTGAATACTAAGCAATAGGAACAGCTGGGTTAAAACCGTAAGAGCGAAATTATAACAGTGGCGACGAGGAAAAAGGAAAATAAATTCAATATGTCCATATCAGACGACCAGCTTAACCGAATACTACAACAACAGCAACAACAATTAGATGCACAAATGCGGTTGTTAGAGACTCTGACTCAACAGCTTAGCTTCCACCGCTCGAGTTCACATGCCATTTCAAGTACGTCTTGTGATGCAGTTGCTAGCAGCATCCCAGAATTCATCCATGATCCCGAAAGCGGAAGTACTTTTCTCACGTGGTTAAACGTTGAGAAGATGCATTTAGAATAGAATTCTGCAACCAAGACGACGCGTGGAAGACTCGGTTGTTGGTACGTAAGTTAGGAATTAGTGAACATGCACGCTATGCTGACCGTATATTGCCAAAGTTACCTCGACATCTCAGTTTCGAGGAGACGATAATTCAATTGTCAGAGATATTCGGTGAATCCTCCTCATTGTTTAGTATTCGACATCAGTGTCTAAATTTGGTGAAACGCGAAGCCGATGAATATGGTGTTTTAGCAGACATCGTCAACAGAGAATGTGAACGGTTCAAGTTACGCTCGTTGACAGAAGACCAATTTAAATGCTTAATATTCATCAAAGCTCTTCAGTCACCACAAGATGCTGAGATCAGGACTAGACTTTTGACTCGACTGGATCAAGACCCCAACGTCACACTCAGAACATTGACAGATGAATGTAAGCGGCTACAAAGCATCAGACACGACGAGTTGATTGAACAGGTAAATCCTAATTTAACCTGCAGTAGTGTCAATGCTATTACTAGGTTAAAAGTTCAGAAGCCGATAACAATTCGTAACAAACCAACATCAAGTCCTTAACAGAGTATTGGAATATGGTTTCTAACTACGTGAGGAAAAGTGTATCTTCTTTATGCATTCGATCAAATACCTTGGTTTTATCTTAGATAAGAACGGTCGCCGACCAGACCCTGCCAACGTCGAAGCCATTCAGAAGATGCGTGCACCAACTGATGTCTCTTCATTAAGATCCTTCTTGGGGTTAATCAGTCACTATAGCACATTCTTCCCTGAAATGCATCGAGTGAGAGGTCCGCTGAATGAATTACTATCAAAAGATAAACCTTGGCAGTGGTCAGCAGAACGTCAAGCATCTTTTGACAGAGTCAAATCAATTCTCAGCTCAAAGATTCTTTTGACACACTTCGATCCCAGCTTGGGAACTGTTGTTGCATCTGATGCCTCTAGTCATGGAATTGGAGTAGTGATATCTCACGTGTTTCCGGACAAATCAGAAAAGACAATTGCCCATGCTGCTAGATCACTTACCCCAGCCGAGCGAAACTACAGTCAAATTGAAAAGGAAGCTCTTGCAATCATTTTCGCTGTCAAAAGATTTCATAAAATGCTTTATGGTTGTACATTTACTCTACTGACAGATCACAAACCTTTGATTGCAATCTTTGGTTCTAAGAAATGAATCCCGGTCTATACGTCTAATAGACTACAGCGTTGGGCAACAATGCTCCTGAGTTATGATTTCAATATCAAGTATCAGTCGACAAATACTATCGGTCAAGCCGACGCTCTCTCTCTCTCTCGATTAATTGGAGTTCAGCATCCTAGACCAGAGGATATAATCAGTGCCTCCATAGCAGTAGACCCAGAAATACGAAGTATAGTGGCAGATGCCATTCGAAACACTCCAGTGTCGTCAGATGAAGTCAGAGAAGAAACTCTTCGAGACCCGATTCTACAAGAAGTTAGAAAGTTCCGCCTGGAAGGGTGGCCCGCGAAGATCAGTTCCACAGAGCTTCAACAGTTTTACCAGCGTAGACTCTCTCTCTCTCAATCATCGACGACTGCCTGCTGTCTGCGAACGTGTCATAATCCCAAAGAAGCTACAACCAGCAGTGCTTGAACAGTTGCACGCAGGACATCCTGGAATAAATCGCATGAAAGCATTAGCACGAAGTTATGTATACTAGCCGCATTTAGACACCCAACTGGAGCAGCTATCCCGTTCATGTACCAAATGTGCATTAGCAACAAAAGCACCGCGAAAAGCACAGCTGCAATCATGGCCAATACCACAGTCACCGTGGCAGCGTATACACTTAGACTTTGCTGGTCCACTTTATGGACAAACTTACCTTTTGGTAGTTGATGCATATAGCAAGTGGCCAGAAATCTTTCTCGTGGAACACCCGAATGCAAGCTGCACAGTCAGTAAGCTACGTCAACTATTCAGTCGTTTCGGAGTCCCGGAATTGATAGTTAGTGACAACGGAACACAGTTTACGTCCGTAATCTTCTCACAATTTTGTCGGCAGAACGGAATCCATCACGTCCGAACACCTCCATTCCATCCCCAATCAAATGGTGAAGTGGTACGCTTTGTGAGTACATTTAAAAATGCTCTAAAAAAATCTAAACGGGAGGGGACCAACGAAGAGACCTTAGAGAGGTTCCTGCTTATTTATCGCTCTACACCGAACCCTCAGACGATCAACGGGGTCTCTCCAGCAGAAGCTCTACTTGGCAGAAAAATACGAACACATTTCGATGTCATCCGTCCTACGCCAGCTCTTGAGCCTCAACGAAACCTATCGATGGAGAATCAGTTCAATCGACATCATGGGGCACAAAGACGATTGTTCACGGTGGGACAAAAAGTACTTGCTATGGACTATCGTGAGAAACATCCTACATGGACAGCTGGTCGGATCTTGAAAAAGAAGGGGAGTGTGGTTTATGAGGTGTCAGTTGGCTCAGAAGTTTGGGTACGTCATGCTAACCAATTGAAAGCAACTTCGTTAGCCAGCAATGAGATTCAATATCGATTACTTCTTGATGTTCTGCTAGACACCTTTGAAATCAAAACGCCTGGAACAGACAGGTCAGTTTCTGTGCAAGCAAAGAGTGATACTTCTTTATTGCATAGACGATGGACAAATCGAAAGCACAGGCCAGTCACTCGGTTGCAGTTGGACCCTAGCACCAGATCCTACGAATCTGCTCAAAGGGGAGGTGTTAGGGGGACATAGATTGGATTTAAACATGCTCAATGCACGATTGCTTTGGCGCACGCTGATTGGCTGATTCTTATCCAATCAGCGCTAGTCTATACATGGAGAAGCTTCTAGATTCTTCTTATGTATAAAGCTATAAATATACTAACGGTTTTCCTATTTTGCTTCTTGCTTCCACCTAACCTTGTTATTTGGAATATAATCTTCCTGCTCAATCGTGTTCTGATTTGGGGCCTTGTCGAGTGAATCTGTGTCCGTGAATACTAAGCAATAGGAATAGCTGGGTTATAACCGTAAGAGCGAAAACATAACACCATCCTTAAAAATCTCAGGGGTAAACCTGTCAAGACCAGCTGCTCTCTCATGCTTCAGATTTCCTATAGCTTTTTCGACTTCGTAAATAGTCGGAGGACCTACTTGCCATTCAGGTCGACTGGAGATCGTGGGAAACCGAAGTGTGGCTGAAGGCCAGTTGAACTGATCCCGTCAGACTTTGAGTTGCTGCTTTTAGTCTTACCGTTCTCCGATCGACCTGCCTGGCATGGTAGAACCTGCAGGAACATGTGTTCCAGCCAATATAGCTCGGTTGGGTCATTACGATAGGCAAGCCCGACCACCACGTCAAGGTAGCAGCTACGGTCGTGGTTTACAGTACATGAACAGTATTGGTGTTTACAAGGAGTACAGTTACGACACAATCATGTTGATAGTAAACTGTGATTTACTGATTTGTACGTTAAACATTAATCCCCCTTATCTCCAACCCATAAAAACCAAATAACATCATCTGCCATCAGTTATTTCCGTAATCAGTAGTCTACCAGAAGAGTCTGAATATTGTTATTTGGAAAAAAATTTATTTAGCGAATGACATTAACATAACTACATCAAACACAAATATGAATCGGCCCAACTTTCCACACCGCAACGGCATAGAGATTAAATTATCAAGGTGAAGCCCGGAGTGGTTGTAATATCGGCGGTGGTAAAAGTATTAGGTATAGACAATACGACTCGAAAATAATTACGGAATTCCTACAATAAAAGTGAAATAACAAAACTCCCAAGCTTGGTATGAAATAATATCTTTATTATGTGTAGTAACAATACTTTCTAACCGATGAGACAGATTTAGCTTAACTGGTCATAATTGAAGACCCCAGAGACAATTGAATCGAAATTCACTGAGGAGATAGGTATAAAAAGAACATCATATGTTGTGGTTGTCAATCAGACAAAATAGTCACTCATATTAAACTTTAGAAAGACAGGTCAGAAATAATAATAATCATCATCATCTGAAATCAGCGAGAAAAATCTTACTTTATCAAAACAAGCTACATTGATAACTCCACAAACATTGATCACAGTTGGATTGACACAAAATATCCCATGCGACAGTAAACGTCGTTGAGCCAGAACAACGCCTACTGTCATTACAACAGGTAAGGCTGGTGGTACCACAACAGTAACTAAATCTAATGCTCGACGGACAATGTCACCAACACCAACATTAACTCTGATCTAAAACAGCAAATTCAATCATTTGAAAAAACTTCAGAATAAACTCATTATATTCAGTTACATTTTATAGTGTAAAACATACTATTCACGAGCAATAGTGGGGAGATCAAATTGGGTAATAATCAGTTTCAAAAATACTTAAACTGAGAATGTGTCAACCAAATATTGCTTGAAATGAATTTAAAAGTAAAGGGTTAGAAGTATTCAGTAAAACCAACTAATAACATCCATTTTAAAGCCATAGCAACCGATGGTTAGAGACCTTGAGTGACATGGCTCAAAATCGTTTGGAATGGTGCAGGTGCATACCCTCTTTGTGTTCTCCTAAATTCTAATTTCCTGAATTCTTCATGTCCCTTCTTTTCTCATTCCAAATTTATGTCACTAGATTATAGTTCTTGAATAACATCTTCAAACCCTAATCTTTCCGATTACTGCTTATAGTTTTACTACCTCTACCACTATGGAATTTGAATCAACAATTGTATCTCTGTGCTAGTGTGGTATAGCAACTCGAACTGACGTTCGTATGTACAAAGTTCTACGTTGTTGCTGACCGACTGACTTTAAAACTGATTCCGATCAGATGGTGAGCATGTTTACATCTATCCCTATACATAAATGTTAGGGAGATCCAGAAAACTTCTCGAAAAAAAGGCAAAAAGACTGAAAACTCTGAGAAGCATCTTAACCAATAGGTATTCATTAAAAGTTTCGCCAGAAACATCTGGAAAGAGAAAGGTCACATGTCGAATTTCTGATTGGATGATTACCTATACTGCCACAATGTTTAGTAGCGTCCCAGAAATACTATAAAAACACTAGATTTTCTGTACATAAAACGAATCTTTGGAGTAAAGTGAATCTTCCACAATTCGCGCCTTTTCTCCCGTGTTCAAGTTGCTGTGTAGATTTACCCTGGGGCTTACTAGAAGAGCTTAGGAACCGAGTCTAGTGTTCAATTAAAAGACTTATCAATAAGATTACAATCCTTCGTTGTCATTTTTAGCTATTCCTATCATTTGTGACAAACATCATTTTCAGAATTCGCATGTACAAAGCAGTAGGATGAGATGGCTCAAAAACAACGCAATGCGTTGATGGACTTATAAAATGGGCACGAGTGGAAGAAATTCAAAGAGTACTGCCAGATGGAATTCACTTAATAGGGACCTATATTAGTAAAAGCCGCCTGTGAGAAACACTAAAATCTCTTAAAATTCATAGAACAAAGTCCACTGTCCAATCTTAAGTTGGAGATGACACGATGTGTGAAAGAAGTACACGATAAGTGTACTTTATTTGATGTAACTTTTATTTCAACGCTAATTCGTGGAAATTTTGTTCATTCGTACTTTATCCCAAGTAAACCCACAGTTGCCCCCAAATGCCATGATACGGCCGAGAGTGAGGAGAGTCCACTCTCCCTCTCGAAATGCTCTCACATGGCCACGCGTATACAGCCTCTGCCAGGGAAGTCCTACTCACTGCTTTCTTGTGACACAGGTGTTGTTTACGAAAATGAGAGGACGAAAAGCGAGTGTCTGGCGCTTTAACCGGACTCCAAATCAATGGTGCACATGGGCTCCAGTATCCTGAAGGAACAAATGGCGTATGAACCAATCGTTGGTCACCGGCTACCATGGGACTGCATCTCCCTACGATGCTCCACTGCCTTGTGGGTCAGACGTTCAGGTCAGTGGCTCGGGGTGTGGCCCCCTAAGAAAACCACCTGCTTCGGTTTGGGAACCCGGGCAGTATCACAGCCCTCGCACAAACCAAATGAGATTCGTGTGGCGCATATGTAATGGTGCCTCCTTGTACCAATACCTATGTGTTAAAATAAATAAATAAACCCACAGTTATATAAATCGTTTCGGATACACAGAGTGACGAGAACACTTGTGATATAAAAATGCTTGCTAATAGAAGGACTTTATTCATCCAGTTCTTAAATCGTGATCTCTTAGTACCCTTTCAGTGAACTTGATCAGATCTGTTCGAAAATACCGTGATAAACATCTGGAATTTTTTAAAAAACATAAAAGTACGACACCTAAAAAATGGAATCTAATTATTCCTTATTACACGTAACTAATATTTACAGCTGATGTGTGACAACAATGCTTCAACCGCATTTGCATCCAAAGCAGTCAATAAGAGAGAATTAGATCTTTTGAAAGCAAGCGTCCAAGAAAGGAAAAAAGAACTACACAAATAAGTCGTTTGTAGCAGATCGAGTAAAATAAGATGTGTATAACAAGATAACATAAAAAGACAGAGTATCCAATCAGGAAATAGCCAACGTCAATAGGGGAAGTATTGATCTAAGGTCATCATGGGTATCACTAAATGACAGAACAACACATACTAAACAAAGAAAAAACGCAAGCTTGAGGTCTACCACGTGGAAGTGGTAAAAAAGACAATTTCAGATGACTCCAAATTTCATCACCATACCCACCAAACAAGACTTTGTCATCTTCATATGTAAATCAATAAAGTTACAGACTTTATCATAATACGTTATTCAGGTTCTCCAAAGGATGGTGTCGTACAAGCGATTCAATTACATGGCTACCATAGTTAATACATGATAGGTTAAACTTTACACAATCCAACAGAAAATATATTGAAACAAGAAATTAAATCCCCAACTGAGCAAATTGTATTGTAGAGGTGAACGAGATAGGGAATGAGTGGCGGAAAAGCATCAGTAACCAAATTACAGGTGAAAACAACTACATATTCTGCACAAAACATCCCTTCTTACCATTAAATAGATCGAAACTCCCAAACCAATCACAGCAAGAATAGACAAAGCAAAAATAAACCGGAAGGAATCTTGGGTGAATTTGAATTTTAGAGGTTTCGGAAACAGAATTGACCGTACAAGCTCACCCTTGACAGTGTAAAAGCCAGTGCGTGCAACAACAGCCAGAACTCGCTCATCCGCATAATTTCTCGTTTGAATAACAGTTGTACCAGCAAATAAAATATGCCGACCATGAACTTTGATATCGAATAACGTACCCTTTGATGGTGAATCGGGTAAGGGAATTTTGGTAACTGGAACACTTTCACCTTAATTAGAAAACAATATTATTTGAAAATACATCGGGGTTAGTATGGCATTGAACACAAAGTCCAAAGTGAAAATCAATATGATCCAGTGAATTTCGAATAACTAGAACCGCGTAGTATTTATAACTGATATGGTCGGTTTTTCAAATTAGCACTTCGTGTCAACTCTCCGAGCATGAAACGTTATTGGTGTAGACAAACACAAAACAATAAAGAGCTCTGTAAATAAGCACAGTATCTTATTTCACTGTGTCTCACTGTACTGAACTGTTTAAATGATGAGAAAGTGCAGTGTGAATGGGAAATCATGTTTAGGCTCTTTGATCATATTTGTTGCTCGGATGAGGGTACTTCTTACTTATTTGTAGTAACGAAATAAACTCAGTTTGCACCGCAGAATACATGTGTGTAATCCCAGCATCCGGCCATTCAAACACAGTTACTCTTAAACCCAACACGGAAATCAACTTAACAATATGAAATATTTATCAAGCTCAAATATCCAATATATTTGATACTCCACGCACCCAGATACAAGAAACCATATCATTGAATTCCATTTACTTCAGTGAAATCTCTTGAAAACTCTAGACACTTTGAATTCTCTTTTACAAAACGTTGTCTTAAGCCTATACAGTAGAAATTTCATCATCGGAAAAATCGTCTACATTTTGATGTTGGTACTCCAAATAATTCATATTGTATCATTATCAACATTTGTAATGTGACGAACCACAAACAGTGTTCTAAGGAATCGATGGCGAACCAATGAATAAGCGGTTACTGCACTCGGTTCGCAATCATAAGTTCACAGGTCTAAATCACATTTCAGTTTGGCCTGTCCGGAAGAACCACTACACCTCACAAAAACACCAAGACTTAAGGTCAAGTAGTATGTGAATCCGTACTTTCTAAATAAGGAACACTATTATCATCATGATCGTTATGATTATTGTTATGGAGAGTGCTTGAGCACAATTATGTAAACCCAAAATATATGAAATAAACGATTAGAAAGGATAAAAGAACATTATTTTATACAGCATTCTTCATATGCATTTGTGTATTCACATAAAATTTATCGGAGGACTCAAAAGACTGAGTTGAGAATATGGTTGAAATTACTTTATATATTAATGAATCCATGTCTATAGTAACATTATACTAATGTGACTCACCGGTCAATGTACTTTCATTTACTATACAGTTTCCTGCTAGTAAGATGGCATCACATTGAACCAGACATCCGTTTCGTGGAATTTCAATTATATCACCGGGGACTAACGAAATGGAATCCACTTCTTTGAATTCTGTGAAAATAATTATTTATGAGACATTCCTTCTCAAATATTAATAAACGAATGAATTATTATTGTCTGAATATCTACTGTTAAGGGAATTAAAATAACCATTTTGAGGGATCAAAAGAAGGGTTTCTCGAAACTATACGATCAATATTTCATTTTTTTTATTGTTTGTTTGTATCTTCCCATTGATGTTTAGCATTGCAATTGATCAGTCGCTTATTGTCATACATGCATCCTGAGAGGATTGTCTCAATATTGCCTTAAGTCACAAACATTGTAAGCAAAGATGAATAGTGACTAGCAGCGGAATCCAGAACGCGTGTTTCGTCCTATTTTAAACACTTCAACAGGATGCACCTGTATCCCAGATTTGATGTTCACTACAGGACTAGAATCCAGTTAAAGAATCCCAAATGGGACGAAACGCGCATCCTGAAATACACTGCTAGCCATATCCATCTTTGCTTATTATACAATCAACTGATTTTTGTTAAATCGTGAAATAGAGATATCACAAATCCCGTGACTGAGTTCATTGTATAAAGTCATACTACTAGACAATGAGTATCATCAAACTACGCATTATTCAAACGACAGTATTATAGCTAGGCAAAGAGGACATTTAACAATGAGGAAAGTCGCATTGCTCTTATTGCACAACAAAATATACTTTCCACTTCTACACAAATAAGTAATGCCCCTTTTCTATGTTAAATTTTAATAATAAAGATTAATTTTTGACGTTTCTGGTTGGTCTACAATATTTTTGGATTAAGAAACGATTAGGGTAGTCTGGAATATGAACAGTTCTGTTGTGGATCCACTAAACAGCTGGCATATAACACTTCAACAACTAGCCACTAACATAAAAAGATGAAGTGTGGGGAAAACTAGATATTCGAGCGGAACAAACAGAAACAGTACGACTCAGTGTAAATAGCGACAGCAAAATACGACCTGAGGCCTCCTGGTGGAGCTGCTGGATGGTGGGGGCAGCCCTGCTAGCCAACTCAGGCGGTAGCAGAGATGGGACCGACAACTCACTCTGTTGTATCTGATCAATCCTCGGTTCTATACTCGAGGCTCACTTTACCGCCCGGGCTACCCAATGTGTATGCTTATGTATGAGAATTGCAGTTCTTGGACCTATGTAGTTCAAGTATATAGGTATATGCAAAGGGTACGCATGCGTTGTCGTACAAAGGAAACGATGAGCTGAGAAAATGTCTGTCCTGTCTAGTAAAATCATCGGCCTAGCTATCAGGCCGAAGATATAATAAAAATAGGTGATAGCAAATACTAGGGTGAGGAAACCAACAACCTCACCTGAGTGCTTATGCTTATGTGTGTGTCAAGATATAATCGGGCGGTAGTCAAGGTGTAAATGATGTGCATATAATGTGTAAGTCAGTTTGATGTAGCAAATGCGTTTTCTTTGGGAGCGGTGAAGATCTAGCCTCCCAGGTGGGTAAATATACCTATGTGTATGCTATGGGATGCATGAGGTAAAACCTGTTTTACCGGTGTGCATGTCAGTCAGTCAGTCAGAAACAACGTGGAACTTCGTACGTACGTACATCAGTTCGAGTTGCCATACCACATTAGCACAGAGATTCAGTTATCGATTCAAATCCCGTAGTGGAAGAGGTAGTGATAGGGAACGTTAGGGTTTGATGATGTTATTAAAGGAGTATAGTCCAGTGGAATAAATTGGGAAAGAAAATAAAGGACATGAAGAATACAGAAGATTAGAGTTCGAGAGAACACAGAGAGTGGATGCACCTGCGCCATTGCAAACGATTTTGAGCCATGTCATTCAAGGTCTCTAACCATCGGTTGCTATCGTCTCGCGGTCCCCAACCAGGTAGTCTACATCTACCAACATGACTCAGTCCACTTGTCCGTGACTTCATGGATTTGTGCCATGTTTTGGTCTGGCCGCCCCTAGCTTTCTTCCAACCTACTCCTACACCATAAAACATAGCACGTCGTGGCAGTCGGTGATCGGGCATGCGCAACACATGTCCCAGCCATCTCAACTGATTAAGTTTCACTACTTCATCAATTGATTTGCCATCCTTACCTAGTACCCGTTTCATAACAACTGAGCTGCTTACTCGGTAGTCCCAGGATATACGAGCAATGTTTCGAAGACACTTATGGTCAAATACTAGTAACCTACGAATATCCTCTACTCTTACCGGCCATGTTTCACTGCCATAAAGTAGGACGGAACGAACTGCTACGCAGTAAACACGTCCTTTGGTTGATAGACGGATATCTCGCCTACACCACAAATGACGCAAGTTGGCAAAAGCTAGTCGTTCCTTCTGTATCCGTGCTGAGATTTCGTCACACACCAGACCACAAGGGCTGATGAGACTTCCAAGATAAGTGAAGTGGTCGACACGCTCAACTACTTCACTCCCTATCACTAGTTCGGGTGTCGACGCAACCCAATCCTGAAGCAACAATTTGCATTTCGAGGGAGAGAATCGCATGCCGAACATGCTTGCATTGTTGCTTAGAGTGGTCAGTAGACTCTGCATTTTGTCAGCGTCTTCACCAAATAGAACTATGTCATCGGCATATTCTAAGTCAACAAGTGAATCCCCCGGTAGAAGTTCAACTCCTGGAAATTTAGATGAGGAAAGTGTCATCTCTAAAAGGACGTCAACAACAAAGTTAAACAAGAATGGAGAGAGTGGACAGCCCTGACGAACACTACTTGAGGTAATCAATTCTGATGATAGTTCACCATAAGCTCTCACTCTACCAGTTGTGTTCGAGTAGAGAGCCTTTATAAGGTTGATGTACTTCTTTGGTACTCCTTTCAGTGACAAACACTGCCATAGAACCTCACGATCAACAGAGTCAAATGCCGCCTTAAGGTCAAGAAATACTATCATTGTGGGGCGTCTGAATGTGTGTCTATGTTCTAGGATCTGGCGTAGTGTGAATATTTGATCTATACAACCACGTCCAGGTCGAAAACCAGCCTGGTTTTCTCTAGTCTGCTCTTCACGAGCTTTGGTTAGACGTCGAAGTATTATTGAATCTAATATTTTGGACACTATATTAGTCAAACTAATTCCTCTGTGATTGTCGCAGGAGGACTTTTGTCCTTTCTTATAGACTGGAACAATCAGTGATTGAGACCAGTCAGATGGGATTACGTCCAGTTCCCAGATTCTACCTAAGACCTCAGTCAATCTCGCTGCTAATACTGGACCGCCATCCTTAAAAATCTCAGGGGTAAACCTGTCAGGGCCTGCTGCTATCCCACGCTTCAGATTTCCTATAGCTTTTTCAACTTCGTAAAGTGTCGGAGGACTTACATCAACTTGCCATTCAGGTCGACTGGAGATCGTGGGAAACCGAAGTGTGGCTGAAGGCCAGTTGAACTGATCCCTAAAGTATTCTGCCCATCGGTACAATCTCCTGGATTGAGAATGAATAATATGTCCATCTTTCTCTGCGATTGTTTCGCTAACAGTTGGGTTCCTAATACCGGTTTCCTTAACAAGTCTGAACAGTTGCCTGCTGTTACCTATTGCCGCTGCCTTTTCCATCTCTCTTGCTTTCGCTACCCACCACTGTTTACGATCTTTGCGTAGGCTTCTAGTCAGCTAACGCTTAAGCTGACTCCGCTCTTCGTTATGTTCAGAGCCAGATGGAATGAGTTTTCGAGCATCTATCAGTGCGGTAGATGCTGCTAAGATCCAGTGTTTCTCCCTAACCTTATGGTTTACCGTACTTGCAGACATCACTGCTGTTTCTATAGCTTTTCGGATGTCATTCCACGCTGCCTCGGGGTGGGCGTCACTTACATGGCTGTCTAACTGTTTTTCTAGATGTTCCTGAAATATACTCTTAGCTCGACTATCATTTAGTAGGACCCTAAGGGGTTTCCTTGTACCACCTTTCCTACGTCCAGTAAGACGTAGACAAATACGCGCTCGCACTAGAGCATGATCTGAGTCTAAGCATGTGCTCCAGAATGAGCGACAGTCTTCTGTCGAGCCCCTCCATCGTTGGCTGATAGCGATGTGATCTATTTGGGTCCAGCGTTGGGACGAATTAGGGGGTCGCCATGTTAAAAGATGTTTTTCCTTATGCTTAAAGTTAGTGTTTGCAAGAAACAGGCGGTTATCTGAGCATAGCTGCAACAGACGGTCGCCGTTATCTGTTCTTTGAACCGGGACACCATAAGATCCACCCAGGTGTCTTTCCTTTTCGCTTAGTTTACCTACTTGAGCATTAAAGTCTCCAGCCACTATTACTACATCTGAACGCCTAGCTTTTCGGAGAAGGTCGGAAAGCTTTCTGTAAAACTCATCTTTTACATCGTCTGAGCTGCAGTCAGTGGGAGAGTAGGCAGCGACGACGAAGAGGCAACGACGAGTGTCCTTACTGTTCCGTTTAGTCGGACAGCACACAAACGACTGTCTACTGGGATCCAGTCTAAGAGAGCTAGTTCTGCCCTAGGACTCAATGCTATACCTACGCCAGCGAGGCCACGGGAAGCAGCATCAGGGCTTCCAGATACACGAAGCGTAAATCGAGTTGGTTCGTTACTTTGACATGGAGCGGTCAAATGAATGACACTACTCGGATCCTGTGTGCGCGTTTCGGAGACGCAGCACACATCGATGGAGCAAGATTCTAAAGTCTTAGCTAAGGAAGCCTGTTGTCCTATTTGGCACAGTGTTCGGACGTTGAAAGCTCCTACGTGTAGTTTGGAGCGTGGTTTCAGGAGACCAGGAATAACATTCCGCGTACTCGAATCGTTCGCACTAGGGGGGCGAGGTGATAAAGGGACGTAAGAAGGGTTAGTCGTGGAGATAAGAGTTATTAGGAGGTGTAGGAAGGATTTGAATGTGACCAACTTGGTCTCGTGTGCTGTTACGGGTATGAGGGCTGATGTCATGTAACGTATATTTTCTCACAGGGTATGTATATCTGCATGTATGCCATGTGATACACAGATAAAAGCCCATGTGTTAACTAGTATGCAAGTAGACTAAACATATCCAGGGCAAGTTAAATCACCCACTTCTTTACTTGTTTTTTTAGTGCGATACCATCATGTATGCAAAGACCCGTTGGGTCGCGGTCCCAACTAAATCACATTTACGCGGTGGGTTTGTGAGCCTCAAAAAACGGAATCCTTTACAGAAGGACTACTAGGTCCACCAGCAAGCTTCATCACCTGTTTCTGGCTGGAACACCAGTGTAAGTAGTAACGAAAGCATAACGTTGAAGTACATAAAATTAGGGAACTCAAAGTAGTGGTAACGAATCAGAAAAAAGCAAAGGTCATGCAAAAGATTTAATTTAAATAACGTGCTCCCGATTACCGTTACTAATAAAGATTTACAATCACTAATAAAAATTGAGTAAGTTCTTGATTACCTTAGCAGTGCATCTACATGAGAAATAGATAAAAATCTGATTGATAGTGCTAATAATTCAAATTTACGAACATTGACAGTCAGAATGTCACATCGAGTACAAGCACATCTGAATATACACGTGTAATTTTCATCAAAAAATTTCATTGTATGTATATTTCTTGATGACGAGTAAACCAAATTTTAGAGGTGCTTACAAAGAAAGTTTGTATACTATTATCAGTAAATTATTATCTCTAAAAATGACATTGTTTTCACAATTATTTGATGAGAAATTATTATGGAACTGGACTGCTACATTATGGATGAAGTACTTACAAACTGAACCAATGTTTATTAGTACAAATGATTAAAGTAATATGCTAATTAGTAGTGGACAAAACATTTAAAAGTCTGCAAAATGTTCAAATAAATACTATAGACATCTAATTTACATAATTATAAATCCTTTTGAATAACTGAATTGAACAAGAACTTTTAAGTACAGTAAGTTAATGGCTCATAAAAATAGTTATATGAAGACGAAAAATGACCTTCGAGAATATTCTTATCATTATCCTTGTTTGACCTGTTGTAAATATACTGGTGCAAGTATTTCTGGTCAGTTCCTACTCCCAGTTGATTAACTTCTGATACACTTACAGTTCTACTACGTAAATGAACTGACAAAAGGGAAAGTTTTAAATGCACTAATTGGAAACCTTTGGTATGTATTCCTCACTTACCAAACGTAAGACATTCCAAGATTCGTTTTTCTTAATACCAACATTAACAATAAGGAATGAAAAAGTTAAGCATACTCAACATTGTATTTACTTTAGAAACCACAATGGCCTTGACAGATTAGTCATCATTGACTATTTGCCAGATTTATGTCACTTATAAGATCCGTTAGGTACCTAATTACATTAAAGGGTAAGTATAATCCTAAAACTACTGTTAATAGTGATACGTAAGTATTACGAATCTGTGACTGATATATCCTTGTAGCGTTACTCATGGGACTAGAGGTAAGTTGCTTTGAAGTTAGGCAGAAATTGTCTAGAAAAGGTCACTTTAATAAACGAGTTTACCAACCAGAAGTTATTAAGAAATCTGGGTTGCGTTACACTAAATTCAAATCTTAAGTATTAACCTAATTTTGCAATATGTATTAGCACGGAACAACGACATCAATGATGGGAAAAACGGAGTATTGGGTACACAAATAATGGGTCTAGTTTATGAGTGAAGAATACTATAGCAAGGATTCATGATTCAAATAAAAGCTTCGAACTACGGAAATATGAGAATAATAAAACCAAAATACTGATTAAACATGCACTAAATAAATACAGGTAAATTCATTGAAAAAATAGCTCTAAACGTCTTCACATCACAGTTATTCGTCTCTTACAACAAACATTATACGCAACTGACGGTTGAGATCTAAAAAAACTTCCTTCAATGGAATACTTGAGACTATTACAATAAGATTTGTGAGGTTAGATGGTATGATGCAGAATCTGCCACAACAGTTCAAATCCAATCAAGTCTTATCTTTCAATCTAAAATAAATCAACACCCTTCATTTCTGTTTTTTTTCTTGTTGACTTATGTTAAGCTACTGCACAATAACGTCAGCAATCAGAAATCATGGGTCGCAACAATCAAACGAAAGGAATACAAGTACAGACATTATACAAGTCATGAAAAGGATTACAGAAAAATAAAATATGTGCATACCTTTAACCCCATCTTCCTCTCGATAAACGATTGCAGAAGAGGATATACACATAGTTTCTTTAAGAGTCCTTTCGTTCTACAGAAAAAGCGTTTTGTTACAAATGGGGAAATGCAAGTATGCAAATAGAGCATTATTAGCATTGCTTCAAAACATTCAAATACAAAATTTTCACTGAGGAATTATACAATGTTCTATTATTTCAACATTCAATGATTCCATATGTGAATCTACTACACGATACTGACAAAGAAAATTCACTGGATCTAAGGAAACGAAGGAAGAAACTGCTATTTGATAGTTACTATAAACACATACGTCCTGTCCTACAAATGGTATTACTTTAAATTCGAATATTTCCCCATGGAACAACGTACCATGTTACCCAAATATTTAGGATCAAGCTATCCTCATCACTTTTATCAAAATCTTATGGCGAAACCGTTATGAATTAATTTATCACTTTGTAAAGCAACCCATTTAATCTAGTCCGAAAAACTCCACAAACAAATCGTCATACACATACACAGTTTAATATTTGGCGCAGTTTAGCTCTTGAAGAAATACGAAATGAGAGAAATGATGAGGACTTACGACCTCATTTATGAATTGATACAATTGTTGAGACTAAATCCAACTTACTTTTGTAGCCACGTGTAAAACTATACTAACAAACCTAGCATAGATCGATGCCTGAAGTTTTTGACTCACTGGATATTTACTGACTTAGATATCATTTCATGTGGACAGGTTATACTACTAATAGGCTACACTATTTAAACTAATCATTTCACACTTATGTATTCAGAAGGGAACAGAATGACAAAATTAGTCATGTAGTCAGCTGTTCCTTCTTTTCGACTGCACGTAAAGTGAAAAATTTAAATAGAGGTTACAAAGCAGTTGACTAGCTATCTCATTCGCACCGCTTAACATTACCAATCGATCATTATTTCACGTCCCTTTGACGATCAAATCATGCAAACAAACAGCCGAAACTTCCCAATAAGTAAGAAAAATCTAAGTGTTCAGCCCCAAACCACACTTATATAATTTAATGATACTGCTTTTCTATCTAAACTATAATAGATAAGATCGGTGAACAAGTAACGTCCTGATAATCAAAGCATTCTGTAAATCATTGGACCAGTACATCAAAACAAGACCATCAGTTATTAAAAACCGTCAGAATAAGAAAGTAGTTACTTACTCTACGTAGTTCATAAACTTGCCATGATAGTGACATAATTGAAATAACAACAATACAAGTAGCGTACATCCAGTACTCATCAGAATACCACAAAATACAACTGAATATTTGGAAACAGTAGAATGGATTCAAGCACTAAATAAAACAAAGGATAGAAAAACTAAATTTGATATACAAAGCATAACAACTGCGTATCCAGTACCCATGACCAAATCAACCTTCAAATTGTACAAAACTATTCAGTGAATAATCTGACCAACATACCTCATCAAGTAGTAGCCTGAAAATTGAAGTAAGATTGATACTTATTTCATTCGATCCATACAACGCACGATTCATAAGGACCGTTTCGTTATTCAAAGGCTTAGAATCCAAAATTTCTTCATATGTAGTTTCATGCCAACCCCTAAAATTCGAAAGAGATAAAATATTCTTTTCAAGTTCCATTGCACCTAATACACGCAACATAGCGAAAATACTTTGATAACTTCTACATTGTGTTTACATATTAGAATATCCCCACTAGCTTCTTTCTATGTCAGCAACTATGAAGCGTTAACAAAGGTAAGTCGAATTTAAAGGTTAACTTTCCAGGAACTAAATTTATTCCTTATGCACAATTGTAACTGTTCAAAACGAAGTGTAAGGAGTTGTCATCAACTACCGTAATGTTCAACACGTGACAGAAAATTCTATAACAAAATGAGTAGATGGGCTAATACTAGGCAGTGAAGGATCTTCTATAAATGAAACCACAAACAGTACTTGGTTAAGATCCAATCAACGACGATATTTTCCAAAAGTTCACGTAGGAACTAAACAATTCACTAAGAAATGTTCAATACTTAAAATGAAAAAACTGGAAGGTAGGCAAATAAACTAAAAACATAGGAACTACCTTACATGTGTATCGGTTTAGGATGACACAATTCACACCACATACTGACGGAAAACTAATAAAATATAAACTACAGGAGCCAAGATACTAACAAGTAATGGTTGAAAACTAAAACTAACAAAAAAAGTTCAAAGTGAAAGGTTCCAAATTATACTGTTTAATAACTGGCTTAGTGCCCAAGGAATCCGACTCAGTCGCTGATCCCAGGTCCAAACCCCGTCCCATTTATTTGAGGTTTGGGTAACTGGATAGTATCATTAGTCCTCCCATCTAGAATGTGCCTCATATCCAAGTACCTAGTGCACGAGTTAGTTCGTATTATTTTATCTAAGGGATTTAGATGAAGATGCTTCTGTTTACAATCGGGCAACTAAATGTTGAAATTGAAAGAATATATCAGTTAGCTGAGAAAATAGTAGTCAACAGTAAAATCACGATTCATGTTAAGAGAAACAACTAAAAAAAAAAATTTGAAAACCATGACAAAATAAATGCCGACAATTATCCACTTATTTGAAAATTCGAACGGTTCGATTACTTTTGAAACCTCGTTTGATGTCTAGCGAGACAAAAGACTGATAAATAAACCACCTAGCCCAAAGAAAGAGGTTTCACTATCTCACTGTTATTTGTGCCAAGTAAAATAGGGCGTAGACCGACAAAATCTTCGAGGAAAAAGCGCTTTAACAACTAAACGTCGGGTCACTGAAGTGAATAGATTATACAAATCGGTAAGCCCATACATAAGTTATGCGGAATGAACGTGAGATAACGTTAAAATTAACTTTACCTGATGAGCTCGAAACGGTGAGTCTCGCCATTCCATACATACTTTAAACATTTATGAATGAAATAACACATCATCCTACCATCCTAAAAAAGAATTATTATAAATCTCTACTAACGTTCTCAAGGTTCATCATTCGTGACTTCATAGATGACACAGGCTTGGGGACGTAAGACCTTCTGGTATAACTGTTAGAATGAGTCATAAAACACAAGTTTTTCTTACTTCACTCCTTCGATAACGTCAACGATCACATCATGTATGTAGTAAACACCATAGATATCCTACAAGAGGAATTTAATTATGGCTCATATCTTAAGTCCCAGGATTATGAATCCGTAAGGACTGAAGTTATCTACCTGAACGAGAATCTTCTCAGCCTCCATCAAAGCGCACTTCCTATACATACACATCAGCATCCAGTGCGGAAACCAGTGAAAAACTAGTCTCAACAGTCCGCATGTTAGAACGAACCCAGTGTACACAAAAAAGGTCCTCAAGTGGGAGAACGAATAACCCGTAATATCCTTGGCGTAAGAACATTTAAGAATATGTACACCTACCACCAAAATATCGTCAAGTTCGTCAATTTTTTGACGTTTACCTCCCTGGACCCAGTTTTCCACCTTTTTTTCGCCTGGCGTAAGCATCCAAAAGTTGATTCAGACGACGTTTATTAATTCAATGCTAGGAAACCATAAAGTTCGAGGAGTACCAAGCGCAAAATAGCCACAAGAACAGACTCATGTGATAATCCCAACGTTGCGCACAGATACAAACTATAGGCACCAGAAACGTCCAATATCAATTGCCTGAAGTGCAATTCAATCTAATCTCAACATACGTGTTCATGAAAGCCTTTTAGATATCTAATATATTTTCAAACTCACATTGGTCATAAAAGTTGTGAATTATGCTAATAATACACTTTCCGAAACAAAATTCTTGTGAGACCAAACCACGGATACAGGCACTTCCTCTATGCTGTTCCTATTTACCTTCGTATCTTCAAAGTGCATGTAGACGCACTTCGGCACGTCGATAGACATTAGCCGCTCTTCAAACCAGTTAATCAGAATACGTCAAGCTCACGCGTTTCAAATTGAAAGCATTAACTGCTTATAAATGAACGCTGCGAGTCTACCAAATAAAATGGATGAGCTACGTGAACTTAGCAATGCTAATAAGGTTCATCTGATAGGAATATCTGAAACTTGGATATCTTCTCAGTTTTCGGACCAGGGGCTAGCAATACCTGGGATTTTTCTGTTTCGCAACGACAGAAAAACAGGAATTGGGGATAGAGTAGCCGTGTACATACGATCTGGCTTGGAGGTACACCAAGTTCACAACCGTGAGTTTGACAATCTTGGGGAATCTATGTGATGCTCTGTGAGACTGCCCACTGCTTCGAGGTGCCTAGTCGGAGTCATATATAGGAAGCCCACTACCGACATCGAGTATGACAGTTGTATACTGGAAGGAATATCCCGCTTCACGCGTCTCGGTTTCACTCATATCCTGATTCTAATGGACGTCAATCTCCCTAGGGTCAACTTCGCGGAACATACGTATATTGGAGGTGAAAATTCAATCGAAGCTTGGTTCTTCAACCTCATTGAGCATTTGAGATTACACGAAAATGTGAAGTTGGCTACACGTTGGAGGAGCAGTCAGGCGCTGTCGCGCTTAAACTGTTTTTACAAATTAAGAATTTCTAGTTGACAACCCCACAATTCTTGCTCCACTGGGAAAAAGCGATCACGCCGTTATAGCCTTCAGTTTTGTCAGCAACAGTGAGCTAAGATATCCAACAACAACAGGCGCTGGAATTTCAAACGGTTGAATGTGTCAGCTCTACAGGACTATCTACAACAGGTGGATTGAGATGTTCACCCTCAACTTGATGTAGACGCTCACTGGGACTTCTTACTGCACACGCTCTTATGTGTTACAAAGCAGTCAGTTCCTCAAACGGTCCCCGATAGCAACACGCAACCTACAGTCATCAAAAACCGCCCTCTTCGTTTGTCAAGCCGTAAAAGGCACTGTTGGGCAAAACTGCTAGGTCCTAACAGCCCGACCGATAACGACGGTGACGCCGCTAATCTTCTGACTGAGCAAAACTTCCGGACATTTCAACCGACCCACATCAACTATACTGATGACGGCTTCATCTGCAACTGCACAAGACTTTACGTAGTGAACCTGAGCGCTGACTTGGTGCCCCGAAAACTGCAGCACTTTAGAACAGACACATCTCCTGGTCCAGGTATGATCCACTCTGCTATACTGAAAGAAGCAGCTTCAATCCTGACAACACCGCTTAGCGTGATGTTCTCACACTGGCTAAGTCGAGGCAAACTACAGGATATTTGGGAGCTGGCACATATCACACCAATTTTCAAAGGACGTCGACGCAGCAAACCTTCAAGTTACCGACCAGTGGCTCTTCTCTCTATACCTTCAAAGATCACGGATTCCCTGATATACGATGGTATACATGATTATTTGCTGACCTTAAATTTCTTCTCACCCCAACAGCATGGTTTCAGGAAGGGCTACTCCTGTATAACAAACCTGCTGACTGCGATGGACAAATGGACAAGCATCCTAGATCGCTAGGGGGAGGTTGGTATAATTTACCTTGATTTCTCAAAAGCTTTTGATAGGGTTAACCATAGATGTCTTATCAAAAAGCTCAAATGATTGGGTATCAGACCACCTCTAGTCGATTGGCTCATTTCATACCTGAAAACTCGTCACTTTAAGATCAGGGTAAACTTCAATTTATCACAGCCTATGGAATGTCCTAGTGGGTCCCATAGGGCTCAGTACTAGGTCCTCTTCTCTTCCTGATTTATATAAATGATCTTCCACAACAGGTACCGTCAGATGTACTGCTCTTTGCCGATGACGTGAAACTTTGGAGAGAGATACGCAACCAAGAAGATATACAGGCACTTCAGGAGGATCTGACTCGACTTCAAAGTTGGACAGACGATAACGGACTTACCTTTAACACTTCAAAGTGTAAAGTAGTCCATCTGCGACACGTCGCAGATTACAGTTACAACTCAGGAAACTCCTCTCTAGTAGTATCCCGATTCGAAAAAGATTTAGGAGTTCTGGTGCCCTACGACTTAAAGTCTTACGCCAACTGTGACGGAAATGCCTTTCGAGCAAACCTTGCACTGGTAACATTGAAGCGCCTTTTTGGTCAGTTTGACGGTAGAACTTTCCGCATAATCTTCCACAGTTTTATTCGTCCCCATTTAGAGTACGGAAACATAGTATGTCCTCCTACACTCCAAAAGGATGAGGACACTCTGGAGCGTATCCAACGGCGAGCCACGAAGTCAGTTCGGGGACTCAAATTTAAACCTTACGAAGAGCGCTTCCAATCACTTGACCTCTACCCATTAGAGTATAGGCGTCTCAGACGTGACCTTCTAATGGCTTACAGTATCCTTAGCACTTCTGGACATCCTCTTAAACACCTACTTAAGCTTAGTTCCAATACTAACCTAAGGGGTAACACCCAGAAATTGGAGATACAACATAGCAGAACGGACTGTAGACACAACTCCTACTACTTAAAAGTTGTCAAGTGCTGGAGTTCGCTGCCGGCTGAGCTAGTCCAAACGACTTCCCAGGTGTCCTTTAAGAGGCGACATGAAATATTCTTAAGGACTAAGGATAGTATCCTACTATGATTTACCAATTTCTTTTTTTCTCTTTTATCGTTAATATACCTAGGTTCTTGCCCCTGCTACTAGACACAGAAGCCTGTTAAGAGAAAGCTTCTTCTATTCCATCCACAACCATTTAAACCATTTGTATCTGAAGTCGCATGCAACTCTCTCATGTTTCATGTTTCTCGCTAGATTTTTACATCACCAGCATATAGTAACATTGAGGACTCAACTATTCTTGGGAGTTCATTTACATTTAGTATAAAAAGACAAGTACCTAGAACAGAACTTCGCGGCACTCCATTAAGTGCTGGTCTCCAGATGGAGCAGTTGGAATTCGCTCTTACTTTCTGTCTACGACCAATCAGGAAATCCTTAAACCATTTTAGGAGTGGTCTGGAAATGCCCGAATTTGTTGACACCTTATAAAATTCTTTGTCGAGGTCTATGTGGACAACATCCACTGAGTTTCCATTGTCTAGAGTCTCTATCTATAACTCCCTTGAAATAAGGAGATTTGTTTTGCAAAACAAACCGTTTCTGAAATGGTGATGTTCACTGTCTAACAAATTGCTAGTTCCCATAAATATCATTATGGTCTTCTTGACTATTATTTCCAGTATTTTAACTACGACAGGTCTGTAGTTTGATGGAATTTGTCTTGATCCTGTTTTATGTATGGGAGTGACGATTGCATCCTTCCAGTCCGTAGATAACACACCTTGCTTAAGTGGCATATTGAATATCACAGTTAGTGTGGCTGCAATATGTTGTTCAATTTGTCTCAGGATTTTGGGGTGTGGTTCATCTGGTCTTGTTGGCATTTCCGTGTCCAAGGTGATAAGAACCTTGATTACATCGTCCCGATCACAGTCCACGGTGAGCAGACGGTTTGTTGACATTGTATTTGAGTATTGTTCTTCTTCTATAAGAGGCACCTGAGTAAAAACTGAACCAAAATAGTTTGCCATGGCCTCTGCTTTTTCCTGATCATCCTCTGTCATTTCATATACTCAAATAATAATTATGTCTTTACTGAAGCAACTTTTCTGAACTGTTTAAATATTATTGATTTTTTTATTCGGATCACTGGCCGATCGAAGTTGGGCTACCAGTGAAAACGTGAAAGTACTGGACGACCATTTTGTTCAATTTGTGGATTGGTCAAAGCTGAACATTAACAACACTGAATGCCGGTCTAGAGGTTAATTGCTAGCGCGGATGGTCGATTGAACTAGTTTCGAATCCCTCATGCAGAATCGTGGATACGCATTGCTGAGGAGTCCCATAATAATGAAAACCAGCCATCCAGTGCATCCAGGTTTTCAATGGTGGACCGAAATTGACCGGTTTGAAGATGCCACAGGTATTCGGAATTTGACAACGTTTTAACCAGTAACATCTAATATGAAGCGTACCTGTAGCGACATTGGATCATAACCACACAATCCCAGACATGTTTACTATTTTTAAATTGTCACATACCCCACCAACCTGCATGTTAACCTGGTCCGTACATGCGTTGAATTATTTCTCGGTGTCTTTTAAATTGAAAAGTCACTTGAATCGCCTGTAACATCTTCAATAAACCTATCATAGTCATTATTCTATACGTTTTTTGGGTTTATGAATTGGTCTATCATATTAGTAGCCTAAAAACAGGGACGTAGTTTGGATAATAATGTCACCGAATTTAAGTGCTATCATAATGCACTAGCATAATAACTAAACTGTCAGGTAGTTGTTGGCCAAACAAATATTTAGAAATAAAACTCCTGAGTCTACTACTAAAATTAATACTGTAAACAAATGTTTTCAAGTTGCGATTTATAATATAATTAGGCATCTCGGATTCTTTAACGCTACAAACTTCTGCTATTTCAGAAGAAAATAAAACAACGATACCTGTTTTCAACTGGCTACTCCTCAATCAACACTATAACCAGTTAAAAATAATAGTTTCACGATATCGTCATAAAGCATTGTCATGACTTGACAATCACGTAATATGACTGGTAAAGTTGGAAACTAACAAAATCAGTCAATAAACTGACTTGTAATTATCATTAGATAGTGTTATTTTCTCGGTATCTTCATCCATTGCAGGTGATTTTCAGTATGTTCCTCTATCAGTTGCTCATTCAATAAATATCTCAAAACCTTGTAAGTCTAACTGGAGGTTTGGGGACACAATAATGCATGCAAACAATCAGTATATGCAGTCTGGCAATTCTCCTGCAAACTGAAAACATCACTGTCGAATTTACCCCAACATTGACTAAAATTCAAGCCATTATCATAGACATGAGTTGGGAATGTACTCCCCTTGGTTACAACATATATTCTCTCTGGTAATCCTATGAGCATCACTCACTGTTAATCATCTTGTAAAAACTTATTTAGACGAATATATCTTGCAGCACCACATCACCTAAAAATGTGGCACATAGGCCTCACTTTCAGTTCCCAAATCCCTCTACTGGTTAAATATACATTTTTCTTCCTAAGTGTCATGTCATTTTTTAATGCAAATAGACAGATAACTCAGTAATCTTATGGATGATGATATGCTAAGGTCGATCACACGAAGCTCAAAATTGATCATAAAATCTTGTGAGTTGTTCTGTGTTTTATTTTTCTTACCTTAAAAATTCTACAATTTTATACTCTTTCATATCATTTGATTTGCTACTAGTCCTACTATCTTTAAACCACATATAATCTAACCTTTTTTTTTCTATCTTTCACCATTAGTTATCTTCATAGTAGCGTGATATACTAAATGGACATCTAATTCATAATACAAACGCTTTAACTATCAGATTTGCTTGTAACATGGAACTAGTAGAAACAGTGTATTCCAACCATGTGCTTTGATTAAAGCAGTATGCATACTTACCACAACCGTAAGAGAGCCTAACATCACAAAAGGAGGGAGGGTGGTGTTACTGACCAGCACACATGATGGCGGGGAGATAACTACAATCCACCCATGTCTGTAGGGCAGAACATTTTGTTAAATTACAGCTCCTTATGGTCTAGTAGAATGTCATGAACTAGTGGTATTGATGATGATTTATCATGCAAAATACCTCATTAAATCGTGTTTAGAATGTTACAAGCAAACTAGACAATCCGATAAAATAAAAATAAAAAAACGAAGCCTACTCAAGACCTTATAAAATCTAAAAAAGGCTACATTAGCGTCGACAAAATAGGGAGACAGCCATTTGTGTATCACAACACTGTTTTTAGCACTATATTTTGTAACTACATATTCTCATACTCTCAGTTTATTTCTGAACCACTTCCATTTGTCAGTTGACTATCCACTCATACCTTGTCTACAGTTATTTACTTTAACCTATTGGGATGCTCCTGCTTACTAAATACTTTAATGAAAGAGAATCAGACTGAGTAGTCATACCTTAACCATTTCTTCATGAACATTGTCTTCTCTACTTCTCGTCCTTTTTTTGTTTTCCTGCACCATTTTTCAGCCTCCTTGAGATACGGAACGGGTGACCTCGTCCTGCACCATCCTTAAAGACTCAAATATTCCAAAGGGATATAAGATTGCGATTTCTAGAAGCCCTCAACTGCACATGAATCTATTATCGACCGTCAGTTACACGTCGCAACGCAACTCTCATGAAGCGCGCTAACTGTGATACTGACTAAAACCATTCTACATTCATATCTTATAAATTATAGACCCAGCTGAGTAATTTACTACAGTTGGAATTTGTATCATTTGTAACAATTTGATCTTGCCTGTAAACTGGCATGCCTCATGTAACAAAATGTTATTTGAGGATAAATTATTATTATTATAACTGATTTCAGTAACTTATAATCACTATATTTCAATGAAATTGCATTCCGTCTTATACTAAGCTGACACTTGCAACTAACTTGTATGTACCATCAGCCGATAGATATGAATATAAATAAATAGCCTATGGCAAATCAGAACATTGAATCTAGAGTATATCTCTAACGGATACACTCAAGCTTAACAAATTGCTCTTAGCTATATGTCCAAAATCCACATAATGATTACTTTTCACGTATTTAAAAATTTTTGATAACAATTCATATGTATTAGTTGTATTACTAAATTCTATCGCGGTCAAGTACAAACGCGGTCGAGAAAATCTCCCCATAACTAAATAAACCGTATCAAACTAACTGGAACACTAGTTGGAATTCTTCTCCGCGCTTATACTTTTGTTCTTTCAGTTAGCCTACTAATACAGATGCAAATAGAAATCAACGCATGGACAACTTACCGGCACATACGTTATTTGATTTCATAATTTAGACCAAATATAATACCACTTTTATCATTTCTCTAATATTGGCTGTTTTTTAGTATTCCTTAACAGGAAATGTTATTAACCTACGGATATCACTACGTATCTTACAGCAATTTATTAAAATATCAGTATACTGAATCATTTTATTATTATAACCCCACTTTGTTTAGCTCAAATAGTCTTTACCTAAATTTTCATCTTGAGCGTGTTAGGCATTAAACCAGACGTTTTTAAGTTGTTACATGCATTTCCCAACCAGATTCTGCCGCTTTTCTGATTTATCTTCCAGCTCATCAATACCCGGTGGATTTTTATCATTCTTGGCAACCTCCGGCGCGCGACAATACCATCCAATTTGGTATCGAACCAACGTCACGTTGATTCTGGTGGGAGAGTAGTGTAGTGGCATTGGATCATAACCACACAATTCTCAAAGCTGAACACGAGACTACTCGAAAAATAGATATTCAATATTTAACGCGGAGAAATACCTAACAACGGAGAAGGCGGGGATAAGGAATTGAATAAATTAGAGTTAATCTTATGGCATGGTTCGACCATGCAGGCGTGTTCCCTCCTGCTAAATGTTACATTATGTCTTTTATTCATATTAAATATATTGTTCCATCTCTAGCCTAAGATTGTTCTATATCATGTATTGGTAATTGTTACGACGCAGTGACTTGGTACAGATGATGATGTGACTTCCACGAAAGATCTTATTGATTAGGTAGTTAAATCATAACAAATCTACAATTTTAGGATTAGGTCTATTATTACAGCAGTCGTGCACAGACCAGATTGCGACACTACGGATCATCGTCGAACAATCAATCGTGGGAATCCCCAAATAATGCAACTGAAGTCAAGCAGAACTAGATGAACACAAACGAATGTATTGTGTTTAGAAAACGAAATCAGGTAGATATCAAGTACAAAACAATCATTAGTTCATATAAACGCTAAAATAACACACACGACAGATAATCATGATGTAATTGCATCTATCTGAGTCTATATTCTGGAAGTTCTGTTGAGTTCGCCTATTATATTTCAGTGACCGACTCAGCAGTGTCTTACAAGAGTAGCAGAAATAGACCGGGTTCATCTGGGATAAAAGTGCGGAGCAATGTATTATGATAATTAGAAGTAATTGAATTATAGTATGAACTAAGAATCCCAGGGATAACGCAATTGAATCAAGAAGTACTACACAAGCACTAACAAATGTACTGTATTTAGAATTCGAAATCAAACATTCAACAAGTACAAAGGAGTCATTAGTTCATTCAAACACCACATCCGCCACAGCTTAAATTAGAGTCTAAGTGTCTGTAATCAATTGTACGTCTTCTCCTCAAGTTCATGCTGTGTCTGTCCGACAATGTATTGGATAAAGACTCTGTATTATCTAGAATGCACTCATAAGCATTAGAATTAACAACTGAAATCGGAACAGACTCACCTGGTTGCTGCAATTGTATTTGATCAACATGTCGATTGTGTGTACTTAAGTCATTGATATCTAGAAGTCGCACCATAGATTTCCCGACATTCTTCAGAACGATCCCCGTGGATGGTCGAAGATCATTTCCACGATAATACGTAACTTCTGCAGACTCCAAACATCTCATATTCGACCGAAGAGTTCTTCCTTTTAATAGTTTTGATGGAGTCTCTTTCGTCACCGAATGTCTGGCATTTCTATATTGCAGTAGAAAGGTATCTACTCCCCTCTCCAGCTCATTAAATGTTGAGGCAGCAATAGAATCAATGGCAGTTTTTAACGTCCTGACAAAATTTTCTGCCTGACCATTGGAACAAGGATGTCTGGGAGCAGTAAACAGATGTTTGCACCCTATACCATTTAACCAGGTAGTGACTGCATCTGCAGCAAAATGAGATCCGTTATCAGTTACTAACACCATTGGAACCCCTTCTCGACTAAACACCTTTCTTAATGCTTGAATTGTGAAGTCAAAATTTGGTGAAGTTGTGAAGAAAACTTCAGGCCACTTTGAAAAAGAATCAATGATTGCAAGCGCATAGTATTTGCCAAGAAACGGACCACAATAGTCTGCATGAATTCTCTGCCAGGCCTCAGACGATACTGGCCATGGAGTCCACTTCGAATGCTGATTTTTCAGCTTATGACACTTTTCACAATTGTTTGCTGTACGACAAATATCTGCATTTATCTCTGGCCACCAACATGTGAGCCTCGCCAATGACTTCATTTTTTCAACACCTAAATGTCCACTATGAAGATCTTCTAGGACAGATTTACGCAATGAAGGAGGAATAACAACACGATCATTTAAACACAAAATACCATCAGGAGTAGTAGATAGCTCATCCCGCTTTGAAAAATAGACAGGAAATCTACGTTTCAAATTAGCATTCCAACCTTTCCGTATAGCATTAATTATACATCCAAAGTATTTACGAGTTTCTCTAATGAGATCTGGACGTTTCACTGGTAAAGGTTGCACTAACAAACAGTCTGAAGTATTAACAGGTTCATCTTGTAATGACTGTCGAGAAATGTGGTCAACATGTTGAATTTTTTTGGCACTCCTGTGCTGAACCGTATAGTCATAGGCACTCAAAGCAATACTCCATCGTTGAACCATACCAGCTGAGGAACGTGCCAAGGATTTTTCAGGATGATAAATAAACTTTAAAGCCTCATGATCAGTAACAATAGTGAATTTCTTTCCGAATAAATATTTATGGAGTCTTTTAACAACCCAATACACAGCTAATGCTTCTCGCTGAGTCTGTGAATAACCTTGTTCAGTAACAGTAAGTTTGCGTGAAACACAAATAACTGGTCTACCCTCCTGTTCCAAAACTGCGCCAATACCCACAGGTGATGCATCAGTGATAAGCACAGACTGTACACTAAGGGGGTAAGTTCGAAGAACAACATCACTTTGAAGAAACTTTAGTAGACTACGTAAGCATGACTCTTGTTCCTCACCCCATTTAAATGAATTGGATGTCAAAATATTAAATAAACAATTTGCACGACAAGAAAAATTAGTAATGAAACGGGAATAGTATTGAAGAGCACCCACTAGTGAACGAAGTCTCGTAAGACTTTTTGGAGACGGTGCATTTGTCAGTGGAACTAGTCGTTTAATATCTGGTCTAAAACAATTGCCATCAACTTGGTATCCAAGACATTCAAAACTAGATACACAAAATGAACACTTATTTGGATTCACCGTAATATTCTTCTCAATCAAACGACGCAACAAGGCAATAAGTCTCTGGTCATGAACTACCTTATCAGAACCATGAACAATGAGGTCATCTTGATAAACTTCAACACCTTCAAGATCACTAACCACCTTATTCATAACTTCCTGAAATATGGCTGCAGAACAACTTAGACCAAATGGAAGGAAATTGTATTTGAACAGACCAAAAGGAGTGTTAATTGTCGTCAAAATAGATGAGGATTGATCTAAAGGGATTTGGAGATAAGCGTCTTTTAGGTCAACTTTCGAGAACACTTTAGAACCATGAAGTCGATTTAGAATATCTTCAGCCTCTACCGTCGTGCATGTTTGCTTCAACAAACGGGAGTTCAATGTTAATCTATAGTCACCACATATTCTAGGAGTCTTGCCGTCCAATTTCATTGGCGTAACAATAGGAGTAAACCACGCTGAAGACTGAATTGGTTCAATTATGCCTTTCGCACACAAATCGTTTAATGTCTTATGTACTGCATCTCGAAAACCATAAGGAATTGTTCGTCTTTTAAGAAAGTCTGAATCACCCTGTACTTGAAGTTTTATAGGCTGAATTTTCATACCTCCACTGCATTTAGCGCACGTGGCTATCAAATCTTTAAGTAAAGCATCAGAATTTTCTTTAGAAACTAGGAAAGACAGCTGCACTTTGAGCCTTTTCAAATTCCTTAAGCCCAGTATTGACAGTCCTGTTTCGCTAACTAAAAATTCCCAAGGTATGTATGAAGGATTATCATCTCTTATTAGCAATTCACAACATCCTCGTATAGGCGGTCTGTGTCCAGTAATCCCCAATATTGATACTTCAGTGGGTCGTGCCACAACGTTAGGATCTAAAGATTTCAAGTTCTTGAATGAAATAATGGACTCTATACTGCCGGTGTCCACAATAAAGTCATGAAATGAACCAAGCCATGTATATAATCGCTTTTGAATATGAGCATTACCTTTCGAAATGGTAGACAAAACTAAATGATCATTAAGAAAAGCCAAATTATTGGGATCTAAATTACAAGATTTAGTACTACTTGAAGTAAAATGAACAGTAGCTTTGCATACTGACTGAATGTGTCCTATCTTATCACATTTAAAACATGTAGCATTACGAAATGCACATGAATTACGAGAATGAAGTTTTCCACATGATAAACAATTACCAAACTTGGTCTCACCTTTGTGATTTGCTTTGTAATTCCTTGTTGGATCAGCTTTGATATTTACACGAGAATAGGAATCACTGTTAAACGAACGCAATTTTGATTGACCCTGAGATTGTATTTCATCATGACGACTAATCAAAGTATTAGAAATCTTCATCGACTGGATATCAAGTTCATTCACTGCCTCGTAGTTAATACACGCAGTTCTAGCATCTTGAAAGGAACAGTTCGGCATTCTTAACAGCTCTCTTTCCAAACCCGGTATGTTAATTCCTGCAATTAATCGGTCTCTCAGTTGCACATGAAGTTGATCACCGAAATTACATTTGGCAGCTTGTTTCTGCAATTCAAGGATGAATTCCCTAACCTTTTGGTCATTTTGACGATGCATCTTATGAAATTTCGCCCTTTCACGGCATTCAAAACTAGTGCACTTTACATGATTTAATAATAGCTCCTTAATAGTTGCATAAGGAAGTGAGATATGTTTTTCTGGATATGCCAAAGTTTTTAATAAGCTGTACGCTTCTCTTCCGATAAATGACAGGAAATGTGCCACAATCTTATTGGTGATCTCCTGCTAATAGAAACGGAAGCCTGTTAAGTGAAAGCTTCTTCCATCCCGAACCAAAAACTCGTTTTGAGCATGACATTGACCTGATAAAACAGCTACTTAATCAACTCATGCCTGAAAATATCTCCGGAGTCACCTTGCTAAAGGTGTATAGACTAGGTAGTTTAGCGAACTTGAAGCCTAATCAATCTAGACTGCTTAAAGTAGTTTTCAAATCTTCGAATGAAAGGGACTTAATTTTACAGAATGGACATAAATTAAAGGGTTCGGGAGTTTTTATCCGAAAGGACTTGCCGTTGGAAGACCGTGTAAAAAGACGGGAAGCCGAAAAAGAACTACAAATGAGGTTAGACGCTGGCGAAAAGGACCTGAAAATTGTAAATTTTCGGGTTGTGAGGCTTCGTCAGAGAATGATGGCGAAGCCACTCTGGGTAAAACACGAAGCCACTCAAATAGGCTAAGGATCTGTTACACTAATGCCCGAAGCTTGTTAAATAAGCTATCGGAACTAGGTGAACAGATTGACTCTACAGAGCCAGACATAATCGCAGTCACAGAAACCTGGCTGACACAGTCTATAGATAATATGGAACTCGATCTTGAGGGTTTTACTTTGGTAAGGACCGACAGAATACATAAGCGTAAAGGAGGGGGAGTAGCTCTATTCATTAGGAATGCTATCCCGTTTGTCATCATTGATAGTGTATCCCATGAAAGTGGGACGTGTGAATTGATTAGTTGCCGCTTGAAATTCAAGGGACAAGAGCTGCTAATTGGTTTGGTCTATCGCAGTCCAAGCTGTGAGGTAAATGATGTCCTGTTAAACAGGCTCAAAAATTGGTCGCGATGTGGTCGATGTCTAATCCTAGGGGACTTTAATGCACCTACGGTAGACTGGAGAAATCTGCGAACCGAATCATCAGATAATTCCTTCGAGCAGGAACTAGTTGATGCGGTTATAACATGTGCCTTAGTGCAACATGTGAAAGAAGCGACTAGGTACGACCCGGACACTGAATCATCCTTACTAGATCTTATATTAACTCACTATGAGGATGACGTTGCGAACCTCCATTACATGCCACCCTTAGGTAAAAGTGATCATGCAGTTTTAAACTTTGACTTTCATATAACTGTCAATCACGAGCAAGCGTCAACTCAATCCAGACCTAACGTCTGGAAAGCAAGCATACCAGATATCATGCACTCGGCATCACTAGTAGATTGGACAATAGACCCAGCGTCCTCAATTGAAACGGCTTGGAATGCATTCCGAAATCTATATTTAAAAGTTACCGCACCCCACATTCCTTGGACTAGACCAAGGGGGCCGAGAAACTCCCCACCATGGTTCAATAAGGAGGTCCGCATCCTTCTCCGTAAGAGAAGAAAAATGTGGGATAGATTTAGGTTACTGGGGTCTGATGAGACAAAATCTCAGTACCGAAAAGCTAGGAATACCTGTGCCTCGACCCTCCGTAAGTCTAGAAAACTGTACGAAGAAAAAATTGTTAAGGAATCCATAGAATGTCCTAAACGCCTGTATTCCTATATAAACCAAAGGACAAAAAGAAGAGGAATTATCCCTGCACTATGGGGAGACAGTACTGCCGCATCATTAGTGGAAGATGACTTTGGTAAGGCTCAAGTGTTCTCAAACTACTTTAGCAACGTATATACCATAGAAGCACCCTTCCCGTCAGCGCATACAAACCCCCCTACACATACACTGGATAGCGTGACCATTAATGAACTCGATGTCTTTGATCTGCTAAATAAGCTTGACATAGGTAAATCCGTGGGGCCCGATGAATTGCATCCTAGGCTACTAAAGGAGTTATCTAACTTCGTTGCGAACCCTTTAAGTATATGCTTTAAGCTATCCGTCACGCAGGGTCATTTACCAAAAGACTGGAAGAACGCCATAGTAAGTCCTGTCTTCAAAACAGGTACGAAACATAAACCTGAGAATTACCGACCCGTTAGCCTAACTAGTGTGGTTGTAAAAATCTTAGAAAAGATTATTCGGAAAGAGCTGTTTAAATACCTCGATGTAAACCGAATCCTCTCGGAGAAACAGCACGGTTTCAGAATAGGTTATTCTTGTCTCACTAACTTATTAGTCACTCGAGAAAGCTGGTGCGCTTCTAAGGACCAAAAGTTACCTGTAGACGTGGCTTACATTGATTTCAGCAAAGCTTTTGACAAGGTTCCGCACAACCGGCTGTAATATAAGCTAAAAAATGTCGGAATTGGAGGCAATCTATTGACGTGGATAGAAGACTTCCTTGTTGGGCGCCAACAAAGAGTACGGGTAAACTCAAAATTATCTAGCTGGGAAACTGTGCTTAGTGGAGTGCCCCAGGGTACAGTTTTGGGGCCAGTGCTATTCCTCTTGTATGTAAATGACCTTCCTCGCTTACTATCATCATCGGTCTTGCTATATGCTGACGATGTCAAGATATGGAGGACGATACGATGTAATGGTGATAGCTTAGAACTCCAAAATGACCTGAAGAAATTATCCGAATGGTCTGATACATGGCAGCTGCCGATAAATACTTCCAAGTGTGTTGTGATGCATATCGGTCATCAAGGTTCAGTAACATACACGATGAATAACACTGAGCTACCTGCTGTCCAGACACATAGTGACTTAGGAGTCATCGTTAGCCAAGATCTGAAGACTACTGCACACTGCCGTGCAACAGCCGCCAAAGCTTTTAGAACTTTATGGTCAATACATAGGGCTTTTATTCATGTCGACGCTAAAATATTTTTGACTTTGTATACAGTGTTCGTGCGTCCCAAACTTGAGTACTGCATACAAGCGGCTAGCCCATGCTTAAAAAAAGACAGTGAGCTTTTAGAAAAGGTCCAGAGAACAGCAACCAAGCTGATTCCCGTAATAGCGAAGCTTCCGTATGATGCTCGACTGGCCAAGCTAAACCTATTCCCTTTGTCATATCGTAGAACTAGAGGCGACTTGATTACAGTTTTCAAATTGCTTAGTGATAAATTTGCACCTGATATGCCCTCATTCTTCCTGTCTTCCAAAACAGAGAATTTACGAGGACACTCCAAAAAAGTTCACAAGCCCAGAACAAATTACTTGTCAGCTGATTATCGACTTTCCCACCGAATCATCAACGAGTGGAATTCATTACCTCAACACGTGGTTGAAGCTCCATCCGTAGATTCTTTCAAAAGAAAGTTGGATCAACTGAGAGAACACAATTGCCAGGACTAACACAGGCCATCAAGCCTCCTGTCCTTTCCAAACTGAAACTGAAACTGATTTGAACCATTTGAATCATTAAGGACCATTAAAAAAACGATACTAACAGTATTATTCTCATATGTGAATACATATACCTTTAGGAATTTTCCTTGGTCATGTGCTGGATAAAAATACAGGTTTTTTCATAAACATTTGCGATTAATCGGGTTTGGATTATATTCGAGTATATTGGACACTGTCGATGAAAAGAATTTGTATTGGAGCGTAACGGTGTGATTTTCACATGAGTCGTTTCTTGCGGCTCCATCGCACTTGTTTCTCCTTTAGTTTTGTGGTTCCTTAGTATCAGGCTAGTAAGAAGACGTATAAATCGACCTTCGGATGCCTGCATCGATCGAAAATACCAAAGATTGGACTCAGGAAGATCAACGTCAAAAAATTAATGAACTTGACGATAATGTGGTGGTATGTTTCTTTATTTCTTCGTGTTTACAAATCAAGGATATTACGGGTTATTCGATATCATACGTACGGACCATCTTTATGTACATTGGCATCGTTTTAACTTGTGGACTGCTGAGACTAGTGTTTCACTGGTTCCCTCATTGGATGCTGATATGCATGAATAAGGAATGCGCTTTAATAAAAGCCGAGAAGATACTTGTCAAAGTAATTGCTTGTCCCCGTTCATTTTAGGCTTCATGAGCCTATAACAAAATATAAACTACGTACTAAATTTCTCTTGCAGGATGTCCACGGTGTTCGCTACATACATGACGTGGTTGTTGAAGTAATTGGAACAACAAAGTAAGAATAACATGAGTCTTCTCACCCATTTTAGCAGTTGTACTAAGCACTCGTACGTTCAGAAATCTGCCTCTTTCATGCTGTCGCAAGTGTCATGTTCTGAAAATGTTAGTAAATATTTGTAATAATTCTATTATTTAGGATGGCAATATGATGTGTTACTTTGTTCACAAATGTTTAAAGTATGTATGGGACAGCAAGACTAATCGTTTTGAGCTCCCAAGGTGAGATTTACGCCCATCTTTTAATGTTTATCTATGACAATAGTTTTTGGTTGTCGATCGGTACCGTTTATTTATTTTTATGATAAGATATTTAATTGTTTTGACTCCTTCCAAATACAGTTTATTCGTTCAAATTCTAATGTAATATCTGTGGTTCTACACATTTAGGAGACTCAACCGGGTATATATTATTTATTTATTTGCACACAAATATTGGTACAAGGTGGCACCAAATATATATGGGTATATAGATGTCTAATACTAGATAGAGGTGTTCTTAGATACCCATCATACACTTATCCTAGCTCCCGAATAGCTGGTTCATTTGTTGGCTCCGGGTTTGCCACTGTTCGGCTTTGTGTATTTCTACAAACATTTTTTGATTATCATTTAGCCATGGACTACATTTCTTTTCAAATAATTACCTCATAGTTATAGTTTTGTTGCTTTTGTATTGCAACTATGCACAAATTTTGGCCGTCTTGCCTGGAAGATTGTTTCAACTCCTTCCAAATACAATTTATTTGTCCAAATTCTAATGTAATTTCTCTGTCAATTGAGTATCTAGACGTCATATAATACTAATTAGAGGTGTTCTTGAGTACACATTATGCACTTATCTTTATTGTTATTATTTAATTTGGACGCATAAATATCGGTACGAAGGGTCACCAAATACATATGCGCCACACAAGTGTTGTGTCCCGATAAGAATAGAGTGGTAATTTTTGGGGATCTATTTATGGACTAATACTGTGCGTATATTTTTGTTGTATAATTGTTGATTAACTAAACCTTTCATATTCATGTCTCTGTTATCATAAGCTTTATTTCAGCCTATGAACCGTTATTATACGATTTTCCATTCTTGAATTATTCCATGTCTATTCATCACTACCTTCCTCATTCACATCCACTTTTGACCAAATCTTGTACAAATGTTATTTTCTATTTTATGGTACGTTGTGGTCTGCTTGATTGGTATATAAACAGAGTATGTTTGAAGTACATGATTCATATCTCAGAGGCTCGGATTGGTGTTCTAGACTTAACTGGCTGGGCTAGACAGAAAGGAGGACCATTCAGTGCTGTAGACTGCTCGTACGGGTTTTACACGTCATTGATCCGATCGATAAGTCACTGATCGCTAATCGGCGGTCACAAGTTATAACAAGTCACTTGATTATTAAGTGGGCTGTTATACTGCCCGGGTGCCCAGACCGAAGCAAGTGGTTGTTTTGGGGAGGACGGACCCGGAGCTTTCGACCTAAAGGTTCGATCCACAAGATAGTGGAGCAACGTAAGGAAATGCAGTTACATGGTTGTCGGTGATTAACAATTGATTCATACTCTATTTGTTTCTTCAGGATCCTGGAGCCCATGTGAACCATTGATTTGGGATCGGGGTATTCCAATTCCCCTAGGTGGACCCTCAATGTCTACAACGCGGCTGTAGCGCAGGACATTCGCTTTTCATTCTCTCGATTACATAAATGACAACCCCGGCACGAAAAGGTAGTGAGTGGGACTTCTCTAGCAGTGGTTGTTAGCACGTAGCCATGTAAGAGCGTTTCGAGGAGAGCGGACTTTCCCCACCGTCGGCCGTACCAGGGCATTTGGGGGCATTCTCATTCAAACAGAATATAGATTGGGAGCTTTCCAGTTAGAAAACGATAAATATAATTATTGCTTCTCTATTTAAGATTCTTGTTAACGCTTGTCTGAATAGTTACCGTGTTTCGAACTCTATCTGAGCATATCAAGAGGTCTTTATCAGTATAACATTTTTCTCACAAGGAACAACTTGTTTCGTAAATGATATATGACTGGCTCAAATGTCAGTGGACGTAACCATGTTAATGGGTACAGACTGGTGATTAAGTATCCTTCCACAACGTGCGTGACTGGGTATTATGAATAATGCACTCAAATTCATCTTAATTACTGTCAACCCACATCCACTTTTAGATTCAGTTTTGTTCATGCTATCAATCATTCATATTCAGCTTAATTTTCTCCCATATGAATAATGATTCAAGCTTACAAAGCGTTATGCCTCCTGAAACTTGACTCCAAACTGCGTGTTAAAATTCGATTTCCGAAGCATGTGTTTAGTAGTACGACAGACCTCAATATTTATACTTATGATGCTCTTCAACTAATTAGTGAATAATCATGAAGATAAGTGGAAAAGTTTGACTTTAGTGTAGAAGGCATGTGTAAATAGTTCATCATGTTTTAGTGTGGCGCATATATATTTGGTGCCCCCTTGTACCAATATTTATGTGTTCAAATAATAATAATAAGAAGAAGACATGTGTACGTAACCAGTAGTTGATTGTAGGTATGTTTGAGGCATTGTTTGTATATGGTAGGACGTTAACTGAAAATCACTTACGTTAAACGTAGAGGAATTGGTAAAGCTAGTAAAATGATTTAGGTTGTGAATTTCCAGAGTTACTTATTTAGGAGACGGTTTACGTGTTCTCAGCAATCCCCTACCTCGCTGTACATTACTGACTGGTGAAGCGGTGGTTTCGAACAAGGCTTAGGGTCACCCGAAGAAAATACGACATTGATTTGGGTTGTTTCAGGATTTTCAGTCTTCTCCTTATGGATCCATGCGAAAATAGTAATCTCTGGTCAAAGAGCGATTGGTTACAAGTCTCAATTGAATATACATTCTTTCTCTATCTTGGTAGGGATACCTCAGGCCACCTGGTTTTTGTCAGTAAATGTCGAATTCCTTCATGTTATGGTAACCACAATGAAATTTCCTCTAATTTTTACTTCTAAACGATCATTGCTTTTCTCTGACTAATCACTACCACTCTAAGTTTACTTATTTTCCTGTGTCTTAAGGTCGTGTCTTGTTGTTATACTCATCACACAGTTCCAATTTAGATTTGAATTCATTAAACATCAGCCATTTTCTCCATCTGTGTGTTCTTTTTAGATTTCCTCGTCTGGGGATAATTGTTGAGGCGTTTCGAGTGTTATCGGTCGTACTGTCAAGTTCGCGTTAGTTCCCGTTCATACTAGAATAGTCTCTATCATTCGTACTTGGAAATTACCGTAGGCCCGATTGTAGACAGAAGCATCTTCATCTAGATCTCTTAGATAAAATAATACGAACTAACTCATTCACTAGGTACTTGAATATGAGGCACATTCTAGATGGGAGGACTAATGATACTATCCGGTTACCCAAACCTCAAATAAGTGGGACGGAGTTTGGACCTGGGATCAGCGACTGAGTCGGATTCCTTGGGCACTAAGCCAGTTATTAAACAGTATAATTTGAAACCTTTCACTTTGAACGTTTTTTTGTTAGTTTTAGTTTTCAACCATTACTTGTTAGTATCTTGGCTCCTGTAGTTTTTATTTTATTAGTTTTCCGTCAGTATGTGGTGTGAATTGTGTCATCCTAAATCGATACACATGTAAGGTAGTTCCTATGTTTTTAGTTTATTTGCCTACCTTCCAGTTTTTTCATTTTAAGTATTGAACATTTCTTAGTGAATTGTTTAGTTCCTACGTGAACTTTTGGAAAATATCGTCGTTGATTGGATCTTAACCAAGTACTGTTTGTGGTTTCATTTATAGAAGATCCTTCACTGCCTAGTATTAGCCCATCTACTCATTTTGTTATAGAATTTTCTGTCACGTGTTGAACATTACGGTAGTTGATGACAACTCCTTACACTTCGTTTTGAACAGTTACAATTGTGCATAAGGAATAAATTTAGTTCCTGGAAAGTTAACCTTTAAATTCGACTTACCTCTGTTAACGCTTCATAGTTGCTGACATAGAAAGAAGCTAGTGGGGATATTCTAATATGTAAACACAATGTAGAAGTTGTCAAAGTATTTTCGCTATGTTGCGTGTATTAGGTGCAATGGAACTTGAAAAGAATATTTTATCTCTTTCGAATTTTAGGGGTTGGCATGAAACTACATATGAAGAAATTTTGGATTCTAAGCCTTTGAATAACGAAACGGTCCTTATGAATCGTGCGTTGTATGGATCGAATGAAATAAGTATCAATCTTACTTCAATTTTCAGGCTACTACTTGATGAGGTATGTTGGTCAGATTATTCACTGAATAGTTTTGTACAATTTGAAGGTTGATTTGGTCATGGGTACTGGATACGCAGTTGTTATGCTTTGTATATCAAATTTAGTTTTTCTATCCTTTGTTTTATTTAGTGCTTGAATCCATTCTACTGTTTCCAAATATTCAGTTGTATTTTGTGGTATTCTGATGAGTACTGGATGTACGCTACTTGTATTGTTGTTATTTCAATTATGTCACTATCATGGCAAGTTTATGAACTACGTAGAGTAAGTAACTACTTTCTTATTCTGACGGTTTTTAATAACTGATGGTCTTGTTTTGATGTACTGGTCCAATGATTTACAGAATGCTTTGATTATCAGGACGTTACTTGTTCACCGACCTTATCTATTATAGTTTAGATAGAAAAGCAGTATCATTAAATTATATAATAAGTGTGGTTTGGGGCTGAACACTTAGATTTTTCTTACTTATTGGGAAGTTTCGGCTGTTTGTTTGCATGATTTGATCGTCAAAGGGACGTGAAATAATGATCGATTGGTAATGTTAAGCGGTGCGAATGAGATAGCTAGTCAACTGCTTTGTAACCTCTATTTAAATTTTTCACTTTACGTGCAGTCGAAAAGAAGGAACAGCTGACTACATGACTAATTTTGTCATTCTATTCCCTTCTGAATACATAAGTGTGAAATGATTAGTTTAAATAGTGTAGCCTATTAGTAGTATAACCTATCCACATGAAATGATATCTAAGTCAGTAAATATCCAGTGAGTCAAAAACTTCAGGCATCGATCTATGCTAGGTTTGTTAGTATAGTTTTACACGTGGCTACAAAAGTAAGTTGGATTTAGTCTCAACAATTGTATCAATTCATAAATGAGGTCGTAAGTCCTCATCATTTCTCTCATTTCGTATTTCTTCAAGAGCTAAACTGCGCCAAATATTAAACTGTGTATGTGTATGACGATTTGTTTGTGGAGTTTTTCGGACTAGATTAAATGGGTTGCTTTACAAAGTGATAAATTAATTCATAACGGTTTCGCCATAAGATTTTGATAAAAGTGATGAGGATAGCTTGATCCTAAATATTTGGGTAACATGGTACGTTGTTCCATGGGGAAATATTCGAATTTAAAGTAATACCATTTGTAGGACAGGACGTATGTGTTTATAGTAACTATCAAATAGCAGTTTCTTCCTTCGTTTCCTTAGATCCAGTGAATTTTCTTTGTCAGTATCGTGTAGTAGATTCACATATGGAATCATTGAATGTTGAAATAATAGAACATTGTATAATTCCTCAGTGAAAATTTTGTATTTGAATGTTTTGAAGCAATGCTAATAATGCTCTATTTGCATACTTGCATTTCCCCATTTGTAACAAAACGCTTTTTCTGTAGAACGAAAGGACTCTTAAAGAAACTATGTGTATATCCTCTTCTGCAATCGTTTATCGAGAGGAAGATGGGGTTAAAGGTATGCACATATTTTATTTTTCTGTAATCCTTTTCATGACTTGTATAATGACTGAACTTGTATGGTGTGTGCTACTGATGTCGACAGATATAAGTAGTATGTATCATCAATCGAAAGTGAAATGCATGGAGGCAGAAGGTTAAGAAGATTGAAGGAAAGAGAACGAGAATAAAGAATGATTGATGTGGAATCAAGAGAACAATGAAGTCTGAGACGGTTGAATGACATTTGCAGAAGGAACAGTCAAGTTTGAGACAATTGATTGACATTTTGTAGATGAAGCATTTACTGTATGGTTGTCAGATTTTACTAAGAGATTCTGTAATTTTGTGTTGAAATACATTTAGTTGTCCGCACTTGTGTTCTCGTTCACTTCACTTAGATTCCGTTCGTTTGATTGTTGCGACCCATGATTTCTGATTGCTAACGTTATTGTGCAGTAGCCTAGTGGTTGAAAGATTCGACTTTCAATGATTGAGTTGGCTCGAACCGCCCTCAGAGTATTTTCATGCAGGCGGTCTTATGGTATTGTTGGCTCATACACAGAATATGTGCCTTAAAACCGAATATGAAAGCCTGTAGTTGATAGATCGTTGGAAAATGTATCGTTTCGCAAAAAATTGAGCTAAATCAGCGAAAAGGTTACTTGGGATTTATCGCCATTAATAATTTTTAGGTCGCCTGAGTATCTTCAAATTTTCAATCTAAATGGTTAATTATCTATGACTCTTAGATGCATAGATTTTCACACACTTTCTCATGTTTTTTTGTCGGTTGAAGAAAGAAAGAAACCTTCGACTTGGTTTTAATTTCTCCGTAGTTTGAGGGCTAAATCAAGAGATATTGGTGAGGGGGGATAATACATATTCAATTGAAGCGTATTTACGTTGGATGAACATTGTGATAGTATCCAGTTCCGTAGTCGAAGTAAAGTCATAGCATAGATGAGTTACACTATAAGAGCTTTATCACCTGATATTGATAAGAAACTGATTAGGTTCTTTACCTGTTTCATGTTAAGGCAATCCTCCATACTCAATCACAGATCTAGTGACGTTTTTAAGTTAACTAATCAGTGTGACTTACTGATCGTAAGAAAGCACGTCTGTTGTTCAGGGTTTAAGAGTTCCGTCCAGCTAACGGTAAAAGTAATAATAATAGTAATAGTGATGGTGATACACCATAAAGGCAATTTGTCGCTGTGGTCTCAGATAATTATTTATGAGCCTTACCTGACCTGTACCTGTTTGATTATTCAGTTACTCAAAAGGAATTATCACTGCACAAATTAGATGTCTATAACATATGTCTGCATATTTTGCAGACTTTTAAATGCGCTTCATATTCTACCAATCTTCATAATAATGTATTCGTTTGTATTGATGAATATGATTTAGTTAGACTGAATTTCGTTTATAAAATAGCGGACCAGTTATGTAGTAACTTTCCTTGTAAGACGCCCCCAAATGCCCTGGTACGGCCGAGAGTGGGGAGAGTCCGCTCTCCCTCTCGAAATGCTCTCACATGGCCATGCGTATATAGCCTCTGCCAGGGAAGTCCTACTCACTGCCTTCTCGTGGCGGGGGTGTTGTTTACAAAAATGAGAGGACGAAAAGCGAATGTCCGGCGCTTTAACCAATGGTGCACATGGGCTCCAGTATCCTGAAGGAACAAATGGCGTATGAACCAATCGTTGGTCACCGGCTACCATGGGACTGCATCTCCTCACGATGCTCCACTGCCTTGTGGGTCAGACGTTCAGGTCAAAGGCTCGGGGTGTGGCCCCCTAAGAAAACCACCTGCTTCGGTTTGGGCACCCGAGCAGTATCACAGCCCTCACACAAATCAATTGAGATTTGTGTGGCGCATATGTATTTGGTGCCTCCCTGTACCTATACTTATGTGTTAAAATAAATAAATAAATAAATAAATCCTTGTAAGATACAAATGGTGTGTTTTTGCGAGTTAGCAAGTTAGAGATAACGATGGACAAACTCTCGACATGAACCTCCGTAAAATCTGACCTCGAAATTGTTCTAAGTCATGCGTCAGCACTTTTCTATTTTGTCAAAAATAATGGGCCGTCCATGATGTGGATATTCTGGTATTTGATGGGGAATTTCAACTGTCAGTCTTCCCAAATTTGAATTATTAACACTATCAATGAGATCTATTTGACAAAAAATATTGGTCATATGATTTATTTTTGTATCGGTTATTTGAATCCCCATTGATATTTAGAACTGCAATTGTGCGGATTGCCTCGATATGGCCTTACGTCACATGCATTAGCAGCAGAGATGGATGGTGGCTAGCAGTGGAGTCCTAGGTGTGCGTTTCGCCTTATTTGGGACTTGTGAACTGTATGTACCTGTTTTCCATACATGACGTTCACGCCGGGACTCGAGCCCAGTACTGTTCACTTCAAACGCCATCGCGTTGTCCACCTAGCTACTGAGTCCACATAGCCGCGTCCTGGACTCCAGTGCTAGCCACCATCCGTCTCTGTTTATCGATTGTATAGTTTGGTCCAACCGTTCTTTCAATCCACCAAACTGGTTATTTCAATTCCATTAACAGTAGATATTCAGACAATAATAATTCATTCTTTTATTAATATTTGAGAAGGAATGTCTCATAAATAATTATTTTCACAGAGTTCAAAGAAGTGGATTCCATTTCGTTAGTCCCCGGTGATATAATTGAAATTCCACGAAACGGATGTCTGGTTCAATGTGATGCCATCTTACTAGCAGGAAACTGTATAGTAAATGAAAGTACATTGACCGGTGAGTCACATTAGTATAACGTTACTGTAGACATGGATTCATTGATATATAAAGTAATTTCAACCATATTCTCAACTCAGTCTTTTGAGTCCTTCGATAAATTTTATGTGAATACACAAATGCATATGAAGAATGCTGTATAAAATAATGTTCTTTTATCCTTTCTAATCGTTTATTTCATATATTTTGGGTTTACATAATTGTGCTCAAGCACTCTCCATAACAATAATCATAACGATCATAATGATAATAGTGTTCCTTATTTAGAAAGTAGGATTCACATACTACTTGACCTTAAGTCTTGGTGTTTTTGTGAGGTGTAGTGGTTCTTCCGGACAGGCCAAACTGAAATGTGATTTGGACCTGTGACCTTATGATTGCGAACCGAGTGCTTACTTACTTACTTATTTTCGCCTGTTACTCCTCGTGAAGGAGCATAGGCCGCTCACCTGCATTCTCCATCCAACCCTGTCCTGGGCAGTCCTTTCCAGCTCTTTCCAGTTCTTATTCATCCCTTTCATATCCGCTTCTATTTCCCGACGTAATGTGTTCTTTGGCCTTTCTCTTTTCCGCTTCCCTTCAGGATTCCAAGTTAGCGCTTGTCTCGTGATGCAGTTTGATGATTTCCTCAATGTATGTCCTATCCATTTCAATCGTCTTTTCCTAATTTCCTCTTCAGCTGGAAGCTGGTTGGTTCTCTCCCACAAAAGGCTGTTGCTGATGGTATCCGGCCAATGGATGTTGAGTATCATGCATAAACAGCTATTGATAAATACTTGTACCTTCTTGATGGTGGTTGTTGTAGTTCTCCAAGTTTCAGCTCCGTACAGTAGAACTGCCTTGACGTTCGTATTGAAGATTCTGACTTTGATGTTGGTTGAAAGTTGTTTTGAGTTCCATATGTTCTTTAATTGAAGGAATGCTTTCCTTGCTTTGCCAATCCTTGCCCTTACGTCTGCATCTGAACCTCTTTGTTTATCGACGATGCTTCCCAGGTATGTGAAGGATTCCACATCTTCCAGAGTCGCCATCAAGAGTGATTGGATTGATGTTCTCCATGTTGTGTTTGAGGACCTTGGTTTTCCCTTTGTGTATGTTGAGGCCTACTGATGCAGAGACTGCTGCTATGCCGGCTGTCTTTATCTGCATTTGTTCGTGTGTATGTGATAGGAGGGCTAGGTCATCTGCGAAGTCCAAGTCGTCTAATTGGTTCTGAGCTGTCCATCGTATGCCGTGGTTTCCCTCAGATGTCGAGGTCTTCATAATCCAGTCGACCACCAGAAGAAACAGGAAGGGAGAGAGTAGACAGCCTTGTCTTACTCCGGTCCTTACTTGGAATGCGTCTGTCAGCTGTCCTCCATGCACTACTTTGCACTGTAGTCCGTCGTATGAGTTCCGGATAATGTTGACAATCTTCTCAGGAACTCCGTAGTGTCGAAGAAGTTTCCATAACGTCCTCCTATCTACACTGTCAAATGCCTTCTCATAATCAATGAAGTTGATGTAGAGTGACGAGTTCCACTCAATTGATTGTTCGACGATGATCCGTAGTGTCGCAGTCTGGTCTGTGCACGACCGGTCCTTACGGAATCCAGCTTGTTGATCTCGAAGTTGAGCGTCTACTGCGTCTTTTGTCCTGTTCAGTAACACTCTGTTGAAGACTTTACCTGGTATTGACAGTAGTGTAATGCCTCTGTAGTTTTCACACTTGCTCAGATCTCCTTTCTTTGGAATCTTGATGAGGTGTCTTTCTTTCCAGTCCATCGGCACTTGTTCCTCCTCCCAAATCTTCTTGAATAGAAGATGAAGCATGCTTGTAGTTACTTCGATGCCTGACTTCAACGCTTCAGCTGGTATATTGTCGGGTCCTGCTGCTTTCCCTCTCTTGATTTATCTGATAGCCATTCTGATTTCTTCGGTCGTTGGTGGATTGACATCTATAGGAAGATCTGTATGTGCTGCTTCGATGTCCGGTGGATTCATTGGAGCCGGCCTGTTCAGGAGTTCCTCGAAGCACTCTGCCCATCTGTTGCGCTGTTGCTGAATCTCAGTGATTGGTCTTCCTTCTTTGTCTTTGACTGGTCTCTCTGGTTTACTGTATTTCCCTGCTAGCTTCTTCGTTGTATCGTAAAGCTGTTTGATATTTCCTTCTCTTGCAGCTTTTTCCGCCGTCGTTGCTAGTTCTTCCACGTATTTTTGCTTGTCAGCTCTAATGCTGTTCTTCACTTGCTTGTTTTGCTTCTATGTTCCCAGCTTGTGCTTGGACTTTCTGTGCTCGTGTTCGACTGTTGTTAATTGCTGTTTTCTTGTTCTTCCGTTCTTTGATCCTGTCCAGTGTTTCTATAGCGATCCATTCCTTATGATGATGCTTCTTGAGGTCCAGAACCTCTTGATACGTTGAAGTTAATGCTTCTTTGATACCTTTCGATTTGTGCTCCATAGTAGTTTCTTCTTCCTTCAGTAGGTCCTGTAAGGCTTGGAACCTGTTGTTGAGAGCTATCTTGAATTCATTGAGTTTGTCAGTATCTCGAAGGAAGGCTGTATTTAGTCTTTGTAGTGCTGTTTGTCCAGTTGTCCAGTTCTTCTTTAGCTTCAGTTTCAATTTGGCCACAACTGTGTGGTGATCTGAAGCTATGTCCGCTCCTCTCCTGGTTCTCACATCTTCCATTGTCCTTCGGAACTTTTTATTGATGCAAATGTGATCTATCTGGTTCTCTGTGGTGTGGTCCGGTGAGATCCATGTAGCTTTGTGTATACGTTCGTGTGGAAATGTTGTGCCGCGTATGACCAATTTATTGAATGCACACAGATTTGCAAATCTTTCCCCGTTTTCGTTTCTCTCTCCCAGTCCATGTAGTCCCATGATGTCTTCATATCCGGTGTTGTCCATTCCGACTTTGGTGTTTAGATCTCCCATCAGAATGATGAGGTCCTTTCTTGAGCACTTCTCTATGATTGATTTCAGCCTCTCATAGAATTGATCTTTAACGTCGTCGTTACTATCATTGGTGGGTGCATAACATTGGATAATGTTCATTGTGATCCCCTCCTTCTTTGTTTTGAATGATGCTTTGATGATTCTAGATCCGTGAGATTCCCATCCTACCAGTGCATTTAGTGCTACTTTGGATAGCATTAGAGCAACTCCCTGAGTGTGTGGAGCATTTTCCTCTTCGTGACCGGAGTATAGCAGCATCTCTCCCGTATTTAGCCTTTGTTGTCCAGCTTGGGTCCAATGGGTTTCACTGATTCCCAGTACTGCCAAGTTGTATCTCCTCATTTCCGTCGCTATTTGACTGGTCTTCCCGGTTTCCCACATTGTCCGGACGTTCCATGTACCTATAAAAATTGTTGCTCTGGTTGTTAGAAGGGGCATCGGCCTCGTGGCTTCCGAAGGAACTCGGCTTTCACCATGAAGCGTCATATTACCTGTAACTCCCAGGGCAGAGTTTAAATGGTTTGAGTTATTTTTTCTGGTTAGCGTTTTTTTAGCGAGTTAGTTTTCTATGGGATGGGGACGCTAACCCCATGCCCAACCCTCCTCCTTTACCCGGCTTGGGACCGGCAGTAACTATGGAAGAGCTACAGGCGGAGTTATAATCTGTATAGTGTTTCTTTATTTTTGTGGACTGGGAAATATTATGTTACGGGACTAGGATACATCGTCACTAAAGTCGTTCGAGAGGAAATCGGTTTCACTGACCATTGACGATTTTTTTGTTCTACATGAACTACTATGTAACAATACAAGCAGTGTATTATATGAATGAATACGGAATGATGAATGTGCTTTGTTGCATGATGGCGAGATCGTTTTTGCTCTGTGTGTGGTTGGTGTTCATCAATAACTTTGTCTGAAAGTAGCCACCATTATTTCATTTTACAGTAATGTGGTCAGAATAACATTGTGTATTAGAAATTCAGATGTCATTTGTAGACGATTTTTCCGATGATGAAATTTCTACTGTATAGGCTTATGACAACGTTTTGTAAAAGAGAATTCAAAGTGTGTCGAGTTTTCAAGAGATTTCACTGAAGTAAATGGAATTCAATGATATGGTTTCTTGTATCTGGGTGCGTGGAGTATCAAATATATTGGATATTTGAGCTTGATAAATATTTCATATTGTTAAGTTGATTTCCATGTTGGGTTTAAGAGTAACTGTGTTTGAATGGCCGGATGCTGGGATTACACACATGTATTCTGCGGTGCAAACTGAGTTTATTTCGTTACTACAAATAAGTAAGAAGTACCCTCATCCGAGCAACAAATATGATCAAAGAGCCTAAACATGATTTCCCATTCACACTGCACTTTCTCATCATTTAAACAGTTCAGTACAGTGAGACACAGTGAAATAAGATACTGTGCTTATTTACAGAGCTCTTTATTGTTTTGTGTTTGTCTACACCAATAACGTTTCATGCTCGGAGAGTTGACACGAAGTGCTAATTTGAAAAACCGACCATATCAGTTATAAATACTACGCGGTTCTAGTTATTCGAAATTCACTGGATCATATTGATTTTCACTTTGGACTTTGTGTTCAATGCCATACTAACCCCGATGTATTTTCAAATAATATTGTTTTCTAATTAAGGTGAAAGTGTTCCAGTTACCAAAATTCCCTTACCCGATTCACCATCAAAGGGTACGTTATTCGATATCAAAGTTCATGGTCGGCATATTTTATTTGCTGGTACAACTGTTATTCAAACGAGAAATTATGCGGATGAGCGAGTTCTGGCTGTTGTTGCACGCACTGGCTTTTACACTGTCAAGGGTGAGCTTGTACGGTCAATTCTGTTTCCGAAACCTCTAAAATTCAAATTCACCCAAGATTCCTTCCGGTTTATTTTTGCTTTGTCTATTCTTGCTGTGATTGGTTTGGGAGTTTCGATCTATTTAATGGTAAGAAGGGATGTTTTGTGCAGAATATGTAGTTGTTTTCACCTGTAATTTGGTTACTGATGCTTTTCCACCACTCATTCCCTATCTCGTTCACCTCTACAATACAATTTGCTCAGTTGGGGATTTAATTTCTTGTTTCAATATATTTTCTGTTGGATTGTGTAAAGTTTAACCTATCATGTATTAACTATGGTAGCCATGTAATTGAATCGCTTGTACGACACCATCCTTTGGAGAACCTGAATAACGTATTATGATAAAGTCTGTAACTTTATTGATTTACATATGAAGATGACAAAGTCTTGTTTGGTGGGTATGGTGATGAAATTTGGAGTCATCTGAAATTGTCTTTTTTACCACTTCCACGTGGTAGACCTCAAGCTGGCTTTTTTTCTTTGTTTAGTATGTGTTGTTCTGTCATTTGGTGATACCCATGATGACCTTAGATCAATACTTCCCCTATTGACGTTGGCTATTTCCTGATTGGATACTCTGTCTTTTTATGTTATCTTGTTATACACATCTTATTTTACTCGATCTGCTACAAACGACTTATTTGTGTAGTTCTTTTTTCCTTTCTTGGACGCTTGCTTTCAAAAGATCTAATTCTCTCTTATTGACTGCTTTGGATGCAAATGCGGTTGAAGCATTGTTGTCACACATCAGCTGTAAATATTAGTTACGTGTAATAAGGAATAATTAGATTCCATTTTTTAGGTGTCGTACTTTTATGTTCTTTAAAAAATTCCAAATGTTTATCACGGCCGAGAGTGGGGAGAGTCCACTCTCCCCCTCGAAATGCTCTCACATGGCCAGGCGTATACAGCCCCTGCCAGGGAAGTCCTACTCACTGCCTTCTCGTGACGGGGGTGTTGTTTACGAAAATGAGAGGACGAAAAGCGAATGTCCGGCGCTTTAACCGGATCCCAAATCAATGGTGTACATGGGCTCCAGTATCCTGACGGAACAAATGGCGTATGAACCAATCGTTGGTCACCGGCTACCATGGAACTGCACCTCCTCGGCATGCGATTCTCTCCCTCGAAATGCAAATTGTTGCTTCAGGATTGGGTTGCATCGACACCCGAACTAATGATAAGGAGTGAGGTAGTTGAGCGTGTCGACCACTTCACTTTTCTTGAAATTCTCATCAGCCTTGATGGTCTGGTGTCTGACTAGATCTCAGGGTTCACGTGATTGTTGTCACAAATATCTAGAGACTTCAGGTGATATGGTTCAGGTGTAGGTACATTCTCCTCACAGAACCTGAATTCCGTAATCTCATACTTTATTTTTCTATACCTCTGGTGCTTTCCACTACTACTAATACTGTCTCTGCTTCTACTACACTGGGATTTGCCTTGATAGTTTTATCGTGATGTGTTAATGTGGTATGTCAACTTGAACCGATGCACCTATGTGTAAGGTTTCACGTTGCACATGACTGACCGATTGGTAGTAGTTTTCTGTAACATCCTTGAATTTCGATGCATTTTATATCTGATCCATTTTACTTGGGGTGCCAGACACGTGTTCATGGAAGCAATCAACTTAACTACCTTGTAAAATCTCAGAGCTGTCGATGATTGTGTGAGCTATTTGGTTAACAAGCTTCTCACGTTAAAAGGATAGATTGGAATACTGATATACTTACTATCTCACAATCGTGCTCTCTGAATGTTGTTTGATCTCATTTGGTAATTATTCATCATATTCATTCTTGATCTGATTGCTTCTTAGGTTAAGATTTGTGGTTTTACGTTCCTATCTACAAAGTGTACAGTGCTCACTTGATACATAGCTGATTGTGTTTCTCTAGCTCACAGATGAATATCGGGGAGGTCTCTAATCACAGGATATCATACTCAGTGAATTTTGCTGATTCAGTCAGTTAGTAACAACGCGGAACTTCCTACGTACGTACATCAGTTCGAGTTGCCATACCACATTAACACAGAGATATAGTTGTCGATTCTAATCTCGTAGCGGTAGAGGTGGTAAGAGTATAAGCAGTAATCGGAAACATTAGGTTTGAAGGTGTTATTCAAAGAGTACAATACAGTGAAATAAATTTGGAAAGAGGAAAAAAAGAAGGGACATGAAGAATTCAGAAGATTAAAATTTGGAAGAACACAAAGAGTGAGTGCACCTGCGTCATTGCAAACGATTTTGAGCCATGTCATTCAGGGTCTCCAACCATCGGTTGCTATCATCTCGCGGTCCCCAACCAGGTAGTCTACACCTAACAACATGGCTAAGTTCACTTGTCAGTGACTTGATTGATTTGTGCCATGTTTTGGTCTGGCCGCCCCTAGTTTTCTTCCAACCTATTCCTATGCCACTGAACATCACACATCAGGGCAGTCGTTGGTTGGGCATACGTAACACATGTCCCAGCCATCTCGACTGATGAAGTTTCACCACTTCATCAATTAATTTTTCATCCTTACCTAGTACCGGTTTCCTAATAACTGCGTTACTCACTCGATAGTCCCAGGATATACGAGCAATGTTTCGAAGACACTTATGATCAAATACTAGTAACCTACGAATATCCTCTACTCTTACCGACCATGTTTCACTGCCATAAAGTAGGACGGAACGAACTGCTACGCAGTAAACACGTCCTTTGGTTGATAGACGGATATCTCGCCTACACCACAAATGACGCAAGTTGGCAAAAGCTAGTCGTTCCTCCTGTATCCGTGCTGAGATTTCGTAACACACCAGACCACAAGGGCTGATGAGACTTCCAAGATAAGTGAAGTGGTCGACACGCTCAACTACTTCACTCCCTATCACTAGTTCGGGTGTCGACGCAACCCAATCCTGAAGCAACAATTTGCATTTCGAGGGAGAGAATCGCATGCCGAACATGCTTGCATTGTTGCTTAGAGTGGTCAGTAGACTCTGCATTTTGTCAGCGTCTTCATCAAATAGAACTATGTCATCGGCATATTCTAAGTCAACGAGTGAATCCCCCGGTAGAAGTTCAACTCCTGGAAATTTAGATGAGGAAAGTGTCATCTCTAAAAGGACGTCAACGACAAAGTTAAACAAGAATGGAGAGAGTGGACAGCCCTGACGAACACCACTTGAGGTAATCAATTCTGATGACAGTTCACCATAAGCTCTCACTCTACCAGTTGTGTTCGAGTAGAGAGCCTTTATAAGGTTGATGTACTTCTTTGGTACTCCTTTCAGTGACAAACACTGCCATAGAACCTCACGATCAACAGAGTCAAATGCCGCCTTAAGGTCAAGAAATACTATCATTGTGGGGCGTCTGAATGTGTGTCTATGTTCTAGGATCTGACGTAGTGTGAATATTTGATCTATACAACCACGTCCAGGTCGAAAACCAGCCTGGTTTTCTCTAGTCTGCTCTTCACGAGCTTTGGTTAGACGTCGAAGTATTATTGAATCTAATATTTTAGACACTATATTAGTCAAACTAATTCCTCTGTGATTGTCACAGGAGGACTTTTGTCCTTTCTTATAGACTGGAACAATCAGTGATTGAGACCAGTCAGATGGGATTACGTCCAGTTCCCAGATTCTACCTAAGACCTCAGTTAATCTCACTGCTAATACTGGACCGCCATCCTTAAAAATCTCAGGGGTAAAGCTGCCAGGACCAGCTGCTCTCTCATGCTTCAGATTTCCTATAGCTTTTCCGACTTCGTAAATAGTCGGAGAACCTACTTGCCATTCAGGTCGACTGGAGATCGTGGGAAACCGAAGTGTGGCTGAAGGCCAGTTGAACTGATCCCTAAAGTATTCTGCCCATCGATCCAATCTCCTGGATTGAGAATGAATAATATGTCCATCTTTCTCTGCGATTGTTTCGCTAACAGTTGGGTTCCTAATACCGGTTTCCTTAACAAGTCTGAACAGTTATCTGCTATTACCTATTATGTTGATTACGTGTAGCATGACAGCCAGCTTCTTCATTGAACTACCTGCGTAATAAATGGCTATATACATAGAAGCTTCTAGTCTAGGAAATACTTCTTAAGGTCATTATTTTTGCTATGGTCTGCTGTCACCCGAGTCTGATATTAATATACACGCGTACTATAAGTGAACCCAACTTGCTACTAAAGTGAAAAAATGAAGAGTGAGTCGGGAACTTTTATTGGCTAACGAAGTCTAAAAAATGTCCATCACTCATAAATATACATACATGCTCAGAAAATTAAGCTAGATTTTCAACCAATAGCATACGTATATTTCCTCAAGAAGTCAAAATGAATCTTAACTAACAACATGCGCTTGTCACTATCTTGCACTTATCATTGGGCAAATGTCCGATTGGCCAATGAATCAATTTTAGTTCATTGAATGTTATGATTTCGTTTGATTATCACAAATATCTACGTATACATATGTTCAGAGAGTTATGCTGTAATGGTAACCTTTATTAGCCTTATAATAATGACCTTGTGGTTACTTGACAAATTCCTAGCATCCTCCGCCCTTAGTTTTCTAGGGTTACTGCCATTTCTTAAGCCCAGATAAAGGAGGATTGGACAATAGCGTCAGTGACTCCATCCCGTAAAAAACAACCTTTCCGAAAAAATGCTGGTCAAAATAATCACTTAGACCTTGATGGTTTCAAATAAATTGAGCATTGGTTAGAGAGTTAGTGATATATATTTTGTTATGTCCACATGAGTGGAATAGTTGTATTCTTGACGTTTTGTGGTTTGATGTAAGCCAAATCAAGTCACGAAACATCAGAAATACAATTTTTCTACTCATTGGGATATAACAAAAATATGTTTATTATTAATCATTTAGACCATGTAAACTCTTCCCTGGGAGTTATATGATCTTCATTTAGAAGAATCATGACACCTTATGATAAAAACCGAAATTCTTCGGAAATCACTAGTCTGATGCCTCTTCTGACAACCAGAGCAACAATTAATATCGGTACATGGAATGTCCGGATAATATGAGGGACTGGAAGACCCAGTCAAATAGCTGCGGAAATGAGGAGATACAACTTGGCGGTTCTGGAAATAAGTGAAACCCATTAGATGCAAGCTGGATAAAAGAGGATAGATTCGTGAGAGATGCTGTTGTACTGTAGTCATCAAGAAGAAAATTCTTCGCACATACAACAACTTGCACTAGTGCTGTCCGAAGAGGTATAAAAAACATTTATATGATAGGAATCGCACGGGTCTGACATCATCAGAGCCTCTTTGAAAACGAAGAAGGTGGGGATAACAGCGAACGTTATCCAGTGCTATATGCCCATCGGTGAAAGCGAATAAGGCAATAAAAGTCGGTTTTCTGAGAGTCTGGAGTCATTCTCAGAGAAGTGACCAGGAAAGGACCTGAGCATCCTGGTGGATAACCTAAACGCGAGAGTCGGAATGGGCAACACCGGATATGAAGATATCATAAGACAACATGAACTGGGAGTAACGAACGTGAATGGCGAGAGATTCGCAAATTTATGTGTCTTCAACAGAATGATTATCGTGAGCACTATATTAGCCCACGAACCCAGCCGAGGCAATGAATTTAGATTTAAAAGTAACTGCAAAGATGCTCCACGTTCTATTCAGAAAGATTTGAGAAGAGGAATAGTGTCGGCAGAGTGGAGAGAAGAATACCTCATCAACATACCAATGAAAGGAGATCTGAGCAAATGTGAAAACTACAGAGGCATTACACTACTGTCAGTACCAGGAAAGGTTTTCAGCAGTGTTGTTGAACCGGATGAATGACTCAGTAGACGCCCAAATTCGAGATCAACAGGTTGGATTCCGTAAACATTGGTTGTGCACAGACCAAATCGCTACACTTTATATTATTGTTGAGCAATCAATTGAATGGAACTTGTCACTACACATCAACTTCCTTGACTATGAGAAAGCGTTTGACAATGTAGATAGGTGAACCTTATGGAACTTGATTCTCCATTATAGTGTACCCGAGGAGATCGTCAACATCATCTGGAATTCATACGACAGGCTACACTTCAAAGTCGTACATGGAGGGCGGCTGACAGACGCATTTCAAGTGAGGACCGGAGTCAGACAGAACTGATTACTTCCGCCCTTCCTCCTTCTTCTGGCGGTCGACCGGATCATGAGGACCTACATATCTCAGGGTAAGCACGGAATACTATGGATAGCTTGTATGCAGTTAGACGATTTGAACTTCGCAGATGACCTAGCCCTTCTATCACATATACAGAGACAAATGCAGGTGAGAACGGTCAGTATAGCAGCAGTCTCTACTTCAGTAGGCCTCAACATACACAAGGGAAGAATCAAGATCCTGAAATACAACACAGAGTGCAGCAACCAAATCACATTTGATGGAGAAGCTCTGGAGCAGGTGGAAATGTTCACGTACCTGACCAGCATCATTGATAAGCAAGGAAGATCTAATGCAGATATGAAGGCAATGATCGGCAAAGCAAGGCTAACATTCCTAGAGCTGAAAAACATCTGGAACTCGAAGCAACTGCCAACCAATATCAAAGCCAGAATCTTCAATACGAACGTCAAGACAGTTGCATTGTACGGAGCTGAAACTTGGAGAACTACCACAATCATCATCAAAAATGTACAAGTATTTATAAACAATTGTCCACATAAGATACTGCATGTCCGTTGGTCGAATGCCATCAGCAACATCCTACTGTGTCAGAAAACAAACCAACTTCTAGTTGAGGAGGGAATTAGGAAAAGACTCTGGGAGTAGATAGTACAAATATTGAAGAAACCATTAAACTGCATCACGAAGCAAGCACTAACTTGGAATCCTGAAGGGAAACGAAAAAGAGGAAGGTCAAGGAAAGAACACACAGGTGGAGAAAATGCCTGATATTTAACGAATTCAAATCTAAATTGGAACTGTGTGATGAATATAACAACAAGACACGACCTTAAGACACAGGAAAATAAGTAAACTTAGAGTGGTAGTGATTAGTCAGAGAAAAGCAATGATCGTTTAGAAGTAAAAATTAGAGGAAATTTCATTGTGGTTACCATAACATGAAGGAATTCGACATTTACTGACAAAAACCAGGTGGCCTGAGGTATCCCTACCAAGATAGAGAAAGAATGTATATTCAATTGAGACTTGTAACCAATCGCTCTTTGACCAAAGATTACTATTTTCGCATGGATCCATAAGGAGAAGACTGAAAATCCTGAAACAACCCAAATCAATGTCGTATTTTCTTCGGGTGACCCTAAGCCTTGTTCGAAACCACCGCTTCACCAGTCAGTAATGTACAGCGAGGTAGGGGATTGCTGAGAACACGTAAACCGTCTCCTAAATAAGTAACTCTGGAAATTCACAACCTAAATCATTTTACTAGCTTTACCAATTCCTCTACGTTTAACGTAAGTGATTTTCAGTTAACGTCCTACCATATACAAACAATGCCTCAAACATACCTACAATCAACTACTAGTTACGTACACATGTCTTCTTCTTCTTCTTATTATTATTATTTGAACACATAAATATTGGTACAAGGGGGCACCAAATATATATGCGCCACACTAAAACATGATGAACTATTTACACATGCCTTCTACACTAAAGTCAAACTTTTCCACTTATCTTCATGATTATTCACTAATTAGTTGAAGAGCATCATAAGTATAAATATTGAGGTCTGTCGTACTACTAAACACATGCTTCGGAAATCGAATTTTAACACGCAGTTTGGAGTCAAGTTTCAGGAGGCATAACGCTTTGTAAGCTTGAATCATTATTCATATGGGAGAAAATTAAGCTGAATATGAATGATTGATAGCATGAACAAAACTGAATCTAAAAGTGGATGTGGGTTGACAGTAATTAAGATGAATTTGAGTGCATTATTCATAATACCCAGTCACGCACGTTGTGGAAGGATACTTAATCACCAGTCTGTACCCATTAACATGGTTACGTCCACTGACATTTGAGCCAGTCATATATCATTTACGAAACAAGTTGTTCCTTGTGAGAAAAATGTTATACTGATAAAGACCTCTTGATATGCTCAGATAGAGTTCGAAACACGGTAACTATTCAGACAAGCGTTAACAAGAATCTTAAATAGAGAAGCAATAATTATATTTATCGTTTTCTAACTGGAAAGCTCCCAATCTATATTCTGTTTGAATGAGAATGCCCCCAAATGCCCTGGTACGGCCGACGGTGGGGAAAGTCCGCTCTCCTCGAAACGCTCTTACATGGCTACGTGCTAACAACCACTGCTAGAGAAGTCCCACTCACTACCTTTTCGTGCCGGGGTTGTCATTTATGTAATCGAGAGAATGAAAAGCAAATGTCCTGCGAATAATATTTCGTAAGCACTCACTGGAGATAATTAGTTTATTCTTTTTTTTATTCAACTGATTGAAATTTCTCTTTTAGATCAGAGTTAATGTTGGTGTTGGTGATATTATCCGTCGAGCGTTAGATTTAGTTACTGTTGTGGTACCACCAGCCTTACCTGTTGTAATGACAATAGGCGTTGTTCTGGCTCAACGACGCTTACTATCGCATGGAATATTTTGTGTCAATTCAACCGTGATCAATGTTTGTGGAGTTATCAATGTAGCTTGTTTTGATAAAGTAAGATTTTCTCGCTAATTTCGGCTGCTTATTATTATTATTATTATTATTATTATTATTATTATTATTATTATTATTAATATTATTATTATTATTATTACTATTATTATTATTTCTGACCTGCCTTTATAGAGTTAAATATGAGTGACTATTTTGTCTGATTGTATGTACCTTTAAGAATGAACCCATTTAAGTTTGTTTGTGAATACTCTGAAGATAAGGGGTTTGCTAGATTGACAACCACAACATATGATGTTCTTGCTATAACTATCTCCTCAGTGCATTTTGATTCAATTGTTAGGCTAAATCTATTGTGACGACGGACCACGGGTAAACTCGAGGAAGCTATAAGAGGCTCTGAAGGAGCCGAAGATATTCCATCCAATCACTGTTAGGAAGAATATTCTAGGATTCCTACGTGTAGCTTCCCGATTAGACAAGGCTAATAACCCCCTGTATGCAGATTGGAGGACTATAATGATGATTTTTGTTCTTACTAAAAACTATAAATACCTGACAATTTTTACCCATAATTGACACTGTTTGGAATAACATTCCTTTCACTAGTCTTCTGTCTTCTCCTTGCGACTTGGAAGGGTTTTGGCGTTCTTGTGTTCAGTTATACGCGTTATATCAAGTAATCAACCTTCGAGATATAACATCTGTCTCATCGGTTAGAAAGTATTGTTACTACACATAATAAAGATATTATTTCATACCAAGCTTAGGAGTTTTGTTATTTCACTTTTATTGTAGGAATTCCGTAATTATTTTTGAGTCGTATTGTCTATACCTAATACTTTTACCATCGCCGATATTACAACCACTCCGGGCTTCACCTTGATAATTTAATCTCTATGCCGTTGCGGTGTAGAAAGTTGGGCCGATTCATATTTGTGTTTGATGTAGTTATGTTAATGTCATCCGCTAAATAAATGTTTTTCCAAATAACAATATTCAGACTCTTCTGGTAGACTACTGATTACGGAAATAACTGATGGCAGATGATGTTATTTGGTTTTTATGGGTTGGAGATAAGGGGGATTAATGTTTAACGTACAAATCAGTAAATCACAGTTTACTATCAACATGATTGTGTCGTAACTGTACTCCTTGTAAACACCAATACTGTTCATGTACTGTAAACAAGTTGTTCAGCTAGAATTTCAAAGTATTGTGTTACAGGTTGAAACTTTGTGTGGTATAGCACAGTCTATTAGTATGTTTTAGTTGTCATATAACGAATTTACTCTGAAGTCTAGTGTTTTTCTAAAAGATTTTTCTATATATTACTGGTAGTTTGACTGAGTGAACTTGTAATTTCATTCCTTTCAAAAACAAGAATTACGTGACGTTATAAGAAGAAGGCAAAGTTATTAGAAATATTCGTGAATTAAATAATGTATTCCCTATTTCGGTAGCTTCTTTCGTTGAACATGTTACTGATCGAATGTACCTCTTTCTATGTAGTTTCAATAACTTTGAGTGGTTTATTTGCCGATTTGCTTAGAAAGAAAACTGGACGGAGTTCATTTGAATAGGACTTAACGAACCTGATAAGTCTTGCGATTTGAATGCTATACTCGATTCCTAAGCTATTCTTGAAAACCCCAAGCTAGAACTATACAGTGACTTGAACACGAGAGAGAAAGCACAAAGTATGCGAAAAGTACTTTACTCCAAGGTTCATTTTTGTACAGAAAAACATGGGTATTTATAGATGTTAACATTTGTTGAATCAACATCATATTTTGGCCAATCCGCTAAAAGACATGCTACTGACCAATAGTAGCACGCCACGTTGGCATTCTAGAAAGCTCCATCGTGCTCTGATTGGCTAAGACTCTTTGGCTCCTTCAGGGCCTCCGGAGGCTCTGTTGCAGTTCTCGGAAAGCCGATAAATTAATTTCTAATTTGCATACCGAGCTGGAAATTGACTGTGGTACATATGAATGTGTTGATAAAAGCCTCTATGAATCCTCAGCAAACCATAATTTAAACGAAACGGCAGTCATTCATGTCCCTCCCAGTGATCCAGAAATGTCCATTTCAGAGACACGCCCTGTCGTGTGTTCAAATCCTATTGCTCCTGAAGCACCATGTACAAACACTGACTCGTCCAGCTCACAAGAAATCGACGTCTTATTAAATGCTGATGGAATTACTACAGTAGCCGCCCACGGACAAACAGAAAATAAATCAACCAGCATAATTAAGACAGATACACCAAATGCAGCTCATCATTCTACGACAAAAGCATATGATCAATCTACTTATCGCGGTTCTCTAGTTGTTCTATCAGGTATGAGTTATCTAAATGATTCACATGCCTTCGATCAAATTTCTTACAAAAATGAGAAAAATTTGTCGGGTGCATCAAAAGATAATCAAGAACCTGGTGCAGTTTTGTTGAATGCTGATTATCATAGTGATCCATTATCTACTAAAGATTCGAACTCCGATGATTTCGAACTAAATGGCGTTTATCCTCACTATCTGGTCAGTCTTACTGGATCCCCTGTTCAAAATGTTTTAAATACAGTCAAATTAATTGTAAATTGGGTATATGAGGAACCAACATTATTTCGTGAGGGAGGATGGACCCGGGAAACTTATATTCCGGACATCAGGTCCGGATCTTCAAAAAAGGGGAGGTGTTGGGGCATTCAGAAAATACCACAGAAATAATCTGGTGCTATTCCTGAATGAGGAATAGTGTCATTTCCCCATTGGTCAACATTCTTCCAATGTGTCATTTCCCTATTGGTCAATATTTATTTGTGTCATTTCCTGAAGGTTAAATCTTGTACAAATGTTATTTTCTATTTTATGGTACGTTGTGGTCTGTTTGATTGCTATATAAACAGAGTATGTTTGAAATACAATGATTCATATCTCCGAGGCTGAGACTTGTGTTCTGGATTCAATTGGCTGGGCTAGACACGGAAACAGGGCCAATCAGGAGTCTAGGCTGCTCGCTTGCGTCAGTGTTTCGATCGATAATACGCTGCTCTCTAATAGGCGGATCACACGTTATAACAGAACCTTAAATAGGTCTAATTTCAAATGGTAATATTACTTCATTCCACGATTTCGCCAACTAGCATTTTGACATGTAATAAAGTATATAGACTACTACAAATGTAGTTGTTATCCACTCAGCTTAAAATAGCCTCCATGATCGCACTCACATCCACCTCATACTGTTGCAGTGTTTTTGAAATACATATATTTTCTGGTTAAAATTCTATACTTTGTTTTTTTCGGTGTGTATATATTTGAAAACAGTGCAAACTTATACCAAGTTCGCAAGGTGAATTATTTAATGAGTTGTATATCGTATAAATAAAATAGTTGACTATTTACATCCATGTATTTCATAACGGACTGAAAATCTACCAATTTTCTAAGTCTCAAATGTATTGAATATTCAAATTATTGGGTGGCCAATAATGCAAACTGTGTATTAATTCCAACAATATTTATTTTCTTCTGCACTTTTGTTTATATATGGGTGGATGAAATGTGAAAAGTCCCATTCGGTAATTAGGTAATTATATATGACTTAGATATTTTTTGTGGCTTAGTGTTTCATGAAAACAATCCATCTACTCATTTTGCATATCACTAGTGTTTTATAAGTTGTTTTCATGTTGCTTACTAATAATGATTGTGTTTACCTTTCGAATTTCGGATTGGATCAGAATAAATATTGATTTTCTACTTATCTCTGTTAATTGTTGGATATCGTGTTTTTCCTTTAGATGTTACAAGCTAATGTAATTTTCCTCGATTGTGTTTGTTGGAGAACGTCAGTAATTCTTCCGAAATTCCCTTAGAAGTTAGTAAACGTCTCAACACACTTTGTCCTTCCGACGTTCAATAGAAACATTCACGAGGATTTTAGAAGCACGACTTATGATGTGTTTTATCCTGCCTAGATAATTACTGATTATGTCACCACACAAAGTTAAACATGCTTCGAGAACATCAAGGTCATCTATAAACCTGTAGTTACATCTATTTTCTGCACGTGGACCAACCTTGAAACTAGAGGTTCTTTTGATACTTTCCGACTGCTTTTTTGTGTTTGAGGTTCAAGTGAAAGAAATTCTTGTTGAGTGGGTAGCGGTTAGAAAGTCAGTATCAAGTATTAAGTTATTCAGTAATAAGGTTTGAGATCTAAATGGACTATACATCTTTACCTTTATTTCATGTTTCTTCATAGACGGGTACTTTAACAGAAGATGGTTTGGATATGTGGGGTATTATTCCTTATGAAGATGGTTTATTTGGAGATCCGGAATTAGAACCATCAGAGTTGGATAATGGCCCTCTAATGGAATGTTTAGCGACTTGTCATTCATTGACATTGATTGAAGGCGTTCTGTCTGGAGATCCTCTGGACTTAAAGATGTTCCAGTCAACTAAATGGGTAAGGATTGTAGATGGTTCTAGTTTTTTTTCTACTCACAATTCTTACTTCTCTGAAACCTAAATGTCGTAGTTACTTTGAGGTTGTTGTCAGATTTGCACATCATAACATGTGAACTAACGTACAAGATATTTTTGTCACAGGCACGAAGGTTCTGATTGTGCGTTCCCGCTGATAGAATGAGGGTTTGGAAAGTGGTCGGCTTTGAACGTAGTTGACTGTGACCCCACCGATGGTTTCAGCCATCTTTTGAGTGTTTGCCAGGACGTTAGTCAAAATCAGTTTGCCTAGAAAATTCTTGAAGCAAGGAGATTCGACAACCTTGACCTGTTAAGCATTGTGGTAGATCCACATACAACAGAATGATCCTCAAACTGTATAAGACCGAATTTCCGGATTTTATTTCTGACAGTTATCAAATATATTTAGATAAAATACAAATTTGGGTACATTGAGGCGTATTTTCCAAAATATCACAGAAGTTTATTTAGAGGATGTATGTGTATGTGTGTAGGTCTCCAACAACATGTTTATTGACGTAAACAAATTGCTTGTCGATCGCGTTTTCGTTTTGTGTTGTTTTTGTCAGGAACTTATTGAAGAAGCTGCTGATCACTGTAAATTTGAAATGGCTGTCCCTGCTATCGTACGTCCATCGAGTAAAACCAGTTTGACGGAAAAGACTTCTCAAAAATTCAATGGTGATGTAAGTTATGTCGTGTAGTTAGGTTGGTGTCTTTACACTACCGTTTCTTGTACACTTGATATAAAATACCAATTATTCCAACCTGAGAGGGTCGACGTATGTTCTGATGATAGAGTGTGGTTTAGTGTTGATTTTTGTGCTGGACATAGCAACTGCTCTGGTCTATGTTGTCTTGTCCTACTGAACTGTCTTGTCGTTTATTGTCAGTTCAGTAATTCAATTTCGCGATACGCCTTCACTCTGGAGTAAGTTTTTGAAATTTCCCAAAGTCAGACTAAATGAAACTTTTAGTGATGCTAGGAAAAGTTAACCGTGAATATTTTTCTTGCAGTTAAGTCCCAAACCATAAAAATAAAGAAGGCCTGAATGTGGAATACTTTACTCTTCTTTGCAACGAGATGGTAATGAATTCTTATGATCGTTGTTTACGTACACTTTGAATGTTACTGGGAAACAAGAGAGCTTAGTGTATTAGAAATATCATCAGAATAAACTGAATAAATAAAACTGCATGAGAGCCTGTTGGGGATATGTACAAACTAAAGATTCCAGGAGAGAAAACTTCTTAATCTCAATTCGTATGATATAACTCATAGAGTAGTAACGGTGCTCATTTATGTTATATTTTTTGAGGAAGGGTGTCGACGATAGCTATTTTTCGCTGTAGTCCATTTAACCGATTGGCTTACAAAGCCACCTACATTTACGTTCCTATATCCATTGACTAAGTGTAGCTGTAAATAAGAAACCGATATAGGGCTTGATTTCTGTAGCGTTATGTAAGCCTTCACCTCTATTAAGAAAGATTTCCAATCATGTTTTATTTCACTATGTTAAGCTATAAGTGAACGTCAATTGTTGCTACTAAGGTATCTGGTTTGACATAGTTTGCACAGGTATTCACAAAATAGTCGTTTATACGTTTTCATGGTTAAGCTCTTTAGTGATCAAACCTATTTTCAAGTACTGTTGTTATGTTTCGGCATCCTAAAACTTATTGGAATTAAGTATCATGGTCACTACTTGCACTTATGGACTTACGGTATCAAATTTCTTAACATAATGAATATCTGAATGCAACGCGGATGATTTTGGTAAACAACATTTATAGTGTTCGGAAAGCATAGATGGATAGGTAGCTTATTCCAATAGATTATAATACTTTTAGAGTTTGAGCTTGCAGGCCAGCTGAGTAAATTACGATTTCTTTCTTTTCTCTGTTTTATAAAAATGCTTTTTATTGAAATCGAATATCCTGATTACACACACTTGTAGGACATTCCATATGAAGTGGGTATCTTACGTCAATTTCCATTCAGTTCTTCATTACAACGTATGTCTGTGATTACTCGTGCTCTCAATCAAAATCATTTCAACATCTATACTAAAGGTGCACCTGAAACTATTGAATTATTGTGCAGATGTGATACTAGTAAGTAAAATGTGAAGATTGTCAATAATAATTTTTTCTAATGTTAATACAATCGGTCAGTTATATGCAACGTTAAACCTATCACAAACATATATCAACACAAGTTCCTACACCATTTTAACACTCTGAGACGAAATGATAAACATGTATACCAAAGTGGTATTAACATTATGTACAATATTGTTCAAGAAAGTTTCTTGAATTCGTTTTAGAGCTGAAGTTGTAAAAGTAAATAAGCAATTGAATGTATGTTGACCTTTATAAGCGATTCGGAGTCATTCCACCTAGCATCCTTAACCACTGATTGTGCCGACCAGGTTGTATGCACCTACCAACGTGTCTGAGACCAACAGTCAGTGACTTCGTGGACTGATCGTACTTGTCGATTTGACAGCCGCTGGTTATACTACCCGAAATCTTACATCGAAGTAGGGGGTTGTTTTGCGGCTTAAGACATGTTACAACTACCTTGGTCGATAAACGTTCATTGATTACCCAGTACGTAACTATTGCATCGTTCGCTCGGTTGTCGTAAAATAAATAAACCATGATTCGAAGAGATCTATAATCAAATACTAGTAACCTGTAGGACATCCTCTTTGAGTAGCCACGTTTCATAGCCATTAAATACCGCGAAACAAGCCAGTGCTCACTATACTCTTTTCTTGTCAAAGACTGACCTATCACTTACGCCACAGGCGACACTTGGTGATAAAAGCCAACTGACCTTTTTGATTTCGCTCTCAAATTTCGTTAGACGCCAACCCACGAAGATAGATGATATCCTTCGATAAATGAAATCGTCGGGACACACTCTACGACTTGACCGTCTGTGATCAGATTAAAAATTGACGCAGGCCAATGCTGAAGCAAAATATTTGTATTATACATTTTGAAACAATTACTGAACTGAATGGAATTTTTATTTCTATGCGGAATGTTTGTTTGTTCAGCAGTGTTTCATTTAGTTAGAAATTCTAATTGTGCACAAACATAGTTATACATTTTGCATATGAAATAGTTACATTCTGATTGACGTCGTACAAGATCGATGTAATACATTTGTCGGTTGGTTGTTTGTAACTCTCACTATTTAGTGTAGTCGCTACACTTAGTTAAACGACACTCAGACACACTGTTCAGACTTACAATTTCCTCCAGTAATTAGGATCGTTTTCTTGCTCAATCAAATGATTGGTTTATTTGTCTAGTTTTGCTTGTATATTGATCTGGTGCCAACAGCCGCGGTAACTCTAGGTCCAAAATAGTATATTGTAGTTGCTTCAGTTAAAATGCTCGTAGTTGGATCTGGGTCGTGCGGTCGCATGCCGTTGCTTGTTCACGGTTTTGGGTACGATCAGGATCGGTGTTTTGCTCGGTGTAGTGACCTGTCGACATGCTTCCGGATGCCTTTAAACGGGTGTCGAGAACGGACGGCATCTCTACTTTGGACAAATTTGAGTGCTCAAAGCAGGCCTATGCGCCTGAAAATTCTTTCATGGAATAATGAAATAGAACTTAGTTTCTGTTTGAATGAAGCATACACCTGGCCTGGTGGTATTTACCCTAAGCTTCAGTGGTTATTGATTTGAATGAATTGAAATTTTTTATTTAATTTTGGTAAGTTGTATGCAGAATAAATGCATACTTCAGAGTTTTCTTTTCAAGAAAAAAATAGATACATAATTCTGTTTACCACATTATCTGGTACTAAAATAATTGTCTATTTCTCTCCGATGACCTCCGTTTTGCCTGATTAAAATATTTTTCTTTTCTTAATTAAACTTTCCATTTGAGTCCGGAATTCTTTCATTCTATGAAAAAGTTTATTATATGTTTTTATTAATATAGTGTTGCCAATATCTTTTGAAATTCTGAAGATTCTTTACTATATTTTTGCGTTTTTTCTAGGCCTTGTACTTTTGTTGTTATTGTTATTGCTATTTCAACTTGTATAGCTACTGTGCTGTTAATTTTCCTTGTTTCTTAGATTATTTAATTAGAAGAGTTTCAATATTCTCTTCATTTGGTGTATTGTTTATAAGTTTTAGCCGAGATTAAAGTATAGGGAACAGACTAAAACAACAGCGAAGAATAAAAGGCAATAATATTACAAATTGTAAACGAATCTTACATAATTATTGAATTTATTGAATTCCTTTCCATGTTAATATGCTTGTTAATTGAGAAAGCAACGATATAAAAACTCATCCTTATAGACACAAGTTCTTCGTTTTCTCTAAACCTTCATAGGGAACTAAAAAGACTTTAATGAGTCCTTTCTTCGATGTTGGTCAAGATTAAGTAATTAGGGTAAGGATTGGAGGTTTAGAATTAGGATTTTTACCACAAACTTACATTAACTATGATGCAACAATTCTCTGTACAAGGTATAGTCCGAATAGTTCGTCCATAAAACACGTTGTCACCAGGTTAGGATTTAGTTCAGGATTAATAGTTTTGGGTTAAAATTTAAGGGTAACGTTGATTTGTTTCTATACTTTACTCTTACTATAAAGACAAATATATTTCGTTACATTGTCATTTTTCGTAAATGTACAGTCATTAGCGAAACATTGGAACTGGAATAAAATGTCAACTAAAACCAAAACGTTAAAAGTTTTTTCTCTTCATCGGACAAATATCTGGTTTATACGGGCGTTTATTGGTAACTTTGATTCTCTGTTAATCCTTATATTAAAATACAGTGTTTTATTCAAATAAATGTCAACGGGTTCAACTGATGTTGCTTTCAGATTACTCCCTGATAAAGTTGTATATCAGTTGTGTTTGTTAGGAACTTCAGTTATTGTTTTCTTCTGTTCTTTAGTTCCTAGAGATTTCCATTCTACTCTGTTGGAATACACACGTGAAGGTTATCGAGTTTTAGCGTTAGCTTGGAAACCATTGAAAGCAACCTATACAAAAGTTTTGCACGTATCTAGGGAGTGTGTTGAACAGAATTTACGATTTCTTGGTCTACTGATCATGGAGAACCGTTTGAAACCGGAAACAACTCAAGTGATTAAAACTTTAAGATATGCCAATATTCGACCTGTAATGGTGACTGGTATGTTTCTTTCTCATTGATGTGATTGTTTTCAATGTGATTTCTCTTGGAGGTGATCTTTTAGATTGTTTTCTCTAATAGTTACTAACATCAGTCTACATAGATAGACGTTGAGCCTGAAATTGTAATATTCTGAATCTGTATAAATGTACTGGTCACCTTCAAAGTATATTATTATTATTATTATTATTATTATTATTATTATTATTATTATTTTATATCTGAACCTTAACCCTTGGATATCGAATTAGTCTGTCACGGTCAAACTAATAAGCTACACGCTTGAGTCTGTTATCTGTCTAAGCCCATATTTAGTGAGCAGTGTCTCTCTAATGTGGTGCTTTTTTGATTGTCTTATTCCAATAATTCCAGTTAACCATGATATCATTATGGTGGAGGATTGTAATGCATATTAAATTGAAATAGTTTGCGTGATTTTCTTTCAATTTTTGTGACTCAATTGAACTTCGTAAATTAATAATTCTTGTTAATTACAGTTTATGTTTGTTAGTAATATCAATTGACAAAATGTGTTGTTGCTCATCATTCAACCTTCTTACTTAGGTGATAATATGTTGACTGCATTGTCAGTAGCTCGAGATTGCGAGATGATCGATGAACTGGATCGTATTATTCTTGTGTCTGCAAAACCACCACCATTTCCTCCTCATGTTCAGTCATCTAGTCCGAATGATTCTGTGACTTGTTCTACCAAAGTTGATCTACCAAGTGATCAACAACACAGTCATACTTCTTCGAATCATATTAGTTTACCATTTGTTTCGTTGACACAGTCACAAGGAACAAGAAGCAACAATAGACCACGTACACATTCAAGTTTTAATGCAGCAAATTGTGTATTTGAGGAAAACTTCTTCAATCAACAATACGATTCATTAGTTGAATTTCATTATGCTGAAGATTTACACAAACCAGTCACTGAAGTGACAGCTACAACTGAAACAGGAACAACGAGAAAATCTCATAGACCTCAGCCTGTTAATAATACTTCGACTGAAACTGATGTTGATCCGCACACGTTCTCTGTAAGGAGTGGTAGGAAATCTCGAAAACTGATGCATCGCTTATGTGAAGATGTTCCATGTGTGTAAGTTCATATGAATTCGTTTGTGAAAATCTGCTACTAAACCAATATTTATTTTCCCATTATGTAAATGTAATCGCTTTCATCTAGACTGTTTAGAAAACCCTCTAGGAACGACGTCATCAGTGATCATTCTACTGTGTATTCCTTATCTATGTATCTGCTTTATATTTGCCTCTTAATTAATGTAGACCTTGAACCATTTAGGAGGTAATTTTTCCATCTTCCTATAGACTTATATATTTACCAAACAACTACAAATACGACTGAACAGCCTGAGTAAATGTTATTGCTTTTGTTGACCAACATTGACAACCAGATCCTATCTCTACCTTACTTGTACCTTAAAATCTCTGAACTTCAAGTTGTATGCTGACAACTCAGCACCTGGATTATTCATGAATAACATCTTGAATCAGTTGGGATGTTCTAAATTTTGATCTGTATTTAGTTTTTGACTATGTGTATGGAGTACGTAGTCAACCATACGATTACTTACTTTCCTATGTTTCAAGCCATATTTCGATATGTAAGTTGTTTGTATTATACAATTATGCGTTCACAGATACTGTTAAAAGTTAGTTGAAAAACAGAGCAGTTCGCAAGTAACGATGATAATTCAATCACTAATTTCAGAAGTGTTTACTCAACCTTGAACTAATCTGGATCGTGTGACATCTACAACATAGTAAATAAGGATTTATTGTTTAGATGTTCTTGAAATTACTAGAAGTTATGTGATCAGAAGTCATTGGAGTCATCGCGCGGATTTCCGTTCACCACTGTATGATAGTTCGAATTTAAGTAACTAGAGGCAAGACGTTATGATATAAACATCCTGACTGTTGAGTACTATAGGTTTGCATGAATGATGTCTCCCCCGAAACGATGAATTCATGATTAAGAGATTCCAGTTTGATGTATTAGGTGGCCAGTTCTAATTCCGTTGCACATTACTTCGTTAATGTTTGCCACAAACTGTATGCTGAGTACGTTAATCATTATTCGACTAACCAGCTTCTTGAATTACGTTTACTGACAATATGTAAACCGAGTTAGCAATTCATCAAATAAAGTTTCCCTGGTGTTCTTGTGTTGTGGTGCGCTTCTTATATTGATATAATAAGTAGTATATAACGCGACTTTTAAACGTAATGTCTGGCAGCATAAGATGGGGGAAAATCAAGAGAGGAAGGGCGGGAACACAATGTAATTTGTATGAAAACTCATGAACAATGAAATGTCAGTTAATGGATTGATATTTGCAACAGGAACAGTTCAGTTTGATTTGAAGGATTGATATTTTGCAAATTAACGATTTAATATATGGTTTTTCTATTTTACCAATTAACTCTGTAATTTGAGACATATACAATTCGGTTGTCCTCATCAGTGTTCTGCTTCACTACAGTGTGACCGCAGTGATCTGAAGCTATTCACAACTCAAATGTCTCACTGTCCATTAATTGTTTTTTTGAGGAATACTTGTAAATCTGTTAAATTCCACGATTATCGTTTGTGTGTATTTGTTTGTTTTAATTTGATTTTCGTCCAGTTCACGGGGATGTGAACAGCATTCCTCACCGTCTTCAAGTCCACTGACAGATATAACTTCGGTGCCCAATGTTTCAGTGAATGGTCAACTTCATTCTTCTTCATCCGATCAACGACAACGTCACCACTATGGAATAGGAAACAGTGGATGTTATTTGAAAGATGATCTGCATTCGGTATCAAATCGTCGTTTGAATCCCACTCATTCTGTATCTATAAAGATGCTCGATCGACCTGATTTCCACCTGGCTATGTCTGGTAAAACATGGGCTATCATACGAGAATATTATCCCTGGCTTATACCAAAGGTGAGTAATAATGGGATTATCAATGTATATCGAAGATAGTTTTAAAATGGACATGATCCTTCGACTAATTCACTGAGGTGAACTCGTATTGCTTAGTGATCGTTAGTTAGGTGTTATGTTCAAACCTCCTATCATTTGTGTAGAGAAATGTATTATTCACACAGCAGATGTGTTTTATGTAACTCAAGCATTATGTGGGTTGATAAGGAATGATATTAAACCAATAATGGACATATTGTTATCCATTATGATATAATTTTTATTGTATAAGGGATACATTTATCAAAGTATTGCCAAAATGTATGCTAAAGTTCAAAATAATGTATGTATGTGTACTTGTCACCAGACGATGTTTAGACGTTCGTTGTTTGAAACACTTCATTATTGTAACATACTTGATTGCTTGATCTTTAATTTTGCGTACTTTCTTATACAAAATACATTCAATGTACAGTCAAAACAGTGTGATAACATAGTGTTGTGGCATAAACAAGTTTTATGCTGTTTTACTGAAATGGAAAACGCACCCAATTTTCAATTTGATATCCACACATCTTACAGTGTGTACATAATTACATTTACGTCAATGTAATACACAGTATTTTTTCAACAGTACTAACTAAATAAGTATTTTTCAGCAAAATTTGGATAGGCGAAACGTCGTTGTATTTCATTAGTCTCACGATTTTCAGACCTATTTTGTTTGTTCTAAACTGATCTGATCTCAACACGTATTTCTGAAAGGTGATCTGTACTACCGAATGCTTGGTAAGGCCAGGAGAAGAAGTCAAATGATAGTCTTTTACTACACTTTTCTGCATACCATTTCATGTTTCTTTAAAGATTTATCAACCTTTAAATATATTTTTGGTTTCGAACCGTGAGCATTTCAATTTTAACAGCATTGTTGTGTTTAGATTAGCTTCTAATTACTTTTCCTCTCTCTCTCTCTTTTCCTTTCTCTGTGTGTGTGTGTTTCTCAGCTTGTAGTCAAAGGTACCGTGTTTGCTCGTTTTCGTCCGGAACAAAAAGCTCAACTGATTGAATCACTTCAATCAGTTGGTTATTTTGTTTCAATGTGTGGTGATGGCGCTAACGATTGTGGTGCATTGAAAGTAGCACATGCTGGAATTGCATTAAGCGAAGCTGAAGCTAGTGTTGCCAGTCCTTTCACGTCGAAGCAACAAAATATTACTTGTGTGCCCACACTTATTCGTGAAGGTCGTTGCGCGTTGACTACCAGTTTTGGTGTATTTAAATTTATGGTTGGTTATTCAATGATTCAATTTTTCTCTGTTATACTTCTATATTATGTAAGTTTGGTTTTGGTATTTCTCTTTACTTTCTTTAGTTTAAACACAAAACGAAGAATATGCTTTTTTAATAAATGTTAGTCTGGTTCAACAATTGTTATTGGTATATAATAGATATTACTGTTTTTTAATCTGGTTTTGTGATTCCACGTCAAATACTTTTGTGTAGTAATTGAAATTACTTGATGAAACTATAATCTATGGACGAACCTATCGGATTTGGGATAACAAGTTTTGAATCTTGGCGCGAAATTTTCCATCCGTTTGGCTAAACAGCGTTTTGGCATTATAGCGGATGTCAGTTCGTGATGAAAACCCTAAATCGAATTCCTAATCCTAACCATCAATTGTAAATCATAATCCTCATTCTTCAATTTGTTGGATAACCCTCATTTAGCTCTATTAAGTAGATGGACATTCTCAAGGTCACATTAGTGTTACTCAAAGGTCGTCCATAAATTATAATCTCATCAATTAATTTATTGTCATTCGTGTTCCTTCGTAGTAGAAATAGTAGAATTTCTTTGTCATTAGTGAGAGTGAATTGGACAATTAAACAATGGGAAGAGTGGATACATAAAAGTTGCAAAACAAAATGTGGTTTTTTTCCTGGTAAAATCACATTATTAAGAGAAGTAAACAATAAGAGGAGCTCTATTATGTATTTCAGTTTCCTGCATCGGTTATAATATGGAAATATTTAAACTAAAAATCTACACACTTGATCTATGTTTGAAATCTCTATTTATTTATTTACATAACCACATTTGAATAGTATTTTCGTAGTTATAAATGAGCAAACAGATGATTGCTCATTTTGATTGTTTATCTGCTTTGCTTCGATGATTACATCAATATCACCAGACTGTTTTGGCTGGAATGAAGTTTAGTTAGTAAATATGTGATTATGCTGGCTGAATCGCTGATTGCTTACTAGGTGAATTCAAGATCCCAGTTGTATATCGATTTGTTTTACACGAATTATATTGATTGGTATGCGACTGACCTGTTTAATTTATTTTTTCCTGTCGTAAACGACTTGTAATTATGTTTTAAGTATGAGCGATTTCATGACTTAGTAAATTAATTCTACTTGTTGTTTACCGGTATTTGGTTTTCAGACATCATGTTAATAGATTAATTAGTGCTAAGTAGGACTTTGACAGTTCTTATATCATAAATCTTTATCTACTTTCCTCGTGTTTTTACTTGCGTTGTGCGATTCAAGGTTTCCTCGTAGTCAATGTCGGTTTATCTCCAATGATCATTTCTATGCAAAAGACTCAACCTATTTTGTGTATATTTATGGTGGTAATCGCACTAAACAGTTTATATACTGTTTGTGTAGGAGACGGTGATGCTACCAGGGTTCTTAAGTTGACGTGATGGAGTAGGATTCCAGCGAGCTACTACTTTCTTGTAAGCCAAATGCTCTAACCGATAAACTGCTGTCTATGCATCATTGGAATTGGAAAAAGTATGATTGCTGGTGTAAGATCAATTGTTCTTATCTGGGAGTTGAATAAACGGTTGTTTTGAATACAATCGTAGTAGTAATAATAGTATTAATAGTGCTTACTAGGGAGGGTTCTCAACCACCAGTCAAATTCTTTCCCTTTTGTCATCTACTGATTCCTTTATGAACACGTTTTGAATCCATTTGACGAATTCAAATAGATTGACACTGACGACAAATAGCGAGAAGACTTGAGTTTGATTGTTGTATGATTATACACTTCCCTTCCAACCCAGTGTTTGACTGGTCATACCATGATTAACGTGCTGAATGAACTCATCAACCGTGTGCCTGAATTATTTATTATTTTAACACATAGATATTGGTACAACAAGGCACCAAATACATATGCGCCACACAAATCTCATTTGGTTTGTGCGAGGGCTGTGATACTGCCCGGGTGCCTTAGTCGAAGCAGGTGGTTTTCTTAGGGAGCCCCACCCCGAGCCTTCGACCTGAAGATCTGATCCACAAGGCAGTGGGGCATCGTAGGGAGATGCAGTCCCATGGTAGCCGGTGACCAACGATTGGTTCATACTCCATTTGTTCCGTCAGGATACTGGAACCCATGTGCACCATTGATTTGGGATCCGGTTAAAGCGCCGGACATTCGCTTTTCGTCCTCTCATTTTCGTAAACAACACCTGTGTCACAAGAAAGCAGTGAGTAGGACTTCCCTGGCAGAGGCTATATACGCGTGGCCATGTGAGAGCATTTCGAGAGGGAGAGTGGACTCTCCTCACTCTCGGCCGTACCAGGGCATTTGGGGGCCTGAATTATACTTAAATATACATTATATTTGCACATTTATTCTCATTTTAGAATGTAAATCAAGACAAATTTTTTAAGTAGGTATTAATCATGTTCAGTAGAATATTAACATCTTTCTACGAATCGTAATTGTACATGAAGTGTTTCATTTATCGAAAGGTAATGTAATTTGATAACGAAGCAAAATAATAAAACCCGATTCCAAATTTAGCACTTGTTTTCTTAGTTCATTTTGTTTTGGCTGGTAGTTGTAGTGGTACTTTTCATACAATTTTTTGTTTCTTTCCATCTTTCTCACTAGATTGGCAGTAATATTTCTGACCTGCAATATATGTTTATCGACTTCTTTGTCATCACCACTTTGGGTATCACGTGTAAGTTGAGAAAGTATTTATTTGTTCACTGACTAGTGTATGTCGGTGTTCTGGTATTCATCCTGTCTGGGTTGATAGATAACTTTAATTCGGATGTCAAAGGTTTCTTTGATGAATTTGTTTGTTTTTCTTCACTACCCATCTTATTGGTTTTCTGTTTGTTTGTTCAACCGTCGGAGAAAACTGAAAATATTTAGTGGGTTACTTACTGTTACCATTATTCTTTAAACTGTGTGTTTGTGTATGAATACCATGGTGGATTTCAAAGTTCAATTTAAACAATTTGTCGATATGTTTCTATGTATTTTTACTGTATTACGTGAATGTGAGGACATGTATAATATCAGGCGTATTCTTCAATAAGTCGGTAACACTTGTGCAAGAAATGTTGAAAATTGAGGTAATGTTGAAAACCTAGGAACACTGGATGTTCGTTTCATTCTAGTATGGGGCTCCTTAACAGTGCTCATTCATGATTCTGCAACCAATAATCGAACGCAGGACACTCGATCACGAGCGTGATATGGAAAAACATTCAACGATCTTCTCAACCCCATACCGATAGAAAATTTCGGTCAAATATTCTCCTCATCTGTTGTGTTGGATGTTTAGATGTAGACAACAGAGAACCTGAGAACTCACTTTTGTCTACTTGCAATCCTTGTTTTCATCATGCTGACAACATTCACTTGATTGATTTTTCAGACGGATAATTTATTCTGATCTACAATTGGATATTTCACTTAAAGCCTCACGAATAGATGACCTTACTCGAACTATCGCACCTTATGTGGATAAGCAGATTGATTTGTGCTTCCTTAATTTCACCTTAGTTTCTCTCTATCCATTCGGAAATCATTGAAAATTCACGACTACAACTGGGTTTGTTCAGCAGAATTTCTCTCTTATCGAAAATAATCCCTGGAATATATTCATGTTCTAAATAGCAGACACTGTCTACTTATCGCGGTTGAGTTCATTTTATTTTTGAAACATGAGCTAATCCAAGCCACATTATTATCTTTCATCGACACGTCACTAAATTCAATTGGATTTGAACATGAACTTAAAAATTGTATATGATTGTCAGTGTTCAGGTAGAACGACTACTCTGTTGTGATAGATCTCATTGAAGTTCATGTGGTAAATACGAATGTAATTACTTTCAACGGCATAATTTCTCTATACTGCAATACTGTTGAATGCTGTTCATGTTGGATTGTCGATTGTCCTGAGAAGTCGATTAAACATGTACAGCAGATATACTTTTACATGACTACCAGGTAGGTAACATTAGCACGAAGAAGACTGAAAGAGAACCGTGTCAAGTTGAGACATAGTTGCAAAACGAGAAAATCATTTATGTGATCTGATTGGTGTAGAACGTTTGTTTGTATGCAAAACGTCAAGTTTCATGAAGCAAAGTGTTTTTCATGCAAGTGGTCTAGCCTAAATTATTTAAATGATACGATGGTAATTCTCCGTAATTTCATGAATATTGTTTACTGGTTATCTTTTTAAAAAAATGTATTGACTTTTTTCATTAGTTGGTTATACTTCGGCGTATCCTCGTCTCTCGGTGGAACCTCCTGGGATGCGACTAGTGTCAACTGTGACCTTGTTATCATTGGGTTTGCAGTTACTCACTTGTGGTCTTGTACAATTTGCAGTCTTTGTGTTTACTCGACTACAACCATGGTTAGTGAATATGTTTCTATTGTTGTGATGTTTATCTGTAGCATCCGTTTGTATTGGTTGTTGCGTTAATATCTGTTTTAAACACCTATTAGTGCATTAACTTGATAACTGTAATGAAATCGATGAATTATGTTGCTTCGAAAATTACTTAAGACTTATTGGAATATTGCTAAAGGAACATATGGACTACTGTTATTTACTCGTAACATCTTGTTAGCGATGACCCGCTAGGTAGTATTACTGTGTGGACAGACTTTTATGGATTGATTTAGCGGTCTTTTCATTGTAAAGCATGTTGTCGCTTCATGAGACTCCTTTGATTACTATCATCATTATCGTTTATTTCTTTGAAGGTATTTACCACTGTTTACTTATCATGAAGATTATGAATTAAAAAATTACGAAAATACGGCCATATTCTCCGTATCTGTCTATCAATATATTATATTGGCTGTTGTATTCTCTAAATCTGCACCATATCGTCGGTCAATTTTTTCTAATCGTAAGTTGTTTCTTTCTAATTATTGTCTTATATTGTCCAAATTATTAGTATTATCATTATTATTATTATTTGTTTGATCTCTCATAATTGGATTGGTATTTTAACAATGGATTTGTTTTCTGACGACTGTTATCAGCTAGTACGAAACCTAGGTTTAGTGTCAGAAGATGATTTATGCGATGACAAGTTATTTTGATGAAAAACTAGTTTCCAACTTGATCGATATAATCAATGCACAAATGCACTGACTGTATACAGATGGTAGAAGGTAATTTGTATCACTCACATTTCACATGATAGTGTTAGAGGAGGAGGAAATTCGATTTTATGTTTGTCTCTTGTGTGGTGACTTACCATATTCCTAAAATTGTTCGGTGACCTTCGTTTGCCAACTAAGGCTATTGTATTTTCGTATAGATGATATGTTCATTTCATTGTCGATCTGATGTGTAAATCAGGACAGTCGCAACGAAATTGAAATGTGTGAAGCTTTTGAATAGTAGCTGTCTGGAGTTATTAGCTCAGTGCATATCGCATTAAGCGTTTGATGCGTAGGCATTGTGTTCGAGTCACAACGTGAAGATCAACACTGGGATGCAGGTTTATCCAGCTGAAGAGTGCCATGGAGGACGGAATGTGTGTTCTAAATTCCACTGTCAGCCACAATCGTCCTATTGTATACAACTTCCATAAGTTCTCCTTGTCTTTACTATTGATTGGGACAGATAACAGTATGGATTTCTCTTTATGTTCACAATCATATTATGTGTATTGTTGCATGTAATAAATGGTTATATTATGCATAAACGTCAAGAATATGTTGATAATTTTAGGTAAATATTTTTTCACTGTGGCTGTAACTAATGCGCAATTGTTATTTTCTCTATGACTTTCCAATTCTATAGATTTATTCGTTGTCATCCTTATTGCATGTATTGCCGGATCACTATACTTAACATCTCATCCAGCTCGTGTGGTTCGCAAATTATTCGAAGTAAGATTTCGGTGATCTTATTTGAGGACGAAGCACTGTGTCACAGTTATTCTTATTAGGTTGCAGACTGATTATATTGATTTTCATTGATTAACAATATACTGGCCATTCTATTTTTTAAACTATACGCATTCTCCGCGAGACCTGGAGTGAGGATCGTGGTTTAGATTCCCGGAGTGTTTATGGGTACGAACTTTTGAGATGTCCTCTACGTGGCTGAAACGGCTATCGAATGCCTCCTGGTTTTTAGTGATACTGTTAAGTCGGTTTTCCGAGAACTGCAACAGAGCCTCCGGAGGCCCTGAAGGAGCCGAAGAGTCTTAGCCAATCAGAGCACGATGGAGCTTTCTAGAATGCCAACGTGGCGTGCTACTATTGGTCAGTAGCATAATATGTCTTTTAGCGGATTGGCCAAGATATGATGTTGATTTAACAAATGTTAACATCTATAAATACCCATGTTTTTCTGTACAAAAACGAACCTTGGAGTAAAGTACTTTTCGCATACTTCGCGCCTTCTCTCTCGTGTTCAGGTCGCTGTATAGTTCTAGCTGGGGGTCTTCAAGAATAGCTTAGGAATCGAGTATAGCGTTCAAAATCTCAAGACTTATCAGTGGCGACGGGGATGACTACAATGAATATTTCTTTGGAGCAGCTAGAAGCTTATATGGTGCGTCAAGAAAAGAGGTTTGAACAATCGCAAATCAGAATAATGGAAGCCTTGATGCAGAAATTGTGCCTGTCCCAACAAAACCCTGCTTCTGGTGAATCACAAATATCTCATACTGATTCAATCATAAATGCCATACATGAATTTAATTTTGATGGTGCAGCAGGTGTAACTTTTGATTCCTGGTTTAAGAAGCATGAAGATTTATTCTATATTGATCTCTGCAAACTTGATGACGCTTCAAAAGTCAGAATACTTTTAAGAAAACTTGGGACTGTGGAACATGAACGCTATAGCAACTTCATTCTTCCGAAGAATCCACGAGACTTTGGTTTTGATGAAACAGTTAAAACCTTGTCTCAAATCTTTGGAGAACAATCATCTCTATTCAACATCCGTTATCAATGCTTGAAGATAACAAAAGAACCGGGAGATGACTGGGTGAAACATGCAGGAATAGTGAACCGAGAATTTGAGAGATTCAAATTGTCTTCTATGAGTGAAGACCAGTTTAAATGTCTAGTGTTTGTGTGTAGCCTGCATTCACCCGAGGATGCTGACATCCGAACAAGAATCCTAAGCAAGCTTGAACATTGTTCTAACATGACCCTGCAAGAAGCAGCTACCGAATGTCAAAGGTTAGTGAATTTAAAGCATGATACTGTGATGGTAGAGAACGGCGACCGGTTCTATCATATCCATGCAGTCGAGAGAAAATTCTCTCAAGGTTCCAGCACGCAGAATTATCGTGAAGACAAAAACAAACCATCATCTCCGTGCTGGGCATGTGGAGGTTGGCACTATAAGAGGTTCTGCCCGTATAAAGAACATTGTTGTAGTAAGTGCCATCGGAAGGGTCATAAAGAAACCAGCTGCAGGAAAAGAAACTACAAACGATATTCTGCAAAATCTTACTTCAAGAAACACAGGTTAGGAGCACTAACAAAAAGAATATTAGTATCACATAATCAAGCACGAAATGGCGGCCAAAGAAAGTATGTAACCTTGGATATCAATAAACACCGTAATCGCCTTCAGCTTGATACAGCCTCTGATATCACCTTAATCAGCCCAGAAACCTGGAGAAACATTGGGAGACCCACAATTCTCCCAACATCACAACTGGCACGCAGTGCATCTGGGGGGAAGTTAAATATTGTGGGAGAAGTGCCCTGCACTGTTTCTAAAGGTACTGCAACGACGAATGCAACTGTATACCTTACAAAGAAGCCAGCATTAGACTTACTGGGGTTAGATCTTATAGAGACACTTAAACTAGCAGACCATTCTATTAACAGCATTTGCAGACGAATCAGAGCTGAAAACACCCTACAGTGGAACCAGAAAAATGCTGTGCTACAAAGACACCACAACGTGTTTAAAGAGGGATTGGGAGAATGTACGAAGGCCAAAGCGCTGTTAACCCTAAAACCTGCAGCTACTCCCGTTTTTCGACCTAAGAGACCTGTACCTTATGCTGCCTTTCCAATAGTTGAACAAGAATTACAACGGCTTCAGGAAATGGGTGTTATCGAACCTGTGAACTTCTCAAACTGGGCTGCACCGATAGTGGTGGTCAAGAAGTCGAATGGAAGCGTCCGTCTATGTGCAGACTACTCTACCGGATTAAATGAAGCTCTAGAGTCTCACCAGTATCCTTTACCCTTACCGGAAGATCTTTTCGCTAAGCTGAATGGTGGCAGATATTTTGCGAAATTGGACTTATCAGACGCGTACCTACAAATTCCGGTATCTGATGAAAGCAAAGATCTCTTGACGATCAACACACACAAAGGTCTGTTTCGATATAACCGCCTACCGTTTGGAGTGAAGACGGCGCCCTCTATTTTCCAGCAAATTATGGATACCATGCTACAAGGTATTCCAGGGGCAGCAGCTTATTTAGACGACATCATAATTATGGTAGCCGACAAAATGGACCTGCAGAAGAAACTGGACCAGGTACTAGAACGTGTAGCCGATTATGGTTTTCGCCTCCGAGCGGAGAAGTGTGACTTCTACATGCAGCAAGTACGATACCTGGGGTTCATAATAGATAAAGACGGAAGACGACCAGATCCAGAGAACATTGAAGCCGTGAGAACAATGCCTAGACCTAAGGACATTCCTACCCTACGATCGTTCTTGGGACTGGTCAGCCATTATGGTACCTTCCTCCCAGATCTTCACCGTCTACGTGCTCCACTTAACAACTTACTAGAAAAAAATACAAGATGGAATTGGTCGGCGGATTGCCAAGCATCTTTCGAGAAAATCAAGCAACTCCTAACTTCCGATCTCTTACTGACGCATTATGACCCTTCGCTACCAATAGTCGTTGCTTCAGACGCTTCTAACTATGGTGTGGGCGCAGTCATCTCTCACATTTTTCCTAATGGGTCTGAAAAAGCTATCTCACACGCTGCCAGATCTTTGACAACGACCGAAAGGAACTATAGTCAAATTGAGAAGGAAGCCCTATCAATTATCTTTGCAGTAAAAAAATTCCACAAGATGTTATATGGTCGACATTTTACCCTATTAACAGACCATAAGCCACTGCTTGCAGTTTTTGGGTCAAAGAAAGGAGTTCCTGTTCATACAGCTAACAGACTCCAACGTTGGGCAACCACACTTCTGGGTTACGACTTCAAGATCAAGTATCAGTCAACTACCGCCTTCGGGCAAGCTGACGCGTTGTCAAGATTAATAGGCTCCCAATCAAAAACCCCAGAGGAAACCGTTGTAGCAAATATAAAAGCTGAGAGAGAAGTTCATCGCGTATTGGACGACGCAATCAATGGACTCCCTGTAACCTTTGAAACCATCAAGAAGATTACTGAGAGTGATAAGACATTGAGCACAGTTAAACATTATCTCTCGACCAAATGGCCAAACAATCGCCTTGATGGAGAACTTTTGCAATATTTTCGTCGACGGGACTCAACTATGGTTGTTGACTCGTGTATTATGTTCGGTGATCGGATTGTTATTCCGAAGTTATTACGTCACAATGTTCTCAAGCAGTTTCACAGTGGCCATCCTGGAATCAACAAAATGAAATCGTTGGCTCGTAGTTATGCTTATTGGCCGTCAATGGATAAAGATATCGAGAATAAATGCCGTAACTGTCCATCATGCATTCAGGCTGCTAAAAATCCTTCGAAATGCGAACCTCAGTACTGGCCAACGCCTGCAGGACCCTGGGTAAGACTTCACGCAGATTTTGCTGGTCCAATCCAAGGAAAAATGTTTCTAATTATCGTAGACGCATTTACTAAGTGGCCAGAAGTATATATCATGCCAAATTGTACAGCGTCAGAAACAATCCACAAGTTGTCTACCTTGTTTAGCTGTTTCGGAGTTCCAGAGACCTTAGTAACTGATAATGGCTCGCAATTCATTGCAGAGTCGTTTAAGTATTTCTGTAGCACAAATGGAATAACTCATCTTCGTTCTCCGCCCTATCATCCACAATCGAATGGACAAGCGGAACGCTTTGTGGACACCTTTAAACGAGCATTACTGAAAGGGGGAGGCGAAGGGACAACTGGACAGGTAATTTCAAAATTTTTAACATCCTACAGAACCACTCCGAATCCAAATGTTCCAGATGGTAAGTCTCCTGCCGAAGCTATGTTCGGAAGGCGTATTCGTACCGTTTTCAACTCCATGTTGCCATCCAAATTAGTGTACAGGCACAATCAAAATCATAATATGCGGAACTTTAATGTTGGCGATGAAGTTTTCATTAAATCCTACATAGGGAAGAAACGATGGGAGCCGGGAAAAGTTGTACAAAAATTGGGAAAAGTTCTGTACAGAGTCCGAGGAGCTTTTCGAACATGTATACGACATACGAATCAAATCCATAAGGACAAAAGAACGTTACAGGCTAAAAATAACCGGCCGAATTTCCCGTTAGAGTTAATCTTGGACACACCAACGTTACATATGCCCAAAGAGACTGAAAAGAAGCCTCGGACAAGGAATACGACAAGAATAATGAGACGCCACCGCAACCCAGTTGTCAAGCTACAAGTAGATCCCAGAAAGAAGTCTTATTCGGGAGGAGCTGTTAAGTCGGTTTTCCGAGAACTGCAACAGAGCCTCCGGAGGCCCTGAAGGAGCCGAAGAGTCTTAGCCAATCAGAGCACGATGGAGCTTCCTAGAATGCCAACGTGGCGTGCTACTATTGGTCAGTAGCATAATATGTCTTTTAGCGGATTGGCCAAGATATGATGTTGATTTAACAAATGTTAACATCTATAAATACCCATGTTTTTCTGTACAAAAACGAACCTTGGAGTAAAGTACTTTTCGCATACTTCGCGCCTTCTCTCTCGTGTTCAGGTCGCTGTATAGTTCTAGCTGGGGGTCTTCAAGAATAGCTTAGGAATCGAGTATAGCGTTCAAAATCTCAAGACTTATCAGATACTCCAACAAAAGTCGATTTGAGACGAATGCAATATGTAAAAGAAGTGGTTTTCTGCTTCATTGTTTTCATATATTTCTAGGTTACCACAGTTTTATTTTGTTATCCTTTTGTTTATTGATGCAAAGCTTAATCCATTTTCTATGGAATTTTGTCCTAACAATTCTTAACCACAATTATTCCGTTTTTTCCCAATGAGCGAATGAATGATTGTCTGTTGGACATAGCTGGCAAACATTCTTCTGATTGTTTAATTTGAGCAAAAGTGTGTATTTCTAACTGATGTATAGAGCTAGAGTTCCATTGGCATCATCATTAATGGTGTTATATTGCGGATGAAACTAACTACACCTTTTCCACCACTGACTTCCTAGTATTTGTTGTGCAAATGGTTTGAGTGTCATTACTAGACAGGAGACTCTTCTGAAAGACATTGCACAAAAGGGTTGGACAGTTTTCTGAATATTTGTTTACATTTCTGATAAATTCTTTGGGTTGTATGTGATGGTTTTGTTCTTGTTATTTTATTTCCAGCTGTGTCGTTTTCCTTCAGTTTATTTTGTAATAATTCTTCATGGAATAGTATTGGGGAATTTACTATTTGGATATATTTTGGAATCGATCGTTGATGGTGTTTCGTTTCGACAACGAATACGTCATATTCAACATGCTTTATTTCCCAGGTATGTCTGTCTTGAATACCTTCCATTTTGTTCAATACTGGTTGATGTCTTCCATACATTTAATGAAATGCTTTAACTACTTAATTCAACCAAACTGTCATGATAGGTTAATTCTGAAATGCAGATTATTTCATCGGTAATTAGTAGTATGATATTTATCAAGTCAACAATACGACTTAAAGCAATTGGTCCCGTTTATCCATTTCATTAGAACGCTAAGAAGACAGAGTTCGAAATAATACAGTGCAAATGCATCACATTGTTCAGATCAACTCGTGCTCTCATTGTTCTATCAAAACAATACGATCATAATGTTGTAGAATCTATTGCAACTTGAAAATCAATCCGTATAACGTGGATACTGTCTATTGTAGAGAGAAACGCTTATCATCATTACTTGCATTCCAAGTAAAACAACCATTGAAAATCTCAGGGATTAAATGGTATACTAAGTAAGGAAAATCATCATTTCCAGTATAGAGTGGTGCAGATTGTTGAATAGATCTAAGTTAGACAACCATTGAAAACGTGAAAGCACTGGCTGACAGATTCATCCTAGCATGAGGCTGTTCAGAAGTGTACATACACGACCTCTCAGTTGGCAATCGAACCCATGACATTCGGTTTCACGCTCAAGCGCCTTCCATGTAGGCCACTTTGACGGCGATTGATCTCACAGCCATACATTGTCTTACCTATTATTGCTCATCTAATTAGCCGAACGTTCATATCATTCATTTTTCACACTTCAAAGTCGGTAACAGTTGCCATATAATTAGCATTTTCAGCAAAATGATATGTTCTGTCGACTAGTTGGATAGTACAAGAATTGTGCCGGCTGTTTAACTAGTTAAAACTTTTGAAAATCCTTGTTTGTTTTGTGTGTTAAACAAATACGTGAGATTGTTCTTCTCTTATTGTTATCCAATAGACATGTTTCACGTAAAGACTATGAACACATTCGTGATGAAATAGATAGATTAGCTGGAGTGTGGCCACCAATTATACGATCTGCTAGTGTACAAGCGTTACCAAGTGAGGTGTTCAATGAAAGTTATGTTGTTGGACAAATTGCACAAACATCAAGAAAACGCTATAACTCAAGACTTTCAACTGACAGTGAATCTGATGAAGATTGTATTCCAGTTACTTCTGAGAAGAACGCTGTCCTGTGTAATAGTTCACGCGATAATAATATTATTCATGAAGAAGTACAATTACATTACAATGCTCAATCTCCATTTCAACCGTCTTGTGTTTTTGATACTGTACCGAAAAGTGCTATGGAAAAGTCATTTAACAAGAAACGGACACGTTCTACTGTAAGTTCACTACGATATATTACCTATTTTCTTCATATAGTATAAACTGTAGTTTTGTGTGGTGGTGGATAAATGGTTCAGGTGTTCAACTTTCAACCACTGTTTTATTTCTGAGTCCCGCTCCACGCAGATAAGGTTGAGGAGCCGGGTGATGTCGTAAGCCTCCACACAGAATGTGACTCAAAACTAAGCACACTATGTTCTCCATTATGGTATACCCGAGGAGATCGTCAACATCATCTGGAATTCATACGACGGGCCACACTGCAAAGTCGTACATGGTGGGCGGCTGACAGACACATTTCAAGTGAGGACCGGAGTCAGACAGGACTGATTACTTCCGCCCTTCCTCCTTCTTCTGGCGGTCGACCGGATCATGAGGACCTACATATCTCAGGGTAAGCACGGAATACGATGGACAGCTTGTATGCAGTTAGACGATTTGAACTTCGCAGATGACCTAGCCCTTCCATCACATATACAGAGACAAATGCAGGTGAGAACGGTCAGTATAGCAGCAGTCTCTACTTCAGTAGGCCTCAACATACACAAGGGAAGAATCAAGATCCTGAAATACAACACAGAGTGCAGCAACCAAATCACATTTGATGGAGAAGCTCTGGAGCAGGTGGAAATGTTCACGTACCTGACCAGCATCATTGATAAGCAAGGAAGATCTAATGCAGATATGAAGGCAATGATCGGCAAAGCAAGGCTAACATTCCTAGAGCTGAAAAACATCTGGAACTCGAAGCAACTGCCAACCAATATCAAAGCCAGAATCTTCAATACGAACGTCAAGACAGTTGCATTGTACGGAGCTGAAACTTGGAGAACTACCACAATCATCATCAAAAATGTACAAGTATTTATAAACAATTGTCCACATAAGATACTGCATGTCCGTTGGTCGAATGCCATCAGCAACATCCTACTGTGTCAGAAAACAAACCAACTTCTAGTTGAGGAGGGAATTAGGAAAAGACTCTGGGAGTGGATAGTACACATATTGAAGAAACCGTTTAACTGCATCACGAAGCAAGCACTAACTTGGAATCTTGAAAGGAAATGGAAGAGGCAGGCCAAGGAGCGCGTTGCATTGGGAATCAAAGCCAGACATCAAAAGAATGAACAAAACGTGGAAACAATGGGAATGGCGAGGCGACGATAGAGTTTACTTGATAATCGTTGTCGGCAGTGCGTATTCGTATAGAAGGTAAGATGTGTAAGTAAGACCATCAAATTCACGGACCTGTCACTACAAAATTGCCTGAAAATTAAGCGTTTTAATCTACCTAAGCAAAATGTTTTATCAACAGAGACAACTTTGATTGGGTTCTTTATCAGTTCTCCTAGGAAGGCTTGAAATTTTCTATTTTCCCCTTGTATGTAATCGTACTGCCCATGTGCATTTTCGGCGTGTCTGTTTGTAAATTCAATGAATTGTGTGACATTTGTATTTCTGTCGAATGACCACGTGATGTACTTTTATTCTAACATAATACATAGTTTTGTGATTTGCTTTCATTATAGAGCAGCCATAATCGCCATTCATTTAACACTACGAGAAGCCTTGAAAGCATAGGTATCAAACGCAATATCTCTAAAGAAAACATTCCTAGAGAAGAAACTCCTGTAGCGCATCGAAAACTGGAGGCTGGAGTTCGGACTCCGACTCCACGAGCTGAACGTATTCGATCACAGAGTGGACCAAAACCACTTGGTGCAAATCCCGTAGACCTTCAGTTAGACCCATTCCAATCAGCTGCTTACTACTGATAGGATAAGTTTGTCGGGGGTTTTACGTTGTTAGTCTTTCGATGTATAATATTTATTGTTATCATCAGTATGTGATTTCAAATCAATGACTGTATTTTCTACTATATCGCTTGCTTTTTTTCCCGTCCCTAATTCCGATGGTTCATCTTCTTCCAACTCTTACGTTAAACTGTGAAAAGTTTTCTGTCAGGTCACGCTTTGTCTCTCTGTGTGTGTTATAATAGGGAGAATTGTAACCAGAAACATGTAATTCATCCATCTCAATTTTCATCAAATTATTGACTATCGTTTTACTTAATAGAGCAGAACCATCACGATTTTACAGACAGAGAACAAAAGATCTTTCATCATCGATAATTTCCTCGTTTACGAATGTTGTTTTCATTTTATGTCTCGACTCATGCGGTCTATCAGTAATCCCATTATTATATTCACTCACTCGAGTGAAATTCTTGCTTGCATAAAGTAACATTCACAGAAAACAAACTGTCAAATTGAGTAGACCGTACTATCACATATTTTGTGATTTAAGCCTCAAGTAGGTAAGAATTATCTCATTTCTGTTTGACCCATGATTCCCATGAGTTACATTTATGTACATTTCGAGAGGGTTCAGGGAATTCACAGTTTCCCCCTTACTATGTGATCTTGCAAATTATCTGTGTTTTATGCTATTTTATGCTTTATTTCGATGCGTATGTTACATTCAGTTGTTAGATTTTTTCTTTCGTTTTTCTCTTTGTCTATAAAATTAAAGTGATATTTTTGTTTGAGCACCAATGTGATGATACATTGTTCATAATCATAAAAATATTTAATTTGATTGTTTTAGTATAATTAGTAGTGCTATTATTTTGCTAGGTGATGAGTTGTAGAATTTAGTAGTATTTCTGATTTGAAAGAAACAGATAATGATGAACCGAGTGTGCCCCAGTTAATTGTGGATGCAACTCACACATAAATGGGCAGTTCAGTTGAAAATTGACAAGGGGATCAATGATTAAGCCTGACAGTCAGGGCTGCATTTCGAACAAACTGATCACACATATACTTATTAAGTCAGTCAGCTACAACGTAGGACTAGGCACACATATGCATCGGTCCAAGTTGCCACACTTCATAAGCACTTGTTAAGACACCGTACAAAAAGTCAAAGCGACTAATTATTATCAAAAAATAAATAAACAAATACTATTCAGTAAGAGATACAATTCAGTTGAAAATTGACAAAGCGATCAAAGATTAAGCCTGACAGTCAGGGCTGCACATCTTAGGCGACTGCATTGCACAATCTCTAGAGCCCTAACTGGAGAGTAGTGATGGGACGACTGGTCGCGGTCCTATACGGCCATTACTTTTTCATCTACAACCTCACAACTTCGTTTTTCTTGAGTACGAATGAACAGGAAACAATAGTCACCCATGATAAAATATTCGATACCGTCATTGCTCAGTAGGGTCGAAAAATGCATCTTTTCTCTTGTACTATAATCGAACATTTCATATTGCAATAGTAGCCGTCTTTATTCCCGCAAATCTAATAAGCTGCTTGTGTATAGCAGGATATGGACAATCTCACACACTAATGCCCTGGGTCGGCCGATGATGGGGAGAGTCCGCTCTCACATGGCCGTGTGTATACAGCCACTGCCAGGGAAGTCCTACTTACTGCTTCGCGACATGGGTGTTGCTTACGAAATTAAGAAGATGAAAAGCCAATGTGCGGCACTTTAACCGGGTTAATGGATACGGAGTATCCATCTAGGGGATTTGGAAAACACGGATTCCAAACCTGTGATGCACATGGACTCTAGTATCCCGAAACGAAAACTGGCGTATGAAACTATTGTTGATCACCGGCGATCATGGGACTGCGTCTACTAACGTTTCTCCACTGCTTTGTGGGTTAGACCTCTAGGTCAAAGGCTCGGGGAGTGACCTCCTGAGAAAACTACGTGCTTCGGTTTGGGCGCCCGGACAATATTCTAGCCCTTACACAAGTCGAATGACGAAGTGTGGCGTATATACATTTGGTGCCTCCTTGTACCAATGTTTATGTGTTACATAAGTAAATAGAAATCACAATATTTACAATCAGATATCGTGATTATCACATCAAATGTATCCAGGGTATCTGAAGTTGATCCAGACCCTACCTCATACCTCGGTCAACCTTAATAACTGTTGAAGTATCATCTAAAATTATCAGTCCGAACTTCCTTTTACCTCTCTCTTGGTCAGTCTTCAGATTGTTGATGGGCAGTAGAAAATTGAAGTAAATGTAAACCGACTGAGCTATTACTTAATTTATCTCTAATTAACACAGTCCGTTCATCTTAGTGCATTACTGAATCGCCTTTCTTAGTCTCTTTACTAATAACTGACATCCGAAGCCTTAGCTATATGATGAGTTTGAAAAACTGTTCAATATTATAAACCCTATCTTTTCAACTACATCACTTTCATCGCACAGCATAAGTATATAGCAGCTGTCAGTCAACGTATACATTGCATCAACTCATCGTGTTTAAAACCTGCCGAAATATATTTTAGAGCACCCAGAAATAACTGAACCACTTTAACCCTGCAGTTTTTGTTGCTAATGGACGTCACTACTGGTATTGTATCTGTTTGTAGAGGATTTATAACTATTGTAATGACCAAATAAACTCGTCTATTCATTACAAGTTTGTGTACTAATCTTTGAGACACAGATTTTCTATAAAGAATTATGATGCTGGACTGGATAAATCGAGGTAGGTGTAATGGGTTCCCGAACTGCAGAACATTAGATGATGATCCAGAGCCTCAACTACTATGTCGTACCTGAACACTATCAAAAAGTTATGATGAAGATATGAAAAATATGATTCATTGAGAATCGTATCTGATAAAATAATGAAAACATACTTTTTGTCAAAACAATATCACAACGGCTTTTAAGATTGTGTTCTGAGAAATGGTAGTCTGTATAAAAAAGACTATATTAAATTACATGATTCGAAAACACTGTAAAAAAAGAACTATCTACATTGATTTAATGATCAACAAAATAGGGAAGAAAATATGAAAGCATGTTAAGAAAGCCAACTGAGTATTTAGTTATTCATTTGACTGCTTAGGGTCGACCTATTTCACTTCTTCCTCCCAATTTCGAGCTTTTGTAAACCATCCAAAACTCTTTCAACCTAGTAAAGAATTGGTAGAAAAAGCGTCAAAATAAGCACAATCGCACACTTACCTTTCGGAAAATATGAAACCGGGGATCAAATATTAGATTAAAGCCCATAAGTTGTTTAGGTCCAAGGATATGCATGTGTAAATGATGAACACTATTGAATGGTGGCCAATGAAATCCAAACCTACAACCTATTTGATATTGAATGATAATTTACAAAAAATCGTCTGGGTCCAATTTCAATTGACTAGTGATGTAATTCTTCCCGCAGTTCATCATGTCTATGACTGATTTACATGAAGCAAAGCCAGAGTTTACCTAGTGGTATATCTTCATACGTTAAGTATTTAGCGTTCCTTATGTGCTTTTTAGGAACACACTGAAAGTGATACTGAGCTTTTGGTAAGTGATCATCAAATATCACTAAATCACTGCTCTTTCATAAGTGTTTGGAAAAGTTATTGATTAACAAGAATAATCAAAACTTACTTCGAAACGGATTGTTTGATTTGTCTTTCCATAAGCAATGGAGCAAAAAATACAACCATCTTTTGGTGATAGCATAGATTTTCCTCTCGTCTGTGGAAGTTTCAGGGCGAAATGTTTTTATATCTCAGTGTATTTAATAAAAAAGTGTCCTAATAAAGTATTGCTCAGAGAATTGTGCATTTACTGATGATTGAATGGTAAGGACATTACAGGTAATGGATCGATATCCTACTTCTACTAGTTTTCTTTGAGCAGTTTAGCAGAGTAGGCTATCATACAAGCAGTGATTCTACATCGGATCATCGATTAGTGAATGTCGCCTACTATGGCTCAAATTTTTAAACTCGACTACTGAGTTGTTAAATGAATCATACATAACACTACACTTCTGATACTTTTTCAATCAGTGGTAGACCAGTAATTGTACCAGTTGCGTAGTTATTTTGTAGTGCTAACAAAACCTTATCTATAGTCTTGTCTTCTAAGATCAAGTTATATCACTTTGTTCAGCTATTTAGAAATAAGTGACCATTTGAGTTCGCAGTTATAGCAAGTACTCATAACAGTGTTTCATCAAAATACAAAATTATACTTACAATTGACACAATACATTTATGCTTACATTATTTTCCATAGTTCACTATCTCACTTTTGCGATAAGAACGATCTGACCAGACTACCGAAAGTGGCCGTGAACTTTTTACATTTGGAGCCAAGTACAGAAAATGAAAGTTGAATTGACATTCACATATTGTCTTGTCAAATGACAGGAAAAGTTACTTCCTGAGGCACTATGATGTTTGAGTGAACTAACAATTTCTTTGTACTTGAATGCTTGATCTTGAATCCCAAATACAGTACATTCGTCTGTGCTTATCTAGTACTTCATGATACAATTGCGTTATTTCTGGCTTTCCTGGTTCGTACTATAATTCAAAACACCCAACACTTTGTAATTCATTTCAATACGCAACAATCCCAAGTAATCAATAAAGGGGAGATTAAAGCGAACACTGTAGGAGTTTCTTAAAAACAGCAGTGAGAATTAAGCGACAAAGCGTCCAATTGTTTCTTTTAACTCTGTCAGAGGAAAGTGTGTTTTCTCCTTGCCACTGAGAGGAGAGTGTCTGAAGACTGGCACCTAAACATCTCCAAAAATAACACTAATTTTATTTCAGCATATTAGAGATCCCATCAGATATGACTTACGAAGCTCCTCGTCTCTCTTGGATCTAATCTTCACACATCTCTGGGGAGATGTGGTTATGCAGTTGTTTTATTCGAGTTCTTGGCTGAGATGGCCTGTCAAACCGTTACGTCGGCTCGTCCCAACATATGGAATGCAAACACGAAAGCGATCAGCCCTGCAGCATTGTCTGGAAACTGAATAATTGACTCAGGAGCATCAGTAGAAGAGACGTGAACTCATTTCTGGCAGTTATGCAATCAGATAGTTCAACCATTTATACCCTGGACAGTCGCAAAGAAGAAGAGTCTCGGCCATCCGTATATAGGCCTGCATACTCAACGACACTTTAAACTAATGGCAGTATAAGTACGTTGCTATCATTAGTTCATACAAATAACACAACCACCACAACTTAAATTGGAATGTAGGCTTGTAACAACTTAGGTTAATTGATTAAGAGTTGATCTCAAGCAACTAAGCATATGTCAAAACAACATAGTTCAGATATTTTTTCACTTCTTTATTTTGTTTAGGTGTTATATTTCTAATTATCTTATATTGTATGTTGAGAGGTTTTGTTTGTCTGAATAAGGAATCCCACGCTCCATTGTGACTGAGCGAAAATCAAAATAAAGACCTATTTTCCTACTAGTCTGGTTTCTTCTGTTAATATTACGAGGGTTACCTAGAGGCACGAAAGGCTTTGGTAATTGATTGAACTTATTATCAGTACATGTGGTTATCCAATCAGAAGTGTGACTTTCTAGATGTTTCTGGTAAAACGTCTAGTGAACGCTGATTGGAGAAGATGTTTCACAACGTTTTTAGGGCCCGTTTTTGCTTTTTTCGAGGAACCTTCTAGATCTCCTCAATACCTCCCTCTTTTCAAGAAATTATACTTCTTCTTCGCGTCTACTTGCAATTTGATAACTGGCTTCCTGAGGCGTTCTGTTTCTCTTGGCATTCAGCGACAATACATGTCCGTTGGAATTCCCGTCCCTGGAGTATCGGTAATTATCTCCAATGGGAGACGCACTCGTCTGTCTATCGTGTTCTACGTTCTTTTTTCTTTATAGATTTGCTTGATGCGTCTAACCTACGTTCCAAAATTCCAATGCACTTTGTACAAACCATTTCCTGTTCTTTTTTCAATGACTTTATGTGGTGTTTGAATGAACTAATGACTCCTTTGTACTTGTCGGATGTTTGATTTCGAATTCTAAATACAGTACATTCGTTGGTGCTTGTGTAGTACTTCTTGATTCAATTGCGTTATCCCTGGGATTATTAGTTCATACTATAATTCAAATACTTCTAATTATCATATTGGCGTCGCGATGGAGCCTGCGATGGAACAGTTAGATATTCATTCGGATTTTGATGCTTATGAGGATTACTTTGAAAGGTTCGAAATCTGGGCTATGACCAAGGAAGATGATGCGAATATTAATATTGTGGCACATTTTCTCACATTCATCGGAAAAGAAGCATATAGCTTAATAAAAATTTTGGCTATACCGGAAAAGCCCATTTCTCTTCCTTATACAACTCTCAAGGAACTACTTCTAGACTATGCTAAGTATACAAATTTCGAATGCGGTAAAGGGAGATTTCGTAAAATAATTCATGAGGATATAAAAAATTCCACTACATTACGTCGCCCCATCCCAGTGCATACTCAAGATTATGCAGATAGTTCATTTGGGAATTGCGATGCAGTTGACGAGGATGGGCACAAGTTTGGTCAATGTTTGTGCTGTGGAAGGTTCCACCCTTTTAATTCATGTAAATTTCGTAATTGTAAGTGCTTTAAATGTGTTGATATTGGACATATTCAGTCAGTTTGTAATACTACTGTTCATGTTGCTGCAACTAATATTAAGTCTTTTGATTTTGATTCTATTAATCTGAATATTTATAATGATCATTTATCTTTATCGACGATTTCAAAAGACACTTTAGAGTCATATAGCAGTTCAGAGTCAAATGAAACTCAAGATTCTTGCGAGACAACAATTTCTAATGAATCAACCTATCAGATTTCTCATGTTTTTGTACCAGATATGGTTTTTCCTAATGATTCACATATTTCTGGTGAAATTTCTTACAAATCTGCTGAAAATATTTCGAATAAACCTAATGATGATAAAAAAACTGATGTAGTTTTGATAGATGCTGATTTTTCTAACGATCCTTTACTCTGCAATGACATTCTTAATAAATTCGAGGAAACTATTTCAGAAGAATCGAATCTTGATGTCATATCAAATATTGTTTGTCCTCATAATGCATTTGTTTCTTGTGAGAAACTTGTTCAATGCGAAGCACGAGTATTAAATGAGTTAGAGTCTGATTACAATTCAGATGATTCCATATCAATTATTGTTTGTCCTTATCATAAATTCACTTCCAATGTTTACTCTAGTCGAATTGAGAAAGATGATTTAAATGAAGCCACATTATTCATAACTTGGGGATATGAAGATCCGACATTATTTCGTGGGGGAGGATAGTCTGAATGTCTATGGTTGAAATTCTAGGTAGCAGTACTTTCAGTACTCAACGGACATGATGATTGTACACAATCCCAGAAATCAAGTGAGTCTGTTCCGATTTCAGTTGTTTATTCTAATAATAATGAGTGCATTCTAGATAATACAGAGTATTTATCCAATACATTGTCGGACAGACACAGCATGAACTTGAGGAGAAGACGTACAATTGATTACAGACACTTAGACTCTAATTTAAGCTGTGGTGGATGTGGTGTTTGAATGAACTAATGACTCCTTTGTACTTGTCGGATGTTTGATTTCGAATTCTAAATACAGTACATTCGTTGGTGCTTGTGTAGTACTTCTTGATTCAATTGCGTTATCCCTGGGATTATTAGTTCATACTATAATTCAAATACTTCTAATCATCATACTTTAGGTTCTCGATCCTTTTTTCCCAAAGTATGACTTAATAACCACTCCATCACACACGTTAAGACTTCTGACATTCTGATTTTGTCTGCATATATTCACTGGTTTAAGGGGCAACATGGCGTCAAATACGGTTGAATGCTTCTTTTGAACATAGCTTTGGAAGCTGACTTACTATCTCGAACAATAGGGTTGGGCGTAGTTCTATTAGCCGTTAAGAATTTTCAAGGATATTAAGATTCTTCCAGATAGAACACCATGCCAGTGTAAAACAGGAAGAGATGGGTACAGACTACCAGCGTCAAACTCCCAAACGCATCATAATCCTAATAGTCGTAAGATGAAATCCGATTCTTATAAGATGTCTAACTTGACAAATATGCCACCACCGAAATACACTCCTGAATCTCCTGAAGTTCAAAACCCAGAAGAAAGCAACTCAGATGTAGGTGGAGTTCATCCTTTTAAGAACGTTGATTTAGATCTAACTCTAGATAGTTTTGCTGATGAAGAATGTGGTGACACAGATCAAATCCCTATTAGTACAACACCCAGTTACAGTAACCGAGCAACACATAACGAAAAAAAATAATCATAAAATTTATTTAACTGACCATACACGTAACGTCGATATATTCGAACCTTGAAAACCATCGCAAGCATGTCTATCAACACACGATTCTCTCCACATTAAGAAGGAGCCAAGATTAGCCACAAACCTTGGAAATAAACGTCTGGAACATGTTACACATACGTCAGGTATAAAATTTGATACGAATTATAAATGGCCACTTGGTCGCACTCATAGACCCTATAGAAATTTTGGTCCGGCTCTCAATATGTTGAAGATGCCACAGGTATTCGGAGTTTGACAACACTTTAACCAGTAACACCTTCCAATATGAAGCGTACCAACCAAGCGAAATCAAAAGACAGAAGCGAGGAGGTTCGAAGATATGTTTGCTAAGTTATCAATATATCGAGGATCGTCTGAACTAATCTGGCTAGCGATTGCAGTAGATGTTGAGCACGGCGTTCGGATGCCTGAACGAGCGCCTTCAGCCAGGTGAGTCCATTAAAACTAATGTGGTCAGCATCCAATGTCGAAAACTTACAGAGATATTTATTTTGGGGATTTATTTACCGCTACAATGCACACTATGCCTTTATCAGATGTTATATTCGATAGCGAAGAGATGGTTTTGTATTTCTCTCGGTTTTTTTTGCCGACAACGGTAAATGACAAATTTGTTGAATCTATTTCTCCTTACAACACTACTCTTATCTTAGCCAATCCTACGAGTATTCGTGGAACTACCATTTGCGATTTATACTCTAACCTGCTTCACCATGATAACTTTCAGTTTCTTATTCTTTCGTTCAGTGCTCTCTATCGGTCCAATAAAATTACTTATCTCAAACCCATTTTAATCCTTGTAAATCCAACCATTGTACTTATTACGAAACGCGGCGCAAATCATCTATATCCGATCACTCCTTGCATATAGATAACTAAGTTTTCATTCGAACCGATAAATGTCATGGATTAGGAGGCGGTTCAGTTGTCTATGTCCGTTCGGATATTCAGACGCGCAAATTTGATGATAGATCTCTTGATGCTATAGACGACTCCAATTAGGTTACTGTAAACTGTAGATCTCAAAATTATCGACTAGTGGGATGCATTTACAGACTACCTCATGCTGATACTAAGCTTGGCATATTACTAACAAACATCTTTTCCATTGCTTTGCATCAACCGCATTTTAATCTGTCAAACATTACATGGGGTTTGACTCCGGTACCAGGTCGATATAACAAGCTAGTTGAAACATCAGAAATTTGTGGATGGGTCCAAGAGGTCCGACTAGAGGTATTAATATACTTGATTTGTTGTTTACAGTCAACATAGACTCTATCTCAGTGCAATCAGTCATGAATTTTCTACGAGTGATCATAGAGTTGTACTGAGTATTATTTATTCTTCAAACGTCATACAATTGAACTCCAATGCTTCAATAATGTACCAGGGCAGACATTTTGACCAACAACGGAAACGGACTGAAACTCTTATTTGGTGTTCATCATATGAAACTGATTTTACAACAAATAATATTGACTTTGCGCTCTTTAATCTATACCACAACCTGATACATTGCCTTGGCTGCGCTACTTCAATTATTGGCTTATAATGATAATAGGGGACAGAATACTTTTAAAACTTTTAAAAGAAAGCTGAGGAAATCAAAACACCACTTCTACGAGCATATTGACGTGTGAGCACTTCAGAGTACACTTGACTTAATCGACAGGAATGTTTCATCTAAACGCAAGAATTTCATGAATACAGAAAATAAAGCCCTAGGTATTAAAAGCCCGGAATTATCAACAGTTCGGCTTTTTAGATCCTGTGTGAAGTCGAGATCTTTTGGCACGAAAACATTCTTCATAGTTAACGGAAGCATTGTTGGCGACCCTCATATTATTTGCGAACGATTCAGCCAGCGTTTCTCGCAATACTACAACACTGGGACTAAAAACTTTATCAATACATTCCCAATGCTGACACCCAAACACCTGTCGAAAATTGATTTCATACCTTCCAACATTAAGCAGGCCATAGCTGCCCTGAAAAAGTTTTATGACGGTGGACCTGAAGGGATTCCTTCATCATTTACAAAACATGGTAGCAGGGAGTTTCCATTATTTTGTTTAAAACTTTTCAACCTATCTATGGAATATGGGACCTTGTAACAGCTTAGGTCGGTTGTCAAGAGTTAATCTCAAGCAACTAAGCATATATCAAAACAGCATAGTTCACACATTTATATATATGCATTCAAAAAGAGTATTTTTCTTGTTTTGTGTTTATACTTTTTCGTACACAAGATGTCTACACTATTTCTATTTCCTTCCAGACGAGCAATCTTTTCTCGAAGCAAAACACGTGAAACCGAATATTTATCAACTATATTTATGTATTTAGATTTTGTACCTTATTATTTTATGCAGGCAGTGGAGCAGTTCTTCAGGTTTTGTTGATTTTCATCATTACCTTTGCAGTAGACTCTTCTTTACTTTTTACTTGAGGGCGACTCAAGAGGCAGGTGAGTAAACACCTGATAGCCGGACAGAGCATGGAAAAATCGTACCTCACCAACATGGTGTTGGGTAGCCTGCTCGCGGCACTTCCTCAGACATTCTTGTTCCATTTTCTCAAACTCTTTCTCTTGCGAGCACGTTGCAAACCGACAGCTATAGTGTAGTAAAAATTGCATGCTACAAAATAAGATGGCAAATGAAAAGACATCCACGGATCGATGGAGTTGTCATTGATTTGAAGTCATAGTGAGCGAGTTGTAATCCTCCCTTGGACTGCGGAAACAGAACTTAAATGCTTTTGATAAATAGGTTATCGAACCGACGTTCCTACGGAAGTCGATTCTAGGGGGAAGCTAATGTAACAGCTTAGGTCGGTTGTCAAGAGTTAATCTCAAGCAACTAAGCATATATCAAAACAGCATAGTTCAGATATTTATTCACTTCTTTATTTTGTTTAGGCGTTATATTTCCATCTATCTTATATTGCTTGTTGAGAGGTTTTGTTTGTCTGTGTAAAGAACCCCACGCTTCATTGTGACTGCGCGAAGATCAAAATAAAGACCTATTTTCCTACTAGTCTGGTTTCTTCTATTAATAACGCGAGGGTTACCATAAGGCACTAAAACCTATCAATCTGTGTGGAAAGCATCTCTTAACACTCCTAGATTCAAAAGGAGATTACATAGTGATATTGTTAACTGCAGGCCTGTAGTGAACAGAACACCAGTGGGGACAATCGAATGTATTTGACAACAAATCACAGGACTAGTTAGTAAAATCTAACAACCATATATTAAATGCTCAATTCGCAAAATGTCCATCAGTTGTCTCGAAATGACTCCGACTTCATTGTTATTGCATTTTCATACAGAGTGCATTCTGTTTCCACTCTTTACTGCTCGATCTTCTTGTCTCTCTGTTGCCAGACATTCTGTTCACGACTAACATCATATACTACTTATGTCCATATAAGTAGCACACACCACAGGCCTATGAATTTGACATAAGTGGTATCTAGAACCATGGAAAGAATCATTCACAAACAGCTATTATCATCTTACTTTCGGCTAGTCTGATTAGTGTGTAGCGTGGCGTCAAGTCGCGACTGACTATGAACACCACTACAAGAAGACTACGTGCCAATTGACCAATAAGATCCCCATAGGCCAATATCAGAAGGCAGATGATGGCTGTAGTCGAGATGTATTTGTTGGCGATCTCATGGTATCGAAAGAATACCGATATCGTGCCAAAGGAGTACAAGCGTGGTTACTAAGCGTAACCGAATTCGTACAAGTTCAAAGTCAACGGGAGAGTGGGTGTGATGACTGTCATCAGTTAAACAAACGAGCACAGTACAACAATCAGTGGTACAATTGGTTATAACAATAATTGTTTTCATTGAACCAATCGCGTTCTGTTGACAAAAGTAGGTCACTACAAGCCCATCCAAACGCGAGTTTATGACTAAACGCTCATGCTTCACATCGCACCTGGAATTTTTTGATCAAATTACCCAGAGAAGTGATGTTGCTCAGTCAGTGATAATTTTGTACTTCGAGTTTAGTAAGGCTTTCAACAATATTTCACACAGACTTCTTCTAAAACTCTCTTCATTTGGCATACAGAATCCCCTTCTATGTTGGCTCAAATCTTTTTTAGAAGAACGTAGCCAAATCGTTCGCTCTGGGTCTTACAATTCTCAACCTGTAAATGTAACCAGTGGGGTTATACAAGGAAGTGTGATTGGTTCATTACTCTTCCTCCTTTTTATTACTGACGCGTGTCCCCTCTTTCAGTATGGTAAACCTTTCCTCTTTGCCGATAACCTAAAAGTGGTTTATTCATTCTCTTCGCCCACCATAGAAAGCTAAATTTCAGCGTTAATCCAAGAAGAAATGAACAAGTTGTACGAATGGACTGTTTCGTGGAATTTGCCACTTAATGTTGAGAAAAGTGGATTTTTTCCACATTGGCCGTTGTCTTAACCTAAATCTGGTAATACACAGACATACACTGAGACCTCTCAACACTATTCGTGACTTGGGTTTAAGATATAACTACAGTTCGAACTTTTCCGAGCACATTGCATCTCAAGTATCCAAAGCTAGAAACTCATCGGATTCATAATGATAAACTTCAATAATATCGAATCGAGATTATTATTATTCAGAAAATGTATCTTACCAGTTCTTGAATATGGTATTTTAGTTTACAGTAATTGCAGGCATAATGACCTGATTAACATTGAATGTATTCAAAGAAGGTTCACCAAAGCTGTTCTGGGGTATTCTGACAACAAGTATTATCACTAAGGATGTCAACAACTCAAATTAAAACCTCTCCGGATCTGACGTATTAAATTAAACCTTGTCTTTATCTACCGGTTTATTAACGGTATTTCCTACTCTTAGGTTTCCACCCCTCCATACTCCATGATATCTTCCCACAATCTACGCAATAAAGAAAATATTCTAGCGATTCCAAGAACCTACACAAACTTACACCAGAATTTTTTCGTTATTCGCCACTCAACCATGTGGAACAGACTGCCATTGAACCTCCATTGCAGTGAAACTACAACCCGGTTCAGAAGTCTTCTTGATGATTTTCTTTTGTGAAAATGGATTGTCTCACCTATTGGATATCATTGTGTTTAATAATGATTGATACAAACAAGGTCCGTCATCTATTTAATTGGCTGTAAAGCAAAGTGTTACCTTTGAAACTTTCAACGTCCATTTTATTTTATTTTTATTCATCTTAATATATGAAGTCTGCTTACGTTCATATTTATTAATTATTACTGTTATCAATATCATTATTGGTCCCTTGACACATAAGATTTTCTTTTCATCTCTTCTTGTCCTTCTAAACATATTTTATTCCTAAACATCCAAAGTCTATAACTAAAAACAAAAAATTATCTTATGTTACACTTAAACAAATTAACTTCTCAGATTCATTTTGTCTTCATCACATATATATATAACACATAGAAATTTACATTTGATTATCCATTACAATTAATTGTGACTTTCATAGCATCATTTTAAATTATTATTGCACAAATGTTTATGCTAATATCCGGTTTCACTCTGTATACTATTATATAAATCTACATGTATTTATCCGAGTGCACTAAAGGGTTTTTTTCATTTTTCGAAATTGTTGGTTTACTTTAGAGGTCGATATTCATTACACAATTACTATTGTTATCATGGTTGAACTCTTTCACTGGATGTTCATTTCTTTTCTCTCTTTTATTCCTGCTAAATAAATATTATCAAGATTCCGAAGTTTGTAATTAAGACAATAACTTTTGTTACACTTCAATTAACTACTCAGACTCGTTTTATCTTCACTATGCATATATGACTCATACATATCGATATTTGGACATCCTTTTCACTTAATTGAGACTTTTATGGTATTACTCTAAACTACGACTGCACACACATTTGATCTAACGTTAGATCTTACTGAAATAATAAGTTATTTTTTCTTAATTATTTTTTATTTTATTTTTGTTACTAATTTGACGATACATACATAGTCGTTTATTCTTGCTTTGTGTTCATAAAAACGCTTACAAAACTATTTTCGTATCTCACGCTTCCCTTATTTCTATTGTCTTATTTTCTTTCTTTCCTTCTTTAAAGTCAATTAAATATTCTTAGCAATTACACATAACCTGATTTGTCATTATTATTCCATTATCATTATTATTTCTTTTCTTTTTCAAATATGGCAAATATAATGCTAACATTATTGAACTTACTTACTTACTTACGCCTGTTACTCCCAATGGAGCATAGGCCGCCGACCAGCATTCTCCAACCCACTCTGTCCTGGGCCTTCTTTTCAAGTTCCATCCAATTCTTGTTCATTTTTCTCATATCTATCTCCATTTCCCGGCGTAATGTATTCTTTGGTCTTCCTCTCTTCCTTCGACCTTGAGGATTCCATATGAGGGCTTGTCTTGTGACGCAGTTTGGTGCTTTCCTCAATGTGTGTCCTATCCACTTCCAGCGCTTCTTCCTGATTTCTTCCTCCACTGGGATCTGATTTGTTCTCTCCCACAGTAGGTTGTTGCTAATAGTGTCCGGCCAACGGATCCGAAGTATTTTGCGTAGACAACTGTTAATAAACACCTGTATCTTTTGGACGATGGATTTCGTAGTTTTCCAGGTTTCCGCCCCATACAGTAGAACTGTCTTCACATTTGTATTGAAAATTCTGACTTTGGTGTTGGTTGCTAATTGTTTTGAGTTCCAGATATTCTTCAGTTGTAAATATACTGCTCTTGCTTTGCCAATCCGTGCCTTCACATCTGCATCAGATCCACCGTGTTCATCGATGATACTGCCCAAATATGTAAAGGTTTTTACATCTTCCAAATCTTCTCCGTCAATTGTGATTGGATTGGTGCATGCTGTGTTGTATCGAAGAATCTTGCTTTTCCCTTTGTGTATATTGAGACCTATTGCTGCTGAGGCTGCAGCTACATTGGTTGTCTTCTCCTGCATTTGTTGTTGCGTATGCGATAGAAGAGCCAGATCATCTGCGAAGTCTAGATCATCCAATTGCATCCTAGCTATCCACTGTATCCCGTGCTTCCCTTCAGATGTTGATGTCTTCATGATCCAGTCGATCACCAGGAGAAAGAGAAAGGGTGAGAGTAAGCAACCTTGCCTAACACCGGTCTTTACTTCGAACGACTTTGTCAACTGTCCTCCATGAACGATCTTGCAGTTTAATCCATCATAGGAATTCTGTATGATATTGACTATCTTCTGAGGCACGCCGTAGTGTCGAAGAAGCTTCCATAGGGTTGTTCTGTCCACGCTATCAAATGCTTTTTCGTAGTCGATGAAGTTGATATAGAGTGATGAATTCCATTCAATTGATTGTTCCACAATGATCCGTAGAGTTGCGATTTGGTCTGTGCACGATCTATCCTTACGGAATCCTGCCTGTTGGTCTCCAAGTTGGGCGTCTACGGAGTCCTTCATCCTGTTTAACAATACCCTGTTGAAGACTTTTCCCGGTATTGAAAGAAGAGTGACTCCCCTGTAGTTGTCACAGTTGCTGAGATCGCCTTTCTTTGGTATTTTGACTAGAAGTCCTTCTTTCCAGTCTTTTGGTACCTGTTCCTCATCCCAGATCTGAAGAGAGTTCGGAGTATCCTTACAGTTGCCGCTACGTCTGCTTTCAGTGCCTCTGCTGGAATGCTGTCTAGTCCTGCTGCTTTGCCACTCTTGATTTGTCTGATAGCCATGCTGATTTCTTCAATTGTCGGTGCGCCAACATCAATTGGGAGGTCCGTGAGTGCTGCTTCGATGTTGGGTGTGTTCAGTGGGGCTGGTCGATTCAATAGTTTTTTGAAGTGTTCTATCCACCTGTTTCGTTGTTCTTCAATGTTGGTGATTATCTTGCCTTCCTTGCCTTTCACTGGTCGTTCTAGTTTACGGTGATTTCCGGAGAGTTTCTTTGTTGTGTCATACAGTTGTCTCATGTTTCCTTCTCTCGCAGCCTTTTCCGCCGTCATTGCCAAATCTTCCACATATTTACGTTTGTCGGTTCTGATGCTCCTTTTCACTTGCTTGTTTACTTCTGTGTATTCAGCCTGTGCCTTGACTTTTTCTGCTCTTGTTCGACTGGTATTGATTGCTGCTTTCTTGTTCCTCCTTTCTTGAATCTTATCCAGTGTATCGACCGTGATCCAATCCTTGTGATGGTGCTTCTTTTGGCCCAGAAACTCACGACATGTTGAAGTGATTGCCTCTTTTATCTCTTTCCAGTTGCTCTCCATAGTAGTTCCTTCTCCATTGAGTAGGTCATGAAAGGCTTGGAACTTATTGCTGAGGGTTATCTTGAATTTATTGAGTTTGTCAGTATCCCGAAGAAGAGCCGTATTAAACTTTTGTGATATTGTCCTCCCCGTTGTCCAGTGCCTCTTGAGTTTCAATTTCATCTTGGCGACCAGCAAGTGATGATCTGATGCTATATCAGCTCCTCTCTTTGTTCTCACGTCCTCCATCGTCCTCCTGAATTTTTGTTGATGCAGATATGGTCGATTTGGTTCTGTGTGCTGTGATCCGGTGAAGTCCATGTGGTTTTGTGTATGCGTTTATGTGGGAATATAGTCCCGCCTATGACCAGTTTATTGAAGGCACATAGATTTGCAAATCTCTCACCATTTTCGTTCCTTTCTCCCAGTCCGTGTCGTCCCATGATCTCTTCATATCCGGTGTTGTCAATTCCAACCTTGGCATTTAGGTCTCCCATTAGAATAGTCAGGTCTTTTGTTGGGCACTTCTCGACGATTGACTGCAGCCTATCGTAGAATTGATCTTTAGCGTCTTCGTTGTATTCGTTGGTAGGCGCATAGCATTGGATGACGTTCATTGTAATGCCCGCTTTCTTTGTTTTGAAGGAGGCTTTGATGATCCTTGGTCCATGAGATTCCCATCCTATAAGTGCATTTTGTGCTTGTTTGGACAGCATCAATGCAACTCCTTGTGTATGTGGAGCATTTTCTTGTTCATGTCCGGAGTATAACAGCAGCTCCCCTGAAGCTAGTCGTTGTTGTCCAACTTGCGTCCAATGTGTTTCACTGATCCCAAGCACCTCTAAATTGTATCTCCTCATTTCTGCAGCAATTTGGAAAACTCTCCCAGTCTCCCACATTGTACGAGCATTCCATGTACCTAAATAAATGGTTGCTCTGGTTGTCAGAAGGGGCATCGGCCTCGTGACTTCCGAAGAAACTCGGCTTTCATCATGAGGCGTCATAATTCTTCTAAACGAAGACCTCCTGACTCCCAGGGCAGAGTTTAAATGGTTTGAATAATTTTTTCTGGTTAGCGTTTCTTTAGCGAGTTAGTTTTCTACGGGATGGGGTCGCTAACCATGCCCAACCCTCCTCCTTTATCCGGGCTTGGAACCGGCAGTAGCCCCCGGAAAGGGACTCCAGGCGGAGTTAACACTATTGAGTTAACATTATTGAAACTTGTGTATTATTGCATTTTTGAAGAAACCCGAAATGATTTCTTCACAACACTTATGTACCCATAAGATGTTCATGAATAATAATAATAATAATAACCTTACTTGCCCCCTCGTCTCCTCCTTTCAGTAGTGCTCTTTTGAATGTATTCGCGAAGCGTTCTGCCTGTCCATCTAATTGAAGGTGATAGGGTGGAGAGCGTATATGTGAAATTTCATTAATGCTACAGAAGTACTTGATTGATTATGAAGTGAGTGGTGAGTCGTGAGCCGTCACCAAATTCTCCGAGACGCCAAAGCAGCTAAACAATTCGGTTAACTTGCTGATTATTTCACTGGCTGTAAAATTTGCCATTGCATAGATTTGTGATTATTTAATGAATGTATCCACTATGACTAAAAACATTTTTCCTCGTGCTGGGCCGGCAAAATCAGCGTGCAGCCTCTCCCGGGGACTAGTAGGTTTTCCCATTGTTGTGGTTCACACTTCTTTGTACTTTTGGCTGCTTGCAGGCTCGATGAAAAATTTTGAAACCTAGTTTCGATATCTTGATCCATTGTAGGCCAGTATGCATAGCTTCTAACTAATGATTCCATCATATGGCCCATGTGGAATTGTCTCAGAACCTTGTGGCGTAATTTTTCTTAAACAATAATTCTGTCTCCGACATGAGCGAGTTTCGCCGGCGAAAATATTATATCAGTTCTCCTTAAAAACAACCATTCGGTCACTTGGTGTGAAGATAACCCCTAACCTCTTTTGGTGTCTTGTCATTTTTCGTGGTTTCCTTGATAGCTTTAAAAGTAACTGGTAAACCATCGATTGCGTCTTACAATACTCAATGTACTTCTGTTTCCGTCTAAATTACTGCCACAAAAATATCTTCCCGTTTCACTTGTGAACCAGTCAGTTTAGACAAGGTGTCAGCTTGTCCAAAATCAGTAGTGGGCTGGTTACTTTATCTTGAAGTCATAACCCAAGAGCGTAGTTCCACACTATTGCAGTCTGTTTGCTATGTATACCGAAATCCCTTTCTTTGACTCAAAAATGGCTAGGAAAGGTTTATGGGCAGTTAATAGAGTAAACTGGCGTCCAAATATAATCTTGTCAAACGTCTTTAAAGTGAAAATAATTGATAATGCTTCCTTCTCGATCTGGCTGCAGTTACGTCCTACTGTAGTTAATAATCTAGCTGTACGTGATATGGCTTTCTAAGATCCATCTGGCAAGATGTGAGAAATAACTGCTCCAATGCCGTAATTTGGAGCATCTGATGCTACTAAAACAGGTAAAATGGATCGTAATGGGTAAGTAGCAGATCGGAGACTAGCATTTTCTTGATTTCCTCAAGAGTAGCTTGGCAATTTGCAGACCAATCCCATTTTTCATTCTTTGCCAGAAGGTTATTCAAGGGGACTCGTAGATGATGAAGGTTAGGAATAAGAGCTCCATAATGACTAACTAATCTCTAAAAGGATCATAGTGTGGAGACATCTGACGGTTCATGCATAACTTCCACTACCCGGGTATTCTCTGGATTACAAACCTTTTGCATGCAAAAGTCACATTTCTCTGCACGTGGCAGGAATCCATATTCGGTTATTCGTGACAGCACCTGGATGCTCTGTGAGCAGGAGGTTGAATTTGGTATGTTCGCAGTCTCCCGAAAATCTCTCGCGTTTTTCTGCTTATAAGTGTCGTTATTTTTCTTCACCCCATCCTATCATTTTATTTTCTCTCAAATATACGTTTCACGGTTCAATTATCTGTGCACTTCTTATTATGTCATCTTATAATTTTATAAATGTTATCTCACTGTCTACGTTTTTTAATCGTTGATCTATTTCCGATTATGTAACATTGAGTTGAGCCTTTATTATTATTCTTATCAAATTTAATTAATTTATTTGAACACACAAATTTCGGTACAGGGGGGGGGCACCAGATATATATCAAAACTAGTACACCTGTCATCACACTATCAATTTGTACTTTTCACTTATTATGTAACCGTCTTCATTGTTATCATTGACTCATAAACTACCTTGATTGGTTTAATAATTTCGTATGTGCATATAAATATTACTGTATATTGAAGACTGTTGAGGATCTAATCGAAAACAATATTGTTCGCCTATATATGTAGTTCTAAATTTGCAATATAGGAATATTTCGAATTTTATGTGTTATATCGAAATCTGTGTGCAACTGTAAGCGGGCTTCATAACCATTAATCTCGAATCATAATTTCTGCTTTAACAGGAGTCGGTTCTGTTGAGAGCTATCGTTACTCTAGCTGTTCGCGGCAAGAACCTTCTAAAATGTATTTCATTTGACGGTGTTTTCGGGTTTTGGGATACTTTCATTGTGCTCTTTTCTAGAATACGTAGTGCAACGATGAGTGCAACTTTTGAGATACTAATCGCCACACAACCAGCTTTGGTATGATAACTTGCCGCTATCATTACGATAATTTTGCGTGCTACAACCTTGTAAGACTTTTCTCTCGACTGCAGTGACGTGAAGAAACTGATTAGCGTTTTCTACCACCGAGGTATCATGTTTCAAATTCACTAGTTGCTTTCTGTAGGGTAATGCAATAATGTAGTGGAATTCTTGATGTTCTGATGAATCATTTTGTGAAATTTTCCTCCTTCACGGCATTAGAAATTTGTACACTTTACATGGTCTGGAAGTAGATCCTTAAGAGGTGCATAAGGAAGTGAAATAGGCTTTTCTGGAATTGCCAAAGTTTTCATTATTATAGACTTCATTTCCAATGAATGTAAAGAAATGAGTCACAATATTGACATCCTCATCGTCTTCCTTGATTACAGTTCAGATTTTGAACCGCTTCCTACAACCCTCATAAGAATGTATGTCCAACTGTTCTATCACTGGCTCCATTGTGACGCCAATGTGATGACTAGAAGTATTTGAATTAGTATACGAACTGGGAATCCCCAAATAATGCAACTGAAGTCAAGCAGAACTAGATGAACACAAACGAATGTATTGTGTTTAGAAAACGAAATCAGGTAGATATCAAGTACAAAACAATCATTAGTTCATATAAACGCTAAAATAACACACACGACAGATAATCATGATGTAATTGCATCTATCTGAGTCTATATTCTGGAAGTTCTGTTGAGTTCGCCTATTATATTTCAGTGACCGACTCAGCAGTGTCTTACAAGAGTAGCAGAAATAGACCGGGTTCATCTGGGATAAAAGTGCGGAGCAATGTATTATGATAATTAGAAGTAATTGAATTATAGTATGAACTAAGAATCCCAGGGATAACGCAATTGAATCAAGAAGTACTACACAAGCACTAACAAATGTACTGTATTTAGAATTCGAAATCAAACATTCAACAAGTACAAAGGAGTCATTAGTTCATTCAAACACCACATCCGCCACAGCTTAAATAAGAGTCTAAGTGTCTGTAATCAATTGTACGTCTTCTCCTCAAGTTCATGCTGTGTCTGTCCGACAATGTATTGGATAAATACTCTGTATTATCTAGAATGCACTCATAAGCATTAGAATTAACAACTGAAATCGGAACAGACTCACCTGGTTGCTGCAATTGTATTTGATCAACATGTCGATTGTGTGTACTTAAGTCATTGATATCTAGAAGTCGCACCATAGATTTCCCGACATTCTTCAGAACGATCCCCGTGGATGGTCGAAGATCATTTCCACGATAATACGTAACTTCTGCAGACTCCAAACATCTCATATTCGACCGAAGAGTTCTTCCTTTTAATAGTTTTGATGGAGTCTCTTTCGTCACCGAATGTCTGGCATTTCTATATTGCAGTAGAAAGGTATCTACTCCCCTCTCCAGCTCATTAAATGTTGAGGCAGCAATAGAATCAATGGCAGTTTTTAACGTCCTGACAAAATTTTCTGCCTGACCATTGGAACAAGGATGTCTGGGAGCAGTAAACAGATGTTTGCACCCTATACCATTTAACCAGGTAGTGACTGCATCTGCAGCAAAATGAGATCCGTTATCAGTTACTAACACCATTGGAACCCCTTCTCGACTAAACACCTTTCTTAATGCTTGAATTGTGAAGTCAGAATTTGGTGAAGTTGTGAAGAAAACTTCAGGCCACTTTGAAAAAGAATCAATGATTGCAAGCGCATAGTATTTGCCAAGAAACGGACCACAATAGTCTGCATGAATTCTCTGCCAGGCCTCAGACGATACTGGCCATGGAGTCCACTTCGAATGCTGATTTTTCAGCTTATGACACTTTTCACAATTGTTTGCTGTACGACAAATATCTGCATTTATCTCTGGCCACCAACATGTGAGCCTCGCCAATGACTTCATTTTTTCAACACCTAAATGTCCACTATGAAGATCTTCTAGGACAGATTTACGCAATGAAGGAGGAATAACAACACGATCATTTAAACACAAAATACCATCAGGAGTAGTAGATAGCTCATCCCGCTTTGAAAAATAGACAGGAAATCTACGTTTCAAATTAGCATTCCAACCTTTCCGTATAGCATTAATTATACATCCAAAGTATTTACGAGTTTCTCTAATGAGATCTGGACGTTTCACTGGTAAAGGTTGCACTAACAAACAGTCTGAAGTATTTACAGGTTTATCTTGTAATGACTGTCGAGAAATGTAGCCAACATGTTGAATTTGTTTGGCACTCCTATGCTGAACCGTATAGTCATAGGCACTCAAAGCAATACTCCATCGTTGAACCATAGCAGCTGAGGAACGTGCTAAGGATTTTTCAGGATGATAAATAAACTTTAAAGCCTCATGATCAGTAACAATAGTGAATTTCTTTCCGAATAAATATTTATGGAGTCTTTTAACAGCCCAATACACAGCTAATGCTTCTCGCTGAGTCTGTGAATAACCTTGTTCAGTAACAGTAAGTTTGCGTGAAACACAAATAACTGGTCTACCCTCCTGTTCCAAAACTGCGCCAATACCCACAGGTGATGCATCAGTGATAAGTACAGACTGTACACTAGGGGAGTAAGTTCGAAGAACAGCATCACTTTGAAGAAACTTCAGTAGACTACGTAAGCATGACTCTTGTTCCTCACCCCATTTAAATGAATTGGATGTCAAAATATTAAATAAACAATTTGCACGACAAGAAAAATTAGGAATAAAACGGGAATAGTATTGAAGAGCACCCACTAGTGAACGTAGTTCCGTAAGATTTTTTGGAGACAGTGCATTTGTCAGTGGAGCTAGTCGTTTCATATCTGGTCTAAAACCATTACCATCAACTAGGTATCCAAGACATTCGAAATTAGATACACAAAATGAACACTTATTTGGATTCACTGTAATATTCTTCTCAATTAAACGACGCAATAAAGCAATAAGTCTCTGGTTATGAATCACCTTATCAGAACCATGGACAATGAGATCATCTTGATAAACTTCAACGCCCTCAAGATCACTAACTACATTATTCATGACTTCCTGAAATATAGCTGGAGAACAACTTAGACCAAATGGAAGGAAATTGTATTTGAACAGACCAAAAGGAGTATTAATTGTCGTCAAAAGAGATGAAGATTGATCTAAAGGGATTTGGAGATAAGCATCTTTTAGGTCAACTTTCGAGAACACTTTAGAACCATGAAGTCGATTTAGAATATCTTCAGCCTCTACCGTCGTGCACGTTTGCTTCAACAAACGGGAATTCAGTGTTAATCTATAATCACCACATATTCTAGGGGTTTTGCCATCCGACTTCAGTGGCGTAACAATAGGAGTACCCCATGCTGAGGATTGGATCGGTTCAATTATGCCTTTTGCACACAAATCGTTTAATGTTTTATGTACTGCCTCTCGAAGACCATAAGGAATTATTCGTCTTTTAAGAAATACTGGTTCACCCTGTACTTGAAGTTTTATAGGCTGAATCTTCATACCTCCACTGCACTTAGCACACGTGGCTATCAAACCTTTAAGTAAAGCATCATTGTTTTCTTTAGAAACTAGGAAAGACAGCTCCACTTTAAGCCTTTTCAAATTCCTTAAGCCCAGTATTGACAGTCCTGTTTCGCTAACTAAAAATTCACAAGGTATGTACGAAGAATTATCATCTCTTATTAGCAACTCACAACATCCTCGTATAGGCAGTCTGTGTCCAGTAATCCCCAATTTTGATACCTCAGTGGGTCGTACAACAACATTAGGATCTAAAGATTTCAAGTTCTTGAATGAAATAATGGACTCTATACTGCCTGTGTCAACAATAAAGTCATGACATGAACCAAGCGATGTATATAATCGCTTTTGAATATGAGCATTACCTTTCGAAATGGTAGACAAAGATAAATGATCATTAAGAAAAGCCAAATTATTGGGATCTAAATTACAAGATTTAGTACTACTTGAGGCAAAATGAATAGTAGCTTTGCATACTGACTGAATGTGTCCTATCTTACCACATCTAAAACATGTAGCATTACGAAATGCACATGAATTACGAGAATGAATTTTTCCACATGATAAACATTTGCCAAACTTGGTCTCACCTTTGTGATTTGCTTTGTAATTCCTTGTTGAATCAGCTTTCATATTTACATGAGAATAGGAACCACTGTAAAACGAACGCAATTTTGATTGACCCTGAGATTGTATTTCATCATGACGACTAAGCAAAGTATTAGAAATCTTCATCGACTGGATATCAAGTTCATTCACTGCCTCGTAGTTAATACACGCAGTTCTAGCATCTTGAAAGGAACAGTTCGGCATTCTTAACAGCTCTCTTTCCAAACCCGGCAAGTTAATTCCTGCAATTAATCGATCTCTCAGTTGCACATGAAGTTGATCACCAAAATTACATTTGGCAGCTTGTTTCTGCAATTCAAGAATGAATTCCTTAACCTTTTGGTCATTTTGACGATGCATCTTATGAAATTTAGCCCTTTCACGGCATTCGAAACTAATGCACTTTACATGATTTAATAATAACTCCTTAATAGTTGCATAAGGAAGTGAGATAGGTTTTTCTGGATATGCCGAAGTTTTTAATAAGCTGTATGCTTCTTTTCCGATGAATGTCAGGAAATGTGCCAAAATTTTATCACCTTTAACATCCTTCTTGGTCATGCTCCAAATTTCAAACCTTTCCAAATAATCCTCAAAAGCTTCGGAAGTTGAATGAATATCTAACTGTTCCATCGCAGGCTCCATCGCGACGCCAATATGATAATTAGAAGTAATTGAATTATAGTATGAACTAAGAATCCCAGGGATAACGCAATTGAATCAAGAAGTAATACACAAGCACTAACAAATGTACTGTATTTAGAATTCGAAATCAAACATTCAACAAGTACAAAGGAGTCATTAGTTCATTCAAACACCACATGTATTTTTCTAGGATGAGCAAATGCAACACGAAATGGACTTTGTGTCGGGAAAACGCAACTACAGAATCTTCTTTACGTGCGTTATCCACGTCGCCGCATTTCATCTGCGAATTTGAGGAGATAATATTTAACAGATGAGTGCTCTAAATAATTGGAATTCCAAATTACTTGTGACTGTGTGCTTCGTACTTAAAAAAGTGGCAGTCGGATTTGTATGGAAACGTGTCTGCACATAAAACCTTTCATTTTCTGAGTGATATGAGATGTGCTAGAGTGGACAGCAGAAGACTAATATAAGCACCTGCAGACAGCCGAGTGAAAGACCAACCATCTGACAAGATTTCAGTGACCAGTTTATTTTACATAGCTTTAACACAACACGTAAACTCAGCCTAAAGTCAGGTCCAAACTTGGCATTCGTTTGTCGAAAATGTGGTGCTGCTAAGTATTCATGCAATACAACTGTTTAGCAAGTTTATGAGTGTTATAACGTATATCTAAAGGACGCATGGTATATTGTTAATTTTCGATAACTGGCATTTCGTTAATTGAATCATCAAGTGATGCATTTCAGTGCACCGTGAAGAATACATTACCTTCCTTAAGGAAAGTTACACCAAATTTTTCCTGGGTATCTCAGATGAGTTTATTGCCTGAGAAAGAAATACCGAGCAGAATCAGTACATCTACCTGAGGTTTCGAAGAGAGACTAGGAAGTAGAAGATTCTCTAAATCGTCAGAACTGGTGAATGATTTGAGTAATCCGAGTGAATTATATTTTAAATCTGTAGAAGATGGAATAGGGACAGGGAGATCAATGCATGGTGGAAACCGTAGAATTTATTTCTTTTCAAACAAGGACGTCAACAGTTTAATCGGTTTGAAGCTCTCGAGCTTGAAACAATATGACCAGAAATATGGAAACTGGAATACTCACCATGTTGATGATCAAACAGTACCAGAAAATAGAGACTGAGAGTAAGTTGTGCTTTGTTTATGTGATCAAAGGAGGTTGACGACCATTTGGAGCGTTGAACAGAAACTAAGAAGCTATGTCGTGGATAAATACAAGCCTCTGCTGCAAGTTTTCAAACTAACAATTTTATTAAAATGTAGTTGGGACATACCTTTGAAGAGTAATTGCGAGATTCCACTCATGTTGTTCGGTATCACGTTAATGTTTATAAATGAATAGCAAACGACTTGGCAATGCAGCTTTCGAATTATTTGTTTAAAAGCAAACCAAGATTAGACATTTATCTTTGCATTATCGTTTAACTAAAAATCAAGAACGTCTACAGAACGTATTTCAAGTTTATTGTACACTTCATATTACACATATCGCAACAGAAAATTCAGTGATGTATCTGAAACGTTTTTTTGCTGTGCTAATCAATCGGTCTAAGGACCAGTTTCTATAAGCAGTCACCACAAATATTTCTTAATTAGAAATGATGATTGAGTAGAGGTGTCAAACTCTATTATCATTTATAAAAAATGAGTTATTTTAGGACGATGAACCAGCATTCCGTATGGTTGTAATTCAGTCGTTGTGACCTACTTTCATAATTATAAACTTTAGTAGATGCTTTCTGTACTGATATATTGAATTATAATGTCAAATGACATGATAAATGCATTATAAAGAACAAATTCGTTACGTGTTCAACTTTCAATCTTTTTCTCTGTTATGTATCTTCAATACATCATATCATGTTTCACATTCCAAACATAGATTTATGTACTGTTTGTGTAGGAGACGGTGATGCTACCAGGGTTCTTAAGTTGACGTGATGGAGTAGGATTCCAGCGAGCTACTACTTTCTTGTAAGCCAAATGCTCTAACCGATAAACTGCTGTCTATGCATCATTGGAATTGGAAAAAGTATGATTGCTGGTGTAAGATCAATTGTTCTTATCTGGGAGTTGAATAAACGGTTGTTTTGAATACAATCGTAGTAGTAATAATAGTATTAATAGTGCTTACTAGGGAGGGTTCTCAACCACCAGTCAAATTCTTTCCCTTTTGTCATCTACTGATTCCTTTATGAACACGTTTTGAATCCATTTGACGAATTCAAATAGATTGACACTGACGACAAATAGCGAGAAGACTTGAGTTTGATTGTTGTATGATTATACACTTCCCTTCCAACCCAGTGTTTGACTGGTCATACCATGATTAACGTGCTGAATGAACTCATCAACCGTGTGCCTGAATTATGGCTAAATATACATTATATTTGCACATTTATTCTCATTTTAGAATGTAAATCAAGACAAATTTTTTAAGTAGGTATTAATCGTGTTCAGTTGAATATTCACTTCTTTTTACGAATCGTAATTGTACATGAAGTGTTTCGTTTATCGAAAGGTAATGTAATTTGATAACGAAGCAAAATAATAAATTTATTAGTTGAATTCATGAGTCAATTGAAGCTAAACCCCTATGGAAAACCTGAAAGCACTGGACGGCCGTTTCGTGCTAGCATGGGATTCCTGAGTAGTGCGCACCCACTGTTACCATAATATCCACAAAATGCCTCTCTGAAAATAATAAATTCCGATTACAAATTAAGCACTTGTTTTCTTTGTTGTACTTGGTAGTTGTAGTGTTACTTTATTTACAATTTTTGTTTTTCATTTTTCACACCAGGTTAGCAGTAATATTTCTGACCTGCAATATATGTTTATCGACTTCTTTGTCATCACCACTTTGGGTATCACGTGTAAGTTGAGAAAGTATTTATTTATTCACTGACTAGTGTATGTCGGCGTTCTGATATTTATTCTATCTGTTTTTAAAAATACTATTATTGGAAGTTTCTTTGATGAATTTGTTTGTTTTTCTTCACTACCCATCTTATTGGTTTTCTGTTTGTTTGTTCAACCGTCGGAGAAAACTGAAAATATTTAGTGGGTTACTTACTGTTACCATTATTCTTTAAACTGTGTGTTTGTGTATGAATACCATGGTGGATTTCAAAGTTCAATTTAAACAATTTGTCGATATGTTTCTATGTATTTTTACTGTATTACGTGAATGTGAGGACATGTATAATATCAGGCGTATTCTTCAATAAGTCGGTAACACTTGTGCAAGAAATGTTGAAAATTGAGGTAATGTTGAAAACCTAGGAACACTGGATGTTCGTTTCATTCTAGTATGGGGCTCCTTAACAGTGCTCATTCATGATTCTGCAACCAATAATCGAACGCAGGACACTCGATCACGAGCGTGATATGGAAAAACATTCAACGATCTTCTCAACCCCATACCGATAGAAAATTTCGGTCAAATATTCTCCTCATCTCTTATGTTGGATGTTTAGATGTAGACAACAGAGAACCTGAGAACTCACTTTTGTCTACTTGCAATCCTTGTTTTCATCATGCTGACAACATTCACTTGATTGATTTTTCAGACGGATAATTTATTCTGATCTACAATTGGATATTTCACTTAAAGCCTCACGAATAGATGACCTTACTTGAACTATCGCACCTTATGTGGATAAGCAGATTGATTTGTGCTTCCTTAATTTCACCTTAGTTTCTCTCTATCCATTCGGAAATCATTGAAAATTCACGACTACAACTGGGTTTGTTCAGCAGAATTTCTCTCTTATCGAAAATAATCCCTGGAATATATTCATGTTCTAAATAGCAGACACTGTCTACTTATCGCGGTTGAGTTCATTTTATTTTTGAAACATGAGCTAATCCAAGCCACATTATTATCTTTCATCGACACGTCACTAAATTCAATTGGATTTGAACATGAACTTAAAAATTGTATATGATTGTCAGTGTTCAGGTAGAACGACTACTCTGTTGTGATAGATCTCATTGAAGTTCATGTGGTAAATACGAATGTAATTACTTTCAACGGCATAATTTCTCTATACTGCAATACTGTTGAATGCTGTTCATGTTGGATTGTCGATTGTCCTGAGAAGTCGATTAAACATGTACAGCAGATATACTTTTACATGACTACCAGGTAGGTAACATTAGCACGAAGAAGACTGAAAGAGAACCGTGTCAAGTTGAGACATAGTTGCAAAACGAGAAAATCATTTATGTGATCTGATTGGTGTAGAACGTTTGTTTGTATGCAAAACGTCAAGTTTCATGAAGCAAAGTGTTTTTCATGCAAGTGGTCTAGCCTAAATTATTTAAATGATACGATGGTAATTCTCCGTAATTTCATGAATATTGTTTACTGGTTATCTTTTTAAAAAAATGTATTGACTTTTTTCATTAGTTGGTTATACTTCGGCGTATCCTCGTCTCTCGGTGGAACCTCCTGGGATGCGACTAGTGTCAACTGTGACCTTGTTATCATTGGGTTTGCAGTTACTCACTTGTGGTCTTGTACAATTTGCAGTCTTTGTGTTTACTCGACTACAACCATGGTTAGTGAATATGTTTCTATTGTTGTGATGTTTATCTGTAGCATCCGTTTGTATTGGTTGTTGCGTTAATATCTGTTTTAAACACCTATTAGTGCATTAACTTGATAACTGTAATGAAATCGATGAATTATGTTGCTTCGAAAATTACTTAAGACTTATTGGAATATTGCTAAAGGAACATATGGACTACTGTTATTTACTCGTAACATCTTGTTAGCGATGACCCGCTAGGTAGTATTACTGTGTGGACAGACTTTTATGGATTGATTTAGCGGTCTTTTCATTGTAAAGCATGTTGTCGCTTCATGAGACTCTTTTGATTACTATCATCATTATCGTTTATTTCTTTGAAGGTATTTACCACTGTTTACTTATCATGAAGATTATGAATTAAAAAATTACGAAAATACGGCCATATTCTCCGTATCTGTCTATCAATATATTATATTGGCTGTTGTATTCTCTAAATCTGCACCATATCGTCGGTCAATTTTTTCTAATCGTAAGTTGTTTCTTTCTAATTATTGTCTTATATCACAGGCGACGGCAATTTGACAGCTAGGTGGATTAGAACTATTTTTGGTAACTATGGTAAGGCATAAATTGTGAAATAAGTTTTTAATTGGAAATGGACAGAAGTTTATAACGCTGAAAATAAGTACTCAAAAAATAGATTTAGAACATACTAAAAATTGTGTCTTGTCCTGAAAACCCTTATTAGGCTGCGGAAATACCTCAGTTTACTATTAATTTAGAGGGAACTGAAAAACAATCTGCAAAACTTCAAGCTCGAAATAGATTTATGTGAAGTCAACGATGTTTGAACGATTAGTATGAGTTAAATTGGGCGCTGATCTTAGAGAAGACATTATTTGCGAAAACTATTTTGAAATATTCTCAGTGATTGAAATTTAAACAATTCATCATTTCGTCAAGCAAACTCGTCCGGTCTTCTTCATGGTAAGAATAAAAATCAAATTACTGGAGAATATATGTTTGACAATCAAACCAAACCTATACTGTGCTTACTCATCCATATCTGGATGTTGACATTAGTAAGTAGGATAACACGAGTCAGTTTGATGTGAGTCATGTGAAAATCCGTTCTGTGAAAATAAATGAATGAGTTTATGTTTAAGTTATTAATAGTTGATATTAGTAAATAAATTTTTTTATTGTTTATTAAGAGTAAATATTGAAAACATTTTTGAAACGTCAATGTGTATTTGAAATGCGAACCAGTAAATACATAATAGCAATGATAAACTATTTAAATTGATTTCTGTGCGAATAACAGTGCATGTGAAATAAGCAGGCTGAATAGAGATGTGACCCCATTACTTTTTATTGATCATTTGACAAGGAGTGGCTAGTTGACACATCATCTTTTCTATTCAGGTTGTTATTATGAGTCCATATTTACACCGCTTCTGTTGTCAATCTTTCTGGGGTATTTTGGTTCCTCCGAAGTTGGGCTTGTATGCAGTTCCTAACCCAGATAACGCTACCGCTACCCTCGTCTTCACAGTTTTGAAACCAGTAACAACCATTTATTTTAGACTGTGACTCTGTATGATCTATAACATCACCAAAATATGACGGCTGTAAAAGAATCAGCTTTAAGTTCTCCTATTATTACGATGACAATATCCTGGTCCATGGATTACATATCATCCGTAAACTACCACATAGATGGCTGTGAATCAGTTCGAAAGACTTCATAGAATACCAGTCGGTATACATTGAATGTAGATTGGCAATTAACGAACTTTGATCTGAAATGTAGCCTGTAATGTACAGTTTTAACGCTTTCTCTTCTCAAAGGTTTTTGCTTCATATCGAATGTATATTTCAATACAAATCTATACTTACTTTTTAGATCAAAATTACCACGACCTGCAAAATGCACACAGTGTGTGAGCAGTCTACAAAGCTGTAGGCCTATGACAACCGTACGTGTTAAAATTAATGAAAGGCAACCTGGAAATTATTACAAACCAAGAAAGGTTTGTCCGGCATGAACTGTCCAAGCTGTTTAGTTAAATCGATCGAAACATCCCTCGAAATAGAAGAGTGACCAGTCACGGCATGCATTTTTCAAAGATACAAGTAAAAGACAGTTGTCAAGTGAACGGTTATATGCACTAGTAAAGGAAGAAGACACAATTCACTTGGTTTTCGAATACATCTGAAGGATTTCAAACGTCAAAATACTAGCTAAGTATACAAAAACAAGGAATCCATATCTACTAACATGTAAACATCCAAACTCAAGTACTTCAAAAAGAATGTCTGCCATTCAATTCGGTTGAAATGAAACCAGTCTTTTCACCTCTCTCCTTATCACATGCTTAAGCAAATACCTACATCATACACTGGTATGACTAGAGTCTACGGGTTTAATTGCAGTATATCATTGTTGTGGAACATTTACAGCCGCTGTCAACTACGTAAGACATGAAGATGACTCTCAAAGCCAACTGGATTGATACTTCAAATCATAAGAGCAAGCAAACACATGAATATCTGTTTATCGCATGGACAAATTTGTGGTGGTTACATACAAACGAACTTCCAAGAAACATTCACCACGGGAAATTATGTATCAGCAGTTTAAAAATCCCCATCGAATATTCAAATATTCTTCATTTTTGAATTATATATCACTTGATCATTCAACATTCCAAATTTGAGGACGCTTTAAACTTTCCCCACAATCACTGGGAATTTTGAGGAAAAACCAATGTTTCTTTTCAAAATGGTATCATTTTGGGATAAAACTGCATATCGAATGAAGCGCAGTTATCAAAGCACATCTTCCCAACGCATCATCCATATTTAATTATTGACTGTACAACCTTACTCTTGTTTATTTCTACACAATATCGCTTCCTTTGTGTGGTGCATTTTTCGGAGCAGTGTTGTACCAGGATTAATATACTTAAATAAATAGAAAACGTGAAGGCTAAACCACAACATTTAGTTTTCGATGGTGGATTGGTTTATTTAAAAGGTCGAAAAGTCCAGCGAAAATACAATGCCTTTGAAACGACTAAGCAGTCAGTAGGGGTCAGGTGTGAAGAAAGTTTCGTTAAGGACATAAGTGTGAGTTGCATGCACAATTAATTGGGGCACACTCAGTTCATCATTATCTGTTTCTTTCAAATCAGAAATACTACTAAATTCTACAACTCATCACCTAGCAAAATAATAGCACTACTAATTATACTAAAACAATCAAATTAAATATTTTTATGATTATGAACAATGTATCATCACATTGGTGCTCAAACAAAAATATCACTTTGATTTTATAGACAAAGAGAAAAACGAAAGAAAAAATCTAACAACTGAATGTAACATACGCATCGAAATAAAGCATAAAATAGCATAAAACACAGATAATTTGCAAGATCACATAGTAAGGGGGAAACTGTGAATTCCCTGAACCCTCTCGAAATGTACATAAATGTAACTCATGGGAATCATGGGTCAAACAGAAATGAGATCATTCTTACCTACTTGAGGCTTAAATCACAAAATATGTGATAGTACGGTCTACTCAATTTGACAGTTTGTTTTCTGTGAATGTTACTTTATGCAAGCAAGAATTTCACTCGAGTGAGTGAATATAATAATGGGATTACTGATAGACCGCATGAGTCGAGACATAAAATGAAAACAACATTCGTAAACGAGAAAATTATCGATGATGAAAGATCTTTTGTTCTCTGTCTGTAAAATCGTGATAGTTCTGCTCTATTAAGTAAAACGATAGTCAATAATTTGATGAAAATTGAGATGGATGAATTACATGTTTCTGGTTACAATTCTTCCTATTATAACACACACAGAGAGACAAAGCGTGACCTGACAGAAAATTTTTCACAGTTTAACGTAAAAGTTGGAAGAAGATGAACCATCGGAATTAGGGACGGGAAAAAAAGCAAGCGATATAGTAGAAAATACAGTCATTGATTTGAAATCACATACTGATGATAACAATAAATATTATACATCGAAAGACTAACAACGTAAAACCCCCGACAAACTTATCCTATCAGTAGTAAGCAGCTGATTGGAATGGGTCTAACTGAAGGTCTACGGGATTTGCACCAAGTGGTTTTGGTCCACTCTGTGATCGAATACGTTCAGCTCGTGGAGTCGGAGTCCTAACTCCAGCCTCCAGTTTTCGATGCGCTACAGGAGTTTCTTCTCTAGGAATGTTTTCTTTAGAAATATTGCGTTTGATACCTATGCTTTCAAGGCTTCTCGTAGTGTTAAATGAATGGCGATTATGGCTGCTCTATAATGAAAGCAAATCACAAAACTATGTATTATGTTAGAATAAAAGTACATCACGTGGTCATTCGACAGAAATACGAATGTCACACAATTCATTGAATTTACAAACAGACATGCCGAAAATGCACATGGTCAGTACGATTACATACAAGGGGAAAATAGAAAATTTCAAGCCTTCCTAGGAGAACTGATAAAGAACCCAATCAAAGTTGTCTCTGTTGATAAAACATTTTGCTTAGGTAGATTAAAACGCTTAATTTTCAGGCAATTTTGTAGTGACAGGTCCGTGAATTTGATGGTCTTACTTACACATCTTACCTTCTATACGAATACGCACTGCCGACAACGATTATCAAGTAAACTCTATCGTCGCCTCGCCATTCCCATTGTTTCCACGTTTTGTTCATTCTTTTGATGTCTGGCTTTGATTCCCAATGCAACGCGCTCCTTGGCCTGCCTCTTCCATTTCCTTTCAAGATTCCAAGTTAGTGCTTGCTTCGTGATGCAGTTAAACGGTTTCTTCAATATGTGTTTGAGTTATTTTTTCTGGTTAGCGTTTTTTTAGCGAGTTAGGTTTCTACGGGATAGGGACGCTAACCCCATGCCAAACCCTCCTCCTTTACCCGGGCTTGAGACCGGCAGTAACTCTGGAAGAGCTACAGGCGGACAGCTCAGAAACAATTAGACGACTTGGACTTCGCAGATGACCTAGCCCTCCTATCACATACACACGAACAAATGTAGATAAAGACAGCCAGCATAGCAGCAGTCTCTGCATCAGTAGGCCTCAACATACACAAAGGGAAAACCAAGGTCCTCAAACACAACACGGAGAACAGCAATCCAATCACTCTTGATGGCGACTCTGGAAGACGTGGAATCCTTCACATACCTGGGAAGCATCGTCGATAAACAAGGAGGTTCAGATGCAGACGTCAAGGCGAGGATTGGCAAAGCTAGAGCGGCATTCCTTCAACTGGAGAACATATGGAACTCAAAACAACTTTCAACCAATATCAAAGTCAGAATCTTCAATACGAACGTCAAGGCAGTTCTACTGTACGGAGCTGAAACTTGGAGAACTACAACAACCACCATCAAGAAGGTACAGGTATTTATTAATAGCTGTCTACGCATGATACTCAACATCCATTGGCCGGATACCATCAGCAACACCCTTTTGTGGGAGAGAACCAACCAGCTTCCAGCTGAAGAGGAAATTAGGAAAAGACGATTGAAATGGATAGGACATACACTGAGGAAATCATCAAACTGCATTACGAGACAAGCGCTAACTTGGAATCCTGAAGGGAAGCGGAAAAGAGGAAGGCCAAAGAACACATTACGTCGGGGAATAGAAGCAGATATGAAAAAGATGAATAAGAACTGGAAAGAGCTTGAAAGGATTGCCCAGGACAGGGTTGGACGGAGAATGCTGGTGAGCGGCCTATGCTCCTTCACGAGGAGTAACAGGCGTAAGTAAGTAAGTTTAATATGTGTACTATCCACTCCCAGAGTCTTTTCCTAATTCCCTCCTCAACTAGAAGTTGGTTTGTTTTCTGACACGGTAGGATGTTGCTGATAGCATTCGACCAACGGACATGCAGTATCTTATGTGGACAATTGTTTATAAATACTTGTACATTTTTGATGATGATTGTGGTAGTTCTCCAAGTTTCAGCTCCGTACAATGCAACTGTCTTGACGTTCGTATTGAAGATTCTGGCTTTGATATTGGTTGGCAGTTGCTTCGAGTTCCAGATGTTTTTCAGCTCTAGGAATGTTAGCCTTGCTTTGCCGATCATTGCCTTCATATCTGCATTAGATCTTCCTTGCTTATCAATGATGCTGGTCAGGTACGTGAACATTTCCACCTGCTCCAGAGCTTCTCCATCAAATGTGATTTGGTTGCTGCACTCTGTGTTGTATTTCAGGATCTTGATTCTTCCCTTGTGTATGTTGAGGCCTACTGAAATAGAGACTGCTGCTATACTGACCGTTCTCACCTGCATTTGTCTCTGTACCCGTTTCATAACAACTGCATTACTTACTCGGTGGTCCCAGGATATACGAGCGATGTTTCGAAGACACCTATGGTCAAATACTAGTAACCTACGAATATCCTCTACTCTTACCGACCATGTTTCAGTGCCATAGAGTAGGACGGAACGAACTGCTACGCAGTAAACACGTCCTTTGGTTGATAGACGGATATCTCGCCTACATCACAAATGACGCAAGTTGGCAAAAGCTAGTCATTCCTTCTGTATCCGTGCTGAGATTTCGTAACACACCAGACCACAAGGGCTGATGAGACTTCCAAGATAAGTGAAGCGGTCGACACGCTCAACTACCTCACTCCTTATCATTAGTTCGGGTGTCGATGCGACCCAATCCTGAAGCAACAATTTGCATTTCGAGGGAGAGAATCGCATGCCGCTTGCATTGTTGCTTAGAGTGGTCAGCAGACTCTGCATTTTGTCAGCGTCTTCATCAAATAGAACTATGTCATCGGCATATTCTAAGTCAACGAGTGAATCCCCCGGTAGAAGTTCAACTCCTGGAAATTTAGATGAGGAAAGTGTCATCTCTAAAAGGACGTCAACGACAAAGTTAAACAAGAATGGAGAGAGTGGACAGCCCTGACGAACACTACTTGAGGTAATCAATTCTGATGACAGTTCACCATAAGCTCTCACTCTACCAGTTGTGTTCGAGTAGAGAGCCTTATAAGGTTGATGTACTTCTTTGGTACTCCTTTCAGTGACAAACACTGCCATAGAACCTCACGATCAACAGAGTCAAATGCCGCCTTAAGGTCGAGAAATACTATCATTGTGGGGCGTCTGAATGTGTGTCTATGTTCTAGGATCTGGCGTAGTGTGAACATTTGATCTATACAACCACGTCCAGGTCGAAAACCAGCCTGGTTTTCTCTAGTCTGCTCTTCACGAGCTTTGGTTAGACGTCGAAGTATTATTGAATCTAATATTTTAGACACTATATTAGTCAAACGAATTCCTCTGTGATTGTCACAGTAGGACTTTTGTCCTTTCTTATAGACTGGAACAATCAGTGATTGAGACTAGTCAGATGGGATTACGTCCAGTTCCCAGAATCTACCTAAGACTTCAGTCAATCTCGCTGCTAATACTGGACCGCCATCCTTAAAAATCTCAGGGGTAAAGCTGTCAGGACCAGCTGCCCTCTCATGCTTCAGATTTCTTATAGATTTTTCAACCTCGTAACGAGTTGTCTACAAAACGCCAACTAGAAAAGAGAAGACAAGTCGAGAAACTCTTGATTCTCATACACTAGTTGGGAAATTATTCTCAAGAGCATTAAAAATGTTGGTGATTGTTTGTTATACAAAATATGATATCTGTGTGTGACTCAACAACAATATTCTTGAGTAGAAGGTACAATTTTAAAGGTATCCATTCACAGTAAAAAAAGTCAGAATGAGGACTGAAATTGAATGAACCAACAACCAACTGCAGTTTACTGACGGTGTAACTAAAAAAAAATACATTCGTGTACTCAATTTTGAGTCACATTGAGATATGTAGGTCTTCATAATTCGGTCAACCGACAGAAGGAGGAAGGGCGGAAGTAATCAGTTATGTCTGACTCCGGTCCTCACTTGAAATGTGTCTGTCAGCCGCCCACCATGTACGACTTTGCAGTGTGGCCCGTCGTATGAATTCCAGATGATGTTGACGATCTCCTCGGGTATACCATAATGGAGAACATAGTGTGCTTAGTTTTGAGTCACATTCTGTGTGGAGGCTTACGACATCACCCGGCTCCTCAACCTTATCTGCGTGGAGCGGGACTCAGAAATAAAACAGTGGTTGAAAGTTGAACACCTGAACCACTTATCCACCACCACACAAAACTACAGTTTATACTATATGAAGAAAATAGGTAATATATCGTAGTGAACTTACAGTAGAACGTGTCCGTTTCTTGTTAAATGACTTTTCCATAGCACTTTTCGGTACAGTATCAAAAACACAAGACGGTTGAAATGGAGATTGAGCATTGTAATGTAATTGTACTTCTTCATGAATAATATTATTATCGCGTGAACTATTACACAGGACAGCGTTCTTCTCAGAAGTAACTGGAATACAATCTTCATCAGATTCACTGTCAGTTGAAAGTCTTGAGTTATAGCGTTTTCTTGATGTTTGTGCAATTTGTCCAACAACATAACTTTCATTGAACACCTCACTTGGTAACGCTTGTACACTAGCAGATCGTATAATTGGTGGCCACACTCCAGCTAATCTATCTATTTCATCACGAATGTGTTCATAGTCTTTACGTGAAACATGTCTATTGGATAACAATAAGAGAAGAACAATCTCACGTATTTGTTTAACACACAAAACAAACAAGGATTTTCAAAAGTTTTAACTAGTTAAACAGCCGGCACAATTCTTGTACTATCCAACTAGTCGACAGAACATATCATTTTGCTGAAAATGCTAATTATATGGCAACTGTTACCGACTTTGAAGTGTGAAAAATGAATGATATGAACGTTCGGCTAATTAGATGAGCAATAATAGGTAAAACAATGTATGGCTGTGAGATCAATCGCCGTCAAAGTGGCCTACATGGAAGGCGCTTGAGCGTGAAACCGAATGTCATGGGTTCGATTGCCAACTGAGAGGTCGTGTATGTACACTTCTGAACAGCCTCATGCTAGGATGAATCTGTCAGCCAGTGCTTTCACGTTTTCAATGGTTGTCTAACTTAGATCTATTCAACAATCTGCACCACTCTATACTGGAAATGATGATTTTCCTTACTTAGTATACCATTTAATCCCTGAGATTTTCAATGGTTGTTTTACTTGGAATGCAAGTAATGATGATAAGCGTTTCTCTCTACAATAGACAGTATCCACGTTATACGGATTGATTTTCAAGTTGCAATAGATTCTACAACATTATGATCGTATTGTTTTGATAGAACAATGAGAGCACGAGTTGATCTGAACAATGTGATGCTTACTTACTTACTTACGCCTGTTACTCCTCGTGAAGGAGCATAGGCCGCTCACCAGCATTCTCCGTCCAACCCTGTCCTGGGCAATCCTTTCAAGCTCTTTCCAGTTCTTATTCATCTTTTTCATATCTGCTTCTATTCCCCGACGTAATGTGTTCTTTGGCCTTCCTCTTTTCCGCTTCCCTTCAGGATTCCAAGTTAGCGCTTGTCTCGTAATGCAGTTTGATGATTTCCTCAGTGTATGTCCTATCCATTTCAATCGTCTTTTCCTAATTTCCTCTTCAGCTGGAAGCTGGTTGGTTCTCTCCCACAAAAGGGTGTTGCTGATGGTATCCGGCCAATGGATGTTGAGTATCATGCGTAGACAGCTATTAATAAATACCTGTACCTTCTTGATGGTGGTTGTTGTAGTTCTCCAAGTTTCAGCTCCGTACAGTAGAACTGCCTTGACGTTCGTATTGAAGATTCTGACTTTGATATTGGTTGAAAGTTGTTTTGAGTTCCATATGTTCTCCAGTTGAAGGAATGCCGCTCTAGCTTTGCCAATCCTCGCCTTGACGTCTGCATCTGAACCTCCTTGTTTATCGACGATGCTTCCCAGGTATGTGAAGGATTCCACGTCTTCCAGAGTCGCCATCAAGAGTGATTGGATTGCTGTTCTCCGTGTTGTGTTTGAGGACCTTGGTTTTCCCTTTGTGTATGTTGAGGCCTACTGATGCAGAGACTGCTGCTATGCTGGCTGTCTTTATCTACATTTGTTCGTGTGTATGTGATAGGAGGGCTAGGTCATCTGCGAAGTCCAAGTCGTCTAATTGGGTCTGAGCTGTCCATCGTATGCCGTAGTTTCCCTCAGATGTCGAGGTCTTCATAATCCAGTCGACCACCAGAAGAAACAGGGAGGGAGAGAGTAGACAGCCTTGTCTTACTCCGGTCCTTACTTGGAATGCGTCTGTCAGCTGTCCTCCATGCACTACTTTGCACTGTAGTCCATCGTATGAGTTCCGGATAATGTTGACAATCTTCTCAGGAACTCCGTAGTGTCGAAGAAGTTTCCATAACGTCCTCCTATCTACACTGTCAAATGCCTTCTCATAATCAATGAAGTTGATGTAGAGTGACGAGTTCCACTCAATTGATTGTTCGACGATGATCCGTAGTGTCGCAATCTGGTCTGTGCACGACCGGTCCTTACGGAATCCAGCTTGTTGATCTCGAAGTTGAGCGTCTACTGCGTCTTTTGTCCTGTTCAGTAACACTCTGTTGAAGACTTTACCTGGTATTGACAGTAGTGTAATGCCTCTGTAGTTTTCACACTTGCTCAGATCTCCTTTCTTTGGAATCTTGATGAGGTATCCTTCTTTCCAATCCATCGGCACTTGTTCCTCCTCCCAAATCTTCTTGAATAGAAGATGAAGCATGCTTGTAGTTACTTCGATGTCTGACTTCAACGCTTCAGCTGGTATATTGTCAGGTCCTGCTGCTTTCCCTCTCTTGATTTGTCTGATGGCCATTCTGATTTCTTCTGTCGTTGGTGGATTGACATTTATAGGGAGATCTGTGTGTGCTGCTTCGATGTCCGGTGGATTCATTGGAGCCGGCCTGTTCAGGAGTTCCTCGAAGTACTCTGCCCATCTGTTGCGCTGTTGTTGAATCTCAGTGATTGGTCTTCCTTCTTTGTCTTTGACTGGTCTCTCTGGTTTACTGTATTTCCCTGCAAGCTTCTTCGTTGTATCGTAAAGCTGTTTGATATTTCCTTCTCTTGCAGCTTTTTCCGCCGTCGTTGCTAGTTCTTCCACGTATTTTTGCTTGTCAGCTCTAATGCTGTTCTTCACTTGCTTGTTTTGTTTCTATGTTCCCAGCTTGTGCTTGGACTTTCTGTGCTCGTGTTCGACTGTTGTTAATTGCTGTTTTCTTGTTCTTCCGTTCTTTGATCCTGTCCAGTGTTTCCATAGCGATCCATTCCTTATGATGATGCTTCTTGAGGTCCAGAACCTCTTGATACGTTGAAGTTAATGCTTCTTTGATACCTTTCGATTTGTGCTCCATAGTAGTTTCTTCTTCCTTCAGTAGGTCCTGTAAGGCTTGGAACCTGTTGTTGAGAGCTATCTTGAATTCATTGAGTTTGTCAGTATCTCGAAGGAAGGCTGTATTGAACCTTTGTGGTGCTGTTTGTCCAGTTGTCCAGTTCTTCTTTAGCTTCAGTTTCAATTTGGCCACAACCAGGTGGTGATCTGAAGCTATGTCCGCTCCTCTCCTGGTTCTCACATCTTCCATTGTCCTTCGGAACTTTTTATTGATGCAAATGTGATCTATCTGGTTCTCTGTGGTGTGGTCCAGTGAGATCCACGTAGCTTTGTGTATACGTTTGTGTGGAAATGTTGTACCGCCTATGACCAATTTATTGAATGCACACAGATTTGCAAATCTTTCCCCGTTTTCATTCCTCTCTCCCAGTTCATGTAGTCCCATGATGTCTTCATATCCGGTGTTGTCCATTCCGACTTTGGCGTTTAGATCTCCCATCAGAATGGTGAGGTCCTTTCTTGGGCACTTCTCTATGATTGATTGCAGCCTCTCATAGAATTGATCTTTAACGTCGTCGTTGCTATCATTGGTGGGTGCATAACATTGGATAATGTTCATTGTGATCCCCTCCTTCTTTGTTTTGAATGATGCTTTGATGATTCTGGATCCGTGAGATTCCCATCCTACCAGTGCATTTCGTGCTACTTTGGATAGAATCAGAGCAACTCCCTGAGTGTGTGGAGCATTTTCCTCTTCGTGACCGGAGTATAGCAGCATAATGTGATGCATTTGCACTGTATTATTTCGAACTCTGTCTTCTTAGCGTTCTAATGAAATGGATAAACGGGACCAATTGCTTTAAGTCGTATTGTTGACTTAATAAATATTATACTACTAATTACCGATGAAATAATCTGCATTTCAGAATTAACCTATCATGACAGTTTGGTTGAATTAAGTAGTTGAAGCATTTCATTAAATGTATGGAAGACATCAACCAGTATTGAACAAAATGGAAGGTATTCAAGACAGACATACCTGGGAAATAAAGCATGTTGAATATGACGTATTCGTTGTCGAAACGAAACACCATCAACGATCGATTCCAAAATATATCCAAATAGTAAATTCCCCAATACTATTCCATGAAGAATTATTACAAAATAAACTGAAGGAAAACGACACAGCTGGAAATAAAATAACAAGAACAAAACCATCACATACAACCCAAAGAATTTATCAGAAATGTAAACAAATATTCAGAAAACTGTCCAACCCTTTTGTGCAATGTCTTTCAGAAGAGTCTCCTGTCTAGTAATGACACTCAAACCATTTGCACAACAAATACTAGGAAGTCAGTGGTGGAAAAGGTGTAGTTAGTTTCATCCGCAATATAACACCATTAATGATGATGCCAATGGAACTCTAGCTCTATACATCAGTTAGAAATACACACTTTTGCTCAAATTAAACAATCAGAAGAATGTTTGCCAGCTATGTCCAACAGACAATCATTCATTCACTCATTGGGAAAAAACGGAATAATTGTGGTTAAGAATTGTTAGGACAAAATTCCATAGAAAATGGATTAAGCTTTGCATCAATAAACAAAAGGATAACAAAATAAAACTGTGGTAACCTAGAAATATATGAAAACAATGAAGCAGAAAACCACTTCTTTTACATATTGCATTCGTCACAAATCGACTTTGGTTGGAGTATCACTGAAAACCAGGAGGCATTCGATAGCCGTTTCAGCCACGTAGAGGACATCTCAAAAGTTCGTACCGATAAACACTCCGGGAATCTAAACCACGATCCTCACTCCAGGTCTCGCGGAGAATGCGTATAGTTTAAAAAATAGAATGGCCAGTATATTGTTAATCAATGAAAATCAATATAATCAGTCTGCGACCTAATAAGAATAACTGTGACACAGTGCTTCGTCCTCAAATAAGATCACCGAAATCTTACATCGAAAAATCTTCGAACCACACGAGCTGGATGAGATGTTAAGTATAGTGATCCGGCAATACATGCAATAAGGATGACAACGAATAAATCTATAGAATTGGAAAGTCATAGAGAAAATAACAATTGCGCATTAGTTACAGCCACAGTGAAAAAATATTTACCTAAAATTATCAACATATTCTTGACGTTTATGCATAATATAACCATTTATTACATGCAACAATACACATAATATGATTGTGAACATAAAGAGAAATCCATACTGTTATCTGTCCCAATCAATAGTAAAGACAAGGAGAACTTATGGAAGTTGTATACAATAGGACGATTGTGGCTGACAGTGGAATTTAGAACACACATTCCGTCCTCCATGGCACTCTTCAGCTGGATAAACCTGCATCCCAGTGTTGATCTTCACGTTGTGACTCGAACACAATGCCTACGCATCAAACGCTTAATGCGATATGCACTGAGCTAATAACTCCAGACAGCTACTATTCAAAAGCTTCACACATTTCAATTTCGTTGCGACTGTCCTGATTTACACATCAGATCGACAATGAAATGAACATATCATCTATACGAAAATACAATAGCCTTAGTTGGCAAACGAAGGTCACCGAACAATTTTAGGAATATGGTAAGTCACCACACAAGAGACAAACATAAAATCGAATTTCCTCCTCCTCTAACACTATCATGTGAAATGTGAGTGATACAAATTACCTTCTACCATCTGTATACAGTCAGTGCATTTGTGCATTGATTATATCGATCAAGTTGGAAACTAGTTTTTCATCAAAATAACTTGTCATCGCATAAATTATCTTCTGACACTAAACCTAGGTTTCGTACTAGCTGATAACAGTCGTTAGAAAACAAATTCATTGTTAAAATACCAATCCAATTATGAGAGATCAAACAAATAATAATAATAATGATAATACTAATAATTTGGACAATATAAGACAATAATTAGAAAGAAACAACTTACGATTAGAAAAAATTGACCGACGATATGGTGCAGATTTAGAGAATACAACAGCCAATATAATATATTGATAGACAGATACGGAGAATATGGCCGTATTTTCGTAATTTTTTAATTCATAATCTTCATGATAAGTAAACAGTGGTAAATACCTTCAAAGAAATAAACGATAATGATGATAGTAATCAAAAGAGTCTCATGAAGCGACAACATGCTTTACAATGAAAAGACCGCTAAATCAATCCATAAAAGTCTGTCCACACAGTAATACTACCTAGCGGGTCATCGCTAACAAGATGTTACGAGTAAATAACAGTAGTCCATATGTTCCTTTAGCAATATTCCAATAAGTCTTAAGTAATTTTCGAAGCAACATAATTCATCGATTTCATTACAGTTATCAAGTTAATGCACTAATAGGTGTTTAAAACAGATATTAACGCAACAACCAATACAAACGGATGCTACAGATAAACATCACAACAATAGAAACATATTCACTAACCATGGTTGTAGTCGAGTAAACACAAAGACTGCAAATTGTACAAGACCACAAGTGAGTAACTGCAAACCCAATGATAACAAGGTCACAGTTGACACTAGTCGCATCCCAGGAGGTTCCACCGAGAGACGAGGATACGCCGAAGTATAACCAACTAATGAAAAAAGTCAATACATTTTTTTAAAAAGATAACCAGTAAACAATATTCATGAAATTACGGAGAATTACCATCGTATCATTTAAATAATTTAGGCTAGACCACTTGCATGAAAAACACTTTGCTTCATGAAACTTGACGTTTTGCATACAAACAAACGTTCTACACCAATCAGATCACATAAATGATTTTCTCGTTTTGCAACTATGTCTCAACTTGACACGGTTCTCTTTCAGTCTTCTTCGTGCTAATGTTACCTACCTGGTAGTCATGTAAAAGTATATCTGCTGTACATGTTTAATCGACTTCTCAGGACAATCGACAATCCAACATGAACAGCATTCAACAGTATTGCAGTATAGAGAAATTATGCCGTTGAAAGTAATTACATTCGTATTTACCACATGAACTTCAATGAGATCTATCACAACAGAGTAGTCGTTCTACCTGAACACTGACAATCATATACAATTTTTAAGTTCATGTTCAAATCCAATTGAATTTAGTGACGTGTCGATGAAAGATAATAATGTGGCTTGGATTAGCTCATGTTTCAAAAATAAAATGAACTCAACCGCGATAAGTAGACAGTGTCTGCTATTTAGAACATGAATATATTCCAGGGATTATTTTCGATAAGAGAGAAATTCTGCTGAACAAACCCAGTTGTAGTCGTGAATTTTCAATGATTTCCGAATGGATAGAGAGAAACTAAGGTGAAATTAAGGAAGCACAAATCAATCTGCTTATCCACATAAGGTGCGATAGTTCGAGTAAGGTCATCTATTCGTGAGGCTTTAAGTGAAATATCCAATTGTAGATCAGAATAAATTATCCGTCTGAAAAATCAATCAAGTGAATGTTGTCAGCATGATGAAAACAAGGATTGCAAGTAGACAAAAGTGAGTTCTCAGATTCTCTGTTGTCTACATCTAAACATCCAACACAACAGATGAGGAGAATATTTGACCGAAATTTTCTATCGGTATGGGGTTGAGAAGATCGTTGAATGTTTTTCCATATCACGCTCGTGATCGAGTGTCCTGCGTTCGATTATTGGTTGCAGAATCATGAATGAGCACTGTTAAGGAGCCCCATACTAGAATGAAACGAACATCCAGTGTTCCTAGGTTTTCAACATTACCTCAATTTTCAACATTTCTTGCACAAGTGTTACCGACTTATTGAAGAATACGCCTGATATTATACATGTCCTCACATTCACGTAATACAGTAAAAATACATAGAAACATATCGACAAATTGTTTAAATTGAACTTTGAAATCCACCATGGTATTCATACACAAACACACAGTTTAAAGAATAATGGTAACAGTAAGTAACCCACTAAATATTTTCAGTTTTCTCCGACGGTTGAACAAACAAACAGAAAACCAATAAGATGGGTAGTGAAGAAAAACAAACAAATTCATCAAAGAAACTTCCAATAATAGTATTTTTAAAAACAGATAGAATAAATATCAGAACGCCGACATACACTAGTCAGTGAATAAATAAATACTTTCTCAACTTACACGTGATACCCAAAGTGGTGATGACAAAGAAGTCGATAAACATATATTGCAGGTCAGAAATATTACTGCTAACCTGGTGTGAAAAATGAAAAACAAAAATTGTAAATAAAGTAACACTACAACTACCAAGTACAACAAAGAAAACAAGTGCTTAATTTGTAATCGGAATTTATTATTTTCAGAGAGGCATTTTGTGGATATTATGGTAACAGTGGGTGCGCACTACTCAGGAATCCCATGCTAGCACGAAACGGCCGTCCAGTGCTTTCAGGTTTTCCATAGGGGTTTAGCTTCAATTGACTCATGAATTCAACTAATAAATTTATTATTTTGCTTCGTTATCAAATTACATTATCTTTCGATAAACGAAACACTTCATGTACAATTACGATTCGTAAAAAGAAGTGAATATTCAACTGAACACGATTAATACCTACTTAAAAAATTTGTCTTGATTTACATTCTAAAATGAGAATAAATGTGCAAATATAATGTATATTTAGCCATAATTCAGGCACACGGTTGATGAGTTCATTCAGCACGTTAATCATGGTATGACCAGTCAAACACTGGGTTGGAAGGGAAGTGTATAATCATACAACAATCAAACTCAAGTCTTCTCGCTATTTGTCGTCAGTGTCAATCTATTTGAATTCGTCAAATGGATTCAAAACGTGTTCATAAAGGAATCAGTAGATGACAAAAGGGAAAGAATTTGACTGGTGGTTGAGAACCCTCCCTAGTAAGCACTATTAATACTATTATTACTACTACGATTGTATTCAAAACAACCGTTTATTCAACTCCCAGATAAGAACAATTGATCTTACACCAGCAATCATACTTTTTCCAATTCCAATGATGCATAGACAGCAGTTTATCGGTTAGAGCATTTGGCTTACAAGCAAGTAGTAGCTCGCTGGAATCCTACTCCATCACGTCAACTTAAGAACCCTGGTAGCATCACCGTCTCCTACACAAACAGTACATAAATCTATGTTTGGAATGTGAAACATGATATGATGTATTGAAGATACATAACAGAGAAAAAGATTGAAAGTTGAACACGTAACGAATTTGTTCTTTATAATGCATTTATCATGTCATTTGACATTATAATTCAATATATCAGTACAGAAAGCATCTACTAAAGTTTATAATTATGAAAGTAGGTCACAACGACTGAATTACAACCATACGGAATGCTGGTTCATCGTCCTAAAATAACTCATTTTTTATAAATGATAATAGAGTTTGACACCTCTACTCAATCATCATTTCTAATTAAGAAATATTTGTGGTGACTGCTTATAGAAACTGGTCCTTAGACCGATTGATTAGCACAGCAAAAAAACGTTTCAGATACATCACTGAATTTTCTGTTGCGATATGTGTAATATGAAGTGTACAATAAACTTGAAATACGTTCTGTAGACGTTCATGATTTTTAGTTAAACGATAATGCAAAGATAAATGTTTAATCTTGGTTTGCTTTTAAACAAATAATTCGAAAGCTGCATTGCCAAGTCGTTTGCTATTCATTTATAAACATTAACGTGATACCGAACAACATGAGTGGAATCTCGCAATTACTCTTCAAAGGTATGTCCCAACTACATTTTAATAAAATTGTTAGTTTGAAAACTTGCAGCAGAGGCTTGTATTTATCCACGACATAGCTTCTAAGTTTCTGTTCAACGCTCCAAATGGTCGTCAACCTCCTTTGATCACATAAACAAAGCACAACTTACTCTCAGTCTCTATTTTCTGGTACTGTTTGATCATCAACATGGTGAGTATTCCAGTTTCCATATTTCTGGTCATATTGTTTCAAGCTCGAGAGCTTCAAACCGATTAAACTGTTGACGTCCTTGTTTGAAAAGAAATAAATTCTACGGTTTCCACCATGCATTGATCTCCCTGTCCCTATTCCATCTTCTACAGATTTAAAATATAATTCACTCGGATTACTCAAATCATTCACCACTTTGAGGTGCTCCTGGTGGAGTAATCTTCAAGCTTTTTCGTTTGAGCGCGCGCATTCCTCAACGTGATTATTAGCTGAATTCCTCGAATCTCAAACTAATATTTAAATGATCGATTTCCACATTGCATTAATCGATAATATTTCTTCCAATTGCTTTTTATCACTCCATCTTATGCACTATTAACTGATGATATGATTGTTACTCCACAGTGAGACAATATAAGCTAAATCTTCGGCAGAACAATTGCCATTATAGTGAACAAGAACATCATCTGGCACAATCGAATGTAGTTGAACACGAAATTACAGAACTTCTGACTAAAATCTGAGAACCATACAGTAAATACCGAATTTGCAAAATATCAATCAATTGTCTCAAACTTGACTGTTTCTTTTGCAAATATCAGATTTCATTGTTCATGCATTCTCATATCGATTGCGTTCCGTTACCGTTCTTTCCTTATCGATGTTCTACTGAAATACATTCTATGCTTGACCACCGTTAAACACTACCTATATAAGTAGTCCACATCACAACATCATTATTTCCACCAAGATGCATTCAACGGAGATCGTGAATTCGCTCAGTATGATTAGTCATATATTCATTGACTAAACCTCATTCAAGTCAAAACAGTATGATAATATTGACGCAATGGTCGAAGCAAAGCAAGTCATCCACGACGTAGGACCAGGAATATAAATACATCGGTCCAAGTCGTCATACCTCATTAGCACAACAACATGAATACCAAATCCATAGAAGTAATTACTTCAATGGTAGTAGTATATTTTTAAAAATTCCATAGAAGAATATGATGCAAGGAGAAAGAATTAGTTCGCAGAAAGAAACGTACGAAGTAATTTTAATCTCACGGTTTTAGGGAAGACAAAGAGTGTATGCAACTGTAGTAAGCCAATTTAACTTTTTTATTATTTGTATACTTGTTGTAATTTAGACATTTAATCAACTACGTAAAATCATGTGTGGATGTTAAAAAAATCCATATATATTTCTGAGTGTAAAATAATTGTGGATAAGTTATTATTGATTGTCTGTGTTTACAACCATTGGGACTGTAACGGAAAGAAAACGCTGAAAATCCCTCCACAGCATTTTGTTGGACCGTACTGTGATTTTTTGTCTCTTCTCCCTGTTGTTTATTTTAACCTTTATTCAGATTTCCTTTTAACCACATTTTATATTCGTTTGTCTTCCTCATCTGAGCTTTTATAACATAACTGATTGTAAACGTACCTTCTGTTACCTAATTTTCCATTGCGTGTTGCCGGACTATTGACAAGAAGGTCGTGTTTGACTAAGCTCAAGGTCACGGCGTGGTTCAGTATGTGAATGTTAACCTTTGACTGTCTGCTTGGAAGATTGCTGGGATCCCTGTAAATAGATATTTGATCCCATCTTGTTGAGAATATTTTTATTGACTCTCAGGTATTGAACTCTTCTGTATTAACTGTTTCTTTTGTTGTTTATCACGCTAATTTGTATCAGAGAATCTTTTGATTGTATAGCACAGGCTGTACCGTTTGAGGTATTTTGTATTTTTGATATAATTTGTTCTATTTTTTAAATTAGAACCGTTTAAATTGAACACCGAGTTTGTGTTTTGATAAAACTTAATACGAGTAACTCAAAAACGCTTCGTAAGTTATACAGAAGAAGGTAGTCTGGTTTAATCGAATAAAGTTTGATCCGTTAGTTCTGAGTTCAGACTGAATGTTGGCAGTTCGGTAGTTACAGGGAGAATATATAAATATTGATGTGCAGTTATGCTCTCAGTTAGACTCACTCATTCATGCTACACTCACCAGTTCTGACGATTTGAAGGATGTTCTACTTGCTAGTCACATGTCGAAACCTCAGGTAGATGTACTGTCAGCATAGAGTAGAACTACTCTCACCGACGCGTTGTACATCCGACCTTTCACAGCCAGACTAACACCACGAAGGCGCCAAAGATCGCCTAGATTGGCATAACCCGCTCTGGCTTTCACTATATGTGCATTGATCTCATCACTCATGCCACCACCAGCACTTATGCAGCTACCTAGATACACGAAATTCCCAACTACTTCTATCTGCTCACCATCCAGAGTGAGTACAGGATTAGAATCCTGCCAGTCTTGTAAAAGTACTTTGCACTTCGAAGGTGCAAAGCACATACCGTACCTACGGACATTGATTACCAACTGATTAAGTGTGGATTGCATGGCTTAGGCATTCTCGAACAGTAAGACAATATCATCCGCATACTCAAGGTCGAGAAGTCTTTCTCCAGGCAACAGATCCACACCACCATTACTTACATCTGCCAGAGCTGTTTCCAGAATGTCATCGATGGCAAAGCTGAAGAGGAATGGTGAGATTGGGCAACCCTGTCTAACTCCACTGCTTGAATGGAACAATGGAGAAAGGTGGTTGTATGCCCTCATTGTACCTGAGGTGTTTGTATATAGGGCATTTAAGATGTTAATAAACTTCTCAGGCACACCCAGAGAACAGTCCTGTCCAACGAATCGAAGGCAGCCCTGATTTCAAGAAACACTACGATTATTGGCCTTTGATAAGTATGACGGTATTCTAACATTTGGCGGTGGGGGGTAGTATGATCAATACATCCTCGCGAGTCAATTTTTCCCGGAAGCCAATAGCTTGGACGCGATCGGAAGTAGACTTACCCTCCGATAGCTGTTACAGGAACGACGTGAACCCTTTTTAAAGATAGGGACAACTATCGACTCATTCCACGGCGTTGGGACACTCTCTAGTTCCCAGACCTTTGTAAACAACGTCGTCAGTTCCTTAACCAGAAAGTCGCTACCATCTTTAAAAAGAGCCGGAGGTAAGTAATCTGAGCCCTGTGATTTGTAACGTTTCAAGAGTTGGAGTTCCTTGCGGACTTCCGCCTCATTTGGTGGATCAGTCGTCACCGGCCATGGAGGGCAGGACAGTTTGATCGATGTTGCCGGAGCAGCATTCCAGTTGAACTGCCCTTCGAATAATTCTGCCCATCATCCAAGACGTCGATGGATGTTAGTGATTGGCGTTCCTCGCAGATTGTTTCTCTCACACCAGACTTCTTGCTGCCAGTGGCTGGGATTATTTTAAGGAGCTTCCGGTAATTACCAGATTTAGCTGCTGCTTCCAGCTCATTAGCACGATCTGACCACTAGGCTTCTCGGTCCTCACGCAAGGTTTGCCCAATTTCATTACGTAACAGCCTTCGTTTGTGGTTAAACTCACGGTCACTCGGAGTAAACAGGCGGGCTTCAATGAGTTGTAAGGAACCAGAAGAAACCCAGTGCTTATAAGCGGGACATTTCACGAAGCCGCAAGCGGCTTTACTCGCCATTTCGATGGCGTCATTCAGTCGCAACCAATGCTCATCTATACTTTCCGGTGGAATGTTAGCTAGACTTGAACCTAGCTCTGTTTGATACTTACTAGCAACAGAAGTTGCAAACAACTTGCTAACACCAATCCTTTGGTGGCGGTCACTTCGTTGGCCACTGAAAAGTAAGGTGAGATTGGCTCAGACCAGGACATGATCAGAATCCAGATAGGTACTCCAAAAGGAGCGGCACTCTTCTACACAACCACGCCAGTGGTAGCTGATCGCGATGTGATCGATCTGACTCCAGGCTTGAGATGCTGAGGGAGGACGCCAGGTGGTCTGTGCACAGTTGCAGTAGACGGTCCCCGTTATCCGTCCTGAGACCAACAAGTTCCCATCGGCCACCTAAACGACTCTCTTCTGTGCCTAGACGCCCAATCTGAGCACTCAAGTCTCCAGCTAGTACTACAATATCTGTCGAACAAACTTTCTGGAGAAGAACAGATAACTGATAGTAAAATTCATCCTTGATTGCATCCGGGCTACAATCTGTCGGGGCATAGGAGGAGATGACGAAAATACATCGTTTCTCACGCCGATTTCTTCTCACTTTGATGGAACTTTCTAATCTAACAGCACATAACCGACTGTTAATGGGGATCCAATCGATTAGTGCTGCCTCAGCTCTAGCGCTTAGTGCGACACCAACGACAGCAAGACCAGACGAAGATGCCACAGGGTCCCTGGATAAACGCACATAAAACAAGCTTTTTGAAGCGACAGATGGAGAGCGAACTTGTAGTACTTCACCAGAGTCTTGAATACGGGTCTCGGATAGACAACAAACCTCAATATTAAGAATTTTCAAAGACATAGCCAGCCCTATCTGTTGTCCGACCTGCATAAATGTGCAAACGTTGAAGGCAGCCAGTTTGAATGGTGCACGTGGTCTCAGAAAAACTGCTTCAGTATTCGTATTCGGTGGTAGCATACAATTTTCAACCAGGTAGTGACACGAGAACGTTTAGATAGAGCCGAATGTCCACCATAAGCGAGCTGCTGTATAAGTCGAAAAATAAGTATAGACAGAGTGGGAATAAAAGAGAGTGAATTAATGACGTAGTAAATAATAATAATAATAATAATAATAATAATAATAATAATAATATGAATTGTTTGACTGTAAATCGAAGCGTGAATAGAATTTTTAGTAAATATCGTCATTTTCATTTTATTTGTGTGTGGACTGTGATACTGCCCACATACCCAAACCGAAGCAGGTGGTTTTCTTAGGGAGCCACACCAGGAGCCTTTGACCTAAAGTTCTGACCCTCAAGGCAGTGGAGCGACGTCAGGAGGAGATGAAGTCCCATGGTAGCCGGTGACCAACGATTGGTTCATATGCCATTCGTTCCATCAGGATACTGGAGCCCATGTGCACCATTGGTTTGGGATCCGGTTAAAGCGCCGGACATTTGCTTTTCGTCCTCTCATTTTCGTAGACAACACCCCCGCTACGAGAAGGTAGTGAGTAGGACTTCCCTGGAAGAGGCTGTATACACGGGGGCGTGTGAGAGCATTTCGAGGGAGAGGGCGGGTCCACCACACTCTCAGCCATACCAGGGTATTTGGAGGCTGTCATTATTATATAATACCTTGCGTTTAACCGCACTATTACTTGCCCGGTGATCCCAGCAAATGAGAGCAACATTTATAAGAAAATTGTGATCAAATACTAGTGAATTTGTCGACGCGTTAGACTACTTCACTCTCTATCTTTAGTTCAGGTAATGACGCAGGCCAGTCCTGAAGCAACTACCTGTCTTTATAGAGGGAGAAACGCCTCCCAAACATTCTAGTATTGTTGCTCAATGCTACCAGCATTTTATAAGCGTCTTTACCAAACAGGACTATGTTATCTGCGTATGTGAAGTTAATAAGTGGACTTCCTGATAAGAGACCGATCCTCGAAAATTCAGTCGACGAGAAAGATATTTCCAGAAGCCGGTTTATGATGAAATTGGACGAAAATAGAGACAGTAGACAGCATTACCGGACATCACTTGAGGTAGCGAATTCAGATGGCAATGACTAATTGAAGGTCAACAAGAACCAATCAACGTCGAAGTGTACAGGAAAAGCTGTGAACCACATATGGAGAAATCCGAACGCTTCACTTCTATCTGAAGTTTGTGCTGATGATGTCGCTCAGAAGAATGACGAAAGCTCCAAGACCAAACCATCGAACTCAGAGAACAAAACTCCATCAAAATCATCCACCTGAGCTACAAATCTGCTCCACCATCTCACTGTTCACGATCGTGCCGTAGACTTTTGGTCAACCTAGATCTGATTTGTTCCCACTTGTCATCGTGTGTCGGAGCCTAATGGGATAGGTTTATGAGTTTATCAGTGTAATGGATGTAGTAGAAATCCAATGGTTTTTCGTAACATTTTGGTTCAAATCACCAATCATTATTGCTGCTGATTCCACAGCTGTTCGTGTATATTTCCAAGCAATATCTGGGTCAGCCTCGTTTTCGAAATTGCCTAAGTGTGAGTTCAGTTGTTCACGGAATGTACCTTTGGCTTCCTCATCGCTGAGTTCAACTCGAATGGGTCTTCTTAATGTGGATTTTCTGTGTCCAGCGAGGTGTAAGCAAATACGTGCTCCTATTAGAGTATGATCAAAGTCTAAAAATGTATTCCAAAACAAGCGGCAGTCTTCTACCGAGCCTCTCCAACGATGACTGATGGCAATATGGCTCATCGTTGGTTTGGTGGAGAGGGTCGCTTTGTTAGACAATACTTCTTAGAAATAAACGATTATCTGAGCGCAGTTGCAGCAGACGGTCACCATTATCTGTTCTTTGAGCCGGAATACCGAAATACCCACCTAATCGTCTTTCTATTTGATTTAAGCTACCTAGTTGGGCATTAAAGTCAGCTGCTACAAGTACTATTTCTGAGTGTTTGGCTTTTTGAAGAAGTTCAGAATGGTTTCTGTAAAATTCATCTTCCACTTCATCTGGGCTGCAGTCAGTGGGAGCGTGGGCAGAAATGACAAAAGAGAAACGATCTGTATCCATATTTTTTCGAGTTCTTACGGAGCAGTTTAGCCGAACAGCACAAAGGTTTCAGTAGACGCGGGACAGTATTGTTCGCCGTGGTGACACTTGAAGAGGAAGTTTAGAGTCGATAGTCAAGTTAGGAGGAATAATAGCAATTGGAGGGGCAACTGATTATGAATACGGTGGAAATGAGTGCTGTTAGAGGTATGAGAGCGGTTTTCACTTCCCGATTGCCCACAAAGTGGGACGATTTTTCTATAGGTACCCGAAAAGGAAAGTGAGTCCGAGTTAATCTTAGTGACCTCAGAGTTCGACCACGGTGCCCAAGGGACAACTGCCTGAGGCCGGTCACACACAACCTCTTTGTAGGTAATTTTCGTGTTAGCTCCGTACTTGATAGGACCTTATCGACGGACGGATATTCGTGAGATAAGGTGAGGTGTGCGTTTTTACGGTCAATCTTTTCTAACTTCACCCTTCCTTTATGGGAAAGTATAGCCCTTATCCTAGTTGTCTGAGGGAAACAACAAACCGCCGTCACACCTCTGTACAGTCAGCAGTACGACTTCGTCCTCGGACCTTGGAATTGCTGCTTTCAGTCTTACCGTTTTTCAACCGACTTTTCTGGCACGGTGGGACCTTGAAGAGCGATTATTCCAGCCAGTATAGATCGATTGCTCCATCACGATAAGCAAGTCCGACCAACACGTCAAAGTAGCAGCGATGGTCGAGTAAACAATGAAAGCAATATAAACAATGAAAATGAACAATCATCACCAATAACAATTGTTGAACCAGACTAACATTTATTAAAAAAGCATATTCTTCGTTTTGTGTTTAAACTATAGAAGGTAAAGAGAAATACCAAAACCAAACTTACATAATATAGAAGTATAACAGAGAAAAATTGAATCATTGAATAACCAACCATAAATTTAAATACACCAAAACTGGTAGTCAACGCGCAACGACCTTCACGAATAAGTGTGGGCACACAAGTAATATTTTGTTGCTTCGACGTGAAAGGACTGGCAACACTAGCTTCAGCTTCGCTTAATGCAATTCCAGCATGTGCTACTTTCAATGCACCACAATCGTTAGCGCCATCACCACACATTGAAACAAAATAACCAACTGATTGAAGTGATTCAATCAGTTGAGCTTTTTGTTCCGGACGAAAACGAGCAAACACGGTACCTTTGACTACAAGCTGAGAAACACACACACACAGAGAAAGGAAAAGAGAGAGAGAGAGAGGAAAAGTAATTAGAAGCTAATCTAAACACAACAGAGCTGTTAAAATTGAAATGCTCACGGTTCGAAACCAAAAATATATTTAAAGGTTGATAAATCTTTAAAGAAACATGAAATGGTATGCAGAAAAGTGTAGTAAAAGACTATCATTTGACTTCTTCTCCTGGCCTTACCAAGCATTCGGTAGTACAGATCACCTTTCAGAAATACGTGTTGAGATCAGATCAGTTTAGAACAAACAAAATAGGTCTGAAAATCGTGAGACTAATGAAATACAACGACGTTTCGCCTATCCAAATTTTGCTGAAAAATACTTATTTAGTTAGTACTGTTGAAAAAATACTGTGTATTACATTGACGTAAATGTAATTATGTACACACTGTAAGATGTGTGGATATCAAATTGAAAATTGGGTGCGTTTTCCATTTCAGTAAAACAGCATAAAACTTGTTTATGCCACAACACTATGTTATCACACTGTTTTGACTGTACATTGAATGTATTTTGTATAAGAAAGTACGCAAAATTAAAGATCAAGCAATCAAGTATGTTACAATAATGAAGTGTTTCAAACAACGAACGTCTAAACATCGTCTAGTGACAAGTAAACAAAGCTGAACGTGTATATACGTCATACATTATTTTGAACTTTAGCATACATTTTGGCAATACTTTGTTAAATGTATCCCTTATACAATAAAAATTATATCATAATGGATAACAATATGTCCATTATTGGTTTAATATCATTCCTTATCAACCCACATAATGCTTGAGTTACATAAAACACATCTGCTGTGTGAATAATACATTTCTCTACACAAATGATAGGAGGTTTGAACTTAACACTTAACTAACGATCACTAAGCAATACGAGTTCACCTCAGTGAATTAGTCGAAGGATCATGTCCATTTTAAAACTATCTTCGATATACATTGATAATCCCATTATTACTCACCTTTGGTATAAGCCAGGGATAATATTCTCGTATGATAGCCCATGTTTTACCAGACATAGCCAGGTGGAAATCAGGTCGATCGAGCATCTTTATAGATACAGAATGAGTGGGATTCAAAAGACGAATTGATACCGAATGCAGATCATCTTTCAAATAACATCCACTGTTTCCTATTCCATAGTGGTGAAGTTGTCGTTGATCGGATGAAGAAGAATGAAGGTGACCATTCATTGAAACATTAAGCACCGAAGTTATATCTATCAGTGGACTTGAAGACGTTGAGGAATGCTGTTCACATCCCCGTGAACTGAACGAAAATCAAATTAAAACAAACAAATACACACAAACGATAATCGTGGAATTTAACAGATTTCCAAGTTTCAATGATTAAGATCATGAGTCAGTTGAAGCTACACTACCATGGATTTACAAGTATTCCTCAAAAAATAAACAATTAATGGATAGAGAAACATTTGAGTTGTGAATCGTTTAACATCACTGCTGCAAAACAGAACACCACTTACTCAGGCCTGTTAACCCTCGCGGATGAGCATAGGCCGCCCACCATCCAACTCTATTTTGTGCAATCCTTTCCGGTTGCTATTCATCCTTTTCGCATATGCTTCCATTTCCCGACAATTGTAGTAGTTCTCCAAGTTCCTGGCTTTGATATTGGTTGACAGTTGCTAAAAAACGCCAACCAGATTAAACCAGAACACCAGGGAATTGTTGCCTTGACTTACATATTTTCAGTAAACGTAATTCAAGAAGCTGGTCAGTCGAATAATGATTAACGTACTCAGCATACAGTTTGTGGCAAACATTAACGAAGTAATGTGCAACGGAATTAGAACTGGCCACCTAATACATCAAACTGGAATCTCTTAATCATGAATTCATCGTTTCGGGGGAGACATCATTCATGCAAACCTATAGTACTCAACAGTCAGGATGTTTATATCATAACGTCTTGCCTCTAGTTACTTAAATTCGAACTATCATACAGTGGTGAACGGAAATCCGCGCGATGACTCCAATGACTTCTGATCACATAACTTCTAGTAATTTCAAGAACATCTAAACAATAAATCCTTATTTACTATGTTGTAGATGTCACACGATCCAGATTAGTTCAAGGTTGAGTAAACACTTCTGAAATTAGTGATTGAATTATCATCGTTACTTGCGAACTGCTCTGTTTTTCAACTAACTTTTAACAGTATCTGTGAACGCATAATTGTATAATACAAACAACTTACATATCGAAATATGGCTTGAAACATAGGAAAGTAAGTAATCGTATGGTTGACTACGTACTCCATACACATAGTCAAAAACTAAATACAGATCAAAATTTAGAACATCCCAACTGATTCAAGATGTTATTCATGAATAATCCAGGTGCTGAGTTGTCAGCATACAACTTGAAGTTCAGAGATTTCAAGGTACAAGTAAGGTAGAGATAGGATCTGGTTGTCAATGTTGGTCAACAAAAGCAATAACATTTACTCAGGCTGTTCAGTCGTATTTGTAGTTGTTTGGTAAATATATAAGTCTATAGGAAGATGGAAAAATTACCTCCTAAATGGTTCAAGGTCTACATTAATTAAGAGGCAAATATAAAGCAGATACATAGATAAGGAATACACAGTAGAATGATCACTGATGACGTCGTTCCTAGAGGGTTTTCTAAACAGTCTAGATGAAAGCGATTACATTTACATAATGGGAAAATAAATATTGGTTTAGTAGCAGATTTTCACAAACGAATTCATATGAACTTACACACATGGAACATCTTCACATAAGCGATGCATCAGTTTTCGAGATTTCCTACCACTCCTTACAGAGAACGTGTGCGGATCAACATCAGTTTCAGTCGAAGTATTATTAACAGGCTGAGGTCTATGAGATTTTCTCGTTGTTCCTGTTTCAGTTGTAGCTGTCACTTCAGTGACTGGTTTGTGTAAATCTTCAGCATAATGAAATTCAACTAATGAATCGTATTGTTGATTGAAGAAGTTTTCCTCAAATACACAATTTGCTGCATTAAAACTTGAATGTGTACGTGGTCTATTGTTGCTTCTTGTTCCTTGTGACTGTGTCAACGAAACAAATGGTAAACTAATATGATTCGAAGAAGTATGACTGTGTTGTTGATCACTTGGTAGATCAACTTTGGTAGAACAAGTCACAGAATCATTCGGACTAGATGACTGAACATGAGGAGGAAATGGTGGTGGTTTTGCAGACACAAGAATAATACGATCCAGTTCATCGATCATCTCGCAATCTCGAGCTACTGACAATGCAGTCAACATATTATCACCTAAGTAAGAAGGTTGAATGATGAGCAACAACACATTTTGTCAATTGATATTACTAACAAACATAAACTGTAATTAACAAGAATTATTAATTTACGAAGTTCAATTGAGTCACAAAAATTGAAAGAAAATCACGCAAACTATTTCAATTTAATATGCATTACAATCCTCCACCATAATGATATCATGGTTAACTGGAATTATTGGAATAAGACAATCAAAAAAGCACCACATTAGAGAGACACTGCTCACTAAATATGGGCTTAGACAGATAACAGACTCAAGCGTGTAGCTTATTAGTTTGACCGTGACAGACTAATTCGATATCCAAGGGTTAAGGTTCAGATATAAAATAATAATAATAATAATAATAATAATAATAATAATAATAATATACTTTGAAGGTGACCAGTACATTTATACAGATTCAGAATATTACAATTTCAGGCTCAACGTCTATCTATGTAGACTGATGTTAGTAACTATTAGAGAAAACAATCTAAAAGATCACTTCCAAGAGAAATCACATTGAAAACAATCACATCAATGAGAAAGAAACATACCAGTCACCATTACAGGTCGAATATTGGCATATCTTAAAGTTTTAATCACTTGAGTTGTTTCCGGTTTCAAACGGTTCTCCATGATCAGTAGACCAAGAAATCGTAAATTCTGTTCAACACACTCCCTAGATACGTGCAAAACTTTTGTATAGGTTGCTTTCAATGGTTTCCAAGCTAACGCTAAAACTCGATAACCTTCACGTGTGTATTCCAACAGAGTAGAATGGAAATCTCTAGGAACTAAAGAACAGAAGAAAACAATAACTGAAGTTCCTAACAAACACAACTGATATACAACTTTATCAGGGAGTAATCTGAAAGCAACATCAGTTGAACCTGTTGACATTTATTTGAATAAAACACTGTATTTTAATATAAGGATTAAGAGAGAATCAAAGTTACCAATAAACGCCCGTATAAACCAGATATTTGTCCGATGAAGAGAAAAAACTTTTAACGTTTTGGTTTTAGTTGACATTTTATTCCAGTTCCAATGTTTCGCTAATGACTGTACATTTACGAAAAATGACAATGTAACGAAATATATTTGTCTTTATAGTAAGAGTAAAGTATAGAAACAAATCAACGTTACCCTTAAATTTTAACCCAAAACTATTAATCCTGAACTAAATCCTAACCTGGTGACATCGTGTTTTATGGACGAACTAATCGGACTATACCTTGTACAGAGAATTGTTGCATCATAGTTAATGTAAGTTTGTGGTAAAAATCCTAATTCTAAACCTCCAATCCTTACCCTAATTACTTAATCTTGACCAACATCGAAGAAAGGACTCATTAAAGTCTTTTTAGTTCCCTATGAAGGTTTAGAGAAAACGAAGAACTTGTGTCTATAAGGATGAGTTTTTATATCGTTGCTTTCTCAATTAACAAGCATATTAACATGGAAAGGAATTCAATAAATTCAATAATTATGTAAGATTCGTTTACAATTTGTAATATTATTGCCTTTTATTCTTCGCTGTTGTTTTAGTCTGTTCCCTATACTTTAATCTCGGCTAAAACTTATAAACAATACACCAAATGAAGAGAATATTGAAACTCTTCTAATTAAATAATCTAAGAAACAAGGAAAATTAACAGCACAGTAGCTATACAAGTTGAAATAGCAATAACAATAACAACAAAAGTACAAGGCCTAGAAAAAACGCAAAAATATAGTAAAGAATCTTCAGAATTTCAAAAGATATTGGCAACACTATATTAATAAAAACATATAATAAACTTTTTCATAGAATGAAAGAATTCCGGACTCAAATGGAAAGTTTAATTAAGAAAAGAAAAATATTTTAATCAGGCAAAACGGAGGTCATCGGAGAGAAATAGACAATTATTTTAGTACCAGATAATGTGGTAAACAGAATTATGTATCTATTTTTTTCTTGAAAAGAAAACTCTGAAGTATGCATTTATTCTGCATACAACTTACCAAAATTAAATAAAAAATTTCAATTCATTCAAATCAATAACCACTGAAGCTTAGGGTAAATACCACCAGGCCAGGTGTATGCTTCATTCAAACAGAAACTAAGTTCTATTTCATTATTCCATGAAAGAATTTTCAGGCGCATAGGCCTGCTTTGAGCACTCAAATTTGTCCAAAGTAGAGATGCCGTCCGTTCTCGACACCCGTTTAAAGGCATCCGGAAGCATGTCGACAGGTCACTACACCGAGCAAAACACCGATCCTGATCGTACCCAAAACCGTGAACAAGCAACGGCATGCGACCGCACGACCCAGATCCAACTACGAGCATTTTAACTGAAGCAACTACAATATACTATTTTGGACCTAGAGTTACCGCGGCTGTTGGCACCAGATCAATATACAAGCAAAACTAGACAAATAAACCAATCATTTGATTGAGCAAGAAAACGATCCTAATTACTGGAGGAAATTGTAAGTCTGAACAGTGTGTCTGAGTGTCGTTTAACTAAGTGTAGCGACTACACTAAATAGTGAGAGTTACAAACAACCAACCGACAAATGTATTACATCGATCTTGTACGACGTCAATCAGAATGTAACTATTTCATATGCAAAATGTATAACTATGTTTGTGCACAATTAGAATTTCTAACTAAATGAAACACTGCTGAACAAACAAACATTCCGCATAGAAATAAAAATTCCATTCAGTTCAGTAATTGTTTCAAAACGTATAATACAAATATTTTGCTTCAGCATTGGCCTGTGTCAATTTTTAATCTGATCACAGACGGTCAAGTCGTAGAGTGTGTCCCGACGATTTCATTTATCGAAGGATATCATCTATCTTCGTGGGTTGGCGTCTAACGAAATTTGAGAGCGAAATCAAAAAGGTCAGTTGGCTTTTATCACCAAGTGTCGCCTGTGGCGTAAGTGATAGGTCAGTCTTTGACAAGAAAAGAGTATAGTGAGCACTGGTTTGTTTCGCGGTATTTAATGGCTATGAAACGTGGCTACTCAAAGAGGATGTCTTACAGGTTACTAGTATTTGATTATAGATCTCTTCGAATCATGGTTTATTTATTTTACGACAACCGAGCGAACGATGCAATAGTTACGTACTGGGTAATCAATGAACGTTTATCGACCAAGGTAGTTGTAACATGTCTTAAGCCGCAAAACAACCTCCTACTTCGATGTAAGATTTCAGGTAGTATAACCAGCGGCTGTCAAATCGACAAGTACGATCAGTCCACGAAGTCACTGACTGTTGGTCTCAGACACGTTGGTAGGTGCATACAACCTGGTCGGCACAATCAGTGGTTAAGGATGCTAGGTGGAATGACTCCGAATCGCTTATAAAGGTCAACATACATTCAATTGCTTATTTACTTTTACAACTTCAGCTCTAAAACGAATTCAAGAAACTTTCTTGAACAATATTGTACATAATGTTAATACCACTTTGGTATACATGTTTATCATTTCGTCTCAGAGTGTTAAAATGGTGTAGGAACTTGTGTTGATATATGTTTGTGATAGGTTTAACGTTGCATATAACTGACCGATTGTATTAACATTAGAAAAAATTATTATTGACAATCTTCACATTTTACTTACTAGTATCACATCTGCACAATAATTCAATAGTTTCAGGTGCACCTTTAGTATAGATGTTGAAATGATTTTGATTGAGAGCACGAGTAATCACAGACATACGTTGTAATGAAGAACTGAATGGAAATTGACGTAAGATACCCACTTCATATGGAATGTCCTACAAGTGTGTGTAATCAGGATATTCGATTTCAATAAAAAGCATTTTTATAAAACAGAGAAAAGAAAGAAATCGTAATTTACTCAGCTGGCCTGCAAGCTCAAACTCTAAAAGTATTATAATCTATTGGAATAAGCTACCTATCCATCTATGCTATCGGAACACTATAAATATTATTTACCAAAATCATCCGCGTTGCATTCAGATATTAATTATGTTAAGAAATTTGATACCGTAAGTCTATAAGTGCAAGTAGTGACCATGATACTTAATTCCAATAAGTTTTAGGATGCCGAAACATAACAACAGTACTTGAACATAAGTTTGATCACTAAAGATTTACTTACGCCTGTTACTCCTCGTGAGGGAGCGTAGGCCGCTCATCAGCACTCTGTCCTGGGTAATTCTTTCTGCTCTTTCCAGTTCTTATTCATCCTTTTCATATCTGCTTCTATTTCCCGACGTAATGTGTTCTTTGGCCTTCCTCTTTTCCGCTTCCCTTCAGGATTCCAAGTTAGGGTTTGCCTCGTGTTGCATTTTGATGATTTGCGTAATGTATATCCTCTCCATTTCCATCGTCTTTTCCTAATTTCCTCTTCAGCTGGAAGCTGGTTTGTTCTCTTCCACAGAAGGCTGTTTCTGATGGTATCCGGCCAATGGATGTTGAGTATCTTGCGTAGACAGCTATTGATAAATGCTTGTACCTTCTTGATGGTTGTTGTTGTAGTTCTCCACGTTTCAGCTCCGTACAGTAGAACTGCCTTGACGTTCGTATTGAAGATTCTGACTTTGATATTGGTTGAAAGTTGTTTCGAGTTCCATATGTTCTTCAATTATAGGAATGCAGTTCATGCTTTGCCAATCCTCACCTTTACGTCTGCATCTGAACCTCCTTGTTCATCGATGATACTTCCCAAGCAGGTAAATGATTCCACATTTTTCAGTTTGGGTTGGTGTTCTCCGTGTTGTATTTGAGGACCTTGGTTTTCCCCTTGTGTATGTTGAGGCCTACTGATGCCGAGACTGCTGCCACACAAGTTGTCTTCATCCGCATTTTTTCGCATGTATGAGATAGGTGTTATAACTTGTGGTCTGAGTGCCTTGCTAATGTATACGTAATGATATCGCCAATTAGGGAGCAGTGAATTATCGACCGGACCAGTGACGCATAAAACCCTTTGGAGTAGTCTAGAGTGCTTATTGACCCTGCTTCGTGCCTAGCCCAGCCAGTTATATCCAAAACAAAAATCTCAGCCTCTGTGATATGAATCATTTATATACTAATCAAACAGACCACATCGTACCATAAAATAGGAAACAACATTTGTACAAGATTTGGCCAAATGTGGCTATGAATGAGGGAGGTACTGATTAATAGACGGAATAATTCAAGAATGGGAAATCATATAATAACAGTTCATAGATTAAAATAAAGCTTATGATAAGAGAGACATGAATATGAATAGTTTAGTTAATTAACAATCATAGGATAAAAATGTACGTATAATATTGGTCCACGGATGGATCCCAAAAATTACCACTCATTATTCTTATTGGGACATAACATAGGAGGGCTAGGTCATCTGAACAGTCCAAATCGCCTAATTGGTTCTGAGCTGTTCATTGTATTCCATGTTTTCCCTCAGATGTCAAGGTCTTCATAATCCAGTCGACCATCAGAAGAAAGAGAAAGGGAGAGAGTAGACAGTTTTGTCTGACTCCGGTCGTTACTTGGGATGCATCTGTCAACTGTCCTCCATGTACGACTATGCAATGTAGTCCTTCGCATGAGTTCGGGATAATGTTGACAATCTTCTCAGGAACTCCGTAGTGTCGAAGAATTTTTCATAACGTTTTCCTATCTACACTGTCAAATGCCTTTGCATAACCGCCGACATCCCTCCTCAAAAAATATAACATAAATGAGCACCTTTACTAATCTATAGGTTATATCATACGAATTAAGATTAAGTTTTCTCCGATGGAATCCTTAGTTTGTACATATCCCCAACAGTCTCTCATGGAGTTTTATTAATCCAGTTTATTCTGATGATATTTCCAATACAATAAGCTCTCTTGTTTCCCATTAACATTCAAAGTGTACATAAACAACGATCCTAGGAATTCATCACCATCTCGTTGCAAAGAAGAGTAAAGTATTCCACATTCAAGCCTTTTCTAGTTGCATGTTTTGGGACTTAACTACAAGAAGAATATTCACAAATAATTTTCCTAGCATGACTACAAGTTTCGTTTAGTCTGACCTTGAGCAATTTTAAAAACTTACGACATAGTGATAGAGTATCGCGAAACTGAATTAGAGACGTAAGCTCACAATGAACTGATAAAAAACAAGACAATAAATAATATATTTGTAATATCCCAATGATTAGAAAAACTAGATTTTCTGACATTTCGTGACTTAGTGTAGGCCACTTCTTCCGAGAATAAATAATCAAATTAAAATTAATCCAACTTTAAATAATACAACGGAACAACACGAATATGATCAATAATATTCGTGTTGTTCTGTTGTACTATTTAAACGGATTAATTTTAATTTGATTATTTATTCTCGGAAGAAGTGGCCTACACTAAGTCACGAAATGTCAGAAAATCTAGTTTTTCTAATCATTGGGATATTACAAATATATTATATATTCATAACAAACTACCCAATGCTCAATTTATTCGAAATGATCAAACCTTAGTAATGATACCTACAAACGACAAGACAGTTCAGTAGGACAGGTTTTCTTTCTTATTAAAATGACAAACAATATAGCATAAGCTGTTATTAATCACACAACAAGGACCAGAGAAGTCGCTATGTCAAACACAATAATCAATACTACTCCACATTTTATCATCAGAACATACGTCGACTCTCTCAGGTTGGAATAGTCGGCAATTTTTATCAAGTGTATAAGAAACTGTAATGTAAAGACACCAACCTAACTACACGACATAACTTACATCACCATTGAATTTTCCAGAAATCTTTTCCGTCAAACTGGTTTCACTCAATGGACGTACGATAGTATGGACAGCCATTTCAAATTTACAGTGATCAGCAGCTTCTTCAATGAGTTCCTGACAAAAACAACACAAAACGAAAACGCGATCGACAAGCAATTTGTTTACGTCAATAAACATGTTGTTGAAGACCTATACATATACACATACATCCTCCAAACAGGCTTCTGTGATATTTTGGAAAATACGCCTCAATGTACCCAAATTTGTATTTTATCTAAATATATTTGATAACTGTCAGAAATAAAATCCGGAAATTCGGTCTTATACAGTTTAAGGATCATTCTGTTGTATGTGGATCTACCACAATGCTTAACAGGTCAAGGTTGTCGAATCTCCTTGCTTCAAGAATTTTCTAGGCAAACTGATTTTGACTAACGTCCTGGATTTCAATAAGTAGCAAACACTCAAAAGATGGCTGAAACCATCGGTGAGGTCACAGTCAACTACGTTCAAAGCCGACCACTTTCCAAACCCTCATTCTATCAGCGGGAACGCACAATCAGAACCTTCGTGCCTGTGACAAAAATATCTTGTACGTTAGTTCACATGTTATGATGTGCAAATCTGACAACAACCTCAAAGTAACTACGACATTTAGGTTTCAGAGAAGTAAGAATTGTGAGTAGAAAAAAACTAGAACCATCTACAATCCTTACCCATTTAGTTGACTGGAACATCTTTAAGTCCAGAGGATCTCCAGACAGAACGCCTTCAATCAATGTCAATGAATGACAAGTCGCTAAACATTCCATTAGAGGGCCATTATCCAACTCTGATGGTTCTAATTCCGGATCTCCAAATAAACCATCTTCATAAGGAATAATACCCCACATATCCAAACCATCTTCTGTTAAAGTACCCGTCTATGAAGAAACATGAAATAAAGGTAAAGATGTCTAGTCCATTTAGATCTCAAACCTTATTACTGAATAACTTAATACTTGATACTGACTTTCTAACCGCTACCCACTCAACAAGAATTTCTTTCACTTGAACCTCAAACACAAAAAAGCAGTCGGAAAGTATCAAAAGAACCTCTAGTTTCAAGGTTGGTCAACGTGCAGAAAATAGATGTAACTACAGGTTTATAGATGACCTTGATGTTCTCGAAGCATGTTTAACTTTGTGTGGTGACATAATCAGTAATTATCTAGGCAGGATAAAACACATCATAAGTCGTGCTTCTAAAATCCTCGTGAATGTTTCTATTGAACGTCGGAAGGACAAAGTGTGTTGAGACGTTTACTAACTTCTAAGGGAATTTCGGAAGAATTACTGACGTTCTCCAACAAACACAATCGAGGAAAATTACATTAGCTTGTAACATCCAAAGGAAAAACACGATATCCAACAATTAACAGAGATAAGTAGAAAATCAATATTTATTCTGATCCAATCCGAAATTCGAAAGGTAAACACAATCATTATTAGTAAGCAACATGAAAACAACTTATAAAACACTAGTGATATGCAAAATGAGTAGATGGATTGTTTTCATGAAACACTAAGCCACAAAAAATATTTAAGTCATATATAATTAACTAATCCCCAAAAATTAGGTAACTGGATTAGTGTCAGATTACATGACTTGACTTATTATTGGTGGTTAAGTTATTTGAATTTGTTGACACACTTTGATTGTTAAAATCATGATATGAAATTATTCAATTTCGTTTAATTTTAACTGTCCATGACAGTGAATTTACCAGGACATATCAAGACGTATTTTCTTGAGATCTAATGAGAAACATTGTTCAATGGAGTTCAACCGGGTCTGTTGTGAGACAGTAACTCAATGAAGACAAGGGTGGATGTGTTGCTGAAATTCGTGGATTAGTTGAAGTTAGACATTAATATCATTGGATGCCGGCTCAGTGGTCTAGAAGTTAAACGTTCGCGCCAGTGACCGAAGTGTACTGAGTTCGTATCTCGCGAGGCGGGATCTTGGATGCTCACTGCTGAGCAGTCCCACAATAGGACGGCTATCCAATGCTTCCAGGTATCCATGGTGGTTTAGCTGGAATTGACTCGTGATCTAAACTATTAAAGTTAGAAAGAATATTGAAATAGTCCCTAGAAATTATGTATTTTTTTATAACAATCTAACACGATAAGGTGTATGCAAATGCAACAAAGCAGACCATTTAGATTCAAGTGGATAACAACTACATATGTGGTAGTCCATATAGTTTAATACAAGTCAAAACGTTAGTTGGCAATATTGTAGAATGAAGCAATATTACCATTTGAATTTCATAAAACTTATTTAAGTTTCGTTCAGTCCTATTCAGACTAACTCCGTTCACTTTAATACTACTGTTAAGAACAAGGAAAACACCTTAATCCATAGATGAGGCCTGCTTAAGTGAGAATTATATATGACTGATCACTAATGAATCAGACTTTGTATCTGTTTCGATTACGGAGTAGTCAATATTTGCTCAATAAAACGAACATGAAATATAGAGAAAAACAGCATTTCGTATTTTGAGCAAATATATAATGAAATGTATGGGAAAGGTTAGCAAAGGCAGTATGGTTATCAAAGAACACGATATTCGCAGTGATTATTTAGATTTTTAAAAAATCAAAATCAATAATACATATACATTTATTCTTGATAAGCAGAGATGGATGGTAGCTGGCAGTGGAATTCAGGACACACGCTTAGTCCTACTCGGGACTCGTCAGATGGATGCACCTGCATCCCAGAGTTGATGCACATTTCGGGACTCGAACCCAGTACCGTTCGCTTCAAGTGCCATTGCGTTATCCACTTAGCTACCGAGTCCAGATAACCATGGGCTTGTGCAACGGGGTGAAGTTGAATTCACCTTGTATTGGTCGTTTGAATCTTCCCATTGACGTTTAAGATTGTAATTGATCTGTCTCTCATTGTATATGTGCGTATGTGTATATGTGCAGATTACCTCGACACTGTTATCAAGTCACAAGCATTATAAACAGAGAAGGATTCCTTGGTTTTTTTTTATTAAACTAGGGTTAATTTCCATTTTCTACATTTTCCTATAATTATCCTATTCACTTTAGCACTTTTCATGAATATTTTTCTGTGTGAACCGGAGCTTAGTCGTTTCGGTAATGTGAAGAGGTGATTCAACTGATCATTATTTTTTAATCTGTTAGTAGATGAAATATTTCAGACGCTGATGATTTTCATTTTTGAAGTACAATTGGACAGTGTACCTCGTTAAGGAAACGATTAAAATAAAATATCTAATTATCGATTTAAGTTGGGTTAATAATAGACATATATAGTTGAGTTCATTTTAGTCATTGACCAAAACATTGTCCTTAAATTTTCTCACTTTGTGTTTACATTACAAACACTAATATTCTGATCAATGTAGCTAACTGAACGTGATTGTCATGGTACCTAAAATAGTTAACAACTCTTACATAACACTTTACGTAATATGACAAGAAAGCTACCATATGGTATTAAAAAGCATATTAAAAAAAAGCAAAACTCAAGACAAAATAAGGTTAAAATCGACAATGAATAGGTTAGTTGAATTCATTGAAATCACAAATCGATCCTAGTTAGACCACCACTGAAATCGTGAAAGCAATGAACGACCATTTTGTTGTGGAAAGGCACTGATGAGGAGTACCATAGTGGAAAGAAATGGCCATCTACTGCTTCTTTTGAATAGTGTCAAACTTAGATCGGTTAATGATCTAAATGAAATTCAACGACCCCCACAACGCCGTATTGATAGGCTAGTTAATTAATAAATAATTGCAAATTTAGTTAGTAACTATTATTATTATTATTATTATTATTATTATTATTATTGAAACACAAAAACTGATACAAGGATGCACGAAACAGATATTCGCCACATAAATCATTCGATTTGTGTGAGGGCTGAGATACTGCCCGGGTACCCAAACCGAAGCAGGTGGTTTTCTTAGGGAGGCACACCAGGAGCCTTTGACCTAAAGTTCTGACCCTCAAGGCAGTGGAGCAACGTCAGGAGGAGATGAAGTCCCATGGTAGCCGGTGACCAACGGTTGGTTCATATGCCATTCGTTCCATCAGGATACTGGAGCTCATGTGCACCACTGGTTTGAAATTGGGGTTTTCTAAGTCCTCTAGATGGACTCTCAGTGTCCACCAACCAAGTTAAAGCGCCGGACATTTGCTTTTCGTCCTCTCAATTTCGTAAACAACACCCGCTCCGCGAGAAGGCAGTGAGTAGGGCTTCTCTGGTGTTGGTTTTATGCACGTGGCCACTTGAGAGTATTTCGAGAGGGAGAGCTGACTGTCACCACTCTCGACCGTACCACGGCATTTGGGGGGTAGTAACTACTCATTCATACACATTAGAAAGTTTATAGATACTACTGAAATTATGCTCTAGTATGTAGCTTCATACATGTATTAGGATTAAAATGAGTTAAGTAAAAAAACTAGATTCCGAGATAGTTAGTTAAAATAAGGTACTATAACATGATCCTAGTGATCAATTCGTCCCCGTAGCTTGGAGATAAATGGAAGATAAAGAAATAGTGAACAGGTAAGTGGCAAAATAGATAGAGAATAATTAAGCATGAAAGATTTTGAGGCGTCTGAGTTGAACTGTGTCACTGTTATGACGGGATGAAAAGTCAAATTAGATTGATTACTAATTATGACTTTTATTCAACATTAATTCCGTTTAATTCAATTTGATGATTACTCAGTATAATATTTGTTTTGTGTGATTTATTCTGATTATTAGTCGAAAATGGGTGTACAAACCAATATATAAATGAATGTATTTCCGACTAGACAGTTAGGGATTGCCTGTGCTTCTGGCTGCTTGTGGAATATATTTCCCCGTTTCGAACTTGAACTATTTTCTCTAGTAAGCGAGGCTGGGGTGCATCAGAATAGCTAACTTATTGGTCTTCGGTCACAAAGTCTTTGTTCCGTTCGCAGATTAGGTGAACTCGTAATCCCTCCGGGGGCTACTGCCGATCCCAAGCCCGGATAAACAAGAAGGGTTGGGCATGGGGTTAGCGACCCCGTCTCGTAGAAAACTAACTCGCTAAAGAAACGCTAACCAGAAAAAATTATTCAAACCTTTGAAACTCCGCCCTGGGAGTCAGAAGGTCTTCCATTTAGAAGAGTTATGACGCCTCATGATGAAAGCCGAGTTCCTTCGGAAGTCACGAGGCCGATGCCCCTTCTGACAACCAGAGCAACCATTTATTTAGGTACATGGAATGCTCGCACAATGTGGGAGACTGGGAGAGTTTTCCGAATTGCTGCAGAAATGAGGAGATACAACCTAGAGGTGCTTGGGATCAGTGAAACACATTGGACGCAAGTTGGACAAAAACGACCAGCTTCAGGGGAGCTGCTGTTATACTTCGGACATGAACAAGAAAATGCCCCACATACACAAGGAGTTGCATTGATACTGTCCAAACAAACACAAAATGCACTTATAGGATGGGAATCTCATGGACCAAGGATCATCAAAGCCTCCTTCAAAACAAAGAAAACGGGGATTACAATGAACGTCATCCAATGCTACGCGCCTACCAACGACTACAATAAAGACGCTAAAGATCAATTCTACGATAGGATGCAGTCAATCGTCGAGAAGTGCCCAACAAAGGACCTAACTATTCTGATGGGAGACCTAAATGCCAAGGTTGGAATTGACAACACCGGATATGAGGAGATCATGGGACGACACGGACTGAGAGAAAGGAACGAAAATGGTGACAGATTTGCAAATCTATATGCCTTCAATAAACTGGTCATAGGCGGAACTATATTCCCACATAAACGCATACACAAAACCACATGGACTTCACCGGATCACACCACACAGAACCAAATCGACCATATATGCATCAACAAAAATTCAGGAGGACGATGGAGGACGTGAGAACCGAGAGAGGAGCCGATATAGCATCAGATCATTACTTGCTGGTCGCCAAGATGAAATTGAAACTCAAGAGGCACTGGACAACGGGGAGGACAATATCACAAAAGTTTAATACGGCTCTTCTTCGAGATAATGACAAACTCAACAAATTCAAGATATCCCTCAGCAATAAGTACCAGGCCATTCATGATCTACTCAATGGAGAAGGAACTACTATGGAGGGCAACTGAAAAGGGATCAAAGAGGCAATCACTTCAACATGTCATGAGTTTCTGGGCCAAAAGAAGCACCATCACAAGGAATGGATCGCTGTTGATACACTGGATAAGATTCAAGAAAGGAGGAGCAAGAAGGTTGCCATCAATGCTAACCGAACAAGAGCAGAGGAAGCCAAGGCACAAGCTGAATACACAGAAGTAAACAGTCAGGTGAAGAGGAGCATCAGAACTGACAAACGTAAATATGTGGAAGATTTAGCAATGACGGCGGAAAAGGCTGCAAGAGAAGGAAATATGAGACAACTGTATGACACAACAAAGAAACTCTCTGGGAATCACCGTAAACCAGAACGACCAGTGAAAGGCAAGGAAGGCAAGATAATCACCAACATTGAAGAACAACGAAACAGGTGGGTAGAACACTTCAAAAAACTATTGAATCGACCAGCCCCACTGAACACACCCAACATCGAAGCAGCACTCACAGACCTCCCAACCGATGTTGGCCCACCAACAATAGAAATCAGCATGGCCATCAGACAAATCAAGTGTGGCAAAGCAGCAGGACCAGACAACATTCCAGCAGAGGAACTGAAGGCAGACGTAGCGGTAACTACGAGAATACTCCACATTCTCTTCAGAAAGATTTGGGATGAGGAACAAGTACTAAATGACTGGAAAGAAGGACTTCTGGTCAAAATACCAAAGAAAGGCGATCTCAGCAACTGTGACAACTACAGGGGAATCACTCTCCTTTCAATACCAGGAAAAGTCTTCAACAGGGTATTGTTAAACAGGATGAAGAACTCCATAGACGCCCAACAGGCAGGATTCCGTAAAGATATATCGTGTACAGACCAAATCGCAACTCTACGGATCATTGTGGAACAATCAATTGAATGGAATTCATCGCTCTACATCAACTTTATTGACTATGAAAAAGCATTTGACAGGGTAGACAGAACGACCTTGTGGAAGCTTCTTCGACACTACGGAGTGCCTCAGAAGTTAGTCAATATCATACAGAATTCCTATGATGAATTAAACTGCAAAATGGTTCATGGAGGACAGTTGACAAAGTCGTTCGAAGTAAAGACCGGTGTTAGGCAAGGTTGCTTACTCTCACCCTTTCTCTTTCTCCTGTTGATCGACTGGATCATGAAGACGTCAACAACTAAAGGGAAGCACGGGATACAGTGGACATTTAGGATGCAGTTGGACGATCTAGACTTCGCAGATGATCTGACTCTTCTATCGCAAACGCAACAACAAACGCAGGAGAAGACGACCAGTGTAGCAGCAGCCTCAGCAGCAGCAGTTGGTCTCAATATACACAAAGGGAAAAGCAGGATTCTCCGATACAACACAGCATGCACCAATCCAATCACAATTGACGGAGAAGATTTGGAAGATGTAAAAACCTTTACATATTTGGGCAGCATCATTGATGAACACGTAAATTTGATGCAGATATGGAGGCACGGATCGGTAAGCAAGAGCAGCATATATACAAATGAAGAATATCTGGAACTCAAGACAACTGTCAACGAACACCAAGGTCAGGATTTTCAATAGAAATGTCAAGACAGTTCTATTGTATGGGGCGGAAACTTGGAGAACTACGAAAGCCATCATCTAGAAGATACAAGTATTTATTAACAGGTGTCTACGCAAAATACTTCGGATCCGTTGGCCGGACACTATTAGCAACAACCTACTATGATTCACTGATTTGTACGTTAAACATCAATTCCTCTTATCTCCGACCCATAAAACCAAATAAAATCATCTTACTTACTTACTTACTTACTTACTTACTTACTTACGCCTGTTACTCCCAATGGAGCATAGGCCGCCGACCAGCATTCTCCAACCCACTCTGTCCTGGGCCTTCTTTTCAAGTTCCATCCAATTCTTGTTCATTTTTCTCATATCTATCTCCATTTCTCGGCGTAATGTATTCTTTGGTCTTCCTCTCTTCCTTCGACCTTGAGGGTTCCATATGAGGGCTTGTCTTGTGACGCAGTTCGGTGCTTTCCTCAATGTGTGTCCTATCCACTTCCAGCGCTTCTTCCTGATTTCTTCCTCCACTGGGATCTGATTTGTTCTCTCCCACAGTAGGTTGTTGCTAATAGTGTCCGGCCAACGGATCCGAAGTATTTTGCGTAGACAACTGTTAATAAACACCTGTATCTTTTGGACGATGGATTTCGTAGTTCTCCAGGTTTCCGCGCCATACAGTAGAACTGTCTTCACATTTGTATTGAAAATTCTGACTTTGGTGTTGGTTGCTAATTGTTTTGAGTCCCAGATATTCTTCAGTTGTAGATATGCTGCTCTAGCTTTGCCAATCCGTGCCTTCACATCTGCATCAGATCCACCGTGTTCATCGATGATACTGCCCAAATATGTAAAGGTTTTTACATCTTCCAAATCTTCTCCGTCAATTGTGATTGGATTGGTACATGTTGTGTTGTATCTAAGAATCTTGCTTTTCCCTTTGTGTATATTGAGACCTATTGCTGCTGAGGCTGCAGCTACACTGGTTGTCTTCTCCTGCATTTGTTGTTGTGTGTGCGATAGAAGAGCCAGATCATCTGCGAAGTCTAGATCGTCCAACTGCATCCTAGCTATCCACTGTATCCCGTGCTTCCCTTCAGATGTTGATGTCTTCATGATCCAGTCGATCACCAGGAGAAAGAGAAAGGGTGAGAGTAAGCAACCTTGCCTGACACCGGTCTTTACTTCGAACGACTTTGTCAACGGTCCTCCATGAACGATCTTGCAGTTTAATCCATCATAGGAATTCTGTATTATATTGACTATCTTCTGAGGCACGCCGTAGTGTCGAAGAAGCTTCCATAGGGTTGTTCTGTCCACGCTATCAAATGCTTTTTCGTAGTCGATGAAGTTGATATAGAGTGATGAATTCCATTCAATTGATTGTTCCACAATGATCCGTAGAGTTGCGATTTGGTCTGTACACGATCTATCCTTACGGAATCCTGCCTGTTGGTCTCGAAGTTGGGCGTCTACGGAGTCCTTCATCCTGTTTAACAATACCCTGTTGAAGACTTTTCCTGGTATTGAAAGAAGAGTGATTCCCAAATAAAATCATCTGCCATCAGTTATTTCCGTAATCAGTAGTCAACCAGAAAAGTCTGAATATCGTTATGTGGAGAAAATTTATTTAGCGGACGACATTAAGGTAACTACATTAAAATAGTCAATCATAAGCAATGTAGCACATCCAACACAAATATGAATCGGCCCAACTTTCCACACCGCAACGGCGTAGACGTTAAATTATCAAGGTGAAGGCCGAAGTGGTTGTAATATCAGTGGTGGTAAAAGTATTAAGTATAGACAATACGACTCGAAAATAATTACGGAATTCCTATAATAAAAGTGAAATAACAAAACTCCTAAGCTTGGTATGAAATAATATCTTTATTATGTGTAGTAACAATACTTTCTAACCGATGAGACAGATTTAGCTTAACTGGTCATAATTGAAGACCCCAGAGACAATTGAATCAAAATTCACTGAGGAGATAGGTATAGCAAGAACATCATATGTCGTGGTTGTCAATCTAGCAAACCCCTTATCTTCAGAGTATTCACAAACAAACTTAAATGGGTTCATTCTTAAAGGCACATACAATCAGACAAAATAGTCACTTATATTAAACTTTAGAAAGGCAGGTCAGAAATAATAATAATACTAAGCAGCTGAAATTAGCGAGAAAAGTCTTACTTTATCAAAGCAAGCTACATTGATAACTCCACAAACATTGATCACGGTTGAATTGACACAAAATATTCCATGCGATAGTAAGCGTCGTTGAGCCAGAACAACGCCTACTGTCATTACAACAGGTAAGGCTGGTGGTACCACAACAGTAACTAAATCTAACGCTCGATGGATAATGTCACCAACACCAACGTTAGCTCTGATCTAAAACAGTAATGTCAATAATTTGAAAAAAAATCGATTAAACTCATTATATCCAGTTTCATTTTATCGTGTCTAATATACTATTCGCAAGTAATAGTGGATAGATCAAACTGTATAATAACCAGCCCTAAAAATGCTTAAACTGAGAATGTCTATCACTCGAAAATTGTTTGAAATAAATTTGAAAGCACAGGGTTAGAAGTATTCAGTAAAAACAACTATTAACATCTATTTTTAAACTGATTCCGATCAGATGGTCAGTATGTAGACACCCATCTGTAGTAGACCGTAAACATTAGGAAATATAAGATCACAAATAAAGAAGAAAATACTCAGGAAACAGCTGAGGTTAACAGGAGAATTTTGAATTTAAAGTTATATGGACTTCATATTGCATCTACAATAAGAGAAAAAAAGACGATTTGCAAATTTCCCAGAAGAATTGATGAAGAATACAATTAAAGTTGGCTCTGTTGAGGAGCATTCTGCTTAGGTAGAGTAAAATCACTGCACACATATAATTTTAAAATAATGTTGCAGTGACAGATCCGAGATTTTGGTCTTACTTACACATATTATTAAATATGGGAACAGACGACGCCAACCATGATACTCTAACAGACTCTGTACTCAGCTCTCCCATCCCATTGTCACCAAGTCCTTTACATACTTTCCTTCATATTCAGGTTAATTTTCTCCCATATCAATAATGATTCAAGCTTACAAAGCGTTACCCCTTCTAAAGCTTCACTCCAAACTGCGTGTTAAAATTCGATTTCCAAATCATGTATCAAATAGTACGACAGACCTCAATATTTATACTTATGGTGCTCTTCAGCTAATTAATGAATATGCATGAGGACAAGTGGAAAAGTTTGACTTCAGTGTATAAGGCACATGTACGTATCCAGTGGTTGATTATGAGTGTCTTTGAGGTATTTTTTGTATATGGTGGGATGTTAACTGAAAAACGCTTACGTTAAACGTAGAGGACTTGGTAAAGCTAGTAAAATGGTTTAAGCTGTGAGTTTTCACAAGAGTTACTTATTTAGGAGACGATTTACGTGTTCTCAGCAATTCTCTACCTCGCTGTACATTACTGACTGGTGAAGCGGTGGTTTTGAACGAGGCTTAGGGTCGGTCACCCGAAGATACGTCCTCGATCTGGGTCGTTTCGGGAGTTTTAGTCCTCTCCTTATGGATCCATGAGGAAATAGTAATCTCTGGTCAAAAAGCAATTGGTTAAAAGTCTCAATTGAATATACATTCTTTCTCTATCTTGGTAGGGATACCTCAGGCCACCTGGTTTTTGTCAGTAAATGTCGAATTCCTTCATGTTATGGTAACCACAATGAAATTTCCTCTAATTTTTACTTCTAAACGATCATTGCTTTTCTCTGACTGATCACTACCACTCTAAGTTTACTTATTTTCCTGTGTCTTAAGGTCGTGTCTTGTTGTTATATTCATCACACAGTTCCAATTTAGATTTGAATTCATTAAATATCAGGCATTTTCTCCACCTGTGTGTTCTTTCCTTGACCTTCCTCTTTTTCGTTTCCCTTCAGGATTCCAAGTTAGTGCTTGCTTCGTGATGCAGTTTAATGGTTTCTTCAATATTTGTACTATCTACTCCCAGAGTCTTTTCCTAATTCCCTCCTCAACTAGAAGTTGGTTTGTTTTCTGACACGGTAGGATGTTGCTGATGGCATTCGACCAACGGACATGCAGTATCTTATGTGGACAATTGTTTATAAATACTTGTACATTTTTGATGATGATTGTGGTAGTTCTCCAAGTTTCAGCTCTGTACAATGCAACTGTCTTGACGTTCGTATTGAAGATTCTGGCTTTGATATTGGTTGGCAGTTGCTTCGAGTTCCAGATGTTTTTCAGCTCTAGGAATGTTAGCCTTGCTTTGCCGATCATTGCCTTCATATCTACATTAGATCTTCCTTGCTTATCAATGATGCTGGTCAGGTACGTGAACATTTCCACCTGCTCCAGAGCTTCTCCATCAAATGTGATTTGGTTGCTGCACTCTGTGTTGTATTTCAGGATCTTGATTCTTCCCTTGTGTATGTTGAGGCCTACTGAAGTAGAGACTGCTGCTATACTGACCGTTCTCACCTGCATTTGTCTCTGTATATGTGATGGAAGGGCTAGGTCATCTGCGAAGTTCAAATCGTCTAAATGCATACAAGCTGTCCAATCCGGTTGACTATCAGAAGAAGGAGGATGAGCGAAAGTAACTAGTCAAGTCTGAACTCGGTCCTCCAGATGACGTTGACGATCTTCTTAGGCACACCATATTTAAGAATAATGTTCTCCTATCCACACTGTCAAACTCTTTCTCATAGTCAAGGAAGTTGATGTGTAGTGACAAGTTCCATTCAATTGATTGCTCAACAATAATATAAAGTGTAGCGATTTGGTCTGTGCACAACCAATCTTTACGGAATCCAACCTGTTGATCTCGAATTTGGGCGTCTACTGAGTCATTCATCCGGTTCAACAACACTGCTGAAAACCTTTCCTGGTACTGACAGTAGTGTAATGCCTCTGTAGTTTTCACATTTGCTCAGATCTCCTTTCATTGGTATGTTGATGAGGTATTCTTCTCTCCACTCTGCCGACACTATTCTTCTTCTCAAATCTTTCTGAATAGAACGTGGAGCATCTTTGCAGTTACTTTTAAATCTAAATTCATTGCCTCGGCTGGTCTATTGTCAGGTCTTGCCGCTTTCGCACTCTTAGTTTGTCTGATGGCCATGCTGATTTCTTCGATCCTTGGTGAAGTGACAGCTATAAGAAAATCTGTGTGTGTTGCTTCCATGTCCGATAGGTCCAGTGGTACCGGTCTATTCAGGAGTTCCGCAATGTGTTCCACCCATCTGTTCCTCTGCTCTTGAATATCAGTGATTGGCTTGCCTTCTTTGTCCCTGACTAGTCGCTCTGGTTTACTAAGTTCCCCTTCAACTTTCTTCATTGTGTGCTTCTTTGATCTCTTTCCAGTTGTTCTCCATAGTAGTTTCTTCTTTTCCATCAGATCTTGTAAGGCCTAGAACCTGTTGTTGAGAGTTATCTTGAATTCGTTGAGTTTGTCAGTATGTCAAAAGAAGTTTGTATTAAACCTTTGTAGTGTTATTGTCCAACTCTCGAATGCTTCTCAAACTTCAATTTTATCTTGGCAACCACAGGATGGTGATCTGAAGTTATGTCAGCTCATTTCTTGGTCTTCATGCTTTCTATTGAGCTTTCGAATAGTTTATTGATGCAAATATGATCGATTTGGTTCTCTGTAGTGTGACCCGGTGAGAGCCATGCAGCTTTGTGTATGGGTTCGTGGGCTAATATAGTGCTCACGATAATCATTCTGTTGAAGACACATAAATTTGGGAATCTCTCACCATTCACGTTCGTTACTCCCAGTTCATGTTGTCTTATGATATCTTCATATCCGGTGTTGCCCATTCCGACTCTCGCGTTTAGGTTATCCACCAGGATGCTCAGGTCCTTTCCTGGTCACTCCTCTGAGAATGACTCCAGACTCTCAGAAAACCGACCTTTATTGCCTTCTTCGCTTTCACCGATGGGCATATAGCACTGGATAACATTCGCTGTTATCCCCACCTTCTTCGTTTTCAAAGAGGCTCTGATGATGTCAGACCCGTGCGATTCCTATCATATAAATGTTTTTTATACCTCTTCGGACAGCACTAGTGCAAGTTGTTGTATGTGCGAAGAATTTTCTTCTTGATGACTACAGTACAACAGCATCTCTCACGAATCTATCCTCTTTTATCCAGCTTGCATCTAATGGGTTTCACTTATTTCCAGAACCGCCAAGTTGTATCTCCTCATTTCCGCAGCTATTTGACTGGGTCTCCCAGTCTCTCATATTGTCCGGACATTTCATGTCAGTCAGTCAGTCAGTAACAACGTGGGACTTCGTACGTACGTACATCAGTTCGAGTTGCCATACCACATTAGCACAGAGATTCAGTTATCGATTCAAATCCACTAGTGGTAGAGGTACTGAAAGTATAAGTAAAGATAGGGGACATTAAGGTTTGATGATGTTATTAAAGGACTATAGTCCAGTGGAATAAATTGGGAAAGAAAACAAAGGACATGAAGAATTCAGAAGATTAGAGTTTGAGAGAGTGGATGCACCTGCGCCATTGCAAACGATTTTGAGCCATGTCATTCAAGGTCTCTAACCATCGGTTGCTATCGTCTCGCGGTCCCCAACCAGGTAGTCTACATCAACCAACATGACTCAGTCCACTTGTCAGTGACTTCATGGATTTGTGCCATGTTTTGGTCTGATCGCCCCTAACTTTCTTCCAACCTATTCCTACACCATAAAACATCGCACGTAATGGCAGTCGGTGGCCGGGCATGAGCAGCAAATGTCCCAGCCATCTCAACTGATTAAGTTTCACTACTTCATCAATTGATTTGCCATCCTTACCTAGTACCCGTTTCATAACAACTGCATTACTTACTCGGTGGTCCCAGGATATACGAGCGATGTTTCGAAGACACCTATGGTCAAATACTAGTAACCTACGAATATCCTCTACTCTTACTGGCCATGTTTCACCGCCATAAAGTAGGACAGAACGAACTGCTACGCAGTAAACACGTCCTTTGGTTGATAGACGAATATCTCACCTACGCCACAAATGACGCAAGTTGGCAAAAGCTAGTCGAGACTTTGATATCCGTGCTGAGATTTCGTCACACACCGAACCACAAGGGCTGATGAGACTTCCAAGATAAGTGAAGCGGTCGACACGCTCAACTACCTCACTCCCTATCACTAGTTCGGGTGTCGACGCAACCCAATCCTGAAGCAACAATTTGCATTTCGAGGGAGAACTATGTCATCGGCGTATTCTAAGTCAACAAGTAAATCCCCCGGTAGAAGTTCAACTCCTGGAAATTTAGATGAGGAAAGTGTCATCTCTAAAAGGACGTCAACGACAAAGTTAAACAAGAATGGAGAGAGTGGACAGCCCTGACGAACACTACTTGAGGTAATCAATTCTGATGATAGTTCACCATAAGCTCTCACTCGACCAGTTGTGTTCGAGTAGAGAGCCTTATAAGGTTGATGTACTTCTTTGGTACTCCTTTCAGTGACAAACACTGCCATAGAACCTCACGATCAACAGAGTCAAATGCCGCCTTAAGGTCGAGAAATACTATCATTGTGGGGCGTCTGAATGTGTGTCTATGTTCTAGGACCTGACGTAATGTGAATATTTGATCTATACAACCACGTCCAGGTCGAAAACCAGCCTGGTTTTCTCTAGTCTGCTCTTCACGAGCTTTGGTTAGACGTCGAAGTATTATTGAAGCTAATATTTTAGACACTATATTAGTCAAACGAATTCCTCTGTGATTGTCACAGTAGGACTTTTGTCCTTTCTTATAGACTGGAACAATCAGTGATTGAGACCAGTCAGATGGGATTACGTCCAGTTCCCAGAATCTACCCAAGACTTCAGTCAATCTCGCTGCTAATACTGGACCGCCATCCTTAAAAATCTCTGGGGTAAAGCTGTCAGGACCAGCTGCTCTCTCATGCTTCAGATTTCCTATAGCTTTTTCAACTTCGTAAAGAGTCGGAGGACCTTCTTGCCATTCAGGTCGATTGGAGATCGTGGGAAACCGAAGTGTGGCTGAAGGCCAGTTGAACTGATCCCTAAAGTGTTCTGCCCATCGATCCAATCTCCTGGATTGAGAATGAATAATATGTCCATCTTTCTCTGAGATTGTTTTGCTAACAGTTGGGTTCCTAATACCGGTTTCCTTAACAAGTCTGAACAGTTGCCTGCTGTTACCTATTGCCGCTGCCTTTTCCATCTCTTTTGCTTTCGCTACCCACCACTGTTCACGATCATTGTGTAAGCTTCTAGTCAGCTTACGCTTAAGCTGACTCTGCTCTTCGTTATGTTCAGAGCCAGATGGAATGAGTTTCCGAGCATCTATCAGTGCGGTAGATGCTGCTGAGATCCAGTGTTTCTCTCTAACCTTATGATTTACCCTACTTGCAGAGATCACTGCTGTTTCTACAGCTTTTCGGATGTCATTCCACGCTGCCTCGGGGTTGTTGTTCCTGAAATATACTCTTAGCTTGACTATCATTAAGTAGGACCCTAAGGGGTTTCTTTGCAGCGTCTTTCCTACGTCCAGTAAGACGTAGACAAATACGCGCTCTCACCAGAGCATGATCTGAGTCTAAGCACGTGCTCCAGAATGAGCGACAGTCTTCTGTTGAGCCCCTCCATCGGTGGCTGATAGCGATGTGATCTATTTGGGTCCAGCGTTGAGACGAATTAGGGGGTCGCCATGTTAAAAGATGTTTTTCCTTATGCTTAAAGTTTGTGTTTGCAAGAAACAGGCGGTTATCTGAGCATAGCTGCAACAGACGGTCGCCGTTATCTGTTCTTTGAACCGCGACACCATAAGATCCACCCAGGTGTCTTTCCCTTTCGCTTAGTTTACCTACTTGAGCATTAAAGTCTCCAGCCACTATTACTACATCTGAACGCCTAGCTTTTCGGAGAAGGTCGGAAAGTTTTCTGTAAAACTCATCTTTTACATCATCTGAGCTGCAGTCAGTGGGAGAGTAGACAGAGACGACGAAGAGGCAACGACGAGTGTCCCTATCTTTTCGAGTCCTTACTGTTCCGTTTAGTCGAACAGCGCACAAACGACTGTCTACTGGGATCCAGTCTAAGAGAGCTAGTTCCGCCCTAGGACTCAATGCTATACCTACGCCAGCGAGGCCACGGGATGCAGCATCAGGGCTTCCAGATACACGAAGCGTAAATCGAGTTGGTTCGTTTGACATGGTGCAGTCAAATGAATGACACTACTAGGATCCTGTGTGCGCGTTTCGGAGACGCAGCACACATCGATGGAGCAAGATTCTAAAGTCGTAGCTAAGGAAGCCTGTTGTCCTATTTGGCACAGTGTTCGGACGTTGAAAGCTCCTACGTGTAGTTTAGAGCGTGGTTTCAGGAGACCAGGAATAACATTCCGCGTACTCGAATCGTTCGCACAAGCGGGGCGAGGTGATAAAGGGACGTAAGAAGGGTTAGTCGTGGAGATAAGAGTTATTAGGAGGTGTAGGAAGGATTTGAATGTGACCAACTTGGTCTCGTGTGCTGTTACGGGTATGAGGGCTGATATCACTTCCCGGTTGCCCACACTGTGGAAGGGTATTTCTTGAGGGACCTGAAAAGGAAATCGGATTAGTGTTGGTCTTAGCGACCTGAGTGCGTGACCGCAGAGCCCAAGGGACAACTGCTTGAGGCCGGTCGCTCACGGCCTTTTTGTGGGAGGTTTTTAATGTGTTAGCTCCGTTCTTCAAAGGGCCTTACCGCCGGAGACGGAAATCCGTGGGGTAAGGTGAGGCGTGACATTTTTAGGGTCAACCTTTTCTAACCCCTTCCTTCCTTGTGAGAAGGCAGCATCGCTGCAGATGCTGGTTGTCCGAGGGAAACACCTTACTGCTGTCACACCTCTGTACAGTCAGCAGTACGACTTCGCCCTCAGAGCTTGAGTTGCTGCTTTTAGTCTTACCGTTCTCCAATCGACCTGCCTGGCATGGTAGAACCTGCAGGAACATGTGTTCCAGCCAATATAGCTCGGTTGGGTCATCACGATAGGCAAACCCGACCACCACGTCAAGGTAGCACTACAAATTAAACTAATTAAAAATAAGCGTATGTTTGAGACTTTTTAACACTCTGAAAGCCGTGTACAAAAACGGCTTTCTGACGGTGAGTACGAAAATCTGTCCTAAACGTCTAGTGAAGTGAGAAATTTATATGATTTTCCATTTCTATAAATTTGAATCGAGTAAGAACAGCAGCCATAACACGATACTGTGCATTCACCTATCTTGTAGATTTTCTTAAGCTGTTTGAGAAATAAGAAATATTGGTACCAACTAGTTAAAAGACGAATGTTCTTTAGTGAAAAGTAATAAAACACTGGAAAAACGTAGAAGAGTTATAAGTCATTTTCATATAGTCGACTACTTATTCAATGTGATTATATATGAAAGTACTTTTAAATAATTACTATTTTTTCTAAGCTTAAGCAACTAAAAAGAATCGATGGAACAAGCAAAATTATACTATTTTGCTAAGATTATTGTTCTTGATATATGGTTTTAATTTGTTATTTCATGTCACCTTTTCTATTAGTGGTATCTTGGAAGCATCGTCCACGCAAACGTGACGAAAACACAAATTCGCAACTCAAAATACCATTCATAACCTGAGTATAAAAAAGATCACGTTTTGCTGTACGATAGTGGACAGGTTACTTTAATCTTAAACAATTTATTGTTTATTAGTAGCATTGAGCATGGCACGCACATAATACCTTTCTAGATTAGGAACTTGATTTCACAATCACCCTTGATCAAGTTTTACCGTCTGGTTAGTTGTGCGACAGGCATTGAAACACGTATACTTTGATGCTGTTGCCACGTTTTTATGGATGTAAAAACTAGGTTGTATAGTAACTCAGTTAATACAATCCTGCTTATTCATATGAACATGATAGTTTTCTGAATTCATTTCAACTCATCAGAAAATAAACCACTAAGCATAAGATTTGTTGGTTAGAAATGCTACCAGATAGTGCTTGGAACAGAAATCATTGATTACCATGCCACAACTTTGTAAATCTTCTATATCGGCAAATGCGAAAAAAAAGCAACAAAATAAATGAAGTCTTGATTCGACTATGTTTTGATGAAATCTCGTTGTTCACTTGAACTTGTATAAAGTTATTTTATGTTATAATACATATTCCACACCACATCATACAGTTTAAGAATAAATGATGACGTTATCGACAACAAAGTATACGAATCTTACTTCGTCCTTAGAAAGTAATAATTCTGGAGGAGGGTTATAGGATGCTATATGTCCAGGTAGAGGCTCTTCAGGAGCTTATTGGTAAGGACGTGGCCGTGGTGGCCGGTAATCAGAAGCAAGCATTGGCAATTTCGACTGCCATGAGGATGTCGTAGTATTCACAAGGTCGTTTTCATTATCCTGATTATTCCAGACATCAGGAAATACATATGTTGATACATCAAATGAACTAAAACTCAACGGTTCCTCATCGTAATCTGTATCCAGCACATCCGGATTTCCAGAAGGCATATACGCACCGTACCTCCGGAGTTCATCTGGATTATTTGGATCGCTTAATGCCCAAGATGGTAACTTTGGAACAATCCAACCACTTTTCATAGCATGAACCATTCTACCTACTCGTCTTCTATCTAACATTCCATGTACCGATATTAATTGTTGCTCTGGTTGTCAGAAGAGGCATCAGACTAGTGATTTCCGAAGAATTTCGGTTTTTATCATAAGGTGTCATGATTCTTCTAAATGAAGATCATATAACTCCCAGGGAAGAGTTTACATGGTCTAAATGATTAATAATAAACATATTTTTGTTATATCCCAATGAGTAGAAAAATTGTATTTCTGATGTTTCGTGACTTGATTTGGCTTACATCAAACCACAAAACGTCAAGAATACAACTATTCCACTCATGTGGACATAACAAAATATATATCACTAACTCTCTAACCAATGCTCAATTTATTTGAAACCATCAAGGTCTAAGTGATTATTTTGACCAGCATTTTTTCGGAAAGGTTGTTTTTTACGGGATGGAGTCACTGACGCTATTGTCCAATCCTCCTTTATCTGGGCTTAAGAAATGGCAGTAACCCTAGGAAAACTAAGGGCGGAGGATGCTAGGAATTTGTCAAGTAACCACAAGGTCATTATTATAAGGCTAATAAAGGTTACCATTACAGCATAACTCTCTGAACATATGTATACGTAGATATTTATGATAATCAAACGAAATCATAACATTCAATGAACTAAAATTGATTCATTGGCCAATCGGACATTTGCCCAATGATAAGTGCAAGATAGTGACAAGCGCATGTTGTTAGTTAAGATTCATTTTGACTTCTTGAGGAAATATACGTATGCTATTGGTTGAAAATCTAGCTTAATTTTCTGAGCATGTATGTATATTTATGAGTGATGGACATTTTTTAGACTTCGTTAGCCAATAAAAGTTCCCGACTCACTCTTCATTTTTTCACTTTAGTAGCAAGTTGGGTTCACTTATAGTACGCGCGTATATTAATATCAGACTCGGGTGACAGCAGACCATAGCAAAAATAATGACCTTAAGAAGTATTTCCTAGACTAGAAGCTTCTATGTATATAGCCATTTAATACGCAGGCAGTTCAATGAAAGAGCTGGCTGTCATGCTACACGTAATCAACATAATAGGTAATAGCAGATAACTGTTCAGACTTGTTAAGGAAACCGGTATTAGGAACCCAACTGTTAGCGAAACAATCGCAGAGAAAGATGGACATATTATTCATTCTCAATCCAGGAGATTGAATCGATGGGCAGAACACTTTAGGGATCAGTTCAACTGGCCTTCAGCCACACTTCGGTTTCCCACGATCTCCAATCGACCTGAATGGCAAGTAGGTTCTCTGACTATTTACGAAGGTAGTTCAATGAAGGAGCTGGCTGTCATACTACAAGTAATCAACAAAATTCACTGAGTATGATATCCTGTGATTAGAGACCTCCCCGATATTCATCTGTGAGCTAGAGAAACACAATCAGCTATGTATCAAGTGAGCACTGTACACTTTGTAGATAGGAACGTAAAACCACAAATCTTAACCTAAGAAGCAATCAGATCAAGAATGAATATGATGAATAATTACCAAATGAGATCAAACAACATTCAGAGCACGATTGTGAGATAGTAAGTATATCAGTATTCCAATCTATCCTTTTAACGTGAGAAGCTTGTTAACCAAATAGCTCACACAATCATCGACAGCTCTGAGATTTTACAAGGTAGTTAAGTTGATTGCTTCCATGAACACGTGTCTGGCACCCCAAGTAAAATGGATCAGTTATAAAATGCATCGAAATTTAAGGATGTTACAGAAAACTACTACTTATCGGTCAGTCATGTGCAACGTGAAGCCTTACACATAGGTGCATCGGTTCAAGTTGACATACCACATTAACACATCACGATAAAACTATCAAGGCAAATCCCAGTGTAGTAGAAGCAGAGACAGTATTAGTAGTAGTGGAAAGCACCAGAGGTATAGAAAAATAAAGTATGAGATTACGGAATTCAGGTTCTGTGAGGAGAATGTACCTACACCTGAACCATATCACCTGAAGTCTCTAGATATTTGTGACAACAATCACGTGAACCCTGAGATCTGGTCAGACACCAGACCATCAAGGCTGATGAGAATTTCAAGAAAAGTGAACCGTTCAACGCATTAAACTGCTTCACTACTTACTATCAGTTGAAGCGTTGACACGAGAAAGTTACGAGGCGACATTTCGTATTTAAATAAGAGGAATCATATCCGTAACATGTTTAAATTGTTGCTCTGAATTTTGTCACCATATTCACCAAACAGGACTTTGTCATCGTCATATGTAAATCAATAAAGTTACAGACTTTATTATAATACGTTATTCAGGTTCTCCAAAGGATGGTGTCGTAGAAGCGATTCAATTACATGGCTACCATAGTTAATACATGATATGTTAAACTTTACACAATCCAACAGAAAATATATTGAAACAAGAAATTAAATCCCCAACTGAGCAAATTGTATTGTAGAGGTGGATGAAATAGGGAATGAGTGGTGGAAAAGCATCAGTAATCAAATTACAGGTGAAAACAACTACATATTCTGCACAAAACATCCCTTCTTACCATTAAATAGATCGAAACTCCCAAACCAATCACAGCAAGAATAGACAAAGCAAAAATAAACCGGAAGGAATCTTGGGTGAATTTGAATTTTAGAGGTTTCGGAAACAGAATTGACCGTACAAGCTCACCCTTGACAGTGTAAAAGCCAGTGCGTGCAACAACAGCCAGAACTCGCTCATCTGCATAATTTCTCGTTTGAATAACAGTTGTACCAGCAAATAAAATATGCCGACCATGAACTTTGATATCGAATAACGTACCCTTTGATGGTGAATCGGGTAAGGGAATTTTGGTAACTGGAACACTTTCACCTTAATTAGAAAACAATATTATTTGAAAATACATCGGGGTTAGTATGGCATTGAACACAAAGTCCAAAGTGAAAATCAATATGATCCAGTGAATTTCGAATAACTAGAACCGCGTAGTATTTATAACTGATATGGTCGGTTTTTCAAATTAGCACTTCGTGTCAACTCTCCGAGCATGAAACATTATTGGTGTAGACAAACACAAAACAATAAAGCGGTCTGTAAATAAGCACAGTATCTTATTTCACTGTGTCTCACTGTACTGAACTGTTTAAATGATGAGGAAGTGCAGTGTGAATGGGAAATCATGTTTAGGCTCTTTGATCATATTTGTTGCTCGGATGAGGGTACTTCTTACTTATTTGTAGTAACGGAAATAAACTCAGTTTGCACCGCAGAATACATGTGTGTAATCCCAGCATCCGGCCATTCAAACACAGTTGCTCTTAAACCCAACACGGAAATCAACTTAACAATATGAAATATTTATCAAGCTCAAATATCCAATATATTTGATACTCCACGCACCCAGATACAAGAAACCATATCATTGAATTCCATTTACTTCAGTGAAATCTCTTGAAAAATCTAGACACTTTGAATTCTCTTTTACAAAACGTTGTCATAAGCCTATACAGTAGAAATTTCATCATCGGAAAAATCGTCTAGAAATGACATATGAATTTCTAATACACAATGTTATTCTCACCACATTACTGTAAAATGAAACAATGGTGGCTACTTTCAGACAAAGTTATTGATGAACACCAACCACACAGAGCAAAAACGATCTCGCCATCATGCAACAAAGCACATTCATCTTTCCGTATTCATTCATATATTACACTGCTTGTATTGTTACATAGTAGTTCATGTAGAACAAAAAATCGTCAATGGTCAGTGAAACCGATTTCCTCTCGAACGACTTTAGTGACGATGTATCCTAGTCCCGTAACATAATATTTCCCAGTCCACAAAAATAAAGAAACACCAAACAGATTATACATTTTGATGTTGGTATTCTAAATAATTCATATCGTATCATTATCAACATTTGTAGTGTGACGAACCACAAACAGTGTTCTAAGGAATCGATGGCGAACCAATGAATAAGCGGTTACTGCACTCGGTTCGCAATCATAAGGTCACAGGTCTAAATCACATTTCAGTTTGGCCTGTCCGGAAGAACCACTACACCTCACAAAAACACCAAGACTTAAGGTCAAGTAGTATGTGAATCTGTACTTTCTAAATAAGGAACACTATTATCATCATGATCGTTATGATTATTGTTATGGAGAGTGCTTGAGCACAATTATGTAAACCCAAAATATATGAAATAAACGATTAGAAGGGATAAAAGAACATTATTTTATACAGCAATCTTCATATGCATTTGTGTATTCACATAAAACTTATCGGAGGACTCAAAAGACTGAGTTGAGAATATGGTTGAAATTACTTTATATATCAATGAATCCATGTCTATAGTAACATTATACTAATGTGACTCACCGGTCAATGTACTTTCATTTACTATACAGTTTCCTGTTAGTAAGATGGCATCACATTGAACCAGACATCCGTTTCGTGGAATTTCAATTATATCACCGGGAACTAACGAAATGGAATCCACTTCTTTGAATTCTGTGAAAATAATTATTTATGAGACATTCCTTCTCAAATATTAATAAACAAATGAATTATTATTGTCTGAATATCTACTGTTAAGGGAATTAAAATAACCAGTTTGGTGAATTGAAAGAACGGTTGGACCAAACTATACAATTGATAAGCAGAGATGGATGGTGGTTAGCAGTGGATTCCAGGACGCGGCTATGTATGTAGTGAAGGAGAACACAGGTGAAGACAACCAATTATATTGAGCACAAAATTACAGTTACTTGATACAAAAGAAAAACCATACTCCAATACTTCATCTGCAAAATGTTCATTAACTGTCTCAAACTTCATTGTGCCTGCACTTCCATACCAATTGCTATCTTTTCCCATTCTTTCTTCCTCAACCTTCTGCTGCCAGACATTCTATTCTTGGCTAGCGTTATATACTACTTATGTCGACATACGTAGCATACACCACACTCGTTCCCCATTTTAGTAAGCTGTTCTCGCAGTCTTTCCGATCACCGTACCGCTGTCTTCTTTGATGCCGTTCGTGACTCGCACTCATAATGCTCTTGAAACCATCTCTGCAGCTGACTGGCATTTACGCGCTTCTGCTTGTCTTCTCTCTGGATCGTGTAAACCGATCCACGTCTCTCCATGATAATGTACGTTACTTCCTACTTCAGGATCAGCTATCCTGACCCAGGTCCCCCTGTTAAGTTACCTACCCATTCTTTACACTTTACCAGGTCCCTCACTGCAAAAGGCCCCCACACTGTCTTTTGCTGTTCCGCTTTCTTTGTCTAATATTTGTTTCTTTCCCGCGTTCCTTATTGCCTCCCTCCTCTTTTCCTAACCTTGTTACCGTCCATTTCTGTTGTTTCGGTCAGGTCTTTTTACGCATTGGAAGTCGTGGTTGTCTACCATACATAAGCAGGAAAGGTGACTTTGGTTGTTCCTTGTATGGAGGCACGATGAACCAGCAAAATTAGTGGTAACTCTTTCTCCCAATCTCCTCTTTTGGAGGCTAACCATTCCTTAATTTTTGTCAAATCACGGAATTTTGTTTATATTTTTCGTTTGCTTAAACGTTAATATTCGTCCAATGGAATACCAAAATATATATGGGCCACACAATAATGAAGTGAGATTGTGAAGAGAGAAAGGAAAGTGTGTATAATAAAACGTAAAAATTAAAAAAATCGACGTATGAAAGCAGAAAATTAAAAATGGGAAACGCAGTTTAGTTGAGAAAAACAAAACCAGAAAGTATTCTTTGAGTTAAAGTAGTTACTCTCACTTTTATGAAGTAAAAGAAAGTTACGGAAGAATCAAAACAGGCTTTTATCCTGAGCCGTGTCTTATAATGTATCAAGCCACTGTAAGACACCACCTCTGGGACCCCAAACAGGGAGTCATGAAGGACTTACAGATTCCTGTCCTGTAAAACTTTCTTTCGTACCACGACATTATGTCACGTCCTGTATTTTATTTATTTTATTTGAAGACATAAATAGTGGTACAAGAGAGCACCAAATATATATATACGCCAAACAAACAATGAGAATGAGAAGAGGAATAAAGAAGGTAAGGAGCGTAAGAGAAAAAAAGAACAATAAAGACCAGATTAGTGTAAGGTAGTGTAATAATAATAATAATGGGAGAAACGGAAAGGTACAACCAGAAGAAACCTTTCAGTTAAGAAAGATACAACCACTTTTTATGACACCAACTGAAGTATCGTCTTCGTACTCGAACACACGTTGCAGAACCTCTGCATTACTAACATGGTGTTGCAAGTGGACGTCATCAATCCTTTGGAGACAACGATGATCAAACACAGAGAGTCGTCTAACATCCTCAACTCGGAGAGGCCAGGTTTCACGAGCATAGGGCTAGACTGCTCTCACCGACGCGTTGTAAAACCGAACTTTTACGGATGGACTAACATCACGAAGGAGCCAAAGATGGCCCAGATCGGCATAAACCGCTCTGGCTTTCACTATACGGGAATTGATCTCATCAGTCACGCCACCACCAGCACTTACACAGCTAACCAGATAACCGAACTTCTCGACCATTACTGATTGCCAAGAGTAAGTGCAGAAAAAGGATCCTGACAGTGTTGTAAAAGTACCTTGCACGTAGAATGTACGAAGAACACACCATATTTACGGACGCTGATTACCAACTGATTAAGTGTGGATTGCATGGCTTAGGTATTATCGCAAAGACAATATCATCCGCACACTTAAGGTCGAAAAGTTTTTCCAGGTCACAAAACTACTACACCATTGCTGACATTTATCAAAGGTGCTTCCAGAACTTCGTCGATGACAAAGTTGAAGAGGAATGGAGAGATTAGGTAGCCCTAACTAATCCCACTGCTTGAATGAAACAATGGAGGTGGTTGTATACCCTCTACCTGAAGTGCTTGTGTGTAGGGCTTTTAAGATGTTAATAAACTCCTCAGGCATACCCTTCTCTCAACAGCCAATTTGCGAACATCAATTCATTTGGAAAGATACATTTGTTGACCACTGAAACGTTAGATAAGATTGGCATAGACAAGGGCAAGATCAGAGTACAGACAGGTACTTCAAAAGGAGCGACAGTCTTGATCACAACCATACGCAATGTAAAATAAAAGCTAATGTTACCGAACAGTTGTGAGTATAATTTGTGAAAATAGGGATTGGAAAGAGCATAAGCTTTTCCAGTTGCAGTAACCATTTGAATTGTGTGTGGGCTAGGATACTGCTCGGATGCCAAAACCGAAGCAGATGGTTTTTAAGGGGCCACTCCCCGAGCAGTTGACCTAGAGATCTAATCCACAAGACATTGGAGCAGTGTTAGATGTGGTCCCATGGCAGCCGGTGACAAAGAATAGGTTCATACCCCAAATGATGCCAAGGGATCCTGGAACTCACGTGCACCACCTGTCTGGAATCCAGGTTTCCCAACTCCCCTAGGTGGATCCTCCATACCCACCAACCCGGTTAACGCGCCAGATAAATGCTTTTCGTCCTCCCACTTTCATGAACAATGACCCCACCGCAAGAAGGCAGTGACGGCGGCCATACACGTGTGGCCACATGAGGGCATTATGAGAGGGAGAGCGGACTCTCCCTAACCTCGAACGCACCAGGGCATTTAGGAGATATTACAAATCCTGTGAGAGTTCATTGTATTAGTTCACACTACTAGATAATGAGTGTTTTTCAAACAGTGCATTATTCAAACGACTGTATTATAGTTAGGTAAAGCAGACATTTAACAATTAGGAAAGTTACATATCTCTTACTACACAACAAAATATACTTTCCACTTCTACACAAATCAGGAATGCTCTTTTTCTATGTTAAATCTTGATAATAATGATTACTTTGTGACGTTTCCGGTTGGTCTACAATACTTTTGGATTAGGAAACACTTAGGGTATTCTCTAATACGAACAGTTCTATTGTGCACCACTAAACAACAACTAGCCACAAACATAAAAACATAAAGCCTAGAGGAAACTTGATATTCGAGCAGAATAAACAGAACTACTAACACTCAGAGCAAGTAGTAGCGAAAGTGTGACGTTGAAGCACACAGAAAATTAGGGAACACAAAGTAGTGTTAGCGAATCAGAGAAAAGCAAAGATCATGAAAAGGACTGAATTTAAATAAAGTACTCTCGGTTACCGTTACTAATAAAAAGTTAACACCATTAACAAAAACTGAGTAATTTCGTGATTAGCTTAGCACTACATCTATATGATAAATAGATAAAGATCTCATTGATAGTGTTAATAATTCAAATTTAGGAAGACGGACAGTTAAAATTCCCCATCAAATACCAGAATATCCACATCATGGACGGCCCATTATTTTTGACAAAAAAGAAAAGTGCTGACACATGACTTAGAACAATTTCGAGGTCAGATTTTACGGAGGTTCATGTCGAGAGTTTGTCCATCGTTATCTCTAACTTGCTAACTCGCAAAAACACACCATTTGTATCTTACAAGGAAAGTAACTACATAACTGGTCCGCTGTTTTATAAACGTAATTCAGTCTAACTAAATCATATTCATCAATACAAACGAATACATTATTATGAAAATTGGTAGAATATGAAGCGCATTTAAAAGTCTGCAAAATATGCAGACATATGTTATAGACATCTAATTTGTGCAGTGATAATTCCTTTTGAGTAACTGAATAATCAAACAGGTACAGGTCAGGTAAGGCTCATAAATAATTATCTGAGACCACAGCGACAAATTGCCTTTATGGTGTATCACCATCACTATTACTATTATTATTACTTTTACCGTTAGCTGGACGGAACTCTTAAACCCTGAACAACAGACGTGCTTTCTTACGATCAGTAAGTCACACTGATTAGTTAACTTAAAAACGTCACTAGATCTGTGATTGAGTATGGAGGATTGCCTTAACATGAAACAGGTAAAGAACCTAATCAGTTTCTTATCAATATCAGGTGATAAAGCTCTTATAGTGTAACTCATTTATGCTATGACTTTACTTCGACTACGGAACTGGATACTATCACAATGTTCATCCAACGTAAATACGCTTCAATTGAATATGTATTATCCCCCCTCACCAATATCTCTTGATTTAGCCCTCAAACTACGGAGAAATTAAAACCAAGTCGAAGGTTTCTTTCTTTCTTCAACCGACAAAAAAACATGAGAAAGTGTGTGAAAATCTATGCATCTAAGAGTCATAGATAATTAACCATTTAGATTGAAAATTTGAAGATACTCAGGCGACCTAAAAATTATTAATGTCGATAAATCCCAAGTAACCTTTTCGCTGATTTAGCTCAATTTTTTGCGAAACGATACATTTTCCAACGATCTATCAACTACAGGCTTTCATATTCGGTTTTAAGGCACATATTCTGTGTATGAGCCAACAATACCATAAGACCGCCTGCATGAAAATACTCTGAGGGCGGTTCGAGCCAACTCAATCATTGAAAGTCGAATCTTTCAACCACTAGGCTACTGCACAATAACGTTAGCAATCAGAAATCATGGGTCGCAACAATCAAACGAACGGAATCTAAGTGTAGTGAACGAGAACACAAGTGCGGACAACCAAATGTATTTCAACACAAAATTACAGAATCTCTTAGTAAAATCTGACAACCATACAGTAAATGCTTCATCTACAAAATGTCAATCAATTGTCTCAAACTTGACTGTTCCTTCTGCAAATGTCATTCAACCGTCTCAGACTTCATTGTTCTCTTGATTCCACATCAATCATTCTTTATTCTCGTTCTCTTTCCTTCAATCTTCTTAACCTTCTGCCTCCATGCATTTCACTTTCGATTGATGATACATACTACTTATATCTGTCGACATCAGTAGCACACACCATACAAGTTCAGTCATTATACAAGTCATGAAAAGGATTACAGAAAAATAAAATATGTGCATACCTTTAACCCCATCTTCCTCTCGATAAACGATTGCAGAAGAGGATATACACATAGTTTCTTTAAGAGTCCTTTCGTTCTACAGAAAAAGCGTTTTGTTACAAATGGGGAAATGCAAGTATGCAAATAGAGCATTATTAGCATTGCTTCAAAACATTCAAATACAAAATTTTCACTGAGGAATTATACAATGTTCTATTATTTCAACATTCAATGATTCCATATGTGAATCTACTACACAATACTGACAAAGAAAATTCACTGGATCTAAGGAAACGAAGGAAGAAACTGCTATTTGATAGTTACTATAAACACATACGTCCTGTCCTACAAATGGTATTACTTTAAATTCGAATATTTCCCCATGGAACAACGTACCATGTTACCCAAATATTTAGGATCAAGCTATCCTCATCACTTTTATCAAAATCTTATGGCGAAACCGTTATGAATTAATTTATCACTTTGTAAAGCAACTCATTTAATTTAGTGCGATAAACGCCACAAACAAATTGTCATACATATACACGGTTTAGTGTGTGGCGCAGTTTAGCCCTTCATAAGGATTTACGACCTCATTTATGAATTGATACAATTGTTGAGACTAAATCCAACTTATATCTAGTAGCCAAGTATAAAAACCTAACATAGATCGATATATGAAGATTTTGGCTCACTGGACATTTATTGACTCTTAGATATCATTTCATTTTCATAGGTTATACTACTGTGGTATAGGCCACTGATGTCGACAAATATAAGTAGTATGTATCATCAATCGAAAGTGAAATGCATGGAGGCAGAAGGTTAAGAAGATTGAAGGAAAGAGAACGACAATAAAGAATGATTGATGTGGAATCAAGAGAACAATGAAGTCTGAGACGGTTAAATGATCTTTGCAGAAGGAACAGTCAAGTTTGAGACAATTGATTGACATTTTGTAGATGAAGCATTTACTGTATGGTTGTCAGATTTTACTAAGAGATTCTGTAATTTTGTGGTGGAATACATTTAGTTTTCCCCCCTGCTAGTTTTCCCCATTAGTGTTCTAATCACTACATTACTACCAGGCTACACTATTTAAATTAATGTCCTGATAATAAGAGCATTCTATAGACCACTAGACCATTACATCAAGACAACACTATCAGTTATTAAAAACTGTCAGAACAAGAAAGTAGTTACTTACTCTACGTAGTTCATAAACTTGCCATGATAGTGACATAATTGAAATAACAACAATACAAGTAGCGTACATCCAGTACTCATCAGAATACCACAAAATACAACTGAATATTTGGAAACAGTAGAATGGATTCAAGCACTAAATAAAAACAAAGGATAGAAAAACTAATTTGATATACAAAGCATAACAACTGCGTATCCAGTACCCATGACCAAATCAACCTTCAAATTGTACAAAACTATCTAATGTGTAATCTGACCAACATACCTCATCAAGTAGTAGCCTGAAAATTGAAGTAAGACTGATACTTATTTCATTCGATCCATACAACGCACGATTCATAAGGACCGTTTCGTTATTCAAAGGCTTAGAATCCAAAATTTCTTCATATGTAGTTTCATGCCAACCCCTAAAATTCGAAAGAGACAAAATATTCTTTACAAGTTCCATTGCATCTAATACACGCAATATAGCAAAATTACTTTTGACAACTTCTACACTGTGTACATATTAGAATCTCCCTACAAGCTTCCTTAAACTGTTTATTCTGGTTAGAGTTCTTTTGGCAAGATTGTTTTCTACGGGATGGGGTCGCCGACCCCATGTCTAATGCTCCTCATCGACCCGACCGGCAGTAGCCTTAGTAGGACTACAGCCGAGGCAATGAATTTAGATTTAAAAGTAACTGCAAAGATGCTCCACGTTCTATTCAGAAAGATTTGAGAAGAAGAATAGTGTCGGCAGAGTGGAGAGAAGAATACCTCATCAACATACCAATGAAAGGAGATCTGAGCAAATGTGAAAACTACAGAGGCATTACACTACTGTCAGTACCAGGAAAGGTTTTCAGCAGTGTTGTTGAACCGGATGAATGACTCAGTAAACGCCCAAATTCGAGATCAACAGGTTGGATTCCGTAAAGATTGGTTGTGCACAGACCAAATCGCTACACTTTATATTATTGTTGAGCAATCAATTGAATGGAACTTGTCACTACACATCAACTTCCTTGACTATGAGAAAGAGTTTGACAGTGTGGATAGGAGAACATTATTCTTAAATATGGTGTGCCTAAGAAGATCGTCAACGTCATCTGGAGGACCGAGTTCAGACTTGACTAGTTACTTTCGCTCATCCTCCTTCTTCTGATAGTCAACCGGATTGGACAGCTTGTATGCATTTAGACGATTTGAACTTCGCAGATGACCTAGCCCTTCCATCACATATACAGAGACAAATGCAGGTGAGAACGGTCAGTATAGCAGCAGTCTCTACTTCAGTAGGCCTCAACATACACAAGGGAAGAATCAAGATCCTGAAATACAACACAGAGTGCAGCAACCAAATCACATTTGATGGAGAAGCTCTGGAGCAGGTGGAAATGTTCACGTACCTGACCAGCATCATTGATAAGCAAGGAAGATCTAATGTAGATATGAAGGCAATGATCGGCAAAGCAAGGCTAACATTCCTAGAGCTGAAAAACATCTGGAACTCGAAGCAACTGCCAACCAATATCAAAGCCAGAATCTTCAATACGAACGTCAAGACAGTTGCATTGTACGGAGCTGAAACTTGGAGAACTAGCACAATCATCATCAAAAATGTATAAGTATTAATAAACAATTGTCCACATAAGATACTGCATGTCCGTTGGTCGAATGCTATCAGCAACATCCTACCGTGTCAGAAAACAAACCAACTTCTAGTTGAGGAGGGAATTAGGAAAAGACTCTGGGAGTAGATAGTACAAATATTGAAGAAACCATTAAACTGCATCACGAAGCAAGCACTAACTTGGAATCCTGAAGGGAAACGAAAAAGAGGAAGGTCAAGGAAAGAACACACAGGTGGAGAAAATGCCTGATATTTAATGAATTCAAATCTAAATTGGAACTGTGTGATGAATATAACAACAAGACACGACCTTAAGACACAGGAAAATAAGTAAACTTAGAGTGGTAGTGATCAGTCAGAGAAAAGCAATGATCGTTTAGAAGTAAAAATTAGAGGAAATTTCATTGTGGTTACCATAACATGAAGGAATTCGACATTTACTGACAAAAACCAGGTGGCCTGAGGTATCCCTACCAAGATAGAGAAGGAATGTATATTCAATTGAGACTTTTAACCAATTGCTTTTTGACCAGAGATTACTATTTCCTCATGGATCCATAAGGAGAGGACTAAAACTCCCGAAACGACCCAGATCGAGGACGTATCTTCGGGTGACCGACCCTAAGCCTCGTTCAAAACCACCGCTTCACCAGTCAGTAATGTACAGCGAGGTAGAGAATTGCTGAGAACACGTAAATCGTCTCCTAAATAAGTAACTCTTGTGAAAACTCACAGCTTAAACCATTTTACTAGCTTTACCAAGTCCTCTACGTTTAACGTAAGCGTTTTTCAGTTAACATCCCACCATATACAAAAAATACCTCAAAGACACTCATAATCAACCACTGGATACGTACATGTGCCTTATACACTGAAGTCAAACTTTTCCACTTGTCCTCATGCATATTCATTAATTAGCTGAAGAGTGTAGTGACATACTTTTGTCAACAGAACGCGATTGGTTCGATGAAAACAATTATTATTATAACCAATTGTACCAGTGACTGTTTTACTGTGCTCGTTTGTTTAACTGTGCTAATAACAGCCATTATACTTACTCTCCCGTTGACTTTGAACTTGTACGAATCCGGTTACGCTCAGTAACCACGCTTGTACTCCTTTGGCACGATCTCGGTATTCTTTCGATACCACGAGATCGCCAACAAATATATACGACTACTACAACCATCTGCCTTCTGATATTTTGGCCTACCGGGATTTTATTGGTCTATTGGCAAGTAGTCTGGTAGCGGTGTTCATAGTTCAGCTCAACTCGACACCACGCTACATTTGGTGAGCCAACTATTGGAACACGCCTCAACCTCGGTCAAATCTTTCAAAGAAGGCAATTCGGTGAGTCTATTGTTTTATCTATCCACGTCTGTCATATATTTTCATATTAATTTTTAATATGTATATTTGACATGACGGATAACGATAAGAATAGTAATAATATAATAGACTCCGATGTACGCGTACCGAATCCTCGGAACTTTTTATTCGCGTGACGATAAATTCCACGCCTTATTCGAGAAATTCCCCAGATTAACTAAACCATTCGAGGAGATTTCATCGGTGACCAATCGTGTGGTACACCACATAGTCACCCGCGGACCACCAGTCACGGCAAGACCACGCCGACTGGCACCGGACAAATTAGCCTTCGCTAAACGTGAGTTTGACAATTTACTATCTGCTGGTATTATTCGTCCTTCTCACAGTCCTTGGGCCTCTCCTTTACACATGGTGCGCAAAAAGGATGGGGTTAGTTGGAGACCTTGCGGCGACTACCGAGCATTAAACGTAGTTACGCGCTTTGATAGCTACCCCATCCCCCACATACACGACATCACGGCATCGCTCAAGGGCACGACTATCTTTTCTAAAATCGATCTGGTACGAGCATATCACCAGATCCCAGTCGCTCTTGAAGACATCGAGAAAACTGCTATCACGACTCCTTTCGGTCTGTTTGAGTTCCTACGAATGCCATTTGGATTACGGAATGCTGCTCAAACTTTTCAAAGGTTTATCGATAGCATAGTACGAGACTTGGATTTTGTTCACGTCTATATTGATGACCTGCTGATCGCATCATCAAACGTAGATGAACATTATCAACACCTTACGCTATTATTCCAACGTCTTTCGGATAATGGAATAATAGTCAACCCAGAGAAATGTGAGTTGGGTAAATCAGAAATAATATTTCTGGGTCACATCATCAGACAAGAGGGTATTCTGCCTTGCGAGGACAAAATTCGAGCAATCAAGGAGTACAACGTGCCGTCCTCAATCAAGGAACTGAAGGCTTTTCTCGGTTTGGTTAACTTCTACCGACGTTTTATCCCTCACGCGGCAGAACGGTTACGACCACTAACCGATTTACTACGCGGTAATCCACGCAAATTAGAACTGAACGATACCGCACGTACTGCATTCTCAGAGATCAAAACGGCTCTCGCCGAAGTTACACTCCTCGCTCATCCTGACCCATCAGCCACGCTTAGTATAGCGGTTGATGCATCAGATTTCGCTATAGGAGCCGTTATGCAACAGAATATCTCCGGTAGTTGGCAACCCCTTGAATTTTTCTCACGACGCCTTACTCCCACGGAGACGAGATATAGCGCTTTTGGTCGCGAGCTGCTTGCAGCCTACTGCGCCATCAAACATTTCCGGCACGCAGTAGAAGGACGTCAATTCATTTTATTCACCGACCATAAGCCCTTAACGTATGCCCTGCATACCAAGTCTGACCGCTACTCACCACGAGAGTGCAGACATTTGGACTATATCTCACAGTTCACGACAGACCTTCGTCACATTAAAGGCGAGTCGAACTATGTTGCCGATGCTCTTTCACGTATCCAGACGAATGCAGTTACCTTACCGGTGCTCGATCTTCCTGCTATGGCCGCCGCGCAAGCAAACGATCCTGTCTGTACAGAAGCACCACAATCTTCGTCCCTTCAGTGTCAGGAAGTACCCCTAGCTACTAGCTCAGGTACCATCCTATGTGATATTTCTACCGGTCTACCTCGACCCATCGTACCCTCTACCTATCGCCGTCTCGTCTTTGATGCCCTTCATGGATTGTCTCATCCAGGTATCGCAGCCACATTACGTCTCATCGCTGCACGATACGTCTGGCCGTCCATGAATAAAGATGTTCGTATGTGGGTAAAGCAATGCTTACAGTGTCAACGATCAAAAGTGCACAGGCACGTAGCTGCCCCCATTGGCACGTTCGCTACGCCTGATGCTCGCTTTGATCACGTTCATATAGACATTGTAGGACCATTGCCACCATCGCATGGGTATGATCACATACTCACGTGCATTGACCGTTTTACAAGATGGCCCGAAGCTATTCCCATCACGTCTATCACGGCGGAGAGAATTGCTCACCGCTTCGTAGAACGATGGATAGCATTGTACGGTTGTCCCTCGACTGTCACGACTGACCGAGGACAACAATTTGAGTCCGCATTATTCTCCTCACTGACCCGGCTGCTTGGTACGGAACGCATACGCACCACCGCCTACCATCCAGCATCGAATGGTTTAGTCGAACGGTTTCATCGCCAACTTAAAAGTGCTCTTCGAGCACACGAAAACGACAATTGGTACGAAACCTTACCGCTCGTTCTCTTAGGCATCAGAACGAGTTTAAAGGCAGATATCCAATGTTCCGCCGCTGAACTTGTATACGGCACGACATTGCGTCTGCCTGGGGAATTCTTCACACCACGGAGCAGTAATGATTTCGGTAAATCAGACTACGTCCATCGACTGTCTGCATTTATGCGAACGCTGTCTCCGGTGTCAACTCGAATACAACATCGACAGGTCGCTCTCCCTCGAGAGTTATCTACCTGTTCACATGTTTTCATACGAGTAGATTCGGTACGCAAACCTCTACAACAGCCTTACGAAGGCCCTTTTCACGTGATCTCTCGTCACGAAAAGACCTTCAAGGTTGATCGACACGGCCGCGTCGAGATCGTCAGCATTGATCGTCTCAAACCAGCACACGTCGATGACAGTGCCCTACCCGATAACTTGGGACTCAATGCTAGACCTATCAAACCTTCTAGCGGGATCTCTACATCTACCTCGGATCCCACGCTAGATACATCAGAGACCTCGTTCTCACGTCCCGGTCAACAGCACGCGTCATCTGCACCATCTACGGACGAGACTTCCGTCTCACGTCCAGATCGGCAGACCACGCCGCCCTTGACCTCGGATGAGATCGCAGGCTCACGAAGTACGAACGAGACCACCGTCTCACGTTCCGGTCTTCGGGTACGATTACCCGTACGCTTTCGCGACTAAACGCAGTCAATAACGGATACGGTGTAGGATTATTCCTATACTACACGCATGCTACACTTTTTTTTTGATTTTTTTTGTATCCTGAGCCCACGCCTCCGACCATCGTCCATTTGATAACGTCGACTTCAGTCAACTTTGGCGAAAGCTGGTTTGGCCACCCACGCTTTAGTCAACGCACTCAGTCGATTATCTGGTCTCGAATTCGCCTGGCATATGCTTGGTAGTTATGGTCGCGTCCGGTTTCTTGGCTCAACGTGGTTTCGTCCTACGTCTGCAGCGTTTTCTGGTTCACATCCCTACGAACGCAATCATCAGATTCTGGATACAAACCACTCTGGTGTGGTATGCTAACTCGACCAACAAATACAGCACACTTCTCCTGGTACCGTTCTGCGCAAAAGACTTTCGTTGGCAACTCGAGGATCAATGATCACTTCCTGTTCCGCCAATTTCCTCCGTCCTACAACCGCAATTCTGCCGATCAGTCCCACGAATCAAACCGCTAACTATCGAAAGTGTAAACCCTTTCTAGCGGGGGGCTCCTGTAGTGACATACTTTTGTCAACAGAACGCGATTGGTTCGATGAAAACAATTATTATTATAACCAATTGTACCAGTGACTGTTTTACTGTGCTCGTTTGTTTAACTGTGCTAATAACAGCCATTATACTTACTCTCCCGTTGACTTTGAACTTGTACGAATCCGGTTACGCTCAGTAACCACGCTTGTACTCCTTTGGCACGATCTCGGTATTCTTTCGATACCACGAGATCGCCAACAAATATATACGACTACTACAACCATCTGCCTTCTGATATTTTGGCCTACCGGGATTTTATTGGTCTATTGGCAAGTAGTCTGGTAGCGGTGTTCATAGTTCAGCTCAACTCGACACCACGCTACAAGAGCACCATAAGTATAAATATTGAGGTCTGTCGTACTACTTGATACATGATTTGGAAATCGAATTTTAACATGCAGTTTGGAGTGAAGCTTTAGAAGGGGTAACGCTTTGTAAGCTTGAATCATTATTGATATGGGAGAAAATTAAGCTGAATGCGGAGGATTGATAGTATGAACAAAACTGAATCTGAAAAAGGATGTGGGTTGGCAGTATTCATAATACCCGGTCACTCATGTTGTGAAAGGATATTTAATCACCAGTCTGTACCTATTAACATGGCTAAGTTCACTGACAATCGAACCAGCTAAATATCATTTACAAAACAAGTTGTTCCTGGTGAGAGAAAATGTTCAACTGATAAAGACCTCTTGATATGCACTGGAGGCGCTCAGATAGGGAATTCAAAATTTATTCGGACAAACGTTAACAAGAATCTAAAATAGCGATCCAATAATTATCACTATCATTTTTTAACTATAAACTCCTAATCTATATTCTGTTTGAGTAAGAATATGCTATCCGCGCTGTAGCTCTATATAAAAGCTTAAAAATACTTACGCAACGAATAACTGTTTCCTACGTATATGTAAATTTTCCAGGCAACACGACCGAAATTTGTGCAATACAAAAGCAACAAAACTATAACTATGAGGTAATTATTTGAAAAGAAATGTAGTCCATGGCTAAATGATAATCAAAAAATGTTTGTAGAAATACACAAAGCCGAACAGTGGCAAACCCGGAGCCAACAAATGAACCAGCTATTCGGGAGCTAGGATAAGTGTATGATGGGTATCTAAGAACACCTCTATCTAGTATTAGACATCTATATACCCATATATATTTGGTGCCACCTTGTACCAATATTTGTGTGCAAATAAATAAATAATATATACCCGGTTGAGTCTCCTAAATGTGTAGAACCACAGATATTACATTAGAATTTGAACGAATAAACTGTATTTGGAAGGAGTCAAAACAATTAAACATCTTATCATAAAAATAAATAAACGGTACCGATCGACAACCAAAAACTATTGTCATAGATAAACATTAAAAGATGGGCGTAAATCTCACCTTGGGAGCTCAAAACGATTAGTCTTGCTGTCCCATACATACTTTAAACATTTGTGAACAAAGTAACACATCATATTGCCATCCTAAATAATAGAATTATTACAAATATTTACTAACATTTTCAGAACATGACACTTGCGACAGCATGAAAGAGGCAGATTTCTGAACGTACGAGTGCTTAGTACAACTGCTAAAATGGGTGAGAAGACTCATGTTATTCTTACTTTGTTGTTCCAATTACTTCAACAACCACGTCATGTATGTAGCGAACACCGTGGACATCCTGCAAGAGAAATTTAGTACGTAGTTTATATTTTGTTATAGGCTCATGAAGCCTAAAATGAACGGGGACAAGCAATTACTTTGACAAGTATCTTCTCGGCTTTTATTAAAGCGCATTCCTTATTCATGCATATCAGCATCCAATGAGGGAACCAGTGAAACACTAGTCTCAGCAGTCCACAAGTTAAAACGATGCCAATGTACATAAAGATGGTCCGTACGTATGATATCGAATAACCCGTAATATCCTTGATTTGTAAACACGAAGAAATAAAGAAACATACCACCACATTATCGTTAAGTTCATTAATTTTTTGACGTTGATCTTCCTGAGTCCAATCTTTGGTATTTTCGATCGATGCAGGCATCGAAAGTCGATTTATACGTCTTCTTACTAGCCTGATACTAAGGAACCACAAAACTAAAGGAGAAACAAGTGCGATGGAGCCGCAAGAAACGACTCATGTGATAATCACACCGTTACGCTCCAATACAAATTCTTATCATCGAAAGTGTCCAATATGCTCGAATATGTATATTTGTTCACATAATACTGTTAGTATCGCTTTTTAATAGTCCTCAATGAGACTGCGAAAACTGATTTTCCCTGAGATTTTACAATTGGGATCAGTATTGTTCGTTTCAGTGAACTGGATTCTACAGATGTATCATGAAAGCTTCAGTCCACCTGTCGTCTAGTCATTTTAGTCATATAGAAAGTCTGTCGTCACCTAACACCTTTACTTGATTAGTTGACTTCATATGCATCATTTTGCAGAGGAAAATAGATCCCAAAAATAAACCGGTTTTTGGCTGTTCGACACTGATCCTGATTGTTACTGGATACATCCCTACTTAAGTGGTTCAAATGGTTCAAATGGTTGTGGACGGAATAAAAGAAGCTTTCGCTTAATAGGCTTCCGTGTCTAGTTGCAGGGAATCACCAATACCTACAGGCAAGAACCTAGGTTTATTAACGATAAAAGAGAAAAAAAGAAATCGGTAAATCATAGTAAGATACTATCCTTAACCCTTATGAATAGGTCAAGTCGCCTCTTAAAGGACTCCTGGGAAGTTGCTTGGACTAGCTCAGCTGGCAGCGAATTCCAGCATTTGACAACTCTTAAGGAGTAGAAGTTGTGCCTGCAGTCCGTTCTGCTATGTTGTATCTCTAATTTCTGGGTGTTACTCCTTAGGTTAGTATTGGAACTAAGCTTAAGTAGGTGTTTAAGAGGATGTCCAGAAGTGTTAAGGATACTGTAAGCCATTAGAAGGTCACCTCTAAGACGCCTATACTCTAATGGGTAAAGGTCAAGTGATTGGAAGCGCTCTTCGTAAGGTTTAAATTTGAGTCCCCGAACTGATTTCGTGGCTCGCCGTTGGATACGCTCCAGAGTGTCCTTATTCTTTCGGAGCGAGGGAAGAAACACTGTGTTTCCATAATCTAAATAGGGACCAATGAAACTATTGAAGATTATGTGGAAGTTCTACGTCAAAATGACCAAAAATGCGCTTCGATGTTACCAGTGCAAGGTTTGCTCGAAAGGCATTTCTGTCACAGTTGGCGTAAGACTTTAAGTCGTAGGGCACCAGAACTCCTAAATCTTTTTCGAATCGGGATACTACTAGAGAGGAGTTTCCTGAGTTGTAACTGTAATCTGCGACGTGTCGCAGATGAACTACTTTACACTTTGAAGTGTTAAAGGTAAGTCCGTAATCGTCTGTCCAACTTTGAAGTCGAGTCAGATCCTCCTGAAGTGCCTGTATATCCTCTTGGTTGCGTATCTCTCTCCAAAGTTTCACGTCATCGGCAAAGAGCAGTACATCTGACGGTACCTGTTGTGGAAGACCATTTATATAAATCAGGAAGAGAAGAGATCCTAGTACTGAGCTTTGTGGGACTCCACTAGGACATTCCATAGCGTGTGATAAATTGAAGTTTACCCTGATCTTAAAGTGACGATTTTTCAGATATGAAATGAGCCAATCGACTAGAGGTGGTCTGATACCCAATCGTTTGAGCTTTTTTATAAGACATCTATGGTTAACCCTATCAAAAGCTTTTGAGAAATCAAGGTAAATTATACCAACCTCCCCCTAGCGATCTAGGATGCTTGTCCATCTGTCCACTGCAGTCAGCAGGTTTGTTATACAGGAGTAGCCCTTCCTGAAACCATGCTGTTGGGGTGAGAAGAAATTTAAGGACAGCACTCGGTCAAGCATTCACACCAGAACATCTTTGGGTGTTCATCTCTTGAAACTACTATTCAGCTTACACCAAGCGCTTCTCGAAACTTCGATAGGTTTCCGAATGAGTCATCGAGCTGCTTCACTTCTGACTTCTGATTTGACTTGGTTGGAATCAGTTTCATTTTGGAAAGGACAAGAGGCTTGCTGGCCTGTGTTATCCCTGTAATGATGGTCTCTCAGTTGACGGATGGAGCCTCAACCACGTGCTGAGGCAATGGATTCCACTCGTTGATAATTTGATGGGAATGTCGATAGTCAGCTGAAAAGTAATTTGTTCTGGGCTTGTGAACTTCTATGAAGTGTCCCCGTGAATTCTCTCTTTTGGAAGACAAGAAAAATGAGGGCATATCAGGTGAAAATTTATCACTAAGCGATTTGAAAAGTGTAATCAAGTCGCCTCTAGTTCTCCGATATGACAATTGGAATAGATTTCGCTTGGCCAGTCGAGCATCATACGGGAGCTTCGCTATTCCGGGAATCAGCTTAGTGTGCTTGCTCTGAACCCTTTTCAAAAGCTCACTGTTTTTTAAGCAGGGGTCAGCCTCTTGTATGCAGTGCTCAAGTTTAGGAGCACGAACACTGTATACAAAGTCAAAAACGTTTTACAATCAACGTGACAAAAGGCCCTACATATTGACCATAAACTTCTAAAACCTTTGGCAGCTATTGCACAGCAGTGTACAGTAGTCTGTAAATCTTGGATAACGATGACTCCTAAGTCATTGTGTGTCTGGACAACAAGTAGCTCAGCGTTATTCGTCGTGTATGTATCTGTACCCTGATGACCGATATGCATCACAATACACGGAAGTACTAATCGGCAACTGCCAGGTTTGAGACCATTCAGGTAATTTCTCCATGTCATTTTGGACTTCTAACTATCACCCTTACTTCGTATCGCTATCCATATCTTTAAATCGTCAGCATATAGCAAGATCGATGATTATAATAGACGAGGAAAGTCATTTACATACAAGAGGAATAACACTGGCCCCGAAACTGTGCCCTGGGGTACTCCACTAATTACAGTTTCCTAGCTAGACAACTTTGACTTCACCCGTCCTCCTTGTTGGCGCCCAACTAGGAAGTCTTTTATTCACATCAATAGATTGCCTCCAATCCCGACATTTCCTAACCTATGTAACAGCCGACTATGCAGAACCTTGTCAAAAGCTTTGCTGAAGTCAATGTAAGCTACGTCTACAGGTAACGTTTGGTTCCTAAAGGCGCACCAGCTTTCACGAGCCACTAATAAGTTGGTGAGACAGGAATAACCTATCTCAAAACCATGCTGTTTCTCAGAAAGAATCAGGTTTACGTCGAAGTACTTAAATAGCTCTTTCCAAATAATCTTTTCTAAGATTTTACCAACCACAATGGTTAAACTAACGGGTCGGTAATTCTCAGGTTTATGTTTCCTAACTGTTTTAAAGACAGGAGTAACTATGGCGTTCTTCCAGTGTTTTGGTAAACGACCCTGGGTTACGGATGGATTAAAGCATATACATAAAGGGTTGGCGACGAAGTTAGCTGATTTCTTTAGTAGCCTAGGATGTAGTTCATCGGGCCCCGCGGGTTTGCCTATGTCAAGCTCACTTAGCAGATCAAATACATCGAGTTCCTTAATGGTCACATTGTCCAGTGTTTGTGTGGGGGGATTTGTGAGGGCTGACGGGAAGGGTATTTCTATGGTATATGCATTGCTAAAGTAATTCGTGAATACTAGAGCTTTACCAAAGTCATCCTCCACTAAAGATGAAGCAGTACTGTCCCTAGCGCAGAGAGAATTTGGTAAATACGGTTCACCCATACAGCCTGTCACTGATGACTGACATTTGTTAGAGATCCTTAAGATTATTCTTAAAACAAAGAAGTTTCTAAAATCCTGTTCATTGTATTTTTTGAGATTGCTATTTTTCACTAAAAACTCATTTTTAATAGCTATTATTTTAATTATCAAAAACTGGTTCGAACCAAGGTGATTCTAAGAATCGCCGGGGCTCGTCTTTGCAGTCAGCACAAACCACACTTTTTCAATATCATCCGGATATTTGACCTGACTTCTCCTGAAGTTCACATTTACTGTATAACACAGCCTGTACCGTCTGAGCTATTTTGTGCTTTTGATTTTACATGTTTTCTTTTTTAAATAAGAACCGAATAAGTTAACCACAAAGTCTGCGCCTTGATATAATTTAATTCCAGTTACTCAAAGACTCCTTGTACTCTCTACAGAAGAACATAGTTTGGTCTAATCAAATAAAGTATGGTTTATCGGCTCTGCGTTTAGAACAAATGCTGGAACTTTGGTCCTTACATCTTGTGTCACGTTGATAAATATAGTGATTAATAGTATATTTCTTTTCAGATATGCTCAGTATGACTGTGGTTTCATACGGTTTAGTTATAGACCATGAAACAGAAAGGTTATAATTTATGAACGACTTTCGAACGAATCCTAAGTGATTTTGAGAAACGTCAGTTGATCACAAAATAGTTGAAATAATGCAAGAATATATTATACAATACCAAAATATTATGATGGATACACTTCTTTACCATGATTTAAAATTTTTTCGAGGTTGAAAAGAGGCTTTGCGGTTCAGGAACCTTAACGCATACGATACAGGGACTCGTCCATGTGTCTCCAAAAAAGTTGACTTCTGGAGCCATGGTAGGGTCGCAAACATCCTTCTGGCATCAAGCAATCTGCTTCTGTCTTTTTGGTGTGTGTTTTGGTATTATTATTAGTGGCTTCATTTAATATTATATTTTGGTTGAGTCTTCAAATCTTCACTTGTGAACGACGATACGATGCACGTAACCAAGTCTAGATATGCTCTCCATTCATCCGTGTATGTTGTGTTAGCCGGCAGCACGTACTCTCGTGTATTTGATGCCACATTTGTAGCTTATTGGTTTCTCATAATTTGGAAAAGCCTCCTTTGAGATGACCTATCATGCATACCAAGGACGTACTAGGTATATTTGGGGAAGTGCTACTTACACAGTCTTCTCTAGCATTTCTTCCTGTATTGAATTTGCGTTTTCTAAAGACTGTTTCGTTGATTTCGACTATTCTCCTGATTCTTTCAAACGACTGGTGTAAACTTGTCATTTTCATTGCACATATTTTGATAGTACTCATACCACCAAACTGCTGAAGCTTCAGTAACCCCTGCAAAGATTGCAGCCAGTGTTACTGGTGCTTTTATCATCAAGTTTGCAATGATTACCATGATCTGTCTTAGTGTGAATCACGATCGAGTGAATAAAAGTCCCCATTCTATCAGACATTTTACTCCAAAATATATTACATGGAGAAATAACATTGTCACGATAGTTCGCACAATTTCGGGTAGTCATTTGAACACCGTAATCACGCATAAAAGAACTTCTCAGTAATTTCATCTGTTGTGATTGCTCAAATTTAACGCCGTCCTTGAAATCCGCTATAAGCTGATCGAACGCGAGCATTGGATGTTGAAATTGGTGTCGTGACCTTGAAATCACTGGGTCTCTCGCTTCTTATTAGCTCATCTATATATTATAATCTCGCCTTTGTTTTCGAAATATAAGGAGTAGAAGTGTACCATACGGACGATTTGCGGTGACTTACCAGTTATTCAGAAAACGCTGGATAGCTAAAAAACAATGAACAATTAAAAGTGGTGAAACAGTAGTGGGATAACAACTTTAGTCTAAATAATTATCCTCTCATACCAAACTATTCTTTGTAATAAAGGGAAGATGTAACGTTTGTATGTTAGGAATGGGGCTGGTATTCTGAGTTTGGTTTATTACCCCACAGGGTTTTCATCACCATATAACCGCACTTATTAGATATAAGCCTAGGGTCAAATATTAAGAGTAAGGCTGGAAATTTGATTTGGGCTTACAAATTGGGGTCGTGGCTTTCACCACTAACTGATACTAGTCAGAGTTCGGTGTTCTGCCGCCCCTATGTTTGTAAACTTAAGAAAATTGGAGTTGAAATCTAGAAGAGGAGGTAGAAATGAAGAACATTATGTAGTTTTATTGAACACTTGTGATTACGCAGCGTTACAATAATCACCTTAACACAGTCTGCCCTAGGAGCAGGTATATTCTGTTAATTATGTTCAACACCATCTTAACTGCATATTTTGGTTGCGTAATAGGGAGTTTATGGATTCCAAGCCTTTTCAGAATCAGTTATTGTCGAATTTTCGTCTATTCAGTAATAAAGGACAAACTATCCATCACTGTACATAAACCTCTGTGCAAACTACATGAGGCGTCACTTTAATCTTGCTTGGTTATAATTATGTATCAAAACATATGAGAGCGGAAACCTATAGTGACCACGTCCTCAGCAAACTTCCTGGTTCGATATGGCTCACTGTGCACACTCATGAATGTAAAATACTAATCGGATGCATATATCGAGCTCCTAACACTCCCAGTTCAACTGAAACTGTTATAAGTGAGTCATTTGCTCAAACTGCCTCGCTTGACTTCACTTACAAAATTGTATGTGGTGATTTCAACCTTCCCACCATCAACTGGACGACACAATCTGGCCCATTGTGCTTTGAAAGCACACTTGAGTCCCTAGACATACATGGTTGGCAACAACGTGTACACCTGCCTACACGAAATCATAACATTCTTGACTTGATATTCTGTCATAATGTCACACCAATATCAATGGTGGTCGGCGAAAAGTTTCACAACAGCGATCATAGAATAGTCCTCTGCACCCTCCCAATTCTTGCCATGTGCAACAAACTAAAGACATTAAATACGCGCCTCCAATATAGAGACTATGCAAACGCTGACTGGGAAAACGTTCGATTTCTAATGAAGCACTTTGACTGGAACTTTTTTTTCACCAGTGATAACCTCTTAGAAACACTAGAAATATTCAATACCACCACCGAATCTGCACTAGACACTACTATACCCTCTTAAATTGCTTTTAAGACAATTACTCCCTACATAAACCAAAAGACTAGGTCTAAGCTGCGAAAACTGAAAAAGGCGTACTATATATCAGAAGACTTTAGTGCCCTGCACCAAATATACTCTGTACTTGACGGAGTACAAAGTCAACACAACAAACATAAACAGGCAGAGGAACATACTGCGCTCACTGCTGCATCTAAAACCCTTGCCTTATGTCGTCTCCTCGCAAAACGCATAAGAAAGAACGAAGATCACAACATTCACTCCTTACTGCACGATGGAGTGACGCATAATGACCAAACCATCATGTGTGAACTGTTACGTGAATGGTTTTCCCACAATGGGAATACATCTCATGCCACAGATATCAACACAAAGTGCACCTGCAAAAATTATCTTAGTACCATAAACGTCGACATTAGGAGTATACATACCGCCATTAAAACCCTTAAGCCAAATGCGAGTTCTGGTGCCGATGACATCCCTTCAATCCTTTATAAAATGTCAGAACCGGACATACAGACACTATTACTCAAAACATACACATTATCTTTAGAGACAGGTACATATCCGGAAACCTGGAAGGTAATGTATGTTCTTCCAAAACACAAATCTGGACCGAGAAACCTGGTCGAAAACTACAGACCCATAAATATCACTCCAGTTATATCACGCATAGTGGAAAAAGTGATAAAAAATCAACTATCTGATCACCTACTTAAGGAAGATCTAATAGACCCGTCACAACAGGGCTTCATTAGAACAAGGTCGCGCAGTACATGTCTGATAGACTTCTTTAGAGAGGTTACTCGCATACGTGACCAGAAGAAACCAGTGGTTATACTATATTTCGATATTAAGAAAGCCTTCGATAAAGTACCTCATGATCTTCTAATCAACAGATTTGATTCAGTTGGAATTATAAATCTCCGTTTGCAATGGATCAGGTCTTTTCTTGCGAACAGATACCAAATAACCAAGATTAACTCTACAACATCTACACCTCGACCAACAACCAGTGGTGTTGTGTGTGGTAGTGTCTTGGGTCTCTTGCTCTTTATAATCTACATCAACAATATACGCAAGTGCTTTAGCACATGTAAGACCACCTCTATGCCGATGACTTAAAATTCATCTATAAAACTCATATTTGCGATGTACGTAGTAAGACTGCTTGACCAAGCCCTCATTTGCACTGATCTAGCACATACGAACATATCTGCGCCCCACTCAGACATCATAAGCTCTCTAAATGTCTCAACCAAAATGGACTTCAAGTTCAGTTTGCCTTATTTTTCTTACTTTGCAGTTGTTTTAGTTACTTTTCCCACTCTGTTTCTTCGTTTAAAGTAGACAAGTAGCCCACTGAACCTATTGATAATGTTCAACTAGACTCGGTCGCTAAGGGACACTCATTACCACCCTCAAAAGTCAAGAGAACCGCACAATCGACTGCCTGCTACCAGTGGACCTGCACCTATGGAGCCTGTTACCCATCAACTGGTCAGGACAACACAAAATAACATCAACACCAAGTTAGTGTGAGTTTCTTCTTGTTTATTGCTTATTTGCTTCTCACTCTTCTGAACACTATGTTGACTAGCAATTAATATTATTTCTCCACTCGTTACCTTATCTACAACCCATATACTTCTATGCTTTTCCTCCTGCTTTCATAAACAACTATCCTACGTTATATCCTTCTTAATGCTTATACTCTGAGTAGCAAACTATACTTTATACTATAGTCAATTAAAGCACTGCATCGACGCCTTACCCACAGTCCATAACCTGTAATTGCCTGATAAGCTTGTAAAATGATACTTATAGAAATAGTGTTTTTCAACAGGATGTGAAACACAGAGGATTGTGTGAGTTACGACATGTATGCAAAAATAAGCTTAAATGAGCCTAACATCACAAAAGGAGGGAGGGTGGAGTTACTGACAAGCAAGCACTGATGGTGAGGGCGATGACTTCAATCCACCACTGTTTGTGGGGCAGAACATTTTGTATGTATCAGGCTGCTTATAATTGACCATAAGTCAATCAATCTGTGATATGTATTGTCTTCCTACGCTCACCACTCAGACTCATGTTTCCAATTTTATACTGGATTGACTATTCTATTAAGACAACCTATAACACGCTAACTCAGACTTTTACACTAGGATTGTGTGGCTGGCATCGGGTGAACAAAAAAAAGAAAGAACGAAAAAAATCAGACAATAAAAGATATAGTTATTAATATTCTCAACACTTCACCCTCTATATGCATACTCCCTTCTAATAAACAGCTTTCCTTGTACCAACCTTGACTACCCTTCCTTCATGTGAGCTTACTCCGAGTTGTTAAACATCACAACTCATTGTTGTTTATTGTTACATTCTCTTAAATGGAGCCTCTGACTTCATTTCACTCTAACAAGAGATAATATGAATTTAATCTAATTTATTATACCTCTGTCTGTTCTACTACGCAATGTTAAGCATTGTTTGGAGGTCATATCCAAGTGCCTTGCTGCTCTTTTGTTTCCCATTTTTCCTTCTTCAGAATCTTGCTCCGAAGGCACAGCTATGGGACTTCTGACATCTGGAATAAACTTGACGTATGTGTCAATTCAAGGTCATGATTTATAGCAAGCGCTCTACGAGTCTACTTTATAACAACTATAAACTTAATAAGTTCGGAAGCATGCTATGCTCCAACAAATGTTGTAATTTGTAGATCATGCCTGTAAAAATGGCGTGTACCTGCTCATGCAGTAATATATTATTATTATTATTGTTATTATTATTTTTTGAACCTGAAGATGCCACAGGTATTCGGAGTTTGACAACGCTTTAACCAGTAACACCTTCTAATACGAAGCGCACCCACCAAGTAAAATCAAAAGACAGAAGTGAGGAGATCGAAGATATATTTGATAAGCTATCAATATATCGAGGATCGTTTGCACTAATCTGGCTAGCGATTGCGGCAGATGTTGAGCACAGCGTTCCCACACGTGATCTGGTGCGGATGCTTGACCGAGCGCCTTCAGCTAGATGAGTCCACTAAAACTGTTGTCAGCATCCAATGTCGAAAACTTACAGAGCTATTTGATTTTGGGGAATTATTTACCGCTACAGATCACTCCCCCCCCCTAGTGGGGTAGTGATGACCCTAAGACGTGGCCAGCCAGAAGTTTAAACCCAACGAGTTTTTCGTTGGTAAACACTCTTCTGATAGCTTGCTAGGTTTAGCAGCGTCTGGTCGTCTTTCCTTAAAATAAGGGACCATGATGTACAATATAGTAAAAAAAAGGGACAATGCAGATTTTCGTTTCTCGCAACTTCATCGTTCTTTTCATCGTCTTTTCCAGTCGTCCTGGAAGAGAAAAGAAAAATATGTAAGTGCATGTCGGAATACACTCGTACGCGCGTGAAAACACAAAACGGGCGAAGAAAAAGTAAAACAAACTCATGCTCAAGCAGTAGCGTAAAAAAGGATTTTTATAATATCGTTATTTTTTGTTTTTTCTTTTTTGAAATAAAAAAAATAATAAAAATATATAGGCATATTAAATTCGGGTGTACTATGTAGTAAGTCAGGTTGAACGAAAACATCAGTTGATTGTGGTCGAGTGGAAACAGGTTTAACTGAACGCATTGCGTTTGTAAGCCTGTTCGCGTAGGAGGTTAGATCCATGTCCATTGAAGAGGATGAAGGATCCACGAACTCTCCTGGAAGTCGAAGGGTCGTACCATAAACGAGTTGAGATGCAGTGTATCTAATGTCAGATTTCACTGCATTGCGTATGCCTAGTAAGACGAGTGGAAGAGCGTCAGTCCACTGAGAAATGTTTGAGGCTGATAGTGACGCTTTTAGTTGTCGGTGAAAACGTTCTACTAGCCCGTTTGCCTGTGGGTGGTAGGCCGTCGTTCGGAAGCGAGTGATTCCTAGTTTCATGGTCAGACAACGGAACAGTTCAGATTCAAACTGACGTTCACGATCTGTAGTAATGGTTGTTGGGCAGCCGAAGTTTGCTACCCACCTCTCGACGAAGGCGCGGGCCACTGTTTCAGCAGTAATATCTTTGATGGGTACTGCTTCTGGCCATCGAGTAAAACGGTCTACGCATGTTAAAAGATAAGAATATCCATTTGAATCTGGTAAAGGTCCTACCAAATCCAAATGAACATGATCGAAGCGAGCATCGGGAGTTTTAAACGAGCCTAAGGGACATTTGTTATGCCTAATAACCTTAGATTTCTGGCAGCTTACACAGGAGCGTGCCCACTCCCTCACATCTTTATTCATACCAGGCCAGCAAAACCGTTCTGTTATAAGCTTGATGGTTGCACGAACACCTGGATGAGAAAGTCTGTGCAACGTGTCAAAGACGTTGTGTCGATATTGTTTCGGCACGATTGGGCGATCCCTACCTGTAGATGTGTCACAAAGTAAGGTTTCCTTACCTGTTCTCATCTGTTTAATGCGCAGTTTAAGTGTTGTTGAGGCCAACTCGTGCTGAAGATCACTGTCTTCTTTTTGAAGTTGGGCGAGTTTTAAAAGGTCGATTCCTTGGGAACTGTTCAAGGAATTTATACGAGACAAGGCGTCTGCAATTACATTGTTTGCTCCAGAAATGTGTCGAATATCTGAATTAAACTGCGAAATGTAGTCCAGTTGTCGAGACTCACGTGGTGAGTACTTGTCCGAAGAAGACCTTAAGGAGAAGGTAAGTGGCTTATGGTCGGTAAAAATGGTAAATTCACGGCCTTTGATATAGTGTTGAAAATGCCGGACAGCACAATACATAGCTAGGAGTTCCCTACTGAATGTGCTGTACCTTGGTTCAGTGTCTAGCAACCGTCTACAGAAAAATGCCAAAGGTTGCCAGGAGAGGTTAACCCATTGTTGTAAGACTGCTCCGATTGCCGAGTCGGATGCGTCTACTGCGATGCTAATGGGCGCTTTACGGTCCTGATGAGCAAGCATTGCTGCTCGGGCGATATGTTCCTTAACCGTGGAGAATGCTTTTCGGGTAGTGTCATCTAGATTAATGAATTTCGCATTTCCACGAAGTTGGTCGGTAAGGGGTTTCATAAGTAACGCGCATTTCGGTATGAATCGTCTATAAAAACTTACCAGACAGTTAAACGTGCGCAATTGCTTGATGGTGATCGGTTCTGGGTAATCCAGAATGGCCGCCACTTTTGTTCTAAGGGGTAGAATGCCATGCGCATCTATGGTGTGTCCTAAGAAGTCTAAGGATTCGGTTCCGATTTGGCATTTCTGAATGTTTACGGTAATGCCATGTTTTTGTAGTCAGTCGAAAACAAGATCCAGATGCTGGAGATGTGATTCTCTGTCCGGACTTGCTATTAGACAGTCATCAACATATGCATGTACGAAGTTGAGACCTCAAAAAACGTCATCTATGAACCTTCGGAAAGTCTGTGCCGCGTTTCTCAGACCGAAAGGCATTCGCAAAAATTCATAGAGTCCGAAGGGCGTTATAATAGCGGTTTTTGGGATGTCTTCAGTGGCCATAGGAATTTGGTTATAAGCTTTTACCAAGTCGATTTTTGAAAAGACAGTTGCACCTTTCAAGGTAGCTGTCAAATCGTGAATGTGGGGCAACGGGTAACGATCGGGAATGGTTTTGCATTCAATCTCCGATAGTCACCAGTTGGACGCCAATCGTTGCTGTCCTTTTTAGGGACCATGTGCAACGGAGATGCCCATGGGCTATTTGACGGTCGTATGATTCCTAAGTTTATCATATGGTCGAATTCGTTTTTCGCCAACCTTAACTTTTCGGTGGCCAGTCAGCGTGCTTTCGAGAAGACAGGTGGTCCTGTAGTCGTGATGTGATGTGTAACATTGCTGGTTACACACGGCAATTTCGGTTGCGATTGATAAATGCCAGAATATTTATCGAGTAGTGGTTGGTAGAAGGGGTCTATAGTGTGCTTAATAGTGACTGGAGATAACCTGCAACCAGAAAAAGAAGTCAGGCAAACACATAAATTAGAGTTTCCGTCTACTAACCTCCGTTTGCGCGTATCGATAATTAAGTTGTGGTGTTGTAGAAGGTCCATACCAATGATTGGCATAGAAACATGTGCAACAACAAAGATCCAGTGAATGGGTTTGAGTAAACCCATGTTAAGATAAACATACCTTTTGCCATACGTAGCGATAGGCTTTCCATTTGCCGCCTGTAGATTTAAAACGGGCTCGTGTAGCCGGTCGTCGGAATTCGCTGGGATAACGCTAACCTCTGCGCCAGTATCTAAGAGGTAGCGAACTGTCGTTATCACATCAGTGACATATAAAAGACGGCTATGTTCGCCGGCTACGGTCGCCGTTAACGCGTGCCGGCTTGGAAGTTTCCCGAAACGTTCTTTGCGTCGACGGATTTCGAGTTGGGAAAATTGCAGGGTTTTCTGCAATTTCTGGCGGACTTTCCGTACTGGTCATGGTACCAGCACCAATCAGGATTATCCGTCTCTCGAGTTCTAGATACAGATCGCCTACGTAATGTGCTTTTCCTCTGGGTAAGTGATCGTTTACGGTCGTTACAGAGTTTGAGATAACGCGTAAGTGTATGACATAACTGTGTTATGTCATTCTGGGTCGTTTGAGGCTTTTCTTTGACTGAAAAAACCTAGGCGTTAGAAGACCTAGTGATTTCGAGAATGCGGTCGGCAGATGCAGCCAGCTCGTCTACGGCGTTGTTTTGGAACGAGACCAGCACAGCTTGCACCTGTTGAGGAAGTTTGGATAAGAAAAGTTGTTTGAATAGGCCGTCATCGAAGGTTCTTTGGCCAATGACTTCTCGCATTCTTTGCAACATGTCTGTGGCAGAGCCGTGTTGCAGGTCGATGTTGTTGAGGAGTTGGTCTAACCTTTGTCGATCGGTTAGATCTCCGCGTTTAAGGATGGCATGTTTCAGGGTTTGGTATGGATCAGAAACATCACTAGTAAACATACTAGGTGTTACGTACCTGTTAAATTCGCGCGCTAGTGCTTTGACTACTGCGAGGAATTGTGTACGCGCATCGTTCACACCGTGCTCGAAGAAGTCGGCTTCTGCGTAACAAAACCAGACTTCGATGTTGTCTGGCCAGAAAGGTATAAGTTGAAAAGAGGGTGAGGACACAGTCTTTAACTTAAATACTTTAGGGGTCTGTTCAGTCATAGTAATATATTAAGTACGAAAAGTGAACGAGTGGGAAATATATATATAAACCCGAAAACACGGGAAAAATATCACAATGTTAAAAAAAATAAAGATTAAAATAAGACAATGATATATAAAATCACAACAAGGAACAGACTCACAGTTTACGGTATGGTGTACCAGATCACGTCGGGCTCACCAATGAAGATGCCACAGGTATTCGGAGTTTGACAACGCTTTAACCAGTAACACCTTCTAATACGAAGCGCACCCACCAAGTAAAATCAAAAGACAGAAGTGAGGAGATCGAAGATATATTTGATAAGCTATCAATATATCGAGGATCGTTTGCACTAATCTGGCTAGCGATTGCGGCAGATGTTGAGCACAGCGTTCCCACACGTGATCTGGTGCGGATGCTTGACCGAGCGCCTTCAGCTAGATGAGTCCACTAAAACTGTTGTCAGCATCCAATGTCGAAAACTTACAGAGCTATTTGATTTTGGGGAATTATTTACCGCTACAAACCCTTATCTGACTCCAATCGGATCGCATAAGTGTTATTTATTATTATTGAGATATTCATTTCGTCAATCCTCGTATATAATTATCGATTTAATCTTCGTTAGTGAATATAACGGAATTAAATAATCCGATTACGAGAATAGATTTTGAATATCTATATTTTTTACACAGTGTAACGACCGAGCTGCCAGTATTCGGTTTGAACGCAGGACTGACGAATCAGAATGTATTCGAATAGGCCAGACTACGTTCTTCTGTATAGTGTACGAAGCGTTCTTGAGATACTCGTATTAAATTATGTCAAATCACAATTGCTGTGCTCAATTTACACGGTTCTAATTTAAAAGGTAGAACAAATTATATTAAAAATACCTAATACCTCAAACGTTACAGCCAGTTCTATAAAGTCAAAAGTTTTTCTAAACAATAAAAGAAACAGTTAATATCAAATGATTCGATACCTGAGAATCAATAAAAATATTCCCAAAAAGATGGGATCAGATATCTATCTACAGGGATTCCAGCAATCCTCCTAAGCAGACAGTCAAAAGGTTTACAGTCACACACTAAATCACTGCGTGGCCTTGAGCTTAGTCAAAAGATGTGGTTAGACTACATCTGAACTAAGGTTAAAATACACGACAGGGAGAAGGAACAAATAAATGACAGTACTGTCCGACAGAAAAACTGCATAGGGATTTTCATCTTTCTCTTTCCGTTATACCGGCTCCAAAATTCTCTTCAGCTACTCAAAGACACCTTAGTATATATTCCTATCATGGCTCTCCTTACTGACTGTTCTACATCAATGGGAAGCACAGGATTTACAACAGTACGCCTGTCTCCATCGCTTTGAATACCTAGCTGCAATACTACACTCCATCCCTAAACCATCACAGTCTCTTAGTAGTAACAGAGTGTTTGGCGTGAGCGCCAAGTCATCCTTTTCATCTGATGTCACAAAAACGAATGGACGGTTGTTTAAAATTCTCCCTGTCTCCACAAAATAGGTTGCTCAACTACCATCACGTAAGATTTGTTCGTTAGAAATAGATAGTAAGATCCTCCGAACAGAGCTAGTGGGGGGTTGAAATTTCAACGTATACCCCTCGATGTTGTGAAGTCGTTTATTCTATACTTGTCCCATACACTTATATTAGCTCGCAACTCAGAAGTAGCCCCGACAAAGTTAGTTCCATTGTCATTGTAGATTCCCTTCGGAGTTTTTCTCCTTCCTATGATACGTATTAAAGCCATTATGAAAGCATCAGTACTCAAGTTGAAAGCTACTTCCAAGCGTGCGGCATGTGTTTAGAGACATAAATAGGCATCCATATCTTTTTTCTCACTTCTTCCCCGACGAACTATCAACGGCCCAAAATAGTCTATTCCGACGGAGGAGAAACAGAACCAACCTTGCTGAATTCGACACTCAGGGAGAGGTGCCATCATCTGTTGGCCCGATGTGGCTTTCGCAAGTATACACCTCAGACATCTACCTTCCACTCGTTTAACTACACTTGCGATGTCCCAGTGTGACCTTCTAGGTGATGGTAGTGTCTAATAATAAGTTCTGTCACGGAGTGATGATTGGGTAAAATTACGGAATGTTTGACTGAAAGTGGATAATCCGAGCAATCCATCGATTAACGTAGGGAAAATATTGTGTAGCTCTTTTATATCAGTTGCGCTTACGCGATTGTATCGAGACACTTTACTGCTTCCCCATACACTTCGGCATCTGAGCAATGTTGAGAACAAGAAATACTATTTTGTTTGTGTTCAGTATTATTTTACTGCTCATAAAATAATATATCATGTCGCTTTATTGCTAGTCTGTGTTCGTGTGTACGTTGATAAATAGATTTTCTACATGAACATAGGCTGAGAATAAAATTTGATCGTATCCCACCACCCACATCAATCCACCTAGGCAACAAAGGACGTTAATTTGACAGGAAGAGCATTACACTTCATTAAAGGTGAAATGTGCTAAGTGCTGCGATATTGTTTGGCGCATATATATTTGGTGCCCCCCTGTACCAATATTCATGTGTTCAAATAAATAATAAGTAAATAAATTGTCACAAGGAAGTTACTTTACTCTGAGATTTAAAGGAGCTGATAAGTAATGATAAATTGTGTCGCCACATCACTAAGTAAAATGACAGAGAAATGTTATACACATGGTATGGTGATTTCTGAAAGGCCTGACTATCTTCACCATAGTAGTTTGCATATTATTCTTTCACAGATTTGACTATACAACGAGTTATTCAATGTCATATGGTCATTAAACTTGATAAACCCCTTGTTCAATAACTCTGTTCTGGCTCGGGTTACATTCTTTGGATTACATATTTGACTTTGTGGTTGAGAAAGTACAAATATTTTTACCTATTTTGACCCGATGAATTGTAGATCAATTATGATGGTTGTATATACATGATTAACCTCTTTCATTTAGCTGACTGGAAAGAATAATTTAACATGGTATTTGAAAAGTCTATTAGGATCTCCAAGTTTTATGCAAATCTGCTTTTCTTGATTCTTTAGAGGTTTAGTGCACACCTACATGTTTATTTGATATGCAGGTGTCTTTTCTCATATCATATGTTGTAGGTACTTTAACTCACACTTTTTATGGTTGCTTTCACTAATCATAATGTAAATATGATGTAACAGTTAAGCATCAAATGAAGAGCTCTTTATTCGATTCCCAAGTTTCAGATTGAAGCTCGACCTCATCTATTTCAGTTTAGAAAACCAGTTAATTCCATCAGTCTTTAGTCACAAAAAGTATGGCTGATAGTCAAACATACAAATCAGGCTTTCAGTAAGTAAGAAGAACAATTAATCAATCATATTGAGACGGACAATTAAACGCTGTTTTGTGGTTCAGAGTTAGATGAAACATCTCAGTCTCATTTTGGTTGATCTAGAGAAGAATAAATTTAAAGGCTGAATTAAAATGTTACTGAGGTGGAAATGATAGTGAAAACTTTGAAATATTTTCTATTTTATAATAACTTCATGCCAAAAAGATACACATATAAACTTGATGGAATTATAGCTATCTTAGGCATTTATCAGATTGGGTCGAAAAACTATGCTTTATTATAAGTGATTTAAGTTATATTTTTACGATTACTGAGATTACTCACATAACTTCGTTGTTTTTAAGCCTCGTTTATCTATTTAAAGAAGTATACTTAGTCATAACTACTGTGCTGCAACATTATTAATTATATCATCTCATGAAGAGTTTTTTATAGGAAGTATATTAACTCATACTTATGATAAAGAGTCCCCAAAATATGCGCTTCGATATCTACACCATTGTAGTTCTCTTCATCCATCATTAGACTGTCAATAAACTTATGTAATTTAGTGACTGGGACAGATACTATTTAATCCACTTGTTTAATGTTTCCGGTTTATCATATAATTTAGTTAACGCGAGTAGATTTCGATGACTTCAGTACCGAATATCTTATTGATGCTAATTAATAAGATACAATGAATCTAGTACTTTTAAGACGTCCTATTGAACTAGTCACATTTTACAACGTCATTCTCATATCATGAGTTTTATAACAATTACACAGATATGACAATATAAATAATTCTTTATCTTTCATATCAAACATTATTGCGGATAGTCCCAATGATAGTATACTAGAAATAAATTTAATTATCAGAAATTCGTTCAGTAGAATATAGATACTATATACATTTAAAAAGTGATTGAGATTTTTATGATTAAGCAAAGTTTTCGATTTACAATAGTGACATAATGACGAATATCGTATGTTTGTGTTGATGTCTAGTTTGTATGTATGCATGTATAAATCAGAGGGGTAACTGTAAGATCAATGAAAATACAGAAGATAACTGAAAAAGAATATGACAGATTGCACGATTTTGTCTAGTTATACTCCATTTCCGTAGGTTATTTACTAAAAACCATATATAATTGTTAAACTATTTGACACCTGGCTAGTGAGGTGAGAGAAATAAGTTCCCCATTAATTTCATTTTATGTTATTATATTATTTAATTGGAAGCGTATTTCTAGTTGGTCCGGGGCAGTGTCTATGATATAAGTGTAAGTCATCCATTGCACCATAACGACAAGGTGGTAAGATGTAAGAACCATTCAATGGTAATGGAATTCTGTAAAACAAAGAAAATTGTGAAAATCACAACACATGAACAGTATAAACTTGATGTATTCTTTCTAGAAAGTCATGTAACTATGTTTCTGTTTAAAGACATTAAATACTTTTTTATTATTACTATTATTATTTTACAGACTCCATATTAAAATTGTAAGTAACGTCACAAAGCTATTGCCAAACCAAGTCATATTCTAAGGTAACCTTGTTTGCTATTCAATGGTTAAACATCATTGACAAAAACACCCACATAATCCGATTCTTTGTCAAGTCCTACAGAGTTTAATCAGTTTGTTTAGCATTTATAGAAGCATACATATACTCAAATATATATAATTCACAACTAATCATCAATCTATGCATAAAATGCTGAAGATATGCTACTACTTCCCAAACCGGACATCTAGCCATATGACTTCTACCAATACACTAAATAATCCCAAAGTTGTAGTCACTGTCACGTTTGTCAGATCTATAGCTCTGATCATATTTTATAGACCAATCTGTAATTTTATCACCAGTTTGTAAGTGTTCTTTCTTTTGATTAAAGGTGATCACAGGAAATTGGTACGAAGAGATGGGTCTAGTTTTCATGATAGTTGATTCACAGGAACAAGGAATATCTACAGTCTTTCAACTATTACCACTAAGCTATTCGAGCCACATCCCACCTTTAAATACATGACATAATAGGCTATAGAATAATAAGGAGAGTTCACTTATTGATGACTAAAAACAATTTACTGTAAAAGAATACTTACTCATCAGCTGTGAATTGACGTTTCCCTTCCAACAATTCAAAACATCGTTTATCATTCGGTTGACATACACATGCACAATCTGAAAATGTGTGCATAATAAATTTCAGTGGAGGAATACATAGTCGATTACTGCAGCTATATTTTTTATTATAATCCGATTGTAGGGGTATGTGAGAAAAATTTAAAAAATATTTGGAAGTTAATGAAGTTGATAAAGTAGATATACTGTCAATTATATCATATAAAAAATGAACTTTCAATTGAATGTTTAGCTTGATCTTAATATTGAGCTAATAATCCTTCATCACATTTCTGAATACTTAATATTTTCTAATTGTAATAGAAGAAATAATCTGGCACCGAAGAGCTTATCGATAAGAATTCCATATAGTTCATAAATTCATGTGTCCATGAAACAAGTTTTTCTAAACTCTTAGTCTGCTTTTTACATCAAAGACTATTAGCTTGGAAAAGTAATATGAATAACTGTTATCTTCTCACTCATTATTTATGCCTAATAGGCATGTTTAAACGCCAAATAACTAAAAAGATAGATAAAACCATCATTATTGTTTTCATAATAACCTAACAGAAGTAGAGATTCTCTATTTATTAATTTTACACATCTCTTTTAACATACAGTCGTATTACGAAGTTACACACATTAAGAATTAATATAAACAAAATGTAATTTTGTTAGTAAACACCAATTAATGTCTTTAATAACATGATAAGCTATGCAACTGAATATTAGTAAGTAAAATCAAAGTTGGATATAAACTTATTCCAAAATGAAGTTGCCTTCCTCTTTTTAAATTTGTTATATTTCTATGATATTTGTACGAATTAATTATTCTTTTGTAGTTGATTGCCTGTTGATTAAGAATTCCAAATACAATACATTGATTTGTGTAAATCTAGTTCTACTTACAGTAAATGACACTATTCCAGGAATTCCTAGTTGGTACAATAATTTGAATAATTCTAATCATTATAATTTCCTTTTATTTCAGTCTGTTAAGTTTATCTGGCAAATAGGATCACAATTTAAGTTCATTAATACTGTTTTATTCTAAACATAGTTCTAAACAGTTGATCTTAACCATAAAAGTAATATTAACACAATCAAAAATTTATTTTTTAATATCAATATACACTTTGAAATGATAGATATATTGTGTAATTGTGATGATTATGAGTATTTGCATTATAGTACAAATTAAGAATCTCAGAAATAACGCAATTTAACCAAGTAGTATTAGATGAGCACGGACGAATGTATTGTATTTGGAATACGAAATCAAGCAGTCAACAAGTATAATGGAATCATTAGTTCATACAAACATCACAGTAATTCAAAAATGAATTCATTTGATGTTGTTAGATTATTCGAATTGAGTGGTTTAATCATGAAGTTACTACGATATCATTGATATTAACTTCTAGTTGGCGAACAATAAAACTTTTACAATAACATCGAATAAGCAAAAAATATTCTATGGATTCTCCACAACTGCTTACAACCTAAAACCCATCGTATTAATCATTGAATATAAACAAGTATGCATATTTTATATTGGAAACGTCTAGAATAAATTGAGTCAGTTATTTAGAAATACAATAATATTCAGAAAAAATAATACAGAAGTTACATTTTTGTCCACATTTTAATTCAATTTATTCCAAATGTTTCAGATATAAAGGATGTACATTTGTTTATTTTTAATGATCAATATAATGGTTTTAGGTTGTAAATAGCTGTGGTGAATCCACAGGATAATTGGATTCATATTATTATGCCATAATATATGTTCCTTCTTCTTATTCAAGTTTATAAATGAGAAAAAATTGTATCAGACAAATAGTAGATTCAGTAAATAATTAAAAGTATTTCAAAGCCATCTTGAACATAGACAACAACTCAACACAACATTATATTTATCAGTATTTTGTTATATAGTGGAATCATAGTAAAAATAGGTTCTGGGTTCGAACCCCGTCGGGGTGGGATCGTGGATGCTCACTGCTGATACGTCTCACAATAAGACAAACTGCTTGTTCAGTGCTTTCAGGTTTTCCATGGTGATCTAACTTCAATTGACTCATGATCTCAACTATTAAATTGAAATATAAAAATGAATAATAACACAAATCATTGGTTTACATATTCTTTTACGTCTTAACTGATGAATATGAAGTAGTGAGCATATTTTTCTTTCACTAATTGTTGATTAGTAAAGGGAAAGCTTAGTTTGTAAATTCTAATGATTGTACACTTGTGATTTGTCATAAATGGAATCCTAGAGATTTGTGTGGAAATCTACCTCTCAATGAATCGAATCAAATTAGATCTACTGATTAGTAGCATTTCTTACCCTTAACCATTAAATAGATTCACAGATAACTCAACCTAAGAATGTTCAGCAAATTAGTAGTTTTAATAAATTTCATATAAAACTCCTATTCATAAAGTGCTTGATTACTGAATTCAAAAATTAGCCACATTAAATATATATATATATATATATATATATATATATATATATATATATATCAGTTTTTCAGTAAACACGTGAACTAAACTACTACTTATGGAAATACGGCCAATAACATAATACGTAAACCCCGATTATTCTGAGTCAGTCCAGGTTTAGTAGCTATCCTTTTTCTTGCAGTCAATCGATGGAAGCTGTAATTTCCCTAAACATTTTACCGTTACTCCGAAGTACTCATGTGTTTCTTGTCACTAGCCATTTTGACAGTCATGGTGTTGTCAACTACGAATTTCTTGGTGAATATCATCTTCTACGTGAAGATACTTAGGGGCTTATAGGAGTGAATGAAACGAAACTTGTGTAGTGGACGGTCACTGAGTCATGGTAGTCCTCTTGTAGATTCAACAGGGAATATCTACGTATGACTCAGTCATCAATCTAGATCAACGTATGTAGGGTGATTTCCTTTTGTTTCTAAAATACTTAATACTGACACTAAAGTTTTAAACATGAAGACAAATGAAAAGTATGACTTGCTAAAACTTTCATGAATATTTTTAACAAAGGAAATGAATATAGGATAAGACTTTTCGTAATTGAGGGCATTTTTTAATGGATTAGACTGGTATATTCTTAATTTAATAATATTAAGTTGGTATAAACTCTATCTCAATATTTCTTAGATTAAAATACATGTTTAATTTTTATCAACTTAATTTATTTTATATAATCAAACTAACCGTGGTTGACATCCACACTGTAAATGATTTGTTAATGCAATCAGTTCAGTTGAATGAGTAAAATTTCCAAATGGTACAATCTAAAATTGTTTTTTTTTTAGGAGAAAGACATTGAATTAAAAAATTTTTATTTGAAGTCAATCAATCAATAACACTTTAATATAACAAGAACTAAATCAGTATATCGAAAACTGCTAATCTATGTTAGTCGTTGCCAACTAAATAAATATGCAATCGTGGAAAAAAAATCCTGGGTTCGAATTCACGTCTTACAGGAGCTCGAATGAAGAGATTGCTTAGCTATTGATGACGTGGTCAGAAATTCTCGCGAGAATATATATAACAGAAATACTCGCCGTTCAGAGTTACCAAAACATTATAATATGAATTATGGATGATAGGTCTGCAGTATATAAAAATAGACGTCATTGAACGACAATCACACACCATACATACATCCCTTATTTTAGTCAATAAGTGATATCTAGTAAACTAGTAAATACCCGGCTGATTCGGGCCCTGAAAGGTTTCATTTCTGGACGAATTTGAAATGACTGCTTTTTTAAAATTAGAAGTTTACTAGTGAATTTCATTGTTTTCATTTCTGGATAGATGCTGAAAACTATAGAAGTCCAAAATAAGGACTGTTTAACCACTTCAGAAATACATATTTATGTACAAGTATTTCACTATGCAAAGAAAAGGATACAATTAATCTGTAATTATAACAGTGAGACAAGATTACTCATTAAAAATTAGTAAAAGTGATTTATTTCTATTGGTTGTTTGAATATCCTGATTTATGTTTAGGACTGTAATTGATTAGTCGCTTTTGGGATATGTACATTCTGCATGAATTATCTCAATATTGACTAAAGTCGCAAGAATTATGATCAGAGATAAATGGTGGCTAGCAATGGAAACAAGGACATGCGTCCCATCCTATTTGTAACTGCTCCATAGTTTGTGTTTACTTCAACAATAATAATTTCTTTATTGGCTTAACCTTACTCATAAGTAGTATGATTATATATTTTGGAAACTAATAAGCTAAGGTTTTAAAGTATAAGTTTGGTAGATAAGAATGAAACAAAAAATATGAGGATTAATCACTGTCCTTACTTGCATCACAGCAACTGCAAATGTTTTTAATGAAACCTTTATAGGTAAACATTCTTCTTCAAGTGTTTCACAATTACAAGATGTATACTGATTTCGATCATTTAATATATCTAAATATTGGTCATCATAATTTACATGACTATTAGATGAAGATGATGAAAGCGGTGTGAATTCTGATCTCTCATAATCATATTCTTCATCATAATTTGAAAATGAATTTGTGTAATGATTACAACGTGAAATTTCTTGTTGACCACATCTTTGAATGTGTATACCACGTGGTATGATAAGAGCTGTATGATGATGATGATGGCCATGATTTGGTTCTTGGTGTTGTTGTTGGTGATCATGATTGAGACGAAGAAGTGCTTCTGTACATAGTGTTCGATTCTGTGGTTGGCAAGATATCATTTTGAATTCTTGATAATTTTCAAAAGCTCGTCTTAATTCATCTTCCGAATCTACAGAATAAATATATAGTTGAATTTTAACTATTATTGTATTATTATTATTACTATTATTGACAGGAATAATATATTAATTAATACAATGATTTGGTTCTTACGAAAAATGATCTTAGATTTGTTATTCCAAGTTATCAGATCGATCTTAGTAATTGTTAACAGTTTTCAGTTACCATGTCTACATTTCTATAAATAGTCGTTGAAAATTGAACGAACAGTTTGACAGAAGCTCTATCCAGTGTGCTTAGCAAAATGTTGAAGTATTTCAAATATGATTTTGATTTATTTTCTCATGTTTCAAAGTTTTAACAAGAATTCAACCAGGAAAACAGTAAGATAAACTGGTTAATGTTAATATGTTTGTATGAATGTTACATAATTAGAAGTTTGTGCAACACATCTAACTGCTTTATTCATCATAAAAATGTGATATTTGAAGTTACTTAAAATTCAAAGATGATCTTTTTGATGAAAAGTTATATGAAAACAAAACCTAAACTCTATCATTCTACTCCAGATGATTCGATAGTTAGTCATATTTTATACATGAGAAATTTAGGTCATTCGTATCTTTTTAATTGAATTTTTAAACTGGGAGATTCTACCATAGAATGCCTCATTTGATAATGAGATTTGTATCTCTATTTGATGGAAATGACTTGAATGAGTACTTAATGAAATCAATTTACTTACAACTGTATAATTGATTAGAATTTACTTTGGAAATACAATTCAAGATTTATTGGAGCTGTCTACCAGATCCTAAAGCACTCAAAGATTTAATTGTACAATACCATAGTGCTGTTTAAATCATCCTAACTCGATTACCTTATTAAGGCTTTTTATGCATGTTTTAAAAAAACTAATGTCATTATTTGGTTCAGAGCATTGGCAAAGAACATACCATTGTAACAGTGAATACAAGAATCAAAGATATTCATCGTAAATAATTCACTACTTGTATAGTTTACCATTAAATAATGTAATTTAACAACTTGTTTCTTTAAACAAATAAACTATTGATTTTTTAAAAATATTTAAATATTTGATTGAACTGGTGACTAGTTTTGGAATTGAACATGGTTAAACCCAATCGAACAAGTTCTGTAACATATATAACCCAGGTAATCCATTGTAGAAATCAAAAAAGCATACAAGACATAGAAACTAGACAGAGTCAGTCATAAAATTTAGCATTTAAAATACTTTTATTACTTAGATCATGGCTTGTTTGACGTCAGAAATGCATTTTTCTCTACTTACGTTATCACTAATCAATGATACATTCAATGGTATAGAAAAATGAAAATATACTTTTTATCATAAATTATTTTATCTCCGATTTAGAAAACTATTCGACGTATTTATATAGCTATCATAAAGCTATCACATTTCATTCAATTATTTATATAAAATCAGCAATAGTTGATCGAACTTTGCGTAATGAAACAATATGATATGAATTGCTTCTTAAGATAACTTTCGAAATACATTGATACTGGGTTGCAAAAAATAAAGTAATGTGATACATTACTTTATTTCTTGCTGAAGTAATGTTTTCATGGTGTCTTCACTATATTAAGTAACTGAAAATTGTTGTATACAACTTTCAGATTTAAACGGTAGGAAGCTATAAGCAACAAACCCGTTTGGTGGAATATATCATAAAGGTGTATGCGTAACCTGGATGAGATCGACAGAATTTTCTGAGACTCACTTAGACAATCTAACCTAATTGTAGCAAATATGACTACTCTGAAGTAGTGACATCGAATCATGGGTAACTCATATTTAAATCTCGATGCTTAAATACTACATTCCTTAAAACGATAGCATTTGTCTCAGACTTCTTGATATATAAATGAAATCCCTAGTTATATATAGGCTATGATATCCCTAACCACGTTACTGTTATATCATACAATAGATTTTACATCAGTAACCGTATCAGTCAAAACTACTGAACTATACAGATCACAAAAGAGTAAAAATGAAACTATCACTATTATTATTATCATCATCAAGACATGACTTACATGACTCTTCATTGGGATATCCCCCAGAATCGATTTTCACTTCATCGGATTGTAGATCTTTTGATAATTGCTCATTCGTTTTACTCAAGATATGTGAAAATTCTGTTGCTAAATTTATTTTCAATGGACTTTGTTTATTATTATTGCTACTGTCAGGTACAATTGCACGACCTTCACGATTATTTATCTTTCGTAGTCGTAAACTATCCGCAAATATTCCTCCACCAATTCCACCAGAAAATTGTATATCATTTAAATTTGAAGATGATAATGATTCTTGAATTTTTTGTCGTTCTGTTAATGATTGTGAATCTAAATGTGAATTAATCGTCTTTTCATTATATTCTCCTCTATTATTAATACCATTACTTTTAACACCTTTAGAACCAATGATAATTTTTTTGAAATCATAAAAATTCTGTGCTTTCTTAAATTGTTTTGCTTTTTCATTGGTAAGCATTGTTGAAAAATGCCGTAGATAACGATGATATTCATCAAGACGTCTATGCTCTTGTTTATGACGCAACATTTTCAATTTTTGCTCTCTTTGAATTTGTACTTGTTGTACTAATTTGAAACGTTCCCATTCACGTATCAAATTGAATGCCTTTTTTAGGGAAAAAATATTCTTTTTGTTTGATAGTGAACCAATTATGAAATAAGTCATTTCTAGTAGTTATTGAATAATAAATCTACTTAAGTTTGCTGATAAGTTATTTAATAGTAGAATGATAGTGTTCCTCACCAAAACTGAATGATCAATTTTGTATATGAATATTCTGATTAATGTTCTATTTCAAAAGACTTTTGTGTCTCGAGATCTGACTCCATTTAGATCGTATGAATCATTGTTTTCAAAATATACATCCTGGCTATCCTCGTATATAACTATCGACTTAAATCGCGTTAGTGAATAACGGAATTAAATAAGTCAAATAGGAGAATGGATTTCGAATACGTATATTGTGTATAATCATTGATCGGAACAGACAATCAGAGAAACGTAGAGAAGGAAGCGAAGATAGCGAAGCAAAATGACGCGCGATAGAGAAGTCGTGTGATCCGACTCCATTTAATCAAGTGTTAGTCGATATTTATAGTCGGATATAAATAAGTTACAGACATGTGATGAATGATATAAGAAACGCACACACATACGCTTACATTAAAAGTCAAGGTTGATAAGCGAATAATTAACAAGGTCAAAATGTGATTCAAGAAGAATAAATAAACTGGTCTGTCCGAAAGCGAGAATAAGTTGTGTGGGTTCAACATAGCAACCGATAATACAGAATTATGAACTTTCTTCTTGTTGATTTACATCAACTTTAATCTGAATTTATGTTATTCATCTCTTATTATTACAATTTCCTGATTTGTTTCAACTTAACTAACTAATGTATACTAGTCTTTATTGTTTCCAACCCTGATTACTTGTAATTGTTTACAGTGATTACAATACTATGAAATAGTATTCATTCATTTAATGAAGTTAGTTTTGTTTTTCTTACTAATGTTCCTCCATATTTCAAAATAATCTATCAAAATAAACAAGTGAACAGAACAGTTAGTGTTAACGATTATATTTTCTAGATTTTCTATGGTGAATTATTGTTTCCATATAGATCAATTGGATATCAGACTAAATTTAATAGAGCGTTTACCTAGTAGTTAAATGGTTTAAAACACTTTTTTGTCATATACTCTATGCTATCTACATGTGTTTGGATAGACCTCACAAGAATTGAATAGTTTAAAGCCAAGTATACTGATCTGTGCCATAGTGATGATTTTGATTTCTATTAATTGAATTTTAAACTAATATCTAACCACTGATAGAATCAAGTTCATTCGTTCTAGTTTGAAACTCTAAACAAAGCTCTGTTGCTAGAAACAACAACAAAATCTAGTCGATTCACTACATAAAGATAAATGAAACAATTGCTTACATGAAAAAAATGACAGAAAAACTAAACACTATGATTTGTTTATCACTTGTCGAAAAGGTTTGTTATTTGTAAAAGATAAATTGGTTTTATAGTCACTAGCAATATTATGTAGTTCATTTGAATTCATAGATCTCTTGATAACTCTGCCTCTGTTTCCCTCAATTACGTCAACCTATCTTTACAGATGTAGTTATTATCACGAATCGATAAACATACATCACTATTCTCATGATTAAAACTCAAATCTAATATTTTTCCCAATCAGTCAGTAGAAATGAAACAAATATTAACAGTGACATCAATTACGTCTCAACATTTTACAACTGCATTTTATAGTGTAGGAGTAGGTTGGAAGAAAGCTAGGGGCAGCAAGACTAAATCATGGCACAAATTCTTGAAGTCACTGACAAGTGAACTGAGATATGTTGATAGGTGTAGACTATCTGGTTAGGATCCGCGAGACGATAACAACCGATGGTTAGAAACCATGAATGACATAGATCAAAATCCTTTGTAAGGGCGCAGGTGCATCCACTCTTTGTGTTCTCTCAAATTGTAATCTTCTGAATTCTTCATGTCGCCTTTTTTTCTCATTCCAAATTTATGTCACTAGATTATAGTTCTTGAATAATATCTTCAAACCCTAATCTTTCCGATTACTGCTTGTACTTTTACTACCTCTACCACTATGGAATTCGAATCAACAATTGTATCTCTGTGCTAGTGTGGTATGGCAACTCAAACTGATGTACATGCGTACGAAGTTCTACGTTGTTGCTGACTGACTGACAACTATGTTTCTTGTTAAATATCACTTTTATTTATAATGATATAACTTAATTAATGAAGAGGTTATAAGGTGATAAATTCTCTTGATGAAAAATCCAAATTATATTATGAAATTTGTTTCATATCTTATAGCTTTCACATATCATAAATAACAAGTAAGTACATACATATTACTAATCTTGTTTAAAACGAATATCTTTTATTTTGTAAATTAGATTCTCATCATCATAAACTGACATCTGTTGGTAACCTATTTCTTTTATGTTCAGACATTTCATTAATGTACACTAACTACTATCATATAATATTGTATCTGGGGAATTATTTTTTTAAAAAATTTCGATTATAATTTATTTTATATTATTCAACCTGATTAAGCACGATCCTGTTTATTTTCTTAGTTCAGTTATAATTTCAAATAATTTGCCTAGTTTTGTCTATCAGACAAAATAAATACAAAAATTCTAACTACATAACTTATGTTTTTGTTATTCTCCTTCTTCTTCTTCTTCTTCTTCTTATTATTATTATTATTATTATTATTATTATTATTATTAACATAAATCTTAATTTATTATTCCATTTGCATGGTTGGATATACTTTTGTTTTGTATGTTTCTTCTAGTAGTGAATTCATTTTCTAATCAATTCTTATTCAATTACCTAACCAATCAGTCTATTGAATGATCAATAACATTTTTGTAAATTGTATTCACTGTTTTTAAAAAAATTTCTATATATTCCCTTGCCTAGATTATCTTTTATTTTTATCTGAATAAGCAGAATAATAAATTGGAGACAAAATTATCATATTGTGTTATATTATCTCTCTAAAGAATAGAAACTAATCAAAGGCGTCTATAGACATATTGTTTATACTCTATACATATATATATGTACATTTGGTAATCGACAAAGACCAACTAAGTATACTGAATTGTATCCGAATATTTTAGAAAAATATAAAAAAAAGTAGAAGTAACATTTTTCTTCTCTAATGTTAAGATACTTTTTTGTACTGGTTTGTGGATATCTGAGTCAGATAGTTCATTATCTTCATAAACTACATATTTAGTGGTTTAATCTTATACATTTGAATTGATGACTGATGAATTCACAAAATAAACTGATAGAATAATGACCATTTATTCTCTAGTGATCAGTTTCTTGATGGCTTCATCAATGTTGTGATTAGAAGTGTTTATCTATGATGTTAACTAGTGAATAATAATTTTATCTCTAAAGTATTATTCCTCAAATTTATGATGACTAACTTACGCCTGTTACTACTTGTGAAGGAACATTCTCCATCCAGAAACGCTTAAAAATGAAGACAATAAAATAGAAAAGTAATTAACTTACCGTAATCAAATCTACTGATGTCCGATTATATCGTACAAATTGAAATACAAAGTTAAAAATATCATTTTCAACATTGTATGCGATAAATGATTGACTTGTCAGCTTTCTAGGTCTTACTGATGTTCCAAATTTAGTTGATTTTTCTTTTCGTGAATTCTGTAATCCATAAGTTAATGGTAAGGATGATGTTGAAGATGATGATGATGTCAGTGAGATATAATTGTAAGGATCCTTCTTTCGATTAGCTACTAACGGCGAAAGAATATAATGTGCCACTGAAGGAACATGACGTTTTTCTCGTTCAAGTAGTTTACTGACATTAATAAATATAAATGGATCATTTGTAGTATCACTATTGTTGTGCACATCCGAAGCACTTCTATTCCGATAACTTACATTCCGTGATCTTTGTTCTGAATTCTGATGGTCTAATTTATGATTAATAACATTATTATTATTATTCCGTCCAAGCTTTATAGTTTGCTAAATTTAAAACAAAGTAACACCATCCAATTACATGACTTGCACTTCATTTTAGATGAACAAATAATCGAATAAAAATATTTGGCTTAACAGGAAATCAATCAAACAAACTAGAAATTTCTGATTCTCAATACGGAAGTCATCATTGTAAAATCAATCTAAATGATAATACTTGACACCTAACATGGCCTAATTCATCATTTACAGTTATGATAGGTTGTAAGTTGATTGACTAGTTATTTCAACCTAGTAGTCATGAATTTTCATTGAAGTCATATAACTCAAATGAGATTTTTCCTGAAAGAAGAAAACCGCATACTACTAAAATATCGCCCAACACAAAAAAGTAGCGTTTATCAGTAATTAATTTATGTGCCATAATTTTTGAAGAAATTCTGTTACTGATTGAATGTTAAGCTATACTTGGAGAATTGAAGACAAATTCATAATAAACGATTTGTTTACTAGCTATGATTATTTAGTAAACCAAACAAGCTAGGGCTTTATAAGGAGAGATGGATGATGGCTTGCAGTGGAATCCAGGAAGTACGTTTCGTCCGATTCGGGACCCGACAGCCAAATATACATGCATCCCAGAGTTAAGTTACAATCCACACAACATGTACATGTGCCAAAGTGACCGATCAATTCCGGTCCTAAGCATAAATGATTTAAACAAGCAAAGTAAATGAATTAAACTAGGGTTTATCTAATGTTATTACATGATACATAAAACACAATTGTCCACTTACTACAACTCCTTAGTTTTTAAATAATTTACTCTTAAAATTTCGTAATTGTATTACTTTTAGAGGATGTGATATTGAATGGTTCTGTGAGTACATATAATTCGCTGTTATTTACTTGGTGATACTAGGCTATACTTCACATTACTTGCTTAATTCTTATGGATTGTCATTTTAATTGAGTGACCTTCCATGTACTAAATAAACCATACCCAAAGAACAGCTTATTTACGGGTTAAATGAAAGTACCTGATCTCAATGATGCAATGGAAGTAATCCTATAAAGGCAACAATAATTGGACGTCATAAATAATTATCAGGCAGTTCCAGTTTAATATTTTTACACTGCATTACACTGAATATATATACGTTTGTATAGCATAGGTACTTGACAGGAGAAAAGGATTACTAAAATCAATAATTAGTTCAGATAGGTTTCTGAACTCATTTAATAACCATTAATTTAGTGCATGTCTGTAACATTTTAAATAATTCGATCGTATATTTAACATGTCCAAAATATAATTCTGAAAAGATAGAAAAATTAAATCGATGAGAAATGTAAGACAGGCAATAGTAGTAATAAGGCGAAAAATAGTGTTATCATATTACCATAAAGATTAAGATGAAAATCAATATTATCAAGGTGGGATTAATGTAACAATAAACTGTTTCTAAATACATGGGAAAGGATTAAATGGTTCCGTTACCAAGGTATCAATAAATCTGGGTATTATTCTCTAATCAGTTCCCTTTGATATTTTCAACATAAAATAACTTTCGATGCACTTGCTTTTGCAGTTACTTAGGGAGATTTTTAACTATCCTCAATTGTATTACACACTTAGTCATCATGGTAAATATGGTTATCGACACTGAATTTAATATGTAATAACCGTTCATATACTTTCTAGTTTATGCTCAAAATGGAAATTCAGTATTCACATTAGTGATGACCTCGCAAATACCTAGTTAATTATTCATTTAAAATTAAGACTACATGCTTCACATATGAATGTCAAGATCACCGAGATATCATTGTGAGGAACAGAATACAATTATTCAAAAATAAAAGTAATTTTAATTACATACTAATATCAACTAGAGAGATTAAAAAAATTAGAAGTATTTATACAACATTTTATTGTCTTCAGACTATTCAGAAATGCTAAACCTCGATTTCATTTTGGGTCCTGAGCTGAGTACGAATTACATTCAACTGCCGAATGAAAATTTAAGGTTACATTACATGCTTTCAGTTAATTGGTTCCATAGAATAAACACTATTCAATATCATCAATGTTTAATTCTAAATCATTCAATTCCACAAAAATTCCGTTAATGTCTCTAGAAACTAATTTCAAATGGGCCTACAATTATTATTGAGTTGATTACTTTGTAAAGGTTATCATATTATAGAGTTTATATAGTAGTAAATATAATAATTCATAATCCTACATAAGTGAATAATATCACACATTTTTTCAAAGTTCAATTAGGGTTTGATACTGATGTTTGTTTTATCGTAACAGATAACCATTAAATCTTCTCCAAATTTAATACTTTGATGTATTCTTGAAATGTTTACTATCGGTTACTAAGACTACTTAACAACTAAAGCTAATTTATTATCGATGATTTGTATTTCCCCGCTATTAATAATCAGGATTACAATCTATCAATATCTACTCGCATGTATGTCTGTTTTATTAAAGTAATGTACAAAAATATACGTTACATGTGACTTAATTTCTAAAATTACATTCAGTTATTTAAAAAAGAAGAAAATCAAATTACAAAATATCAGTCAGTTAAGTGTTCGAAAGAACATGAAATAAATTTTTTTTTGAAAAAAACTTAATTTGGAATAAGACTAATATTCCACTATTATTCTGAATGTATAAATAGTAGATCGATTGAAACGATAGTAAATCTAAAGTGTTTAATACATTTGTTACTCACTCCGATATACTACACATTATGAAATAGGGGTAATTTGAATAAATTCTAGGTAGAACCGTTTAAATATCAACTGTATCAAAGTACAGCGACATGTATTTGTATCATATTCTACTGTAGTGTACGAGAACACAAGTGAGGACAATCGAATGTACTTGAATACAAAATTACAGAGCATCTTAGTTAAATCTCAAAACCATACAGTAAACATTTCATTTGCAAAATGTCAGTCAATCGTTTCAGACTTCGCTGTTCTTTCATTTTCATACTAATCATTCTTTGTTCTCGTTCTCTTTTATTTGATTTTCTTAACCTTCTGCCTTCAGGCATTTCATTTTCGATTGATGATACATACTACTTATATCTGTCGACATCAGTAGCACACACCACACTACTTTGTTTGGAAACAACTAATAAGCACTTTGTAGTTATGTGCTGATAAATATTCCTGAATAAAAATATTCTGTCTATATATATATATATATATATATATATATATATATATATATATTTGACAATGTTAACAGCCTCTGAGTAGAATCATATGACTATTTGTTTTAAAATGTCATTTATTCATAAAAGTATCCTGATTTCGTTATGTATGTAAATTATATTTGAAATAATCTACATATATAGAGACTTCTCTATATTCAGCGCCCAATTTCTGTCAAACTATTCGTTCTAATCTTGTCGAATATTCGTATAAATATCCTGATTTCGGTTTGCGATTAGAAGATAATTTCACATTGCATGATGATTTAGTGGTTACAATTTAAAATCCCCTCACTTTAAGCAACCAAACTAAAAAAGACCATGGGACTATAATTTATCGATGACCTTTGAACAACGCTAAAATGACCTTGAAAATGTTCATCTTCAGTTAAATAAAGGTCACAGATTAGTGTGAGAATTAGAATTCGGATTTATAGTTGAAAGTTAAGAATAGAAATTAGATTCAGTGGTTTCATCACGAAATGACATAATCTATAATGCTGAAATAGTATTTAGCGAAAAGGAATGAATAAATTTCAAGCCAAATTCTAAGATCTACTATCTTAAATAATAACTGATTTATCCATAAATTATAGTTTCACTGATAAAACATATTCTTACTATATAAACAGATCTTTATAAAAAAAAATAATAATAATATGATTTCTATTGATAAACCACTGTGACTTACCGTGATATTTATATTTCCTATTTCTTTATTATTATTATTATTACTATTTGTTTTATATACTTTTTTCATTAATCTATTTTTAAACCAATCAAAAGTTTTAGAATTTTCTAAAAAATTTTGTTCGATTGGTAATTGTACCATTTTTGATTTTTTCACAATTTCTGTTGCATAATATTCATTATTATTATCATTAATATTTTTATTGATTATTTGTTTATTATTTTTCCATTTAATATTTGGTTCATATTTTAATATATTTTGTCCATTTATATGAGATATATTAAATTGAATGATGATTACAAATATATATAGATATAGAAATATTGAATATTGTTTAATTTGTTTAAATTTATTAATTAAACAATTAAATAAAACTTCTTTCATGAACATTTGTTTATTGAATATAAATTTGTTTTATTTTATTAAAACAACATTAAAATGGAATGTACAGAAGAAAAAAAAGTAAATGTTGATGAACTTTATTGATAAATAAAATAAAATGACTTTTTGTTTTGTTTTTGCCTTTTTTTATTATTGACTTTTAAAATAAAATGTGCTGTAAAGAGGTAATCATAGAAACAATGTGTAAATGGAATATATTTGCTAGTGAATTTTGTTTTAAGTTTAATTAATATGCTAAGGATTAGACAATAAATAAATAAATAAATAAAAATTAGACCATAAATATTTTTAACCAATCAGTGTAGTCTAATAATTAACCAATCAAATAAGTATGTGAATTATATTTGTATAAACTATGAATGGATGTTTGGGATTTATATTCACTTATAACTTTTAATATAGTCTGATGAGAAAATTTAATAGGAAATATAAGCAAAGATGAATAGTGGTTAGCAGTGAATTAAGGAAATATTTAGGTGATACGCACAGGATGCACATGTTTTAATAAGAGACAGATCAATTGAAGTGCTAAACATTAATGAGAAGATTTAAATAAAAGATACAAAATGAATTTAAACTTCACCCCGTTGCACGAGCAAGTGGCTATAAGGACTCAGTGGCTAAGGCGATAAGGCGATGGTGTTTGAAGCGAACGGTACTCAGATCGAATCCTGGAGTGAGCATTAACTCTGGGATGCAGGTACATCTAACTGACGGGTCCCAAATAGGATGAAGCTTGCGTCCTGAATTCCACTGCTAGCCACTATCCATCTTTGCTTATAATGCTTGTGAATTAAGGAAATATCGAAGCAATACGCACAGTATGCACATATGTCAATAATAGACTGATGAATTGCAGTGCTAAACATTAATGGGAAGTGATATGACGGGAAGAAAAGTAAAGATTCGATTGATTTAATCATTATGAGTTTTGTTCAACATTATTCCCGTTTTAATTCAATGTGATGATTACTCAATGTAGTATCTGTTTCTATTTTCCTGTGTGATCTTTTATTCTATGTATAACAGACATTATTCTTGCATTAAATTAACATGAACTGTACTCAGAATATGATTTGTTATAACTCTAAGTACTTTTCATATATGTGATTTCATTCTAATTACTAATCAAAATGGGTGTACAATCAATATATAAATGAGTGTATTTTTGATTAGGGTTGTAGCGGTCATCGTTGTCGTGTTTTGGGGTTTAATGAAACATCACTTATACCAGTCTTTGTGTTCTTACTTTCACATCGTGGGAATTGCCAAGGTCCCTCGTTTCAAGTACAAGTGATAAGCGTTTCCGACATAACAATCAGCGATGACCAGATATCATAAGTAGCGTTCAAACGACAAGACATATCAAGAAGATTCAAGTAAAATAATCCCAAGTGAGTTTAAAAGGAAATATGTTTGTATATTTGAAAGGGTTTTGTGGAGATCACATTAATTTGTGAATTTTTTTGATCACTGATCGATTGCAGTTGAATAATTATTAAAAACTAGGGACGGCTGTTTCGTCCTGGCATGGGGTTCTTCAGAAGTCCTTATCCACTACCCTTCGAAAGATCAAAGTTTAGACATTGTAATTATATATATATATAATTTCCGAAAATGTCTAAAAAATTATATTAGAAACTTAGTGCTTCAGTTTGTTTATTTCAGGAATTTAAGGATTTTTTGAATGGATTACTTCTATTTATGATATCTGCATAGTTGGTATTTACTCACTACCCAAAATCAGTCTAAAGGCTGCATTGCATATTGGCTGTTCACTGATGTCATATCGTAAACGTACGTGGTACGTATTTCAAGGTATCTACATGAAAGCACCTAATATAAGTCCACTGTTAGTATACAACCAAAAAGAAGGTATTAGTACAGTATATTGAAGACTGACGTTCTCTACAGGTTTTAACTTAGGTAACATATCGTTACTGCCAAAGATATTAGGATTAAACTATGTCGTAAGTGCTCCTTTAAATGAACAAAATCCTTATATACTAACTGATAATTTACTGGTAATAAGTATCATGTTGTTTATTCCTTAATGCTGACTGAATTCTATCGATCAAGTTATAGTAAGGTTACCAATCGATATGTTAATGCACTTTGTGGCATCAAATCGACAAATCTTACTAATGTATACTTTCTTTACTTGGTAAGGTATTTTCTTATGCTACTGATCTAGATAATAAATAAATGAAAAGGATCGAAACATTCAATTTTACTAATATGACCTTCTGACCTTATTCAAGATTTGCTTATATTAATCAAAATAAAAGATGATTCACAATCTTCTGTTTTAACTAGCTAAACAGGTTAAGACCATAAGTAGAGTGAAGGAGATAATAACTATTTATTGCATCGGATGAGGAAATACTGTCATTACCAATAATATATATAAATGACCATTCCATTTTGTAAACCACACTAAAACTATCTATTAAATAAATATACTCCTTAAGCTGAGTTTAAAATTTTCACTTTTTAAAATAAATATTAATTTTATCAGAATTGGTGTTCGTGGAGATTGTAGTAATTTAATCATTGAATTAATGAGTCGATTTAAGCTAAGCCACCATGGAAAACCTGGAAGCATTGAATGTCCGTTTCGTCCTAGTATGGGACTCCTCAATAATGCGTATCCACCATCCCGCACGCGGCTTCAAGATGTATTTCCTGGAGTTCTAGTGAGAAACCACAACCAGTGGAGTTCAACCAGGACTGTTATGAGATAGTAACTCACTGAAGACAATGGTGGACGGTGACGCGATCTCGTAGACTGGTTGAAGTTAGACATCTTCAGATGCCGGCTCAGTAGTTTAGAGATTAAGCGTTCGCGCACGAGACTGATAGGTCCTAGGATCGAATCTCGCTAGGTGGGATCGTGGATGCGCACTGTAGAGGAATCACATACTAGGACGAAACGGCCATACAATACTTTTAGGTTTTCCATGATGGCCTAGATTAAATCGACTCATGAATTCAACGGTTGAAAATTAATTTGTCAACCACAATTTATTTCGGTTTTCAAAGTTAGGTAACGTTCAACTTTTTTTGTATCAAATTAAATTAATTCTAATTATAAATAATGATTAAAAGAAAACCTTAATTAAGAAAAATGATCTCTGACATCTCTTGTTTCAGTTCTTGCACCATCAATTAGTTTAAAGGTGCTGATTACTGTTAGATAATAAACGATAAATTAAGGAGTTTCGTCATTCACATTTCATTGATAATTTGCCAAATATGATATAATATCTTTAGTAAATTTACTTAAGCTTAATATTATATACTTTCATTAAATGATTCATGAAATAAATCCTTACCTTAGCTGTACAACAAATAACTTCCTGAAGTATGGACTGATATTATTGTCTAGAATAACAATGAAAGTTTGACAAATAAACCATCCAGATTAGATAACTTTTCTAAAATTCTCCGCTTAAGCTATCAATCTTCATCAATATCATGATTCCTTTCCCAAATTAATCAATTATATAAATATTACATAGACGTATTAGTCTATTAATTTTGATAACAATAGACATTTGTGATAATAGTTTGGTTAACGATGAGTAAGTAATATGAAATGTAAATAAATGAACTGATTAAGTTACATGTGTTGAATTCCGAACGATAATGTTGTATAGTCTAAATCAGTCATATAAACAATAGTTTAAAAATCCACATAGAATCTATTCAAAAATGAAGAATATTTGAGCGAACAATTGTTTTCAATAATTTCATCATCAGGCTCTACAGTTATAAGTCCATAATTATGATATTTTACAAAGGCCAAAAATAAGGCATGTATTAATGAATTTGACAATGTTGTGTTAAAAATGGTGAACGTTTGCATCTGTTACGATATATATACCTCAAAATTGTATTGTTTGCAAACTAGAAAGGTCATTCAATAAAGGTCAGAATGATTTAGAGTAAAGTATCCAGTCACAATAAGTAGAATAGCATTATAGCAAAAATGAAAATGTAAAAAATTGTTTGCATAAAATGTATAGTAGGAGAGTTTAATCTTGCCAGTCGGGATAATAATAATATTGTTGTGTCAATATAATATGTAATAAGGGGGGTGTTATCAAGGTAATCACGATAAACGAATTAGGAATGATGGATGTGAAGATTAAGATAGAAGTAATTAAAAAAAAGGGAGTAAGATGTTTATAATATTCAGTTTAGGTATCCGGTGATCCAGTCGTGGGCCAAGGTAATCCTAGAGGCTGGACACATAAGTCCGGTTTTCTGGAGTTGATCCAGATGGCTTCAGCTGTGTAGAGCAATCGTAATCTAGCTCCTTGAGGTAGATATTTTGGAACTTGATATAAAACAGAGAAAGCTCCCTCTATTTTGATATGATGTTCACTATCTACCAAGTGAGAAAGAATAGTGCTGTTAATCAATTTAGTAACTCCTTTTCCCAACCATACTGGTACATGTTCATGAACATGTAAGGATAAAGCCCTCTGAGTACGGCCTATGCAACAAGCTCCACAGGAGCAGTTGAATCGATATACACACATGGAGGAGCCCATCTTCAGTAACCTATCCTTGATTAGTTATGTGAGTACTAGTTTAGTTGAGAACATTATGTGTAGCTTGGCAGCGTGAAACGTCCTTTCGACATATCTTTTGAGTCGACGTGTTAAAATATCACCCACTATGTCCCCCTTAAAGTCTAATCTCAGGTATAGGGTTATTTTACTGACTGTCACAATTTCTCCCTTTTTTTTAGTGCTTTCTACGAGGTATTTTTTAACGAAATTATCTGGATAGCCATTATTTCGTAATGTGTTTTTTAGTATATCTATTTTGCCATCCACACTGTCTTCAGAACATAATAACTTGATTCTGTGTTTGAGACATTTAACCAAATTTATTTTATATTGAAGAAGTTTGAAGCTTTGGAAATGGGTATACTGACCCATCCATGTACTCTTTCTAAATATATTTCGCTTTATGGAACCGTCTATCCTTCTAGAAAGTAGGACATCCAGAAAAGCTATACTATTGTCTTTCTCCTTCTCACTGATGATATCAATGGCTGGGTGGTCGTTATTGAAAGGGTCCAACATATCCTGTTTGTCGATATTTTCGTCACATGCGGTTAGTGTGTCATCTATGTATTGACAGTGATAAGCAAGCTTACTTAGGATGTCTTTAAACTGTCCATTTTCTAGTTTGGCCAGAAAAATATTAGCAATGATCGGGCCTAGAGGTGATCCCACTGCTACCCCATCTACTTGTCTGAAAAATTCATTGTTAAACCTAAAGTAGATATTCATAGTGCATTTCAACAGAAGTACTTTCATCTTACATATTATATATACTTTAATCAAATCTATAACCCGCTGAAAGGTACCATATATTAGATCTTAGTTGTTACACTAGTTCACTCATTATCTGATCTTTTTTATCATGAAAATTAATGTTAAATATAAACTTCCATTGGATGTACTTTGCTGTTAATTGAAAACAACTTTCAGTCTAACAGAATTTTATTGTCTTAAGAAATTAAGAAATACATCAAAGCTGATTCCTTTTGATACAAACATTCTTTTTTTTAATTTAAAGAATAAAATACCAGTGTTTGTTAAGATTTCAAATAGAAATTTTATGGATATTGAATTATGTTTGTCAGTACACTTCACTTGTAAAACTACCTATAAAACTTTGGACTTGATAATTTGAAACAAATTGAATATTGGGTAGAGAGTTAATATAAATATGTTTGTTGTTTTATTTCAATGAGCAGAAAAAAGTTGTATTTTTGGCGTTTCGTGACTTGATGTAAGCCACTTCTTCAGAGTAGATATTTATTCACTCTGAAGAACTGGCCTACATCAAGTCACGAAACGCCAATAATACAACTTTTTTCTGCTCATTGAAATATAACAACAAATATATTTCTTTTTACTAAAAACTTTGTTGAATATATTGAGAAACTTTCTAAATTTATTGATATACAAAATGAAATCATTGTATTTGGCTATTTAAACTTAATATCATACTGAATATTTTATATTAGATTTATTTTTGTATATTTTTCTTAGAAGCTTTCAAAAGTCCAAAGTCATTTGTACCCATTGGAATAGATATCGATCAGTGTTCTTAAATAATTCCATTCAATCTAGCTGTACAATTGCGTTTATGGTAATAATAATAATATAGAATAACATTCAATAATACGAAAAAACTTGAAGTAAATGAAATTGTCAAAAAGGAAATTTTCCTTTTTGAACTGTCTTTATTATTACTCTTCAATGATACGATAGATCTTTTTCATGAATTCTTAATATATTTTCATGTTTATTTGACATTGACAATGTTAGATGGAATTTAGTTTATAAACTTTCTAGAATCAGTGAATGATCCTTTATAATAATGGTATAAGTTCTTGTAAAGTGATTACTAGTGTCAATTTTTTCAGTTTCATTTTGATAATTATTTCAAGAATTTAATATTCATGAAATCATGAGTCTACCTAGGTTAGATAACAATTGAAAACGTGGAAGCATTGGATAGTCTTTTTGTCCGAGTATTAAACTTCTCAGAAATATGCATCCTCGACCATACACACTGAGACTGAACCCAAAACCCTATGTCTTGTCTATGAACGCTTGTCATACGCTCACTAGTAACTAACTTTCAGAGGAAATTTCTGGAGTTTTAGTAAGAATCTGTGACCACTAGGGCTAGTCCGTGTAGGGTGTCGAGCAGTTATCTATTAAGGACAATAGAAGGTGATTACCCAATATTGTAGATTAATTGGGGTTAGGTATTAACACCATTAAACGCCAGCTTATTAGCCTAGAGACTAAACGTTCACTTCCAAAATCGAAGGTTCTGGATTTGATTTCCGCCTGCATAGTCGACGATGAACATTGGTACGGAGTCTCATGCTAGAACAAAACGGTACTCTGGTGCTTCTAGGTTCCTGATAGTTGTCGCAATCATATCGGCTTATAATTTTAACTCAACCCAACAATATTCACAACTCCATACTGAAAATTTAATATCAAGTGGTTAGTTCTTCTTTTAAATGCTTTTAAAACTTCAGAATTACGTTTATTAGCTATCAATAATTTTTAATTTATTAAATTACATTTTATTACCTACTTACTTCAAAGTAATAACTGTTGAGTAATCTAATTCTATCTGATTTCAATGATCTCCTAACTAAAAATTACCTCATAAATAATTTAATTATCAAACACAACTTTAACTTGGTAAATTGTCTCAATATTCTTCAACTCACACTACTATAATTGATTGAAATGAGATTTATTCATTGATACTTTACTTTGAAATGGTTAAACAATTTAGACGTGAATATTATTAAAATTAGCTTTTATCACTAAATAGAATTTTATCAGACTTTGACTGGCTAGGAGCTACTAGTTATTTCTTGTTTGTATGTATTTATGTATTCATCTTTGCCTAACCACTTAAAGTATTTATGGCTAGTATTCTACGTAGCCTAACCTCAACTGAAGTAAACCAGATAATCAGTGTTAAATATCACTTGATTGGAAATAAACTCAACTCCGGTTTACAATTTCGGTAGTCTATTTAGTAACCAATCAGAATGAATCGGGAATTATCATTTCCTCCATCTTAGTAAGCAATAGTGGTCGGTTTGTATCATTCGGTGTTTTTCGGCAGGCTTTTTGGTATCGCTGCAAAATTTAATCCTTTAGCGAACGGAAATACCGCAATTTATGTGATATTCTAAGTATTGGTGTTAATTTTTTGAAATCAGTTTTGTTTTATCATTTTTTGCTACTTCTACTCAAATCAATGCATCCTTTCAGGCGTGCTTACGTGCTTTAGATGATATAATCTTAATCCGTTTTGTTTTGAGTATATTTTATAGATATCAGACACCGGAGTAAGTATCTTTAGCTAAAATAAATGTTGCTGACGTCTGGAATTTTCTAACTGTCCTTATGCCCTGTCCTAAGTGTCATTTATGATGTTATCGGTAACTAGAATAGAAAACGATCTTTGGATTGTTATTCTGTTTAGTATTGTGGATAACCCTCTACCATCAACGAGTCAAACTAATACTGAGTGTTCAGTTGTTGTGGATACTAGTGATCTATTTGAAAGGATTATGTGGGCCAGGAACCTGACAAACTGAGACCAAGTCAGAGATGCTGTACATCTATTATCGAGGGTTTATTATTGAATGTATAGCATTATTAGATATACTTGGACGAATTACACTGTGTGCATTACATGTACCCATCCATCGACTACCGTTACGTGGCATGAATGGTAAAATAGGTTGTAAGAAGGCTAAGGGCGTAAAGATCTGTTTCCTTTGGTAATGCATACACGGATCCGCGCTCGTAAGTTGTTCACGAAAACAACAAAAATGTGTACTGTAGTACTTTTAAGTGTCACTTGTCACATGCGAAGTAGATGCTAAAAGACTCGTATTTCACGGATTTCTTACGACAGCTAACTTGATAAATCAAGATGGCATTAAATATACCAATTTATTCAGGAATAGTTTCATTAATAATGGAATATCAAACATACATTAACACCAGGTTTCTATTTACAACTTTCATAGTGATAATGTCATTTTTTAAACTAAAGGGTTAAACAAATAACTTATAAATAGTGGAAGTGGTTGTAAGACATTGGAGGAGGTGATGTTAGTACGACCTTTTGTAAATAGTTCCATAGTCACATAATTCTGATGATAAAACAGTTTTCAAAGAGATCTGTGAGGGCTCGCTCTTGTCCCATTCTAAATAAACAAATAATATTGGCTTGAGTCAAAAATATGGAATTATCGGTGTGCAATATATCAACAAGTTTATATCATCGTTGTCATATCACAAAACAGGAAATAGTTCAGTGCATGTAAATATGTGCGTGAAACAAGTAAATGAACAAATCATATATTTTTGAGCAAAGAAGAATTTAAGCAACTGTGATTTACTAACATCATGAATATTAGTTAAAGATTAGGTCAGCTATTACATCTGCAAATCACGGTATGTGCTTAATACTGTATTGTAAAACCTTTATTTGTTTGCTTTCATTTATTTATTCTGACGCATTTGCGTCTGGTTTTACGGCAAGAAGATTTGCTGTTTGATAAAATAGGATTGCCAGTAGATAAACAGATTTTTAAGGTTGTTTCACAGTCGCATTTAATTAATATGTAAAACGCTACTCTTTTTAAGATTACAGAATCTCATGCTGATCGTTTTCTGATTTCGATGCTTAATCACATTAACAGAAATGAAAAATTAAGCAACTATAGTTAGTACACTTATGGGCTTCATCACTTCTTTCAAGCACTATCATTATATTGACTAAACTGAATTATACGACAATCAAGTCTACTAAAAAAAAAGAGAGGTCGTAGTTATTGTTTCATTTAAACAAACATTTCGCTTAAAATATCTGACTATAGATAATTAAGCCTAAAAACCCCAAAACACAAACTATGGACCAATAAGATTTACCTAATAGAGAACAAATATATTGTTTCGAGACTGAAGACTACTGTCATTTAGTCATCAAAACATAGTTTACAGCACAACAACAAGAATTAAACTTAGCCTCAAACCTTTCTTTAGTAATATTATTCACTAATGGTCTACTTCAATATAATTACGGCTTCTATTAGGCCTTCTATAACTTGGAACATCATTCTATCATGTAATGGACGTATCCAGTCTAATGCAATCTGACATAGTGAATAAAAATTAAAGCCATAGCATAATCTAGTTTTTTTAATAAAAGTTACATCACAATATGACAAATTCATTGACTACACGAATATAAAGATGACCGTTATTCCGACCTTCGACACACTTAGTTCACCTGATAACGTTGAGTATATTTTTACTCATATCACTTACAAATGATGTGATTATTGTATATATGAATCAACAGTGTCACTTATTTTGGGAAATCTTGTAAAATAAGTGTACTTATCTTTTAAGCAGTTAATTAATTAGCTTATCAATAGACTGTCCAGAAGATTTATTATTTACTTTAGGAATTTGACCAGTGTTCATGGAATCAAATATTGTTTTAATGGCTTGATAAAGACAGCTGAATAATTTACTACAAGACTGATCCGAAGATCCTAACACTTATGTATGAATTACATATTCTTGATATTAATCACCAGTGAAGTATAGAACAACTTTCTCCTTCTATTCCATACTTATTAACTGGTTATATTTACTTTCTGATCTTATCGTTTCCAGTAATAGCTATTACCAAAAATCTAATCAAAGTGTAAATACAAACAAAACCGTTTAAGGAATTAATAGATTCTAAGAGATTAAACAGTTCACTTCGAAACTATAGAAATATTTGATCGATTGTTATTCTATGTAATATACTATCCTATAAAAACGTTTTAGGCATAAATAAACACTATCAGTGCCAACAAATAGTTTTTTAATTTTACCAATAACATATAACAAAATCTATCAATTTAGGCTATACATATATAGTTACAAGAATATTGCTGAACATGTTGTACTGATAATAAGTCTCTTTTAACTTTACAGGATAACTATGTGCAATACATTTGTAAGACTTTAATTATTTATTAAATAACTGAAGATGAAAGACATACAATTATCATAATTATACCTATTCCAAAATCACTGACTAGTGAATTGAATTATTCATAAAGTATTTGATATGTTTTGTCGATTGAACGCTACTTATGATATCTGGTCATCGCTGATTGTTATGTCGGGAACGCTTATCACTTGTACTTGAAACGAGGGACCTTGGCAATTCCCACGATGTGAAAGTAAGAACACAAAGACTGGTATAAGTGATGTTTCATTAAACCCCAAAACACGACAACGATGACCGCTACAACCCTAATCAAAAGTACACTCATTTATATATTGATTGTACACCCATTTTGATTAGTAATTAGAATGAAATCACATATATGAAAAGTACTTAGAGTTATAACAAATCATATTCTGAGTACAGTTCATGTTAATTTAATGCAAGAATAATGTCTGTTATACATGGAATAAAAGATCACACAGGAAAATAGAAACAGATACTACATTGAGTAATCATCACATTGAATTAAAACGGGAATAATGTTGAACAAAACTCATAATGATTAAATCAATCGAATTTTTACTTTTCTTTGCATCATATCAGTATTAAAAAATCGATTCGAAAGAAAGCTGGAGTTATTCTAATATTCATTCTATAGATTAGAGAGTTTCAATGAGATTACAATAAACAGTTTCGTATGTCTAAAGAATTAATTTAATGAATTTGCTTGTTCTATGTTCAATCAGTGATTTGATATGGTTATTTTTTGTGAATTAAGTCAAAGTACGAATAGATTACCGACTGAATGATGACTCATTACTAATAAGTTGTTAGTTCAAAGTTTATGTAAACCTAACTTTTTACTTTGATGGAGTTTTGTTCTTTGAACTGGATGGTTTGATCGTGGAGCTTTCATCGTTCTTTTGAACGACCAAACCATCCAACTCAGAGAACAAAACTCCATCGAAATCATCCACCTGAGCTACAAATCTTCTCCATTATCTTTAAATTTTTACTGTTAAATAGTACATTTTAAATAATTACTAAAATTCAGAATCAATAATATAATTGATATAGACTAGATAGAATGTTTCTAGCAGTGAAATCCAGAATATTCTTTGAGTCCTATTTGAGATTAGTTAACTGAATGACTTAAGCCAGTCCCATTCGCTTCAAATGCCATCATATGATCCGTTTGGCTACTGAGTTCAGATGGCTACTCACTTGTACAACGGTTATGAAACTTAATTCAATTTGAAATAGTTTGGATTATCCCGTTGTTGATATTTTTGACTGAAATTTGGTCAGTCAGGGCAAAACATTGTCCTAGTCACATTCCATCTGGTTCAGTCAGCTTGTGTCATATGTCTATATCGAGACAGTACGTGCAAAATGCCCGTATGCCAACCTAGACTGATCAAATTTCAGTCAAAAAATATCAACGATGTGAAATTCCAAATCGTTTCAAATTGGTTCAGTAATATGATTATTCTAGCGTTGTTTGAGCAGTAAATGACATCATTTACACGCTTCACTACATGTTCTCACCATGAGAATAATGACCACGTCCTGAAAACATACTTTAATAGCAGTTAATTATTCCATAAATTGATGCAGTATCATACCAAATATTACTTGATATCCTTTCCCATCCCGTTCTACATAAACTCACATTTTATTTACAAACATAATCCATGATATTAAAAATAAAAAATGAAAATAATTGATTTATTACTGGATTGTAATGATTCGGTTTCGATATAACCAATTTTCATTTTTCTTTTATTGTTTATTCGAATTTTCTCATTGATGTTTAGGACTGCAATCGATCAGTCTCTTATTAGTATATGTGCATCCTGTGCGGTTCACATTGATATTGCCTTAAATCACAAGCGTTATAGGTACAGATAGACAGGATGCAGTTATATCTAGTTGACGAGCTCCAAATAGGACGAAACTCGCATGCTAGATTCCTGTGTTAACCACCATCCATCTATGTTTATAATAACTAATTTCGTTTTAAATATATTTAAATGAAAACTTTGGCAATTTCAATAGTTGAGATAATGAGTCAGTTGAAACTAGACCACCATTGAAAACCTGGAAGCACTAGACAGCCGTTTCGTTCTACTGTGGGACTCGTCAGCAGTGCACATTCACGACCCCGCCTTGCGGGATTGAAACCCAGGACCTATCAGTCCAGTGTTTTAAGGTTTTCCATGGTGGTCTAGCTTCAATTGACTCGTGATCTCAACTATTGAAATTACTACAATCTCCATAAAACCCCTTCTGAAAACTTTAGTGTTTGTTTAATTATAGTCAAAGATTCTTTATTCTAAATTTACAATCAATGTGAATGACTAAGAATGTATCATATGGTAATTTTGATTAGATCATTTTATTTCAACTATAAAATTAATATTTTTAACGCCTACATTTATTTATTTACTTTTTGGATAAAGTGATTATTATATTTTTATATTATTGTTAAATGGACTTTTATGTTGTTGTCATGTTGTTTTCTTTTTTTTGTCTTAGTAGATCCTCCATAAGTTTTAAATTACATATAACATTTACAAATGAACAATTGTTTTAATCATTACCATAATTAAATAAGATCGATTTGTTTAATTCATTTATTTAATAAAAGCTGTAATATATTAATTATGGATATGAAAATTACTACTTAATTGTATGTTGAAATCTACATTACGTAACATAGTAGTCAAATATTAATATTAATAATAAATATGAATGGAATTTGAAATGGGAACACAAAAGTTGTTATTATTATCATAAGTGAGTAAGTTACACCACATTCTATTAAATAGAACTAGTAATTAAAGGAAATAAATAATGTTTTTAATTGATATAAATACACACAGAGAGTTTGGTATATTTCATTTTTAGCATAATTGTTATTTACTTATGCCTGCTACCCCACGCGGAGGAGCATAGGCCGTCTACTTATTCCGAACACCGTCAAGTTGTATTATATAATTTCCTTAGCTATTTGATTAGTCCTTCCGGTCTCTCACATAGTCCGAACATTCTATGTACCTATATTAATTGTTGCTCTAATCGTTATAAGGGGTATCGACCATATGACTTCCGATAAATATCAACTTTCACCATAAGGCATCATAATTCTTCGAAATAAAGAAACTTCAACTCTCAGTGAAGAGTTTAAATGGTTTAAAATGTTTTTTTCTGGTCAGCGTTTTTTTCTGTCGCAAGTTTGTTTTATACGAGATCGGGTTACTGACCTCATACCCAACCATCTTCCTTTACCCGAGCTTCGGACAGCCAGTAACCCTAGTTGAGCTATAAGTGAAGTTAGCTTAATTATATTGTTATATAATTGTACAACATATAAGTGGAAAAATGATGAATGTAACTATGTGATAGAATCTACTGATTATTAGTATATTTTTATTTAAGAAAAATATCTGAATTGAAGTAGCATAATTTTAATTGATATTTTCTTGTACTGAATGATTTTCATTATATTTTGCCAGTTATTAACAATATGGAACTTCTCAACAGTACTCATCCACGATCACGCTTCGCGAGATTCGAACCCAGTACCTATCAATCCAATGATTCCAGGTTTTCCATAGTGGTCTACCTTCATTTAATTCATGAATTCAACCATTAAATTACTATATTATTCACAAAAACTTTTCTCTGAATATTAACAATATGTTATATTATCAATTTTTAATTCTTTCTTCCGAAACAGAAAAATTATTCACTGATCATTGTATTTGTTACAGAAATAAAGGTTTATAATTACTGTATAAACTCCATTGTTTTATACTGAAATAAACGTCAATGAAAAATGGAAAAAAATATTATCTAACTATTATATATTTAAAGGGTTTTGTGGATATTATAATAATTTCAATGGTTGAGATCATAAGTCAATTGAAGCTAGACCACCATGGAAAACCTGGAAACACTGGACGGTCGTTTCGTCCTATTGTGGAACTCCTCAGCAGTGCGCATCCACAACCCTGCCTCACGGGATTCGAACCAAGGGCCTATCAAGCTCGCCTGCGAGCATTTAATCACCAGACCACTGAGTCCCACAATAGAACGAAACGACCGTCCAGTGTTTCCAGGTTTTCCATGGTGGTCTAGCTTCAACTGACTCATGATCTCAACCATTGAAATTGTTATATAATTAGTAATCAAATAAAAATAATGAAAATTTATTGTTAGTAAAGCGATAGATAATCATTGAATAAATACTAAGAATAAGAATATCCTATCAATAAACATAGAAATTATTAATTTTTTTTTACTTAGTACATTTAGAAAATCTATTATCTATTCAATTAAAGAAAAGAAAAGGAAAAAAACTTTTTTCAAGACTAACTTTGCAAATGGTATGAAATATTTTTATACCCTAGAAAAGGATAAAAGATAAAAAGAGAAAATGAGATTAAGGTAAGTAAGTAAGTATCTAATGTGTGAATGAAAATTTTTGTCTAAAGGTCATTGTTAAATTTATAATAATACAGTAGAGATAATGTTTTTTTTTTTTGTTTTTAGCGTAAAACAGATTATTTAACTTTCATTTTTGACTAGTGTAATCATCAACTCTCCATGTTCATGTAAAATACAACTTCAACTACTGTAGCAAATACATGCACACACATGCATACACACACATACAGACACACACTAATTTGTAGTTTATTTAAATACTGTTTGGTTTCAATGTAATTTTATGGAAAAGATCAACGATTAAAGTTTAGTATTAACACTGAATGAGATCCAGTAATTATAAGGTTAGTTTTATATAAGTTTTTTTTTAATGTTACATAATACAGAAAATAGTTAATTGTTTGTTTTTTTTCACAAGAAAATGATTCAATATTATTTCTGTTCATGTAATTACAAATTACAATAGAAAGTTTAGGGAGAATATTGGATTGATCTCATTTTGTAAAATATCAAAATGGCAATCAACCTACTTAATTATTATTATTATCTAAATGCATACAGTGAAAATACAGTGATTAGAAGAGAGAAAAAAATAAACACATAACGAAGAATAAGTCACAGACACACAAAAACAAGAAGATGAAAACACGAAAGCTTAACAAGTTAAATGTCAGATTGTTAGTTTTTTTAGAAAGAAAAAGACAAGCTCTTCAAATGACTTCATGTTGTGAAAGAAAAAATATGTTCTAAAATTTTGCTATTTTGAATAGTAAATTATTGATTTTATAGTTGAATTCATGAGTCAATTGAAGCTAGACCACCATAGAAAACCTGAAAACACTGGATGACCGTTTAGTCCTAGTATGAGACTCCTCAGGAGTACTCATCCACGTTTCTGCACCAAAGGGACTTGGACCAGGGATTTTTAGTCTTGCGCGCGAACGCTTAATCTCTAAACTACTGAGCTGGCTGGCATCCAGCGGTGTTAATGTCTCATTTCAACTAATCAACGAAATTGAACCATTGTCCACCATTGTCTTCAATGAGTTACTATCTCACAACAGACTCATGACATGACTCATTCAAATATAAAACCACCAAAACCTCCACAAGAGCCTTTCTGATAATAATCATCGTATGCTCACTAGTGACTGACTTCAAGAGGTATTTCCTGGAGTTCTAGTGAGAAGCAACGGACAGCTGAGTTCAACCGGGTCTGTTGTGAGATAGTAACTCACTGAAGACAATGGTGGATGTGTCGCTCAATTTCGTGGATTGGTTGAAGTTAGACATTAACACCATTAGATGCCAGCTCAGTGATCTAGGGGTTAAGCGTTCGCACGCAAGACTAAAAATCCTGGGTCCAAGTCCCTTTGGTTCAGGAGAGTCCCATACCAAGACGAAACGGCCATCCAGTGTTTCCAGGTTTTCCATGGTGGTCTATCTTTAATTGACTCATGAATTTAACTATATAATTACTAAAATCTCCACAAAACCCCTTCGTATAGTAAAATATTGAATAACCAAATATTAGGTTCAAAAGTTAGGTGTTTAGTTTGAGTTTAAACAATTCACGTGAACAGCTTTATTTCTGTTGATAATGATGATAAGAGTCAATTTGAAAAAAATAATGGTTTATAAGCCATAATAAAAGATCATTTGAGTAATCTTTATGAATTATGATACACTTTTTATAAGGATTTGTACTTTCATGTCTTTGATATTAGAAACTCGAAATTGATTTTTCTGTAATGGAATATGCAGATTATGATAAAATACCTTCATTGTAATACTCTGGTTAAAAGTTGTGAGTATATCTGGATTGCGTCTTGCAGTGAAATAAAAGAGTCTGATCTCATCTCATTTAGAACTCGTCAGTGAAATGCTCTTGTATTCTTATGTTGATGATTAGAGAGATTTGAACCCAATACCTACTGCTTTAAACTTCTGAGGATTAAAAACTAAACAGTTAAGTCCTTATATTCTCTAACGGCAATACATTTTTGTCATATTCCTGCTGTTGACATCCAAGAATATAACTGATCAATCTCTTCTGTTGTTTGTGAATCCTGAGGTGATAGTCATTATATATATAACTTCACCTGTAACTCTTCTAGGGTTACTGCCGGTCCCAAGCCCGAGTAAAGGATGGGGGTTGGACGTAGGATCAGCAATCCCGTACCGTAGAAAACAACCTTGCTAAAAAGACGCTAACTAGTAGGTGGGCAGCTTATGCTCCTTCACAAGGAGTAACAGGCGTAAGTGATATATATATATATATATATATATATATATATATATACAAATTAGGAACACTTCAGTAAAACTAGACTGGTATATAAATTGTCGATAACTTTATAAATAGGAGTACAATTTCATGTTAGAAATGGGTCACTGAAATTCACATACAATAATTTACAATATTCAGATGTTCTTAAGTGGGTTTTTATGATTAATTTGTGTAACTTAACAGTAATTCCTACCAATAACTGGTATCATCTTACCCAATCTAGATTATGATTCTTTAAAATAAATCATGACATTTAAAATTATATACTGTTTGGGTTGTCACGTGAAAGTCTGTACAGTGTCTGGTTCTCCTGAAAACCAATGTAGAATTACCCTGGTTCACAAGGATATATTATATATAACTGTGTATGTTATTTACCAGAATTTGTTGAGAGGTTTCGGGTTAAGATAAAGAAACTTTCTTAATTCTTATTACTTTACAATGTTTCTCCGGATGACATCAGATGGTGTCAAAACTCTTCTTTAAAATATCAACATTCATTGTGATATGATTAATCAAAAATCACTATTTGTTATGAAAGATTAATATAAAGTATCCTAAATTCAATAATTTTCCATCTTATTTAACTGTAGTTGATAAATGATTTATCAGTAATATAAATAGTATAAATTAATCATAATAAAACAACACATGAAATAAAATATGGAATGATTATATTTGTTACAGATGATGTTCAAAGTTCACATAATCTAAACAGATAAATAATACAGGAACATTATCAAATAATTATTATCTTTAATATATAAACTGAACTTTATTGGACGGCCATTTCGTCCTATTATGGGACTCCTCAGCAGTGCTCATCCACGACCTCGCCCCCTGGGAGACTCGAACCCAGGACTTACTGGTTTCGCGCGCGAGCAGTTAACCACTAGACCATTGAGCCTGAATCCAACGGTTTTAATGTATTACTTCAACCAATCCACGAAATTGAGCGACACATCCACCATTGTTTTCAGTGAGTTACTATCTCACAACAGACCTGGTTGGACTTCACTGGTCACTACTTCTCACCAGAACTCCAGGATATACCTCTTGAAGCCAGTCACTAGTGAGCATATGTTGATTATTATCAGAAGGGGTTTTGTGGAGATTGTAGTAATTTCAATGGTTAAGATCCCGAGTCAGTTGAAGCTAAACCACCATGGTTTGAATCTCGCAGGGGGCGAGGTCGTGGATGCGCACTGCTGAGGATTCTCATAATAGGACGAAACGGCCGTCCAGTGTTCCAGGTTTTCCATGGTGGTCTAGCTTCAACTAACTCATGATTTTAACCATTAAAATTACTACAATCTCCACAAAACCCCTTCTGATAATAAACTTTATTGCTTGAATGGAAATTTTTATCAGTATTTAAAAATAATTTACAATTCTATAAATATACTACTGTAAATCATGAAAGTAATTCAATAACTCGGTTACTATTTAAAACAATGTCATCAGTATTCGTTTAGTTAATCCGAATTCGGCTAGTTTATAACTTAAATTCAATATTTCGGTCCATATGTGCCAATATACTGAGTAGTTAATCTTTGTCAGTTTTAGTCAGGTAAATTATATTAATTCTAAATATGTATGACTTAAAATTTATTTGATCATCTTTATTAATAAGGTTTGAATTATCCTGTTGTTAATATCGAGGGTTGAATGTTTGCTTAACCGTGGTAAATATATGTGCCTTCTATGTGTAATACATCAATATAAACCATATTGTGACAAATTTTATTAAATTGACGGGTTATGGCTAGCAGTGGCATTTAAGAGACACGTTTCGTCCACCTTTTCTATAAAAACCTATCGAAATATACTTATATCAGGAAAATTACATACGGCATGCACATATACCTACGATTATTAACCGAAAATTCACTTTTCAATGCTAATAAAGCAATATTTCGAACCTTACCAATAATAGTATGCACATTAGGACTTAGATACTGCTACGATTTGTCGTTTACAGAACAAGTATTGAAATAGATTTCCGAGTCTCAACGTCTTATAAGTTACATAACTCAAAACCTCTATAACAATGAGTCACGTGTTTTGATGTACAAAGTTTGTGTTCTACCACTCCTAGAATACTGCACGTTTATTCTTAGTAGTGTGCACATAAAAGATAGATTAAAGTTGGAATCAGTGCAGAGATGATTCACACTTCGAATTCTTGAAACTGATTGTACCTTGAATTATAATTCTAGAAGTAATAAACTTGGGCTCGCCCTTTCATGGGAGACGAGACTCAAACTAAATCTTATCTTTTCCTTCAAAATACTTGATAAGCTATCCTTTACATCCAGTCAAGTAATTCAATATGCAGAAGCTTCTCATTACGACATCCGTAACTGCTTTTCACTAGTGAAGCAAACCCATCCTAAATCATCTCTCTACATGAACTGCTTTACCTGTAAATTTTCCAGACTCGGGAATAATCTATCCGTAGGATAAAATCACTCCCACTCTTTATTCGCTGCATTGATGCATACTGCTCCTCTGAAAATTCATTAAGTGTTCTAGTACCTGTAAGTGTATCTTATTCCACTTTAGATGTTGAGCCATTCTTGTTACTAAATTCACCACCTACTTGCTGTTACTTTACGTTAACACCGTCCCTGACAACCCTAACTAATTTGAATAATATCTAACATGAACAGTATATTACTGAGTCACATTATACATGCATTATTGGTAGATCCAACTGATATATTTAATTGTAATTTAATTATGTAATTAATTATATATTTAATATAATTACTGCTTTGTTGTTCCGTGCTCTTTGTTTCCATTTTACTTTCTCTAGTTGTAGATGATTATAATTAATTCGTCATGGCACAGGATGTGACCTTAAATACACCGTTCATAAATCAACAGGATGTTCACTTAAAAAGAACTAAAAGTTCCCGGTCGTTGCATTGCATTGCTGTAATACATGTCATAAACGTACCTAATCTGTTCTCCTATTATCTACTGTTACAAAAATAGTTTTGAACAGTTAACTACTTGTTCCTTAGTAAGTGGCCACCTTCTAATCTCAGATATCAGTATCGTGACATGTGTAATGAAATAAACACTAGTCATCAGCAAGAAGTCCTTCATCCCAGTGACATTGAACAGTAATTTGACCTGGTAAAATTGCTAGATAGTTGCCCAATATCATCACATGGAATCACTTCTGTATACGTTGATTTCATATGGTATGCTAAACCTATTGATTCAAACAAGTGAATAAATGTTCAAAGGATATATATAAGGATATATATAGCAATTATTGTCGTGTAAACAACACTTATATTTACCTTATAGTTTACTTTACAATGGATATTACTATGAGTGTTACTTTAGTTATCAAATCATTCTATCTAAATGTAGAAAATATTACTCATGAAGTTTTGCACTAAAAAAGTGCAATGTCATTTTTTCAAGTGTGTGATACTTTTTCTGACTTTGATAGAAAAATTTGTCGCAACAAAATAGTGAAAACAGTTCCCAAACTTGGTTGACTAATAACCATAAATAAATCCAATAATAAAAAACCCATCTTTAACTTTTGGCGAAAACAATAACTCGCGGAAATAGCAAATGCATGTTATTGAAAATGTCAGTACCTTGATGGTTATATCAACCATGGTTTTCCACCTTACTTTTCTCACAATAAAAAAACAGATGAATTCGTTATACATGTGAAATTTAAAAAAATAAATTGATCTCTTTAATCCAATTACAATTTGAATATTTGATTACTTGTAAGTAGTTCAGCTTTAATTACTAAATAATGTTTGTTAGTATGTCAAATAATGTACTACATGCATTTCTATATGATCTAACTCTGTCACATTAGTGTTACTCTAAAAGTGTTATTTATTGTCTATATTTCTAAATGAATACTCTACTGATGATGTTTGTTATTATTTTTTAGTATCTACAACTACTACTAATGTTATTCCGGTGTGACTTAAAGATGGACCTAAAGATCCTCAATTAAATGCTCAAAAAATAAACTTTCAAGATGATCAATTTATTTTAAGATAGAACAGTATTATTAAATTTTGATATTGCAATCACTAAGACAGTGAATACCATGATACTTAAGTTATAACTCTTCGTTGAAAAACTTCTGATGGATAACATATGAATCACTGAAAAACGTAAAAATGTTACAAAATTAATTCACGCTAAATTGGAATTCGAAATTGAACATTTTCGGGAAATTAATGACTGATTTTGTTTGAAGTTCAACGAGAGCATGACAGAAACGGATTTTGTAGATATCTGTCATAATAATCTTCAAAGTGTTTATTCTAATAATAATTGTAAGCGATTAGAATGAATTGAGAATGATCAGAATTTTGTCTTGTAACAAAATGATTCGAAGTAAACTTTGTATTTCATTACATGTCAAAGAAATGATAAAGTGCTATCATTTTGTAAGTGTCATTTAAGGATAAATATAAAGCAGAAGGCAACTCTCGGAACTTTTCTTTCTGAAGTTAACATTTAATACTTAAATTACCATTATGGTGTTTACTACTTATACGGACTAATATAATTAGTATGCATGAGGAATTGAAGTGGAATTCTAATGGACGGCAAAGGAAAACAAAGAGAAGATAAAGGAAAACAGAAAGTAATCAAAATAACAACAGGAATGAAGGAATCATGGGGTTTGTGAGCGACAACTCAAGTGGGATTGGCAAACCGTGTGGTTTACGAATAGTGTGTGGTTTAACATAGTACAATAAATTGGTTTACCTTACCTGAGTCCATGTTCATTACTCTATATTCTTTTATTCCGCTTACGTGTAAGCCTTTGTTGGTCGCAGAAATTATTTTTGTGTATTTTACTTTTCCTAAGTTATTGCTAATTTATTACGGACCTATCACTCAATCATCTTCCACTTTGGGGGCATATGTTGGGGCCCATATTATAATTTTTTAATCCTATTGATGTGTGATTGGAATCTCGCTCTATGTAATTGTATGACGGATTCATAAATTCCAACTGTAAAATTAGAAGTCGTTTGCTTGCTGAATTGTTCTCTATTCCGGCTATCCAGCAAGAGAGAGCGAGAAAATGCATTTCGGACCAAGGGTCATTCAGTGTTAATCCCCAGTGTTTTCTCACATTTAATATGTCATTGGTCAGCCATCAGACATTGGTACCGGATAGTCTAGGCGAGTTAGTCAGTACTCGGACTATATCACTATGAATTCCCCCCCATCTTATAGTCCAATCTCATAGGCTCTAAATAACTAAACGGGAAAATCTGTTTACTTTCACCGACACTGTAGGATACTAAGAATCTTCTATTTACATTGATCATGTAATCATCATTTAATTAACATTTATTCTTACATCAACATAAAAGCCGGTTAATAATGACTATTAATCTATTTGGGAGGTAAATAGTTAAAAGTCCATAAGTAAGAATATCAACCTTTTTTCTTGGACACTCATAAATCTTTATCCTCCATCATTTTATAAATTACAGACAGCCATCAGATACTTTAGTATTTAAAAGACTAATATATGAAAGAAGAATATTCTTTTCGATAAATTCTCTTGAGGTTTTACAAATATATATCCAAATTAATAATTCGAAAAATATTCAGGTTTAGGGTGGATATGGAGGATCCATTGGGGGAGTTGGAAAACCCTCGTTAAAAACCATTGGTGTACATGGGCTTCAGGATCCTAAGAAAACAAATGGCGTATGAACCTAGTGTTGGTTACCGGCTACCATGGAACTGCATCTCGCTATGTTGCTCCACTACCTTTTGGTTCAGACCTTTGGGTCAAAGGCTCCGGGTGTGGTCCCCTAGGAAAACCACATGCTTCGGTTTGGGCACTCAGGCAGTATCCCAGTCTTCACACTAATCGAATGATTTATATGACGCATATCTATTTGGTGCCTCCTTGTATCAATGTGTTTAAATAAATAAATAAACAAATAAATTACGGCAGTGTATCATTTAAAGTTAAAGCATGTGAATTTAGGATTGTTAAACAAAATAGAATAAAATTGTTAATGTTGATATGATTCATATAGAATGTGAACTTGAATCTGAATATATGTCAAGTGAAAATTTAAGATCCAAGATCCGAATAATTATGGGTCAGATAGGATGAGAGAAATAATAGTGCAATTACAATTCGATCAAAAGTTTGATGGAAGACTATATTATATGAAAAATTATTAGTAAGACATAATAAGGAGGGAATGAATCATGTGTTGAGAAGATTAATAATGATGCTTAACCAATAGTAATAATAATAATAATAATAATAATAGTATTTGTTACACATGTTTGTTTTAATGGTATTGCTTCAAAAACCGCTTCTTTTCTTTACTGTGTTTACGTTTAGTTGTCAAATGTTGACAAAATAAAATTTGATCTAATCACTAATCCTTAACATTTTTGACATCTATCCTCGAGTTATATGCATTAGTGATTATAGAAAATAATAGTTATACAGGACTATACATATATATAAGTGGTTAGATCTCTGTTTGTTTATTAGAAATATGGTCAAACATCTGTTCACAATTATAACCAAAGTTAGGTCAGACATTTCTATCAATTTTCATTAGTTTATCTTTATTTTACAATTTTCCGCTTTTAAGATTTAGGAATACAAATCAATAATCAACCAAATACATGAATATACATCAATATCAATATCTTAAACATATCACTACTTCAACAGATTATTATCACAGATCAGTTTCACAAGTGAACCCCGTATTAAAAAAAAATAATTTTTTAGTGTTTTAGTTACTACGGTAAATATCCATGGGAATCTATATCATATTTATCCATGTGTTTCTAAAAACCTAACAACAACAGCAATGACAATCAATTTATACTAATATAACGACAAATGGGTGAAGTTTGCGTGTATTTTTCTTTAAAAAAGGTTTGTTATTATTCAGTGAATAACTTTTTAACCACACGAGACAGAAACTGAAAAACCGGATAGAATTATCATTGGAGTAGAAAGAAAAGAAAATGATGATCATGATCATGATGATGATGAAAATAAAGAACATAGTTAGTCTATTTTGTTTTAAATTATGACCTTTCATCAAACTCATATCATGATCATTGTCAAATAGAAAATTCTTTGTTTGTTTTTTTACAGCCTACTCAATGTATTGCATTGAAGTAAAGTTTAATTTGATGCTAAGTTATAGAAGAGTTAAACAACAATGTTAAAATAAATTAGTTAAAGATGTCTTTTAAATCTATCAATATGCTATTAAACAATATAAAAATTCACTTTTTATATAAAAATGATCGTTTACACTATCATAGTTTGTTTTAATACTTTTGTTCATGACCAACATTGTTAAATGTTGTTGAATTACAAGACGGAAGTTTCAAAAAGCAAGAGAGAGAAAGATAGAAGATAATTTGTAAAGAATATAAATAATTATAGTCTGTATAAATTAACCATTCAGACTACAGTATAAACTGATTACATGAAATGTTAATTGATATATTAAACTAAGTAAAAAATGAAACTATTTTTCAGTATGGAGTTTTGGATTAGCAATTTTTGGGGTCTCACACCAGGGTAAAATTGGTGTCCAGTGCTTCCATGATTTCAACGGTGGTTTAGCATTGATCGGTTCAGGATTTCAATGAAAATAAAGTACAACTACAATCCCATACTGAAAATTATCATGAGTTCAGTATTGACTAACATTAATGGAAAATTTCCGGAGTTCTAGTGAGAATCTGTGATTAGTCGAACTAATCCGTGTCGAGTGCAAGGTAGTTATCCACCAAAGAAAATGGAAGGTGATTGTGAAATATCGTGGTTTGAATGAGGTTAAACGTTGACATCCTTGGATGACAGCTCAATGGTCTGGTGATTAAGCGTTCGCGCACTTGACCAAAGGTCCTGGGTTCGATTCGCGGTTACACTATCGTGGATTTGCACAACCGATGAGTTTCGCACTAGAAAGAAACTACCATCCGGTGTTTATAGGTTTTCAGTGGCGGTCTTACCTAGATTGATTCATGATTTGAATGCAAACTATTTTTTTGCTAGCCTATACAACGCAATTAAAGTTTTAAACAAAATCAAAACAGTAATCTAATGCTACTTAGGATTCAACTATTATCTAGCTGAAGTTATCTCTTGGTGTAAATAATGCTTGAATTGGATAAAAATAGTACAATCAGAGAGGTGTTTCGTGGATATTTTAGTAGTTTAATAGTTGAATTTACGAGTCGGTTGAAGCTAGATCACTATGGAATACCTGGAAGCACTGGACAGTCGTTCGAATCTCGCGAGGCAAGATCGTGGATGCGAACTGCCGAGGAGTCCCACACTAGGACGAAGTAGCTGTCCAATGCTTCCAGATTTTCCATGATGGTCCAGCTTTAAATGACTAATGAATTCAACTATTAAAAATAGTACAGTCATGTTTTCACATATATATTGCTTAGTATTTCCGAAAATAATATTCATTCAGAATAATTATACTTTTTTTAAAAACAACAAATGTATCCTATTAAATTATTTGATCGTATATTAATAAAATTATGAATACATAGATCTCAACAGGTTTTGTTTTTAATGTTATTTTATCATGAATAAACATTGGCTTCATGTAAAATCAGACAAATACCAGATGGTAATTAAATTAATCTTCATTGTAAGTGTAAACAAGGTAATTTTATCAATTTGTCAACTATTCTGGGGGTAATTGTCAATCAATTTTTTGTTATTTCACTTAAAATTTAACAATGACAAAAATATGTGTACTAAGTTCATAAATCAAATTCATAAAATTTCTAAACTGGAAATATCAAAACAGAAAGGACTAAATAAAATTATTCTCATTATTTAAATGAGATTTAATATCCATGTGCATGATTTGTTTGAGATCATAAACCGATTGATGTTAGATCACCATTGAAGCACTGAATGGCCGTTTCGTTCTAGTATAGTGTATGATGTATGCTAATGATGTTGACAGATATAAGTAGTATGTATCGCTAATCGAAAGTGGAATGCCCGGCGGCATAAGGTTGAGAAAAGCGAAGAGAAAGGAATGTGAACAGAGAGTGGTTGGTATGAAAACGAAGGAACAACAAATTCTGAGACAACTGATGTATGTTTTTCAAATGAAGTATTTATCGTATGGTTCTCAGCTTTTACCAAGATATTCTGTGAATGGTTATCCCCAGCCTGTGCTCTCGTTCACTACGGTATGACTCTCTGAGCAGTGTGCATACATGATTCCGCACGCAGGATTCGAATCCAGGACCTGTGGTATCGCGCCCGAACGCTTAACCTCTAGACCCTTGAGAGGTTCGATACTAGGACGAAACAGCCATTTAGTACTTCCAGGTTTTCAATAGTGGTCTAACACTAATCGATTCATGATCTCAATCTTATATTATACTCAATGAAATCAAACTGAACTTTTCAATTTATTTTCGATAAAGTTCATCTGACAATAGACATGGATGAATGGATAAGAAAAGACATATAATGTTTAGTATTGATAAGAATTTTTCTTTTTTTCAAAGTGATTGATTTTTGTCTGTATTAATAATCAGACATAGTAAATAACTACAGAGAATATAATTGAAAATATTTTGATTCGATAATATAGTCATATTCTATGTTATTCAATGAAGAGATCATTTCTGTTTATTCATTTTTAAAGTTATATTTCATCAGAGATTAATATTAATTGGAGACTCATTGAAAATATAACGAAGAATAAATGGTATTTTTTTACATCATTTGGGGGATTGTTTTCGCTGTACACATCTACAGAGTCGTGTAGAATTAAAGTCAAGACTATCAGGACTTGCATTGAACATGATACATTTGGACTGTGATAAAAAAGTATTATTATTAATAAAGATAGCATTATATTTTCAAATGTTAAAGAGTTAGAATATAGTAGTAAGTCGTTAAAAGATGTAAATATTAGAAAAATGATAGAGTTCTCCAGCGTTTATTGTTAGTAAGAACAGATTTAAATATGCACTGAAATAAAGCTTTGAAAGTGTCAAAACCTAACCGTTGGTCCGTAAAATGGAGTATATAATCTTGAAGAAATAAGAACTTGCATATTTTAGTATGTACAAATTATTCTTGTCGAAACTCAACGGATTTTATGAATCTGTAATATATTAAACTGACAAACGATCATTCGTTTTTAATCTTTTGGTTCAATATTGGCAATGGATTGGAAGAAATGTTCTAAATGAGTAATTGGCCTTATCTTACTAAATAGGACTATGTTAAATACTGATATTTATCAACTCCAAAATAATTGTTAGTACAGGAGATTTGTGGAGACTGCAGAGTTTTCACAACATAAATCATGAACTGATCTTAGCTAGACTACCATTGAAAGCTTTAAAGCATTGGAGTTCGATCCATGTCGGGTGTGGAACGATTGTCCGATGCAGGGATTTGATAAGGATTGCGCAATGTCATGAATTAGTTGAAGTCAGACATTAGCACCGTTAGATGCCGGCCCATCGGTCTATAAGTCAGGGGTCCACGCGCAAGACCAAAGTTCTTGGGTCCAATTCCTGGCTCCAGAGTCATTGATGCCCACTACAGAAAAGTCCCATATAAAGATGAAATGGCCATCCAGTACTTCCTGATTTCTAATAATGGTATAACTAAGATCATTTCGTGATTTAATCTAAGAAGGTTGCTTAACAAATTGAACCAGTAAGTTATTTAATTAGTGAAATAATAGCATTCAACCATATATTCGTGTTAAGTGAATAAATTGTTATTTTTCGCATAAACATTGCAAAAGTAATTTAAGATGACAGCTTTATCTATTCAAGATGTATTATTGACAAGTTAGATATCATTAAAATAAAATAATTATTCATCAAATGTACACTCAGAATATTGTTAACTTGAGCAAATTAGTAGTTTGAAATGTGTTGACAATACATTATTATTATTCATATGTCTAAAGATCAGAAGTTATGATCGATGGATTATAATTCATTGTCATGATACTCGAAAAGAATGTCTTCTGATGTGTTCGGATTTCGACGTTATTTACAAATTAGGTATATGAACCTTTTCATTTTCACATTTTTATGTGGTATTCTTCATCGAAATTATCTGAAAATACGTATCATTGAAAGGATAAATGTGAAGAAGTACTTTAGACGGTTAGAAATAATCCTTAGGAGACACTGTACATAGATTGAACGTGAATTCACACTTTTTAAAATTGCGTACTTCTACACATAGTCACTATGAGATTTAAACTGATATCAGAAAGAGTCACAGTCATAGATGTGCAGGCAGTAATTATTCTGTAACAAAACTGAACAATTCACATACCCTTTCTTTAAATTATCATGGTGTAGTAAACAGTATCCAGTTGTCTAGCTCTGAATGCTGATTGAATTTTGTCAACTAGATCTTTTACAATAAGGCCTTATCATTATTATCAGTTTACAGAGACGTAAATGCACAAAATAACACTGTAATCCAATATGTATTGGTCACATACATAGCGTTCAAAATGATCACCCATAACTGTCCATTTATCAGTTATAAAACTGATATTTTGATCTAAAATAAGTAGTAGTATCATCAGTAGTATGATTAGTAGTTATTGTAGTAGTTGTAATAGTAATAGTAGTGAGGTTACAATAAATAATAAATGTTGGTTAATTCCATATTTATTTTATGATGTAATTTTATTTTACTTTAATTTTTGAAACCTGGTAAGTTGAAAAATAAAAAAAAACATTGTAGCCTGAAGCTAATTTATTCAATGTTCAAGGGTATAACAGAATTGACCATATACTGTACAGTTCTCTTTTTGTCAATACATAATCAAAATGGATAAACGAAGTAAAAACAATAATAGAGGATAATAAAGAGAAGATTAAGAAATAGAAGAAGAAGTAGTATTAGTAGTAGAAAAGACAGAGGTAACATGAGTAGGTGTGAATGTAAAAACGTACTTCATTCACCATATTGCGTTACTTTCTCTTCCATGTCCACTTGTTTGTAAAATGTTAATTTTTCTGTCCCAAGTTAAAGTCAATCATTTGCTTTTTTTAAAAAAATTTAATTTCACAAATAAATATATAAACAGAAATAGAATGTAAAACAAAACAATAACAACGAATCAACTCCTATTAATAGAGAAAAATCTAGTTGTCTTTTTTTTATTCCACTAAAAACTTTCTTCCTCAATTTTCTGTACACTTTTTTTGTTTGTTTTTTGTTTCCATAATTTATCGCCGATTGTTTTGTATTGTTTTACATTCCATCGTTACTGTACACTTATTAAAAATTAAACTGTAAAAAATAATGAATGAGGAATGTTTTCTTGTCTGATATCCTCAGGCTAATTTAATTTGTTTAATATGTATATATATATATATATATATATATATATATATATATATATATATATATATACATTAAATAAAAATACCACTCGTCCTACTTAATTGACCCTGTTTAGTATTCAACTTACTTTTATGGGGAGTAGAGGCAATAATAGTAATGTTAATTTGACCTAGTTTCATATAGTAACGGTAATAGATTTGTTACCATGGTGAAGTGGTATAATGTTAACTTCTTCTTGAAAAAAATACCTACATTGTATAGTTTATATGTAACTTAAGTTGACTAGCGATTTTGAATTAAACGCCCAAACGTAGATCATTTTGAATGATCATTTCATTAGTTCGACAAGTACTGTAAAGAGAATATTTCTATAATTTTAACTTATTTTTAATTCTTTTTTTAATTATATTTACATTACATTGAAGCTAGAAGTGTAAGCCAAGGAACGCATTTTGTCCTTGTATGAATTGTTCAGCTCTAGTTTAAAACAGACAGTTATAACTGCGTCATTTCGGCAATTCTTTCTAGTGTCAACAGATTAATCGTACGATGCTATTGTTTTATATCATTCTAACAAGTCAAAATTCTGTAACGAAATCTTCAGAACTAAAATAATAAGAGATTTGTTAACTGAATAACCACTCTTTAACATACTGGATAGTATCTGTATATGATCCCAGAATATGTCCCTTTCAACCAAGCTTAGTGTAATTCTAATTATACAACCGCTTTTTATCAACTGTTTGAAACCACGCACTATAATTAGTAGAACTCAAGACATAAAACTATGTGGTTTGAACATAAGTTAGGCACTTTATTCATTTTGATATATTATTATCAGTTCATTATAACTGTTCAGTCTAAGTGATTTTATTTATAATGATTAAACATATGTGCTTTCACTAATGATTGCTCCTCTGACATTTATGTCTATTCCATAGGGAATTATGGATGGAAACTTGTTTGTAAATAGTTAAAAAACATACACATGAACGATTAGAGAATTTCCTCTTAATAGACAATTAGTAAACTGTTTTATATATCATTCAGTAATCAGAGTTTCAATTTCTCAAGAGATATAAATTTCAGATCGGTTACAGATATATTTTATTAAACAAGCTCAAAAAAATTTCAGAATTTAAGTTTAGAAAATTTTTTTGAGCTTGTTTAATAAAATATATCTGTAACCGATCTGAAATTTATATCTCTTGAGAAATTGAAACTCTGATTACTGAATGATATATAAAACAGTTTACTAATTGTCTATTAAGAGGAAATTCTCTAATCGTTCATGTGTATGTTTTTTAACTATTTACAAACAAGTTTCCATCCATAATTCCCTATGGAATAGACATAAATGTCAGAGGAGCAATCATTAGTGAAAGCACATATGTTTAATCATTATAAATAAAATCACTTAGACTGAACAGTTATAATGAACTGATAATAATATATCAAAATGAATAAAGTGCCTAACTTATGTTCAAACCACATAGTTTTATGTCTTGAGTTCTACTAATTATAGTGCGTGGTTTCAAACAGTTGATAAAAAGCGGTTGTATAATTAGAATTACACTAAGCTTGGTTGAAAGGGACATATTCTGGGATCATATACAGATACTATCCAGTATGTTAAAGAGTGGTTATTCAGTTAACAAATCTCTTATTATTTTAGTTCTGAAGATTTCGTTACAGAATTTTGACTTGTTAGAATGATATAAAACAATAGCATCGTACGATTAATCTGTTGACACTAGAAAGAATTGCCGAAATGACGCAGTTATAACTGTCTGTTTTAAACTAGAGCTGAACAATTCATACAAGGACAAAATGCGTTCCTTGGCTTACACTTCTAGCTTCAATGTAATGTAAATATAATTAAAAAAAGAATTAAAAATAAGTTAAAATTATAGAAATATTCTCTTTACAGTACTTGTCGAACTAATGAAATGATCATTCAAAATGATCTACGTTTGGGCGTTTAATTCAAAATCGCTAGTCAACTTAAGTTACATATAAACTATACAATGTAGGTATTTTTTTCAAGAAGAAGTTAACATTATACCACTTCACCATGGTAACAAATCTATTACCGTTACTATATGAAACTAGGTCAAATTAACATTACTACTATTGCCTCTACTCCCCATAAAAGTAAGTTGAATACGAAACAGGGTCAATTAAGTAGGACGCGTGGTATTTTTATTTAATGTATATATATATATATATATATATATATATATATATTAAACAAATTAAATTAGCCTGAGGATATCAGACAAGAAAACATTCCTCATTCATTATTTTTTACAGTTTAATTTTTAATAAGTGTACAGTAACGATGGAATGTAAAACAATACAAAACAATCGGCGATAAATTATGGAAACAAAAAACAAACAAAAAAAGTGTACAGAAAATTGAGGAAGAAAGTTTTTAGTGGAATAAAAAAAAGACAACTAGATTTTTCTCTATTAATAGGAGTTGATTCGTTGTTATTGTTTTGTTTTACATTCTATTTCTGTTTATATATTATTTTGTGAAATTAAATTTTTTTTTAAAAAGCAAATGATTGACTTTAACTTGGGACAGAAAAATTAACATTTTACAAACAAGTGGACATGGAAGAGAAAGTAACGCAATATGGTGAATGAAGTACGTTTTTACATTCACACCTACTCATGTTACCTCTGTCTTTTCTACTACTAATACTACTTCATCTTCTATTTCTTCTTCTCTTTATTATCCTCTCTTATTGTTTTTACTTTGTTTATCCATTTTGATTAAGTATTTACAAAAAGAGAACTGTACAGTATATGGTCAATTCTGTTATACCCTTGAACATTGAATAAATTAGCTTCAGGCTACAATGTTTTTTTTATTTTTCAACTTACCAGGTTTCAAAAATTAAAGTAAAATAAAATTACATCATAAAATAAATATGGAATTAACCAACATTTATTATTTATTGTAAGCTCACTACTATTATTATTACAATTACTACAATAACTACTAATAATACTACTGATCATACTACTACTTACTTTAGATCACAATATCAGTTTTATAACTGATAAATGGACAGTTATGGGTGATCATTTTGAACGCTATGTATGTGACCAATACATTTTGGATTATAGTGTTATTTTGTGCATTTACATCTCTGTAAACTGATAATAATGATAAGGCCTTATTGTAAAAGATCTAGTTGACAAAATTCAATCAGCATTCAGAGCTAGACAACAAGATACTGTTTACTACACCATGGTAATTTAAAGAAAGGGTATGTGAATTGTTCAGTTTTGTTACAGAATAATTACTGCCTGCACATCTATGACTGTGACACTTTCTGATATCAGTTTAAATCTCATAGTGACTATGTGTAGAAGTACGTAATTTTAAAAAGTGTGAATTCACGTTCAATCTATGTACAGTGTCTCCTAAGGATTATTTCTAACCGTCTAAAGTATTTCTTCACATTTATCCTTTCAATGATACGTATTTTCAGATAATTTCGATGAAGAATACCACATAAAAATGTGAAAATGAAAAGGTTCATATACCTAATTTGTAAATAACGTCGAAATCCGAACACATCAGAAGACATTCTTTTCGAGTATCATGACAATGAATTATAATCCATCGATCATAACTTCTGATCTCTAGACATATGAACAATAATAATGTATTGTCAACACATTTCAAACTACTAATTTGCTCAAGTTAACAATATTCTGAGTGTACATTTGATGAATATTTATTTTATTTTAATGATATCTAACTTGTCAATAATACATCTTGAATAGATAAAGCTGTCATCTTAAATTATTTTTGCAATGTTTATGCGAAAAATAACAATTTATTCACTTAACACGAATATATGGTTGAATGCTATTATTTCACTAATTAAATAACTTACTGGTTCAATTTGTTAAGCAACCTTCTTAGATTAAATCACGAAATGATCTTAGTTATACCATTATTAGAAATCAGGAAGTACTGGATGGCCATTTCATCTTTATATGGGACTTTTCTGTAGTGGACATCAATGACTCTGGAGCCAGGAATTGGACCCAAGAACTTTGGTCTTGCGCGTGGACCCCTGACTTATAGACCGATGGGCCGGCATCTAACGGTGCTAATGTCTGACTTCAACTAATTCATGACATTGCGCAATTCTTATCAAATCCCTGCATCGGACAATCGTTCCACACCCGACATGGATCGAACTCCAATGCTTTAAAGCTTTCAGTGGTAGTCTAGCTAAGATCAGTTCATGATTTATGTTGTGAAAACTCTGCAGTCTCCACAAATCTCCTATACTAACAATTATTTTGGAGTTGATAAATATCAGTATTTAACATAGTCCTATTTAGTAAGATAAGGCCAATTACTCATTTAGAACATTTCTTCCAATCCATTGCCAATATTGAACCAAAAGATTAAAAACGAATGATCGTTTGTCAGTTTAATATATTACAGATTCATAAAATCCGTTGATTTTCGACAAGAATAATTTGTACATACTAAAATATGCAAGTTCTTATTTCTTCAAGATTATATACTCCATTTTACGGACCAACGGTTAGGTTTTGACACTTTCAAAGCTTTATTTCAGTGCATATTTAAATCTTTTCTTACTAACAATAAACGCTGGAGAACTCTATCATTTTTCTAATATTTACATCTTTTAACGACTTACTACTATATTCTAACTCTTTAACATTTGAAAATATAATGCTATCTTTATTAATAATAATACTTTTTTATCACAGTCCAAATGTATCATGTTCAATGCAAGTCCTGATAGTCTTGACTTTAATTCTACACGACTCTGTAGATGTGTACAGCGAAAACAATCCCCCAAATGATGTAAAAAAATACCATTTATTCTTCGTTATATTTTCAATGAGTCTCCAATTAATATCAATCTCTGATGAAATATAACTTTAAAAATGAATAAACAGAAATGATCTCTTCATTGAATAACATAGAATATGACTATATTATCGAATCAAAATATTTTCAATTATATTCTCTGTAGTTATTTACTATGTCTGATTATTAATACAGACAAAAATCAATCACTTTGAAAAAAAGAAAAATTCTTATCAATACTAAACATTATATGTCTTTTCTTATCCATTCATCCATGTCTATTGTCAGATGAACTTTATCGAAAATAAATTGAAAAGTTCAGTTTGATTTCATTGAGTATAATATAAGATTGAGATCATGAATCGATTAGTGTTAGACCACTATTGAAAACCTGGAAGTACTAAATGGCTGTTTCGTCCTAGTATCAAACCTCTCAAGGGTCTAGAGGTTAAGCGTTCGGGCGCGATATCACAGGTCCTGGATTCGAATCCTGCGTGCGGAATCATGTATGCACACTGCTCAGAGAGTCATACCGTAGTGAACGAGAGCACAGGCTGGGGATAACCATTCACAGAATATCTTGGTAAAAGCTGAGAACCATACGATAAATACTTCATTTGAAAAACATACATCAGTTGTCTCAGAATTTGTTGTTCCTTCGTTTTCATACCAACCACTCTCTGTTCACATTCCTTTCTCTTCGCTTTTCTCAACCTTATGCCGCCGGGCATTCCACTTTCGATTAGCGATACATACTACTTATATCTGTCAACATCATTAGCATACATCATACACTATACTAGGACGAAACGGCCATTCAGTGCTTCAATGGTGATCTAACATCAATCGGTTTATGATCTCAAACAAATCATGCACATGGATATTAAATCTCATTTAAATAATGAGAATAATTTTATTTAGTCCTTTCTGTTTTGATATTTCCAGTTTAGAAATTTTATGAATTTGATTTATGAACTTAGTACACATATTTTTGTCATTGTTAAATTTTAAGCGAAATAACAAAAAATTGATTGACAATTACCCCCAGAATAGTTGACAAATTGATAAAATTACCTTGTTTACACTTACAATGAAGATTAATTTAATTACCATCTGGTATTTGTCTGATTTTACATGAAGCCAATGTTTATTCATGATAAAATAACATTAAAAACAAAACCTGTTGAGATCTATGTATTCATAATTTTATTAATATACGATCAAATAATTTAATAGGATACATTTGTTGTTTTTAAAAAAAGTATAATTATTCTGAATGAATATTATTTTCGGAAATACTAAGCAATATATATGTGAAAACATGACTGTACTATTTTTAATAGTTGAATTCATTAGTCATTTAAAGCTGGACCATCATGGAAAATCTGGAAGCATTGGACAGCTACTTCGTCCTAGTGTGGGACTCCTCAGCAGTTCGCATCCACGATCTTGCCTCGCGAGATTCGAACGACTGTCCAGTGCTTCCAGGTATTCCATAGTGATCTAGCTTCAACCGAATCGTAAATTCAACTATTAAACTACTAAAATATCCACAAAACACCTCTCTGATTGTACTATTTTTATCCAATTCAATCATTATTTACACCAAGAGCTAACTTCAGCTAGACAATAGTTGAATCCTAAGTAGCATTAGATTACTGTTTTGATTTTGTTTAAAACTTTAATTGCGTTGTATAGGCTAGCAAAAAATAGTTTGCATTCAAATCTTGAATCAATCTAGGTAAGACCGCCACTGAAAACCTAAAAACACCGGATGGTAGTTTCTTTCTAGTGCGAAACTCCTCGGTTGTGCAAATCCACGATAGTGTAACCGCGAATCGAACCCAGGACCTTTGGTCAAGTGCGCGAACGCTTAATTACCAGACCATTGAGCTGTCATCCAATGATGTCAACGTTTAACCTCATTCAATCCACGATATTTCACAATCATCTTCCATTTTCTTTGGTGGATAACTACCTTGCACTCGACACGGATTAGTTCGACTAATCACAGATTCTCACTAGAACTCCGGAAATTTTCCATTAAAGTTAGTCAATACTGAACTCATGATAGTTTTCAGTATGGGATTGTAGTGGTACTTTATTTTCATTGAAATCCTGAACCGATCAATGCTAAACCACCGTCGAAATCATGGAAGCACTGGACACCAATTTTACCCTGGTGTGAGACTCTTAAGAATTGCTCATCCAAAACTCCATACTGAAAAATAGTTTCATTTTTTACTTAGTTTAATATATCAATTAACATTTCATGTAATCAGTTTATACTGTAGTCTGAATGGTTAATTTATACAAACTATAATTATTTATATTCTTTACAAATTATCTTCTATCTTTCTCTCTCTTGCTTTTTGAAACTTCCGTCTTGTAATTCAACAACATTTAACAATGTTGGTCATGAACAAAAGTATTAAAACAAGCTATGATAGTGTAAACGATCATTTTTATATAAAAAGTGAATTTTTATATTGTTTAATAGCATATTGATAGATTTAAAAGACATCTTTAACTGCATTATTTTAACATTGTTGTTTAACTCTTCTATAAATTAGCATCAAATTAAACTTTACTTCAATGCAATACATTGAGTAGGCTGTAAAAAAACAAACAAAGAATTTTCTATTTGACAATGATCATGATATGAGTTTGATGAAAGGTCATAATTTAAAACAAAATAGACTAACTATGTTCTTTATTTTCATCATCATCATGATCATGATCATCATTTTCTTTTCTTTCTACTCCAATGATAATTCTATCCGGTTTTTCAGTTTCTGTCTCATGTGGTTAAAAAGTTATTCACTGAATAATAACAAACCTTTTTTAAAGAAAAATACACGCAAACTTCACCCATTTGTCGTTATATTAGTATAAATTGATTGTCATTGCTGTTGTTGTTAGGTTTTTAGAAACACATGGATAAATATGATATAGATTCCCATGGATATTTACCGTAGTAACTAAAACACTAAAAAATTATTTTTTTTAATACGGGGTTCACTTGTGAAACTGATCTGTGATAATAATCTGTTGAAGTAGTGATATGTTTAAGATATTGATATTGATGTATATTCATGTATTTGGTTGATTATTGATTTGTATTCCTAAATCTTAAAAGCGGAAAATTGTAAAATAAAGGTAAACTAATGAAAATTGATAGAAATGTCTGACCTAACTTTGGTTATAATTGTGAACAGATGTTTGACCATATTTCTAATAAACAAACAGAGATCTAACCACTTATATATATGTATAGTCCTGTATAACTATTATTTTCTATAATCACTAATGCATATAACTCGAGGATAGATGTCAAAAATGTTAAGGATTAGTGATTAGATCAAATTTTATTTTGTCAACATTTGACAACTAAACGTAAACACAGTAAAGAAAAGAAGCGGTTTTTGAAGCAATACCATTAAAACAAACATGTGTAACAAATACTATTATTATTATTATTATTATTATTATTATTATTATTACTATTGGTTAAGCATCATTATTAATCTTCTCAACACATGATTCATTCCCTCCTTATTATGTCTTACTAATAATTTTTCATATAATATAGTCTTCCATCAAACTTTTGATCGAATTGTAATTGCACTATTATTTCTCTCATCCTATCTGACCCATAATTATTCGGATCTTGGATCTTAAATTTTCACTTGACATATATTCAGATTCAAGTTCACATTCTATATGAATCATATCAACATTAACAATTTTATTCTATTTTGTTTAACAATCCTAAATTCACATGCTTTAACTTTAAATGATACACTGCCGTAATTTATTTGTTTATTTATTTATTTAAACACATTGATACAAGGAGGCACCAAATAGATATGCGTCACATTAATCATTCGATTAGTGTGAAGACTGGGATACTGCCTGAGTGCCCAAACCGAAGCATGTGGTTTTCCTAGGGGACCACACCCGGAGCCTTTGACCCAAAGGTCTGAACCAAAAGGTAGTGGAGCAACATAGCGAGATGCAGTTCCATGGTAGCCGGTAACCAACACTAGGTTCATACGCCATTTGTTTTCCTAGGATCCTGAAGCCCATGTACACCAATGGTTTTTAACGAGGGTTTTCCAACTCCCCCAATGGATCCTCCATATCCACCCTAAACCTGAATATTTTTCGAATTATTAATTTGGACATATATTTGTAAAACCTCAAGAGAATTTATCGAAAAGAATATTCTTCTTTCATATATTAGTCTTTTAAATACTAAAGTATCTGATGGCTGTTTGTAATTTATAAAATGATGGAGGATAAAGATTTATCAGTGTCCAAGAAAAAAACGGTTGATATTCTTACTTATGGACTTTTAACTACTTACCTCCCAAATAGATTAATAGTCATTATTAACCGGCTTTTATGTTGATGTAAGAATAAATGTTAATTAAATGATGATTACATGATCAATGTAAATAAAAGATTCTTAGTATCCTACAGTGTCGGTGAAAGTAAACAGATTTTCCCGTTTAGTTATTTAGAGCCTATGAGATTGGACTATAAGATGGGGGGGAATTCATAGTGATATAGTCCGAGTACTGACTAACTCGCCTAGACTATCCGGTACCAATGTCTGATGGCTGACCAATGACATATTAAATGTGAGAAAACACTGGGGATTAACACTGAATGACCATTGGTCCGAAATGCATTTTCTCGCTCTCTCTTGCTGGATAGCCGGAATAGAGAACAATTCAGCAAGCAAGCGACTTCTAATTTTACAGTTGGAATTTATGGATCCGTCATACAATTACATAGAGCGAGATTCCAATCACACATCAATAGGATTAAAAAATTATAATATGGGCCCCAACATATGCCCCCAAAGTGGAAGATGATTGAGTGATAGGTCCGTAATAAATTAGCAATAACTTAGGAAAAGTAAAATACACAAAAATAATTTCTGCGACCAACAAAGGCTTACACGTAAGCGGAATAAAAGAATATAGAGTAATGAACATGGACTCAGGTAAGGTAAACCAATTTATTGTACTATGTTAAACCACACACTATTCGTAAACCACACGGTTTGCCAATCCCACTTGAGTTGTCGCTCACAAACCCCATGATTCCTTCATTCCTGTTGTTATTTTGATTACTTTCTGTTTTCCTTTATCTTCTCTTTGTTTTCCTTTGCCGTCCATTAGAATTCCACTTCAATTCCTCATGCATACTAATTATATTAGTCCGTATAAGTAGTAAACACCATAATGGTAATTTAAGTATTAAATGTTAACTTCAGAAAGAAAAGTTCCGAGAGTTGCCTTCTGCTTTATATTTATCCTTAAATGACACTTACAAAATGATAGCACTTTATCATTTCTTTGACATGTAATGAAATACAAAGTTTACTTCGAATCATTTTGTTACAAGACAAAATTCTGATCATTCTCAATTCATTCTAATCGCTTACAATTATTATTAGAATAAACACTTTGAAGATTATTATGACAGATATCTACAAAATCCGTTTCTGTCATGCTCTCGTTGAACTTCAAACAAAATCAGTCATTAATTTCCCGAAAATGTTCAATTTCGAATTCCAATTTAGCGTGAATTAATTTTGTAACATTTTTACGTTTTTCAGTGATTCATATGTTATCCATCAGAAGTTTTTCAACGAAGAGTTATAACTTAAGTATCATGGTATTCACTGTCTTAGTGATTGCAATATCAAAATTTAATAATACTGTTCTATCTTAAAATAAATTGATCATCTTGAAAGTTTATTTTTTGAGCATTTAATTGAGGATCTTTAGGTCCATCTTTAAGTCACACCGGAATAACATTAGTAGTAGTTGTAGATACTAAAAAATAATAACAAACATCATCAGTAGAGTATTCATTTAGAAATATAGACAATAAATAACACTTTTAGAGTAACACTAATGTGACAGAGTTAGATCATATAGAAATGCATGTAGTACATTATTTGACATACTAACAAACATTATTTAGTAATTAAAGCTGAACTACTTACAAGTAATCAAATATTCAGATTGTAATTGGATTAAAGAGATCAATTTATTTTTTTAAATTTCACATGTATAACGAATTCATCTGTTTTTTTATTGTGAGAAAAGTAAGGTGGAAAACCATGGTTGATATAACCATCAAGGTACTGACATTTTCAATAACATGCATTTGCTATTTCCGCGAGTTATTGTTTTCGCCAAAAGTTAAAGATGGGTTTTTTATTATTGGATTTATTTATGGTTGTTAGTCAACCAAGTTTGGGAACTGTTTTCACTATTTTGTTGCGACAAATTTTTCTATCAAAGTCAGAAAAAGTATCACACACTTGAAAAAATGACATTGCACTTTTTTAGTGCAAAACTTCATGAGTAATATTTTCTACATTTAGATAGAATGATTTGATAACTAAAGTAACACTCATAGTAATATCCATTGTAAAGTAAGCTATAAGGTAAATATGAGTGTTGTTTACACGACAATAATTGCTATATATATCCTTATATATATCCTTTGAACATTTATTCACTTGTTTGAATCAATAGGTTTAGCATACCATATGAAATCAACGTATACAGAAGTGATTCCATGTGATGATATTGGGCAACTATCTAGCAATTTTACCAGGTCAAATTACTGTTCAATGTCACTGGGATGAAGGACTTCTTGCTGATGACTAGTGTTTATTTCATTACACATGTCACGATACTGATATCTGAGATTAGAAGGTGGCCACTTACTAAGGAACAAGTAGTTAACTGTTCAAAACTATTTTTGTAACAGTAGATAATAGGAGAACAGATTAGGTACGTTTATGACATGTATTACAGCAATGCAATGCAACGACCGGGAACTTTTAGTTCTTTTTAAGTGAACATCCTGTTGATTTATGAACGGTGTATTTAAGGTCACATCCTGTGCCATGACGAATTAATTATAATCATCTACAACTAGAGAAAGTAAAATGGAAACAAAGAGCACGGAACAACAAAGCAGTAATTATATTAAATATATAATTAATTACATAATTAAATTACAATTAAATATATCAGTTGGATCTACCAATAATGCATGTATAATGTGACTCAGTAATATACTGTTCATGTTAGATATTATTCAAATTAGTTAGGGTTGTCAGGGACGGTGTTCACGTAAAGTAACAGCAAGTAGGTGGTGAATTTAGTAACAAGAATGGCTCAACATCTAAAGTGGAATAAGATACACTTACAGGTACTAGAACACTTAATGAATTTTCAGAGGAGCAGTATGCATCAATGCAGCGAATAAAGAGTGGGAGTGATTTTATCCTACGGATAGATTATTCCCGAGTCTGGAAAATTTACAGGTAAAGCAGTTCATGTAGAGAGATGATTTAGGATGGGTTTGCTTCACTAGTGAAAAGCAGTTACGGATGTCGTAATGAGAAGCTTCTGCATATTGAATTACTTGACTGGATGTAAAGGATAGCTTATCAAGTATTTTGAAGGAAAAGATAAGATTTAGTTTGAGTCTCGTCTCCCATGAAAGGGCGAGCCCAAGTTTATTACTTCTAGAATTATAATTCAAGGTACAATCAGTTTCAAGAATTCGAAGTGTGAATCATCTCTGCACTGATTCCAACTTTAATCTATCTTTTATGTGCACACTACTAAGAATAAACGTGCAGTATTCTAGGAGTGGTAGAACACAAACTTTGTACATCAAAACACGTGACTCATTGTTATAGAGGTTTTGAGTTATGTAACTTATAAGACGTTGAGACTCGGAAATCTATTTCAATACTTGTTCTGTAAACGACAAATCGTAGCAGTATCTAAGTCCTAATGTGCATACTATTATTGGTAAGGTTCGAAATATTGCTTTATTAAGCATTGAAAAGTGAATTTTCGGTTAATAATCGTAGGTATATGTGCATGCCGTATGTAATTTTCCTGATATAAGTATATTTCGATAGGTTTTTATAGAAAAGGTGGACGAAACGTGTCTCTTAAATGCCACTGCTAGCCATAACCCGTCAATTTAATAAAATTTGTCACAATATGGTTTATATTGATGTATTACACATAGAAGGCACATATATTTACCACGGTTAAGCAAACATTCAACCCTCGATATTAACAACAGGATAATTCAAACCTTATTAATAAAGATGATCAAATAAATTTTAAGTCATACATATTTAGAATTAATATAATTTACCTGACTAAAACTGACAAAGATTAACTACTCAGTATATTGGCACATATGGACCGAAATATTGAATTTAAGTTATAAACTAGCCGAATTCGGATTAACTAAACGAATACTGATGACATTGTTTTAAATAGTAACCGAGTTATTGAATTACTTTCATGATTTACAGTAGTATATTTATAGAATTGTAAATTATTTTTAAATACTGATAAAAATTTCCATTCAAGCAATTAAGTTTATTATCAGAAGGGGTTTTGTGGAGATTGTAGTAATTTTAATGGTTAAAATCATGAGTTAGTTGAAGCTAGACCACCATGGAAAACCTGGAACACTGGACGGCCGTTTCGTCCTATTATGAGAATCCTCAGCAGTGCGCATCCACGACCTCGCCCCCTGCGAGATTCAAACCATGGTGGTTTAGCTTCAACTGACTCGGGATCTTAACCATTGAAATTACTACAATCTCCACAAAACCCCTTCTGATAATAATCAACATATGCTCACTAGTGACTGGCTTCAAGAGGTATATCCTGGAGTTCTGGTGAGAAGTAGTGACCAGTGAAGTCCAACCAGGTCTGTTGTGAGATAGTAACTCACTGAAAACAATGGTGGATGTGTCGCTCAATTTCGTGGATTGGTTGAAGTAATACATTAAAACCGTTGGATTCAGGCTCAATGGTCTAGTGGTTAACTGCTCGCGCGCGAAACCAGTAAGTCCTGGGTTCGAGTCTCCCAGGGGGCGAGGTCGTGGATGAGCACTGCTGAGGAGTCCCATAATAGGACGAAATGGCCGTCCAATAAAGTTCAGTTTATATATTAAAGATAATAATTATTTGATAATGTTCCTGTATTATTTATCTGTTTAGATTATGTGAACTTTGAACATCATCTGTAACAAATATAATCATTCCATATTTTATTTCATGTGTTGTTTTATTATGATTAATTTATACTATTTATATTACTGATAAATCATTTATCAACTACAGTTAAATAAGATGGAAAATTATTGAATTTAGGATACTTTATATTAATCTTTCATAACAAATAGTGATTTTTGATTAATCATATCACAATGAATGTTGATATTTTAAAGAAGAGTTTTGACACCATCTGATGTCATCCGGAGAAACATTGTAAAGTAATAAGAATTAAGAAAGTTTCTTTATCTTAACCCGAAACCTCTCAACAAATTCTGGTAAATAACATACACAGTTATATATAATATATCCTTGTGAACCAGGGTAATTCTACATTGGTTTTCAGGAGAACCAGACACTGTACAGACTTTCACGTGACAACCCAAACAGTATATAATTTTAAATGTCATGATTTATTTTAAAGAATCATAATCTAGATTGGGTAAGATGATACCAGTTATTGGTAGGAATTACTGTTAAGTTACACAAATTAATCATAAAAACCCACTTAAGAACATCTGAATATTGTAAATTATTGTATGTGAATTTCAGTGACCCATTTCTAACATGAAATTGTACTCCTATTTATAAAGTTATCGACAATTTATATACCAGTCTAGTTTTACTGAAGTGTTCCTAATTTGTATATATATATATATATATATATATATATATCACTTACGCCTGTTACTCCTTGTGAAGGAGCATAAGCTGCCCACCTACTAGTTAGCGTCTTTTTAGCAAGGTTGTTTTCTACGGTACGGGATTGCTGATCCTACGTCCAACCCCCATCCTTTACTCGGGCTTGGGACCGGCAGTAACCCTAGAAGAGTTACAGGTGAAGTTATATATATAATGACTATCACCTCAGGATTCACAAACAACAGAAGAGATTGATCAGTTATATTCTTGGATGTCAACAGCAGGAATATGACAAAAATGTATTGCCGTTAGAGAATATAAGGACTTAACTGTTTAGTTTTTAATCCTCAGAAGTTTAAAGCAGTAGGTATTGGGTTCAAATCTCTCTAATCATCAACATAAGAATACAAGAGCATTTCACTGACGAGTTCTAAATGAGATGAGATCAGACTCTTTTATTTCACTGCAAGACGCAATCCAGATATACTCACAACTTTTAACCAGAGTATTACAATGAAGGTATTTTATCATAATCTGCATATTCCATTACAGAAAAATCAATTTCGAGTTTCTAATATCAAAGACATGAAAGTACAAATCCTTATAAAAAGTGTATCATAATTCATAAAGATTACTCAAATGATCTTGTATTATGGCTTATAAACCATTATTTTTTTCAAATTGACTCTTATCATCATTATCAACAGAAATAAAGCTGTTCACGTGAATTGTTTAAACTCAAACTAAACACCTAACTTTTGAACCTAATATTTGGTTATTCAATATTTTACTATACGAAGGGGTTTTGTGTAGATTTTAGTAATTATATAGTTAAATTCATGAGTCAATTAAAGATAGACCACCATGGAAAACCTGGAAACACTGGATGGCCGTTTCGTCTTGGTATGGGACTCTCCTGAACCAAAGGGACTTGGACCCAGGATTTTTAGTCTTGCGTGCAAACGCTTAACCCCTAGATCACTGAGCTGGCATCTAATGGTGTTAATGTCTAACTTCAACCAATCCACGAAATTGAGCGACACATCCACCATTGTCTTCAGTGAGTTACTATCTCACAACAGACCCGGTTGAACTCAGCTGTCCGTTGCTTCTCACTAGAACTCCAGGAAATACCTCTTGAAGTCAGTCACTAGTGAGCATACGATGATTATTATCAGAAAGGCTCTTGTGGAGGTTTTGGTGGTTTTATATTTGAATGAGTCATGTCATGAGTCTGTTGTGAGATAGTAACTCATTGAAGACAATGGTGGACAATGGTTCAATTTCGTTGATTAGTTGAAATGAGACATTAACACCGCTGGATGCCAGCCAGCTCAGTAGTTTAGAGATTAAGCGTTCGCGCGCAAGACTAAAAATCCCTGGTCCAAGTCCCTTTGGTGCAGAAACGTGGATGAGTACTCCTGAGGAGTCTCATACTAGGACTAAACGGTCATCCAGTGTTTTCAGGTTTTCTATGGTGGTCTAGCTTCAATTGACTCATGAATTCAACTATAAAATCAATAATTTACTATTCAAAATAGCAAAATTTTAGAACATATTTTTTCTTTCACAACATGAAGTCATTTGAAGAGCTTGTCTTTTTCTTTCTAAAAAAACTAACAATCTGACATTTAACTTGTTAAGCTTTCGTGTTTTCATCTTCTTGTTTTTGTGTGTCTGTGACTTATTCTTCGTTATGTGTTTATTTTTTTCTCTCTTCTAATCACTGTATTTTCACTGTATGCATTTAGATAATAATAATAATTAAGTAGGTTGATTGCCATTTTGATATTTTACAAAATGAGATCAATCCAATATTCTCCCTAAACTTTCTATTGTAATTTGTAATTACATGAACAGAAATAATATTGAATCATTTTCTTGTGAAAAAAAACAAACAATTAACTATTTTCTGTATTATGTAACATTAAAAAAAAACTTATATAAAACTAACCTTATAATTACTGGATCTCATTCAGTGTTAATACTAAACTTTAATCGTTGATCTTTTCCATAAAATTACATTGAAACCAAACAGTATTTAAATAAACTACAAATTAGTGTGTGTCTGTATGTGTGTGTATGCATGTGTGTGCATGTATTTGCTACAGTAGTTGAAGTTGTATTTTACATGAACATGGAGAGTTGATGATTACACTAGTCAAAAATGAAAGTTAAATAATCTGTTTTACGCTAAAAACAAAAAAAAAACATTATCTCTACTGTATTATTATAAATTTAACAATGACCTTTAGACAAAAATTTTCATTCACACATTAGATACTTACTTACTTACCTTAATCTCATTTTCTCTTTTTATCTTTTATCCTTTTCTAGGGTATAAAAATATTTCATACCATTTGCAAAGTTAGTCTTGAAAAAAGTTTTTTTCCTTTTCTTTTCTTTAATCGAATAGATAAAAGATTTTCTAAATGTACTAAGTAAAAAAAAATTAATAATTTCTATGTTTATTGATAGGATATTCTTATTCTTAGTATTTATTCAATGATTATCTATCGCTTTACTAACAATAAATTTTCATTATTTTTATTTGATTACTAATTATATAACAATTTCAATGGTTGAGATCATGAGTCAGTTGAAGCTAGACCACCATGGAAAACCTGGAAACACTGGACGGTCGTTTCGTTCTATTGTGGGACTCAGTGGTCTGGTGATTAAATGCTCGCAGGCGAGCTTGATAGGCCCTTGGTTCGAATCCCGTGAGGCAGGGTTGTGGATGCGCACTGCTGAGGAGTTCCACAATAGGACGAAACGACCGTCCAGTGTTTCCAGGTTTTCCATGGTGGTCTAGCTTCAATTGACTTATGATCTCAACCATTGAAATTATTATAATATCCACAAAACCCTTTAAATATATAATAGTTAGATAATATTTTTTCCATTTTTCATTGACGTTTATTTCAGTATAAAACAATGGAGTTTATACAGTAATTATAAACCTTTATTTCTGTAACAAATACAATGATCAGTGAATAATTTTTCTGTTTCGGAAGAAAGAATTAAAAGTTGATAATATAACATATTGTTAATATTCAGAGAAAAGTTTTTGTGAATAATATAGTAATTTAATGGTTGAATTCATGAATTAAATGAAGGTAGACCACTATGGAAAACCTGGAATCATTGGATTGATAGGTACTGGGTTCGAATCTCGCGAAGCGTGATCGTGGATAAGTACTGTTGAGAAGTTCCATATTGTTAATAACTGGCAAAATATAATGAAAATCATTCAGTACAAGAAAATATCAATTAAAATTATGCTACTTCAATTCAGATATTTTTCTTAATAAAAAATATACTAATAATCAGTAGATTCTATCACATAGTTACATTCATCATTTTTCCACTTATATGTTGTACAATTGTATGACAATGTAAATATTCTGACTTCACTTATAGCTCAACTAGGGTTACTGGCTGTCCGAAGCTCGGTTAAAGGAAGATGGTTGGGTATGAGGTCAGTAACCCGATCTCGTATAAAACAATCTTGCGACAGAAAAAAACGCTGACCAGAAAAAAACATTTTAAACCATTTAAACTCTTCACTGAGAGTTGAAGTTTCTTTATTTCGAAGAATTATGATGCCTTATGGTGAAAGTTGATATTTATCGGAAGTCATATGGTCGATACCCCTTATAACGATTAGAGCAACAATTAATATAGGTACATAGAATGTTCGGACTATGTGAGAGACCGGAAGGACTAATCAAATAGCTAAGGAAATTATATAATATAACTTGACGGTGTTCGGAATAAGTAGACGGCCTATGCTCCTCCGCGTGGGGTAGCAGGCATAAGTAAATAACAATTATGCTAAAAATGAAATATACCAAACTCTCTGTGTGTATTTATATCAATTAAAAACATTATTTATTTCCTTTAATTACTAGTTCTATTTAATAGAATGTGGTGTAACTTACTCACTTATGATAATAATAACAACTTTTGTGTTCCCATTTCAAATTCCATTCATATTTATTATTAATATTAATATTTGACTACTATGTTACGTAATGTAGATTTCAACATACAATTAAGTAGTAATTTTCATATCCATAATTAATATATTACAGCTTTTATTAAATAAATGAATTAAACAAATCGATCTTATTTAATTATGGTAATGATTAAAACAATTGTTCATTTGTAAATGTTATATGTAATTTAAAACTTATGGAGGATCTACTAAGACAAAAAAAAGAAAACAACATGACAACAACATAAAAGTCCATTTAACAATAATATAAAAATATAATAATCACTTTATCCAAAAAGTAAATAAATAAATGTAGGCGTTAAAAATATTAATTTTATAGTTGAAATAAAATGATCTAATCAAAATTACCATATGATACATTCTTAGTCATTCACATTGATTGTAAATTTAGAATAAAGAATCTTTGACTATAATTAAACAAACACTAAAGTTTTCAGAAGGGGTTTTATGGAGATTGTAGTAATTTCAATAGTTGAGATCACGAGTCAATTGAAGCTAGACCACCATGGAAAACCTTAAAACACTGGACTGATAGGTCCTGGGTTTCAATCCCGCAAGGCGGGGTCGTGAATGTGCACTGCTGACGAGTCCCACAGTAGAACGAAACGGCTGTCTAGTGCTTCCAGGTTTTCAATGGTGGTCTAGTTTCAACTGACTCATTATCTCAACTATTGAAATTGCCAAAGTTTTCATTTAAATATATTTAAAACGAAATTAGTTATTATAAACATAGATGGATGGTGGTTAACACAGGAATCTAGCATGCGAGTTTCGTCCTATTTGGAGCTCGTCAACTAGATATAACTGCATCCTGTCTATCTGTACCTATAACGCTTGTGATTTAAGGCAATATCAATGTGAACCGCACAGGATGCACATATACTAATAAGAGACTGATCGATTGCAGTCCTAAACATCAATGAGAAAATTCGAATAAACAATAAAAGAAAAATGAAAATTGGTTATATCGAAACCGAATCATTACAATCCAGTAATAAATCAATTATTTTCATTTTTTATTTTTAATATCATGGATTATGTTTGTAAATAAAATGTGAGTTTATGTAGAACGGGATGGGAAAGGATATCAAGTAATATTTGGTATGATACTGCATCAATTTATGGAATAATTAACTGCTATTAAAGTATGTTTTCAGGACGTGGTCATTATTCTCATGGTGAGAACATGTAGTGAAGCGTGTAAATGATGTCATTTACTGCTCAAACAACGCTAGAATAATCATATTACTGAACCAATTTGAAACGATTTGGAATTTCACATCGCTGATATTTTTTGACTGAAATTTGATCAGTCTAGGTTGGCATACGGGCATTTTGCACGTACTGTCTCGATATAGACATATGACACAAGCTGACTGAACCAGATGGAATGTGACTAGGACAATGTTTTGCCCTGACTGACCAAATTTCAGTCAAAAATATCAACAACGGGATAATCCAAACTATTTCAAATTGAATTAAGTTTCATAACCGTTGTACAAGTGAGTAGCCATCTGAACTCAGTAGCCAAACGGATCATATGATGGCATTTGAAGCGAATGGGACTGGCTTAAGTCATTCAGTTAACTAATCTCAAATAGGACTCAAAGAATATTCTGGATTTCACTGCTAGAAACATTCTATCTAGTCTATTTCAATTATATTATTGATTCTGAATTTTAGTAATTATTTAAAATGTACTATTTAACGGTAAAAATTTAAAGATAATGGAGAAGATTTGTAGCTCAGGTGGATGATTTCGATGGAGTTTTGTTCTCTGAGTTGGATGGTTTGGTCGTTCAAAAGAACGATGAAAGCTCCACGATCAAACCATCCAGTTCAAAGAACAAAACTCCATCAAAGTAAAAAGTTAGGTTTACATAAACTTTGAACTAACAACTTATTAGTAATGAGTCATCATTCAGTCGGTAATCTATTCGTACTTTGACTTAATTCACAAAAAATAACCATATCAAATCACTGATTGAACATAGAACAAGCAAATTCATTAAATTAATTCTTTAGACATACGAAACTGTTTATTGTAATCTCATTGAAACTCTCTAATCTATAGAATGAATATTAGAATAACTCCAGCTTTCTTTCGAATCGATTTTTTAATACTGATATGATGCAAAGAAAAGTAAAAATTCGATTGATTTAATCATTATGAGTTTTGTTCAACATTATTCCCGTTTTAATTCAATGTGATGATTACTCAATGTAGTATCTGTTTCTATTTTCCTGTGTGATCTTTTATTCTATGTATAACAGACATTATTCTTGCATTAAATTAACATGAACTGTACTCAGAATATGATTTGTTATAACTCTAAGTACTTTTCATATATGTGATTTCATTCTAATTACTAATCAAAATGGGTGTACAATCAATATATAAATGAGTGTATTTTTGATTAGGGTTGTAGCGGTCATCGTTGTCGTGTTTTGGGGTTTAATGAAACATCACTTATACCAGTCTTTGTGTTCTTACTTTCACATCGTGGGAATTGCCAAGGTCCCTCGTTTCAAGTACAAGTGATAAGCGTTTCCGACATAACAATCAGCGATGACCAGATATCATAAGTAGCGTTCAATCGACAAAACATATCAAATACTTTATGAATAATTCAATTCACTAGTCAGTGATTTTGGAATAGGTATAATTATGATAATTGTATGTCTTTTATCTTCAGTTATTTAATAAATAATTAAAGTCTTACAAATGTATTGCACATAGTTATCCTGTAAAGTTAAAAGAGACTTATTATCAGTACAACATGTTCAGCAATAGTCTTGTAACTATATATGTATAGCCTAAATTGATAGATTTTGTTATATGTTATTGGTAAAATTAAAAAACTATTTGTTGGCACTGATAGTGTTTATTTATGCCTAAAACGTTTTTATAGGATAGTATATTACATAGAATAACAATCGATCAAATATTTCTATAGTTTCGAAGTGAACTGTTTAATCTCTTAGAATCTATTAATTCCTTAAACGGTTTTGTTTGTATTTACACTTTGATTAGATTTTTGGTAATAGCTATTACTGGAAACGATAAGATCAGAAAGTAAATATAACCAGTTAATAAGTATGGAATAGAAGGAGAAAGTTGTTCTATACTTCACTGGTGATTAATATCAAGAATATGTAATTCATATATAAGTGTTAGGATCTTCGGATCAGTCTTGTAGTAAATTATTCAGCTGTCTTTATCAAGCCATTAAAACAATATTTGATTCCATGAACACTGGTCAAATTCCTAAAGTAAATAATAAATCTTCTGGACAGTCTATTGATAAGCTAATTAATTAACTGCTTAAAAGATAAGTACACTTATTTTACAAGATTTCCCAAAATAAGTGACACTGTTGATTCATATATACAATAAGCACATCATTTGTAAGTGATATGAGTAAAAATATACTCAACGTTATCAGGTGAACTAAGTGTGTCGAAGGTCGGAATAACGGTCATCTTTATATTCGTGTAGTCAATGAATTTGTCATATTGTGATGTAACTTTTATTAAAAAAACTAGATTATGCTATGGCTTTAATTTTTATTCACTATGTCAGATTGCATTAGACTGGATACGTGCATTACATGATAGAATGATGTTCCAAGTTATAGAAAGCCTAATAGAAGCCGTAATTATATTGAAGTAGACCATTAGTGAATAATATTACTAAAGAAAGGTTTGAGGCTAAGTTTAATTCTTGTTGTTGTGCTGTAAACTATGTTTTGATGACTAAATGACAGTAGTCTTCAGTCTCGAAACAATATATTTGTTCTCTATTAGGTAAATCTTATTGGTCCATAGTTTGTGTTTTGGGGTTTTTAGGCTTAATTATCTATAGTCAGATATTTTAAGCGAAATGTTTGTTTAAATGAAACAATAACTACGACCTCTCTTTTTTTTAGTAGACTTGATTGTCGTATAATTCAGTTTGGTCAATATAATGATAGTGCTTGAAAGAAGTGATGAAGCCCATAAGTGTACTAACTAAAGTTGCTTAATTTTTCATTTCTGTTAATGTGATTAAGCATCGAAATCAGAAAACGATCAGCATGAGATTCTGTAATCTTAAAAAGAGTAGCGTTTTACATATTAATTAAATGCGACTGTGAAACAACCTTAAAAATCTGTTTATCTACCGGCAATCCTATTTTATCAAACAGCAAATCTTCTTGCCGTAAAACCAGACGCAAATGCGTCAGAATAAATAAATGAAAGCAAACAAATAAAGGTTTTACAATACAGTATTAAGCACATACCGTGATTTGCAGATGTAATAGCTGACCTAATCTTTAACTAATATTCATGATGTTAGTAAATCACAGTTGCTTAAATTCTTCTTTGCTCAAAAATATATGATTTGTTCATTTACTTGTTTCACGCACATATTTACATGCACTGAACTATTTCCTGTTTTGTGATATGACAACGATGATATAAACTTGTTGATATATTGCACACTGATAATTCCATATTTTTGACTCAAGCCAATATTATTTGTTTATTTAGAATGGGACAAGAGCGAGCCCTCACAGATCTTTTTGAAAACTGTTTTATCATCAGAATTATGTGACTATGGAACTATTTACAAAAGGTCGTACTAACATCACCTCCTTCAATGTCTTACAACCACTTCCACTATTTATAAGTTATTTGTTTAACCCTTTAGTTTAAAAAATGACATTATCACTATGAAAGTTGTAAATAGAAACCTGGTGTTAATGTATGTTTGATATTCCATTAATAATGAAACTATTCCTGAATAAATTGGTATATTTAATGCCATCTTGATTTATCAAGTTAGCTGTCGTAAGAAATCCGTGAAATACGAGTCTTTTAGCATCTACTTCGCATGTAACAAGTGACACTTAAAAGTACTACAGTACACATTTTTGTTGTTTTCGTGAACAACTTACGAGCGCGGATCCGTGTATGCATTACCAAAGGAAACAGATCTTTACGCCCTTAGCCTTCTTACAACCTATTTTACCATTCATGCCACGTAACGGTAGTCGATGGATGGGTACATGTAATGCACACAGTGTAATTCGTCCAAGTATATCTAATAATGCTATACATTCAATAACAAACCCTCGATAATAGATGTATAGCATCTCTGACTTGGTCTCAGTTTGTCAGGTTCCTGGCCCACATAATCCTTTCAAATAGATCACTAGTATCCACAACAACTGAACACTCAGTATTAGTTTGACTCGTTGATGGTAGAGGGTTATCCACAATACTAAATAGAATAACAATCCAGAGATCGTTTTCTATTCTAGTTACCGATAACATCATAAATGACACTTAGGACAGGGCATAAGGACAGTTAGAAAATTCCAGACGTCAGCAACATTTATTTTAGCTAAAGATACTTACTCCAGTGTCTGATATCTATAAAATATACTCAAAACAAAACGGATTAAGATTATATCATCTAAAGCACGTAAGCACGCCTGAAAGGATGCATTGATTTGAGTAGAAGTAGCAAAAAATGATAAAACAAAACTGATTTGAAAAAATTAACACCAATACTTAAAATATCACATAAATTGCGGTATTTCAGTTCGCTAAAGGATTAAATTTTGCAGCGATACCAAAAAGCCTGCCGAAAAACACCGAATGATACAAGCCGACCACTATTGCTTACTAAGATGGAGGAAATGATAATTCCCGATTCATTCTGATTGGTTACTAAATAGACTACCGAAATTGTAAACCGGAGTTGAGTTTATTTCCAATCAAGTGATATTTAACACTGATTATCTGGTTTACTTCAGTTGAGGTTAGGCTACGTAGAATACTAGCCATAAATACTTTAAGTGGTTAGGCAAAGATGAATACATAAATACATACAAACAAGAAATAACTAGTAGCTCCTAGCCAGTCAAAGTCTGATAAAATTCTATTTAGTGATAAAAGCTAATTTTAATAATATTCACGTCTAAATTGTTTAACCATTTCAAAGTAAAGTATCAATGAATAAATCTCATTTCAATCAATTATAGTAGTGTGAGTTGAAGAATATTGAGACAATTTACCAAGTTAAAGTTGTGTTTGATAATTAAATTATTTATGAGGTAATTTTTAGTTAGGAGATCATTGAAATCAGATAGAATTAGATTACTCAACAGTTATTACTTTGAAGTAAGTAGGTAATAAAATGTAATTTAATAAATTAAAAATTATTGATAGCTAATAAACGTAATTCTGAAGTTTAAAAGCATTTAACAGAAGAACTAACCACTTGATATTAAATTTTCAGTATGGAGTTGTGAATATTGTTGGGTTGAGTTAAAATTATAAGCCGATATGATTGCGACAACTATCAGGAACCTAGAAGCACCAGAGTACCGTTTTGTTCTAGCATGAGACTCCGTACCAATGTTCATCGTCGACTATGCAGGCGGAAATCAAATCCAGAACCTTCGATTTTGGAAGTGAACGTTTAGTCTCTAGGCTAATAAGCTGGCGTTTAATGGTGTTAATACCTAACCCCAATTAATCTACAATATTGGGTAATCACCTTCTATTGTCCTTAATAGATAACTGCTCGACACCCTACACGGACTAGCCCTAGTGGTCACAGATTCTTACTAAAACTCCAGAAATTTCCTCTGAAAGTTAGTTACTAGTGAGCGTATGACAAGCGTTCATAGACAAGACATAGGGTTTTGGGTTCAGTCTCAGTGTGTATGGTCGAGGATGCATATTTCTGAGAAGTTTAATACTCGGACAAAAAGACTATCCAATGCTTCCACGTTTTCAATTGTTATCTAACCTAGGTAGACTCATGATTTCATGAATATTAAATTCTTGAAATAATTATCAAAATGAAACTGAAAAAATTGACACTAGTAATCACTTTACAAGAACTTATACCATTATTATAAAGGATCATTCACTGATTCTAGAAAGTTTATAAACTAAATTCCATCTAACATTGTCAATGTCAAATAAACATGAAAATATATTAAGAATTCATGAAAAAGATCTATCGTATCATTGAAGAGTAATAATAAAGACAGTTCAAAAAGGAAAATTTCCTTTTTGACAATTTCATTTACTTCAAGTTTTTTCGTATTATTGAATGTTATTCTATATTATTATTATTACCATAAACGCAATTGTACAGCTAGATTGAATGGAATTATTTAAGAACACTGATCGATATCTATTCCAATGGGTACAAATGACTTTGGACTTTTGAAAGCTTCTAAGAAAAATATACAAAAATAAATCTAATATAAAATATTCAGTATGATATTAAGTTTAAATAGCCAAATACAATGATTTCATTTTGTATATCAATAAATTTAGAAAGTTTCTCAATATATTCAACAAAGTTTTTAGTAAAAAGAAATATATTTGTTGTTATATTTCAATGAGCAGAAAAAAGTTGTATTATTGGCGTTTCGTGACTTGATGTAGGCCAGTTCTTCAGAGTGAATAAATATCTACTCTGAAGAAGTGGCTTACATCAAGTCACGAAACGCCAAAAATACAACTTTTTTCTGCTCATTGAAATAAAACAACAAACATATTTATATTAACTCTCTACCCAATATTCAATTTGTTTCAAATTATCAAGTCCAAAGTTTTATAGGTAGTTTTACAAGTGAAGTGTACTGACAAACATAATTCAATATCCATAAAATTTCTATTTGAAATCTTAACAAACACTGGTATTTTATTCTTTAAATTAAAAAAAAGAATGTTTGTATCAAAAGGAATCAGCTTTGATGTATTTCTTAATTTCTTAAGACAATAAAATTCTGTTAGACTGAAAGTTGTTTTCAATAAACAGCAAAGTACATCCAATGGAAGTTTATATTTAACATTAATTTTCATGATAAAAAAGATCAGATAATGAGTGAACTAGTGTAACAACTAAGATCTAATATATGGTACCTTTCAGCGGGTTATAGATTTGATTAAAGTATATATAATATGTAAGATGAAAGTACTTCTGTTGAAATGCACTATGAATATCTACTTTAGGTTTAACAATGAATTTTTCAGACAAGTAGATGGGGTAGCAGTGGGATCACCTCTAGGCCCGATCATTGCTAATATTTTTCTGGCCAAACTAGAAAATGGACAGTTTAAAGACATCCTAAGTAAGCTTACTTATCACTGTCAATACATAGATGACACACTAACCGCATGTGACGAAAATATCGACAAACAGGATATGTTGGACCCTTTCAATAACGACCACCCAGCCATTGATATCATCAGTGAGAAGGAGAAAGACAATAGTATAGCTTTTCTGGATGTCCTACTTTCTAGAAGGATAGACGGTTCCATAAAGCGAAATATATTTAGAAAGAGTACATGGATGGGTCAGTATACCCATTTCCAAAGCTTCAAACTTCTTCAATATAAAATAAATTTGGTTAAATGTCTCAAACACAGAATCAAGTTATTATGTTCTGAAGACAGTGTGGATGGCAAAATAGATATACTAAAAAACACATTACGAAATAATGGCTATCCAGATAATTTCGTTAAAAAATACCTCGTAGAAAGCACTAAAAAAAAGGGAGAAATTGTGACAGTCAGTAAAATAACCCTATACCTGAGATTAGACTTTAAGGGGGACATAGTGGGTGATATTTTAACACGTCGACTCAAAAGATATGTCGAAAGGACGTTTCACGCTGCCAAGCTACACATAATGTTCTCAACTAAACTAGTACTCACATAACTAATCAAGGATAGGTTACTGAAGATGGGCTCCTCCATGTGTGTATATCGATTCAACTGCTCCTGTGGAGCTTGTTGCATAGGCCGTACTCAGAGGGCTTTATCCTTACATGTTCATGAACATGTACCAGTATGGTTGGGAAAAGGAGTTACTAAATTGATTAACAGCACTATTCTTTCTCACTTGGTAGATAGTGAACATCATATCAAAATAGAGGGAGCTTTCTCTGTTTTATATCAAGTTCCAAAATATCTACCTCAAGGAGCTAGATTACGATTGCTCTACACAGCTGAAGCCATCTGGATCAACTCCAGAAAACCGGACTTATGTGTCCAGCCTCTAGGATTACCTTGGCCCACGACTGGATCACCGGATACCTAAACTGAATATTATAAACATCTTACTCCCTTTTTTTTAATTACTTCTATCTTAATCTTCACATCCATCATTCCTAATTCGTTTATCGTGATTACCTTGATAACACCCCCCTTATTACATATTATATTGACACAACAATATTATTATTATCCCGACTGGCAAGATTAAACTCTCCTACTATACATTTTATGCAAACAATTTTTTACATTTTCATTTTTGCTATAATGCTATTCTACTTATTGTGACTGGATACTTTACTCTAAATCATTCTGACCTTTATTGAATGACCTTTCTAGTTTGCAAACAATACAATTTTGAGGTATATATATCGTAACAGATGCAAACGTTCACCATTTTTAACATAACATTGTCAAATTCATTAATACATGCCTTGTTTTGGCCTTTGTAAAATATCATAATTATGGACTTATAACTGTAGATCCTAATGATGAAGTTATTCAAAACAATTGTTCGCCCAAATATTCTTCATTTTTGAATACTCTATGTGGATTTTTAAACTATTGTTTATATGACTGATTTAGACTATACAACATTATCGTTCGGAATTCAACACATGTAACTTAATCAGTTCATTTATTTACATTTCATATTACTTACTCATCGTTAACCAAACTATTATCACAAATGTCTATTGTTATCAAAATTAATAGACTAATACGTCTATGTAATATTTATATAATTGATTAATTTGGGAAAGGAATCATGATATTGATGAAGATTGATAGCTTAAGCGGAGAATTTTAGAAAAGTTATCTAATCTGGATGGTTTATTTGTCAAACTTTCATTGTTATTCTAGACAATAATATCAGTCCATACTTCAGGAAGTTATTTGTTGTACAGCTAAGGTAAGGATTTATTTCATGAATCATTTAATGAAAGTATATAATATTAAGCTTAAGTAAATTTACTAAAGATATTATATCATATTTGGCAAATTATCAATGAAATGTGAATGACGAAACTCCTTAATTTATCGTTTATTATCTAACAGTAATCAGCACCTTTAAACTAATTGATGGTGCAAGAACTGAAACAAGAGATGTCAGAGATCATTTTTCTTAATTAAGGTTTTCTTTTAATCATTATTTATAATTAGAATTAATTTAATTTGATACAAGAAAAATTGAACGTTACCTAACTTTGAAAACCGAAATAAATTGTGGTTGACAAATTAATTTTCAACCGTTGAATTCATGAGTCGATTTAATCTAGGCCATCATGGAAAACCTAAAAGTATTGTATGGCCGTTTCGTCCTAGTATGTGATTCCTCTACAGTGCGCATCCACGATCCCACCTAGCGAGATTCGATCCTAGGACCTATCATTCTCGTGCGCGAACGCTTAATCTCTAAACTACTGAGCCGGCATCTGAAGATGTCTAACTTCAACCAGTCTACGAGATCGCGTCACCGTCCACCATTGTCTTCAGTGAGTTACTATCTCATAACAGTCCTGGTTGAACTCCACTGGTTGTGGTTTCTCACTAGAACTCCAGGAAATACATCTTGAAGCCGCGTGCGGGATGGTGGATACGCATTATTGAGGAGTCCCATACTAGGACGAAACGGACATTCAATGCTTCCAGGTTTTCCATGGTGGCTTAGCTTAAATCGACTCATTAATTCAATGATTAAATTACTACAATCTCCACGAACACCAATTCTGATAAAATTAATATTTATTTTAAAAAGTGAAAATTTTAAACTCAGCTTAAGGAGTATATTTATTTAATAGATAGTTTTAGTGTGGTTTACAAAATGGAATGGTCATTTATATATATTATTGGTAATGACAGTGTTTCCTCATCCGATGCAATAAATAGTTATTATCTCCTTCCCTCTACTTATGGTCTTAACCTGTTTAGCTAGTTAAAACAGAAGATTGTGAATCATCTTTTATTTTGATTAATATAAGGAAATCTTGAATAAGGTCAGAAGGTCATATTAGTAAAATTGAATGTTTCGATCCTTTTCATTTATTTATTATCTAGATCAGTAGCATAAGAAAATACCTTACCAAGTAAAGAAAGTATACATTAGTAAGATTTGTCGATTTGATGCCACAAAGTGCATTAACATATCGATTGGTAACCTTACTATAACTTGATCGATAGAATTCAGTCAGCATTAAGGAATAAACAACATGATACTTATTACCAGTAAATTATCAGTTAGTATATAAGGATTTTGTTCATTTAAAGGAGCACTTACGACATAGTTTAATCCTAATATCTCTGGCAGTAACGATATGTTACCTAAGTTCAAAACCTGTAGAGAACGTCAGTCTTCAAAATACTGTACAAATACCTTCTTTTTGGTTGTATACTAACAGTGGACTTATATTAGGTGCTTTCATGTAGATACCTTGAAATACGTACCACGTACGTTTACGATATGACATCAGTGAACAGCCAATATGCAATGCAGCCTTTAGACTGATTTTGGGTAGTGAGCAAATACCAACTTTGCAGATATCATAAATAGAAGTAATCCATTCAAAAAATCCTTAAATTCCTGAAATAAACAAACTGAAGCACTAAGTTTCTAATATAATTTTTTAGACATTTTCGGAAATTATATATATATATATATATATATATATATATATATATATATATATATATATAATTACAATGTCTAAACTTTGATCTTTGGAAGGGTAGTGGATAAGCACTTTTGAAGAACCTCATGCCAGGACGAAACAGCCGTCCCTAGTTTTTAATAATTATTCAACTGCAATCGATCAGTGAACAAAAAAATTCACAAATTAATGTGATCTCCACAAAACCCTTTCAAATATACAAACATATTTCCTTTTAAACTCACTTGGTATTATTTTACTTGAATCTTCTCGATATGTCTTGTCGATTGAACGCTACTTATGATATCTAGTCATCGCTGATTGTTATGTCGGGAACGCTTATCACTTGTACTTGAAACGAGGGACCTTGGCAATTCCCACGATGTGAAAGTAAGAACACAAAGACTGGTATAAGTGATGCTTCATTAAACCCCAAAACACGGCAACGATGACCGCTACAACCCTAATCAAAAGTACACTCATTTATATATTGATTGTACACCCATTTTGATTAGTAATTAGAATGAAATCACATATATGAAAAGTACTTAGAGTTATAACAAATCATATTCTGAGTACAGTTCATGTTAATTTAATGCAAGAATAATGTCTGTTATACATAGAATAAAAGATCACACAGGAAAATAGAAACAGATACTACATTGAGTAATCATCACATTGAATTAAAACGGGAATAATGTTGAACAAAACTCATAATGATTAAATCAATCGAATCTTTACTTTTCTTCCCGTCATATCACTTCCCATTAATGTTTAGCACTGCAATTCATCAGTCTCTTATTGACATATGTGCATACTGTGCGTATTGCTTCGATATTTCCTTAATTCACAAGCATTATAAGCAAAGATGGATAGTGGCTAGCAGTGGAATTCAGGACGCAAGCTTCATCCTATTTGGGACCCGTCAGTTAGATGTACCTGCATCCCAGAGTTAATGCTCACTCCAGGATTCGATCTGAGTACCGTTCGCTTCAAACACCATCGCCTTATCGCCTTAGCCACTGAGTCCTTATAGCCACTTGCTCGTGCAACGGGGTGAAGTTTAAATTCATTTTGTATCATTTATTTAAATCTTCTCATTAATGTTTAGCACTTCAATTGATCAGTCTCTTATTAAAACATATGCATCCTGTGCGTATCACCTAAATATTTCCTTAATTCACTGCTAACCACTATTCATCTTTGCTTATATTTCCTATTAAATTTTCTCATCAGACTATATTAAAAGTTATAAGTGAATGTAAATCCCAAACATCCATTCATAGTTTATACAAATATAATTCACATACTTATTTGATTGGTTAATTATTAGACTACACTGATTGGTTAAAAATATTTATAGTCTAATTTTTATTTATTTATTTATTTGTTGTCTAATCCTTAGCATATTAATTAATCTTAAAACAAAATTCACTAGCAAATATATTCTATTTACACATTGTTTCTATGATTACCTCTTTACAGCACATTTTATTTTAAAAGTCAATAATAAAAAAAGGCAAAAACAAAACAAAAAGTCATTTTATTTTATTTATCAATAAAGTTCATCAACATTTACTTTTTTTTCTTCTGTACATTCCATTTTAATGTTTTTTTAATAAAATAAAACAAATTTATATTCAATAAACAAATGTTCATGAAAGAAGTTTTATTTAATTGTTTAATTAATAAATTTAAACAAATTAAACAATATTCAATGTTTCTATATCTATATATATTTGTAATCATCATTCAATTTAATATATCTCATATAAATGGACAAAATATATTAAAATATGAACCAAATATTAAATGGAAAAATAATAAACAAATAATCAATAAAAATATTAATGATAATAATAATGAATATTATGCAACAGAAATTGTGAAAAAATCAAAAATGGTACAATTACCAATCGAACAAAATTTTTTAGAAAATTCTAAAACTTTTGATTGGTTTAAAAATAGATTAATGAAAAAAGTATATAAAACAAATAGTAATAATAATAATAATAATAATAAAGAAATAGGAAATATAAATATCACGGTAAGTCACAGTGGTTTATCAATAGAAATCATTTTATTATTATTATTATTTTATAAAGATCTGTTTATATAGTAAGAATATGTTTTATCAGTGAAACTATAATTTATGGATAAATCAGTTATTATTTAAGATAGTAGATCTTAGAATTTGGCTTGAAATTTATTCATTCCTTTTCGCTAAATACTATTTCAGCATTATAGATTATGTCATTTCGTGATGAAACCACTGAATCTAATTTCTATTCTTAACTTTCAACTATAAATCCGAATTCTAATTTCTCACACTAATCTGTGACCTTTATTTAACTGAAGATGAACATTTTCAAGGTCATTTTAGCGTTGTTCAAAGGTCATCGATAAATTATAGTCCCATGGTCTTTTTTAGTTTGGTTGCTTAAAGTGAGGGGATTTTAACTTGTAACCACTAAATCATCATGCAATGTGAAATTATCTTCTAATCGCAAACCGAAATCAGGATATTTATACGAATATTCGACAAGATTAGAACGAATAGTTTGACAGAAATTGGGCGCTGAATATAGAGAAGTCTCTATATATGTAGATTATTTCAAATATAATTTACATACATAACGAAATCAGGATACTTTTATGAATAAATGACATTTTAAAACAAATAGTCATATGATTCTACTCAGAGGCTGTTAACATTGTCAAATATATATATATATATATATATATATATATATATATATAGACAGAATATTTTTATTCAGGAATATTTATCAGCACATAACTACAAAGTGCTTATTAGTTATTTCTAAACAAAGTAGTGTGGTGTGTGCTACTGATGTCGACAGATATAAGTAGTATGTATCATCAATCGAAAATGAAATGCCTGAAGGCAGAAGGTTAAGAAAATCAAATAAAAGAGAACGAGAACAAAGAATGATTGGTATGAAAATGAAAGAACAGCGAAGTCTGAAACGATTGACTGACATTTTGCAAATGAAGTGTTTACTGTATGGTTTTGAGATTTAACTAAGATGCTCTGTAATTTTGTATTCAAGTACATTCGATTGTCCTCACTTGTGTTCTCGTACACTACAGTAGAATATGATACAAATACATGTCGCTGTACTTTGATACAGTTGATATTTAAACGGTTCTACCTAGAATTTATTCAAATTACCCCTATTTCATAATGTGTAGTATATCGGAGTGAGTAACAAATGTATTAAACACTTTAGATTTACTATCGTTTCAATCGATCTACTATTTATACATTCAGAATAATAGTGGAATATTAGTCTTATTCCAAATTAAGTTTTTTTCAAAAAAAATTTATTTCATGTTCTTTCGAACACTTAACTGACTGATATTTTGTAATTTGATTTTCTTCTTTTTTAAATAACTGAATGTAATTTTAGAAATTAAGTCACATGTAACGTATATTTTTGTACATTACTTTAATAAAACAGACATACATGCGAGTAGATATTGATAGATTGTAATCCTGAATATTAATAGCGGGGAAATGCAAATCATTGATAATAAATTAGCTTTAGTTGTTAAGTAGTCTTAGTAACCGATAGTAAACATTTCAAGAATACATCAAAGTATTAAATTTGGAGAAGATTTAATGGTTATCTGTTACGATAAAACAAACATCAGTATCAAACCCTAATTGAACTTTGAAAAAATGTGTGATATTATTCACTTATGTAGGATTACGAATTATTATATTTACTACTATATAAACTCTATAATATGATAACCTTTACAAAGTAATCAACTCAATAATAATTGTAGGCCCATTTGAAATTAGTTTCTAGAGACATTAACGGAATTTTTGTGGAATTGAATGATTTAGAATTAAACATTGATGATATTGAATAGTGTTTATTCTATGGAACCAATTAACTGAAAGCATGTAATGTAACCTTAAATTTTCATTCGGCAGTTGAATGTAATTCGTACTCAGCTCAGGACCCAAAATGAAATCGAGGTTTAGCATTTCTGAATAGTCTGAAGACAATAAAATGTTGTATAAATACTTCTAATTTTTTTAATCTCTCTAGTTGATATTAGTATGTAATTAAAATTACTTTTATTTTTGAATAATTGTATTCTGTTCCTCACAATGATATCTCGGTGATCTTGACATTCATATGTGAAGCATGTAGTCTTAATTTTAAATGAATAATTAACTAGGTATTTGCGAGGTCATCACTAATGTGAATACTGAATTTCCATTTTGAGCATAAACTAGAAAGTATATGAACGGTTATTACATATTAAATTCAGTGTCGATAACCATATTTACCATGATGACTAAGTGTGTAATACAATTGAGGATAGTTAAAAATCTCCCTAAGTAACTGCAAAAGCAAGTGCATCGAAAGTTATTTTATGTTGAAAATATCAAAGGGAACTGATTAGAGAATAATACCCAGATTTATTGATACCTTGGTAACGGAACCATTTAATCCTTTCCCATGTATTTAGAAACAGTTTATTGTTACATTAATCCCACCTTGATAATATTGATTTTCATCTTAATCTTTATGGTAATATGATAACACTATTTTTCGCCTTATTACTACTATTGCCTGTCTTACATTTCTCATCGATTTAATTTTTCTATCTTTTCAGAATTATATTTTGGACATGTTAAATATACGATCGAATTATTTAAAATGTTACAGACATGCACTAAATTAATGGTTATTAAATGAGTTCAGAAACCTATCTGAACTAATTATTGATTTTAGTAATCCTTTTCTCCTGTCAAGTACCTATGCTATACAAACGTATATATATTCAGTGTAATGCAGTGTAAAAATATTAAACTGGAACTGCCTGATAATTATTTATGACGTCCAATTATTGTTGCCTTTATAGGATTACTTCCATTGCATCATTGAGATCAGGTACTTTCATTTAACCCGTAAATAAGCTGTTCTTTGGGTATGGTTTATTTAGTACATGGAAGGTCACTCAATTAAAATGACAATCCATAAGAATTAGGCAAGTAATGTGAAGTATAGCCTAGTATCACCAAGTAAATAACAGCGAATTATATGTACTCACAGAACCATTCAATATCACATCCTCTAAAAGTAATACAATTACGAAATTTTAAGAGTAAATTATTTAAAAACTAAGGAGTCGTAGTAAGTGGACAATTGTGTTTTATGTATCATGTAATAACATTAGATAAACCCTAGTTTAATTCATTTACTTTGCTTGTTTAAATCATTTATGCTTAGGACCGGAATTGATCGGTCACTTTGGCACATGTACATGTTGTGTGGATTGTAACTTAACTCTGGGATGCATGTATATTTGGCTGTCGGGTCCCGAATCGGACGAAACGTACTTCCTGGATTCCACTGCAAGCCATCATCCATCTCTCCTTATAAAGCTCCAGCTTGTTTGGTTTACTAAATAATCATAGCTAGTAAACAAATCGTTTATTATGAATTTGTCTTCAATTCTCCAAGTATAGCTTAACATTCAATCAGTAACAGAATTTCTTCAAAAATTATGGCACATAAATTAATTACTGATAAACGCTACTTTTTTGTGTTGGGCGATATTTTAGTAGTATGCGGTTTTCTTCTTTCAGGAAAAATCTCATTTGAGTTATATGACTTCAATGAAAATTCATGACTACTAGGTTGAAATAACTAGTCAATCAACTTACAACCTATCATAACTGTAAATGATGAATTAGGCCATGTTAGGTGTCAAGTATTATCATTTAGATTGATTTTACAATGATGACTTCCGTATTGAGAATCAGAAATTTCTAGTTTGTTTGATTGATTTCCTGTTAAGCCAAATATTTTTATTCGATTATTTGTTCATCTAAAATGAAGTGCAAGTCATGTAATTGGATGGTGTTACTTTGTTTTAAATTTAGCAAACTATAAAGCTTGGACGGAATAATAATAATAATGTTATTAATCATAAATTAGACCATCAGAATTCAGAACAAAGATCACGGAATGTAAGTTATCGGAATAGAAGTGCTTCGGATGTGCACAACAATAGTGATACTACAAATGATCCATTTATATTTATTAATGTCAGTAAACTACTTGAACGAGAAAAACGTCATGTTCCTTCAGTGGCACATTATATTCTTTCGCCGTTAGTAGCTAATCGAAAGAAGGATCCTTACAATTATATCTCACTGACATCATCATCATCTTCAACATCATCCTTACCATTAACTTATGGATTACAGAATTCACGAAAAGAAAAATCAACTAAATTTGGAACATCAGTAAGACCTAGAAAGCTGACAAGTCAATCATTTATCGCATACAATGTTGAAAATGATATTTTTAACTTTGTATTTCAATTTGTACGATATAATCGGACATCAGTAGATTTGATTACGGTAAGTTAATTACTTTTCTATTTTATTGTCTTCATTTTTAAGCGTTTCTGGATGGAGAATGTTCCTTCACAAGTAGTAACAGGCGTAAGTTAGTCATCATAAATTTGAGGAATAATACTTTAGAGATAAAATTATTATTCACTAGTTAACATCATAGATAAACACTTCTAATCACAACATTGATGAAGCCATCATGAAACTGATCACTAGAGAATAA